>OX387717.1:77572314-78174148 GCA_947577245.1 Andrena bucephala | reverse complement strand
ACGGATCGCCGCCAAGGGTGGGGTCATCCCTGTCTTGCGCCTTTGCGCAATAAATTGCGCGCCCCATTCTGGCCTTGAAGTACAGCGGCATTCGCCCTGCTAAAACGCAGAGCGAGGCAAAGGACACAGTCCTGTATGCCGCTGTACTTCGGATCAGGGCCGTGCGCTGAGAACGACGGAGAATAGTGCGCGCACCCTCCGTAGTCAGCGCCACGGCCCAGACCGGCGATCCGTATAAAATCACGGACTCCCACACCGAGTAGTAAAGTCTCCGGGAATGGGCGGATGGGCCCCTGGTGTTCGGGAGGAGCGCAGAAAGCGCTCCCGTGACCCTATCCGCCCTAACTGAGACCTCCCCCAAATGGGCCCGATAATTCCGGAGGCAGTCAAAAACTACCCCCAAATACCGGACCCTGGCCGCCGTGATGACGTCGGCATCCAGGATCCGAAGACTGACTGTCTTCTGGATCCTGTGGCCAGTCAGGAGGATGGCCTCCGTTTTTTCTGCTGCCAAGGAAAGGCCTGTTTTACGAAACCAGGCTCCAATCCTCGGCAGCACGGCTGCCATCTGCATCCTGACCTGGGAGAGGTCCTTACCCGAAAACAAAAGGGCGAGGTCGTCGGCGTACGCAATCGCACGCCCCGCCCCGCCCATATCCAACTCGGTGAGGAGTCCGTCGTAAACGGCGTTCCACAGGAACGGCCCTAAAACAGACCCCTGTGGAACGCCCGCGTAAATATCACGGACCACGGTGCCCTCATATGAGTGCACCGTGATCCCGCGGTTATTAAAATAATCCCCGAGGAGTACCCGAACACGTCGATCCACCCCTCTCCTCCTCATCTCGTCCAAAACAACATCCCACCGAAGGGTGTTGAATGCGTTCTGGACGTCGAATGAGAGGAGGAGGCAGATCCGGTTTCTGGCCCTGGAGTCCTCGGCGAACCGAGCAACCTCGGTCGCCGCCTCCATGGTGCCGACACCACGGCGAAAACCAAACTGGTTGCGGTGGAAGGGGTCCCTGCCGAGCTGGGATTCCAGGATCTCCTTGATAACATACTCCCATACCTTTGACAAGGCTGGGAGTACGGAGATCGGCCTATAGGCCCTCGGACTTAGGGGATCCTTCCCCGGCTTCGGGATCAAGATGACTCTGGCCATCTTCCACGAAGCCGGGATTCCACCGCGCACCAATGTGTCGGCAACCATCTCGCGTATCATTTCCGGAAAAGCCCGGGCCACACAGGCCACGACCCCCGACGGGACTCGATCGAGTCCGGGGGCCTTGTTGGGCTTGATACGCGAGAGGGCCCTCTCGACCTGCTCGGGTAATACCTCGGAGACCCCCCTCCAATACGAAGGGAGGGGGCGCATCGCGAGGGGTCGCAATGAGGGGGCGTGCGCACGCGCTGGCCCAACCGATGGCGTGGGGGAAGGAGGAGGAAGGGGGGGGAGCGGGGCGGTGGCAAACAGGGTATCAACTACCCTGCCCACCTGCTCCCGCGTCAAAACCGTATTCGGTTTTCGCCCCCCCAACCTAGCCATAACGATCTTATATGGCTTCCCCCACGGATCGCCGTCCACCGTGCCGTACAACTCCCTCCAGAGCTTCTCCTTGGAGCGCCAGATCAGAACCTGAACTGAACGCCTAGCCAAGGAGAAGTCCCGCCTCAGTTGTTCGAGGCGGGGGGAGGAAGGATCGAGTCTCCTCCGACTTCTCTGGAGGAGTCTCCGGGCACGGTGCATCGCCTTTCTAGACTCGGCGATATCCGCGTTCCACCATCGGTTGGGCTTCCGGGTCCCCCATGGAAGACACCTCTTCCTGAGGACCCGGGCACTAACCCCCTCGAGGAGGCGTTGCAGACCCTCCGCTCGCGGAACCTCGTCCGTAAAACCGGACGGTTCCCGCAGAGGGGGAGGGGCCACCACGCCCACAGGCGTGACCAGCGAGGTGGGCGGAGTCGGGAGGGTGTCCCGTAGGACACGGAAACCCTCCAAAATCGACTCCGGGGAGACGTCCCTCATCACGTATGGAGTCCAGCCGTCGCCTGGTGGTCGGCGAGCCACACCCTGTTTTGCCAGGGTGTGGCGGACATAGAAGTGGTCGGAGGCAGTGTAGTGCCGAAGCACCTCACTCCTCCGAACCCTCCCGGCCAGACTTCTGTCAACAGACAGTACGTCGATGAAGGACGACCCCCTGCCCCCCCGGAACGTAAACCGGTCCCGGAGTCGGATGGGCACAAGGCCCAACCTCGCCAGCAAGGCCATACAGGCATGGCCCCTCCTATCTGCAACCCTCCCCCCCCAGGCAGGGGACTTGGCGTTCAAGTCCCCCGCGAGGATGACCCCTCGCCCCGGGGTTAAAAGATTTAAAACTATGTCCTCCAGCTCGTCGAGGAACTGCAGGAATGCAGGCCCTTTCCTGCTCGGTCGGCAGTAACAGCTCACCACGACCGTGTTATCCACGATCGCGGTGGCTATTCCTTCGGCAGCGGCGGGGGGGGTAAGGGAGGCAAACCTGCCCTTAAACCCGGTCACCCAGATCGCCGCGTCCCCCGTGGCATCCCCGATCCATTCAGGTAAAATCCTGTAAGGTTCGGAGATGACCACGAGGTCAACCCCAAGCAGGCTGGCATTATGGATCATAAGATCCTGCGCCAGCCTGCATCTATTGAGGTTGATAACACTAACCCAACACTAACCCAACACTAACCCAACACTAACCCAACACTAACCCAACACTAACCCAACACTAACCCAACACTAACCCAACACTAACCCAACACTAACCCAACACTAACCCAACACTAACCCAACACTAACCCAACACTAACCCAACACTAACCCAACACTAACCCAACACTAACCCAACACTAACCCAACACTAACCCAACACTAACCCAACACTAACCCAACACTAACCCAACACTAACCCAACACTAACCCAACACTAACCCAACACTAACCCAACACTTTTTTTTTTTTTTTTTTTTTTTTGGAGAGGGGGAAAATGCTTTACGCATACCCCGACATTTGTTGTCGGGGTTATGTGGGACTCCCCGCCTATAAAATAGGCGGGATACCCACTAAAAACCCCCTCTGGTGGTCTCCACCAGGGGCCTCATGGCGGCGCCCGGAACTTCTGGTGTAGTCCGTCGGGCGCCGCTATCATGAATGATGAGGCCCCGCTAAAAAACCCCCCCACTTCCAAAGTAAACATTGGGGGGGGTGAACCACCGAAATGGGACGCCACCCGGATGACCGGATGGGCGGCCCCATCTCCCAACGCAGCACTCCGTTACCCGGAGGTGCTGTCCCGCAATTAAACATATTAAAACTTAAAACTACGATAAAAACGCGATAAAACTTAAACACTAAGACCCGCTAAAACACACGCGACACCCCATATACAGGGGCCGCCGCCAGAGGGGGTCAACCCCTCCCACCGCTCAACGGGGGCCTACCCTCTTTCTCTTCCTCGCCAAACGACCTCGCAGACGGGCCCTATTGGCCGCGGCCTCCTGGGCCATCCGGGCCCGCTCGGCCCGCAGGAGGCGGTCAGCCTCCATCTCGGCCGTCTGGCGAGCTCCCATAACCCCCGCCGCGAACTCGCGGAAGGCAGCCCACCTCTCCGGGGAGGAAATGGCAAGGGGCACCAAGGTGGAGACTTCCACGGGCGCCCCAAGGCTGGCGGCCAGCACCTCGCGCTGGGGGGCGAACTCCGGGCACGCAATGAGCACATGCTCTGCGTCATCCCGGGCCGCCCCGCAGTCCAAACACGCCTCGGAGGGTGCCTTCCCGATTCGATGACGGAACCGTTGGAAGGACCCGTGCCCACTCAGCAGTTGCATGGACCAATAGTCCGCAACAACTGAGGGGCCCGAGGCGTCGACGAAGGTGCCGACCGCGGGGATAAGGCGCCTCACCCAACCTGTGGGCGGGGACCTATCCCATTCCGCCTGCCATTCCTCCATAGCGGCTGTTAACGCAGCCGCTTTGTGGAGGTGAGCCCGCGCTTTTAAAATCGACGGATCGCCGCCAAGGGTGGGGTCATCCCTGTCTTGCGCCTTTGCGCAATAAATTGCGCGCCCCATTCTGGCCTTGAAGTACAGCGGCATTCGCCCTGCTAAAACGCAGAGCGAGGCAAAGGACACAGTCCTGTATGCCGCTGTACTTCGGATCAGGGCCGTGCGCTGAGAACGACGGAGAATAGTGCACGCACCCTCCGTAGTCAGCGCCACGGCCCAGACCGGCGATCCGTATAAAATCACGGACTCCCACACCGAGTAGTAAAGTCTCCGGGAATGGGCGGATGGGCCCCTGGTGTTCGGGAGGAGCGCAGAAAGCGCTCCCGTGACCCTATCCGCCCTAACTGAGACCTCCCCCAAATGGGCCCGATAATTCCGGAGGCAGTCAAAAACTACCCCCAAATACCGGACCCTGGCCGCCGTGATGACGTCGGCATCCAGGATCCGAAGACTGACTGTCTTCTGGATCCTGTGGCCAGTCAGGAGGATGGCCTCCGTTTTTTCTGCTGCCAAGGAAAGGCCTGTTTTACGAAACCAGGCTCCAATCCTCGGCAGCACGGCTGCCATCTGCATCCTGACCTGGGAGAGGTCCTTACCCGAAAACAAAAGGGCGAGGTCGTCGGCGTACGCAATCGCACGCCCCGCCCCGCCCATATCCAACTCGGTGAGGAGTCCGTCGTAAACGGCGTTCCACAGGAACGGCCCTAAAACAGACCCCTGTGGAACGCCCGCGTAAATATCACGGACCACGGTGCCCTCATATGAGTGCACCGTGATCCCGCGGTTATTAAAATAATCCCCGAGGAGTACCCGAACACGTCGATCCACCCCTCTCCTCCTCATCTCGTCCAAAACAACATCCCACCGAAGGGTGTTGAATGCGTTCTGGACGTCGAATGAGAGGAGGAGGCAGATCCGGTTTCTGGCCCTGGAGTCCTCGGCGAACCGAGCAACCTCGGTCGCCGCCTCCATGGTGCCGACACCACGGCGAAAACCAAACTGGTTGCGGTGGAAGGGGTCCCTGCCGAGCTGGGATTCCAGGATCTCCTTGATAACATACTCCCATACCTTTGACAAGGCTGGGAGTACGGAGATCGGCCTATAGGCCCTCGGACTTAGGGGATCCTTCCCCGGCTTCGGGATCAAGATGACTCTGGCCATCTTCCACGAAGCCGGGATTCCACCGCGCACCAATGTGTCGGCAACCATCTCGCGTATCATATCCGGAAAAGCCCGGGCCACACAGGCCACGACCCCCGACGGGACTCGATCGAGTCCGGGGGCCTTGTTGGGCTTGATACGCGAGAGGGCCCTCTCGACCTGCTCGGGTAATACCTCGGAGACCCCCCTCCAATACGAAGGGAGGGGGCGCATCGCGAGGGGTCGCAATGAGGGGGCGTGCGCACGCGCTGGCCCAACCGATGGCGTGGGGGAAGGAGGAGGAAGGGGGGGGAGCGGAGCGGTGGCAAACAGGGTATCAACTACCCTGCCCACCTGCTCCCGCGTCAAAACCGTATTCGGTTTTCGCCCCCCCAACCTAGCCATAACGATCTTATATGGCTTCCCCCACGGATCGCCGTCCACCGTGCCGTACAACTCCCTCCAGAGCTTCTCCTTGGAGCGCCAGATCAGAACCTGAACTGAACGCCTAGCCAAGGAGAAGTCCCGCCTCAGTTGTTCGAGGCGGGGGGAGGAAGGATCGAGTCTCCCCCGACTTCTCTGGAGGAGTCTCCGGGCACGGTGCATCGCCTTTCTAGACTCGGCGATATCCGCGTTCCACCATCGGTTGGGCTTCCGGGTCCCCCGTGGAAGACACCTCTTCCTGAGGACCCGGGCACTAACCCCCTCGAGGAGGCGTTGCAGACCCTCCGCTCGCGGAACCTCGTCCGTAAAACCGGACGGTTCCCGCAGAGGGGGAGGGGCCACCACGCCCACAGGCGTGACCAGCGAGGTGGGCGGAGTCGGGAGGGTGTCCCGTAGGACACGGAAACCCTCCAAAATCGACTCCGGGGAGACGTCCCTCATCACGTATGGAGTCCAGCCGTCGCCTGGTGGTCGGCGAGCCACACCCTGTTTTGCCAGGGTGTGGCGGACATAGAAGTGGTCGGAGGCAGTGTAGTGCCGAAGCACCTCACTCCTCCGAACCCTCCCGGCCAGACTTCTGTCAACAGACAGTACGTCGATGAAGGACGACCCCCTGCCCCCCCGGAACGTAAACCGGTCCCGGAGTCGGATGGGCACAAGGCCCAACCTCGCCAGCAAGGCCATACAGGCATGGCCCCTCCTATCTGCAACCCTCCCCCCCCAGGCAGGGGACTTGGCGTTCAAGTCCCCCGCGAGGATGACCCCTCGCCCCGGGGTTAAAAGATTTAAAACTATGTCCTCCAGCTCGTCGAGGAACTGCAGGAATGCAGGCCCTTTCCTGCTCGGTCGGCAGTAACAGCTCACCACGACCGTGTTATCCACGATCGCGGTGGCTATTCCTTCGGCAGCGGCGGGGGGGGTAAGGGAGGCAAACCTGCCCTTAAACCCGGTCACCCAGATCGCCGCGTCCCCCGTGGCATCCCCGATCCATTCAGGTAAAATCCTGTAAGGTTCGGAGATGACCACGAGGTCAACCCCAAGCAGGCTGGCATTATGGATCATAAGATCCTGCGCCAGCCTGCATCTATTGAGGTTGATTTGTAAGATCTGGGTCATTAACCGGGTCTACCTGGTCTTGGCCCCCCCGCTGCCGAATTCGCCCTTATGGCTGGGCAGGCCAGCGACGCAGTAACATGCGCCGCTTTCTGGCCCGTAACCCCTGCCGCCGAACAGATGAGGCACCGAGCCACGCCCTTGCACGTCGCAATGACGTGGTCGGAGGCCCCGCATCTCCTGCATAGCTCCTTGCCCTTGGGGACCGTGGGGCATGACGCTGCCAGGTGCCCCAGCTGATGGCACGCGAAACATCGCGTGCTCCTAACCAGGGGCCTGGCCCGCACCACGGTCAAACCCGTTCTAAAACGAACGGGTTCCGCGCCCTTAGGGAGGGCGGTGGTGGGAACCTCCACCACCGCGGTCTGCGTCCCGCTGAGGACGGACTGCCTCAGCGACCGGACCACCAGACATGTCCCCTCCACCTTAAGGGCCGCGCCCAAGTCCTCGACGAGCTGGGGGGCACCGACCATCGGGTCGATGTCCCTCACCTCCAGAACCGTACGGTCCTGAAGGGACGCGCACGTCACTTTCCCGGCCGTAAGCTTGACCAGCTCCGCCGCCACCGCCGCCGCACTGACCCTAGGCCCCACCTCCAGGAGGACGTGCCCCAGGCGCGTGCGTTTCACGGCCCTGACATCAGTCAAGGCCGCACGCCCCAGGGTCACCGTCAACCTATATGTATCGAGGTATGACCCCCCCTCCGGCACCCTGACCAGCACCGCCTCTGGGCGTGTCCTGGCCGGCCTCCTTTTCTTCGCAGGCCCGGTGGCCTGCGCCCGAAGGACCGCCCCCGACGGCAGGCGAGCCCCACTGGGAGATAGGAGTGGAGGAGGAGGTGGTCCCGCCTTCGGGGGTACCACAGGCACCCCCGGGTCAGCCGGCCCCTTCCCCTTCTTATTCCTCTTCTTCTTTCTGGTGACCTCCACAAATGGGAGGTCACCACGGCCCGCAGCTTCTGCGGGGGGGGGTGGAGGTCCACCCCCGACCTTCCCAGAAGGCAACATCTCCTTACTAACAGGGGGGGGAGGGGAGTGGACCAACCTTGGACCCATAGGCGTGCCGGCGGCGGTCGAGGACAATGCCTCGGAGAATAATCTCTTCTTCGACGCCGCCGACACCACCTCACTGGGGGAGGTCCTCATTCTCTTCCCCTTCCCCTTCCCCTTGGGCGGAGGGGTTTTGCCCCCCTTCACAGAAGGGGGGACCTTAACGCCCCTCCCGCCCTCCGCACTGGTACCCGGCACAACGGGCGGAGGTGGACCCACCACCTCCTCCGTTTGAGTCGCCACCTCCACAGTCTTTACAACAAGACTGGGAGGGGCGGGGGCGGAGGCCCACAGCCGCGACTGGGTAATCTTACCCTCCGCCGGCTTACCCTTAGCCAACGAGGCGGCGACGTCGTGGTAGGCCAAGGCCTCCACCACGGCTTCAGAAGCCGCCTCGCACCTCCCGACAATGCCTTCCGCAAGGGTAGTCACCCTACCCTTGGTGGCATTGCCGGAGGCGACCGTGGCCTTGAGATCGCGGCACTCAGTTACTAGAGCCCTGAGAAGGGCCCCTACCTCCTCAAGGCGGGCCTCCAGCTTCTGCTCCGCGGTCTGCTTTTTCGACCGCGGCCGGCTCCCCGAGCCAGACGCAGAGCACGACGGGGGAGGGGGACTAGGGACACTGGACCCCGATACGGGACCCCCCCCATCCCCCCCTTTCACACCCAAAACCTCTATACTTTTAATCTTGGGGACGCCCTTACGCGCCCCCCGAGGCCCTGAAAAGGGCCGTTTCACGGGGTCATTCCCCGCCCCATCACCCTTAGGGTGGGAGCTCCCCCCTCCCTCCACACACAGCCCAAGCTGCAGCCCCGGCGCTGCAGCAGCCCCAATGCTGACGAGGCCCTCCGATTGAGCTCTACGCTCCGGAGGGGTCCTCGCCAGCGTCCTACCCCTCATGATCCCAGTTGCAGCCGGGGTCGTGGGGGTCTCCGGGATGACTCTTACGTCACCCCCACTTATTAAGGATGGGGGGGGGGTCAAAGTTACCCCCGCCGCAGCGAGCAGCGCCACCCTATGGCGCCACTCCTGTCCCTTCCCCACCTCTTTTCCAGTCTCATGCTCGACCTCCGGGGATTCGGTCGAATCCCCCCCTAGCACCACGAGGGGGGGAGACCCCTCGGACGAGGCATGAGTCCCAACAGTAACCAAATCGTAGTCCTGAGAAAAGCCAAGTCTTGCCGCTGTAACTTCTTCCCCGGGGTGCAATGGCGGTGCTTCAACACCGCCACCCGGGGTGGCACCGGCCCGCCGCATCGGCACGGTGTCATCGGGCTTATTTCCGTTACCCTGGTGGCTGCCGACAAGGCCTCCAGGGGCTGACCCTATGTCAGTGCCTGCCGAGTGAACATCCGAGGCTCGGCTTGGTATTGACATTTAATCATATAAGTCTTAAAGGGCGACGGCCCCACCGCCCGGCGGATTTCACCAACTCGTGGCCCGGTGTTACGGCCACACGCAGCAATCCCGAAAAAACGGAGGGACCCGTAGCTGCCGGTCCTAGTCCGGAAAACCAGACACAGGGACCCCCATTAGCCGATGTTGTACTAATGGGGGCCCCCCAACCCCCCCTTATAACTACACACCACACCTCGATGCGCGCCCCGTATGCAGAACTAAGCATACCATCACGGGGTCGGTTGGGGCTACCCAGCCCCAAACGAATCCCCGTGGTACCCCACTAGCTATATCTTTCCTTTTCCAGGCGTCCAAAAGCCAAGGAACGTGGGAACAAGGGCGCGCACCGGCTCACAAGCCCAGGAGCCCCCGGGACGAGCGGGCAAAGCCCCCCTCTACCGCGCATACCCTCCGACCATACGCCCCCCCTATAGATGTTTTAGGGCGAGGCCCGGGTCACCCTGTTCAGGGCCACCCAGCGACCCCGCCACACGGGGGGGACGTCAGATGGGCACCGACCGGCCGCCCGCTAACCTCTCCCTGGGGGATCGGTTATTTTTAAAAATTTTCTCCTTTTTTTTTAGGACTCTCACGGAGGGGTGGTCAACCCTTAGCCAGGAAGGCAGCATCCCCCATCCGGCCCCTAGGAAGGAATAAATTCCTCACCCAGGACCCGAAGGGGAACATAGCCGCCTTCCCAGAGCTCCCCCACCACGCTCAAGGTGGTTGACCCTGGGGGGAGAACACTAACCCAACACTAACCCAACACTAACCCAACACTAACCCAACCCAACACTAACCCAACCCAACACTAACCCAACACTAACCCAACACTAACCCAACACTAACCCAACACTAACCCAACACTAACCCAACACTAACCCAACACTAACCCAACACTAACCCAACACTAACCCAACACTAACCCAACACTTTTTTTTTTTTTTTTTTTTTTTTTTTTTTTTTTTTTTTTTTTTTTTTTTTTTTTTTTTTTTTTTTTTTTTTTTTTTTTTTTTTTTTTGGAGAGGGGGAAAATGCTTTACGCATACCCCGACATTTGTTGTCGGGGTTATGTGGGACTCCCCGCCTATAAAATAGGCGGGATACCCACTAAAAACCCCCTCTGGTGGTCTCCACCAGGGGCCTCATGGCGGCGCCCGGAACTTCTGGTGTAGTCCGTCGGGCGCCGCTATCATGAATGATGAGGCCCCGCTAAAAAACCCCCCCACTCCCAAAGTAAACATTGGGGGGGGGGAAACCACCGAAATGGGACGCCACCCGGATGACCGGTTGGGCGGCCCCATCTCCCGACGCAACCCTCCGTTAACCCGGAGGTGCCGTCCCGCAATTAAACGTACTAAAACTTAAAACTACGGTAAAAACGCGATAAAACTTAAATACTAAGACCCGCTAAAACACACGCGGCACCCCATATACAGGGGCCGCCGCCAGAGGGGGTCAACCCCTCCCACCGCTCAACGGGGGCCTACCCTCTTTCTCTTCCTCGCCAAACGGCCTCGCAGACGGGCCCTATTGGCCGCGGCCTCCTGGGCCATCCGGGCCCGCTCGGCCCGCAGGAGGCGGTCAGCCTCCATCTCGGCCGTCTGGCGAGCTCCCATCACCCCCGCCGCGAACTCGCGGAAAGCAGCCCACCTCTCCGAGGAGGAAATGGCAAGGGGCACCAAGGTGGAGACTTCCACAGGCGCCCCAAGGCTGGCGGCCAGCACCTCGCGCTGGGGGGCGAACTCCGGGCACGCAATGAGCACATGCTCTGCGTCATCCCGGGCCGCCCCGCAGTCCAAACACGCCTCGGAGGGTGCCTTCCCGATTCGATGACGGAACCGTTGGAAGGACCCGTGCCCACTCAGCAGTTGCATGGACCAATAGTCCGCAACAACTGAGGGGCCCGAGGCGTCGACGAAGGTGCCGACCGCGGGGATAAGGCGCCTCACCCAACCTGTGGGCGGGGACCTATCCCATTCCGCCTGCCATTCCTCCATAGCGGCTGCTGACGCAGCCGCTTTGTGGAGGTGAGCCCGCGCTTTTAAAATCGACGGATCGCCGCCAAGGGTGGGGTCATCCCTGTCTTGCGCCTTTGCGCAATAAATTGCGCGCCCCATTCTGGCCTTGAAGTACAGCGGCATTCGCCCTGCTAAAACGCAGAGCGAGGCAAAGGACACAGTCCTGTATGCCGCTGTACTTCGGATCAGGGCCGTGCGCTGAGAACGACGGAGAATAGTGCGCGCACCCTCCGTAGTCAGCGCCACGGCCCAGACCGGCGATCCGTATAAAATCACGGACTCCCACACCGAGTAGTAAAGTCTCCGGGAATGGGCGGATGGGCCCCTGGTGTTCGGGAGGAGCGCAGAAAGCGCTCCCGTGACCCTATCCGCCCTAACTGAGACCTCCCCCAAATGGGCCCGATAATTCCGGAGGCAGTCAAAAACTACCCCCAAATACCGGACCCTGGCCGCCGTGATGACGTCGGCATCCAGGATCCGAAGACTGACTGTCTTCTGGATCCTGTGGCCAGTCAGGAGGATGGCCTCCGTTTTTTCTGCTGCCAAGGAAAGGCCTGTTTTACGAAACCAGGCTCCAATCCTCGGCAGCACGGCTGCCATCTGCATCCTGACCTGGGAGAGGTCCTTACCCGAAAACAAAAGGGCGAGGTCGTCGGCGTACGCAATCGCACGCCCCGCCCCGCCCATATCCAACTCGGCGAGGAGTCCGTCGTAAACGGCGTTCCACAGGAACGGCCCTAAAACAGACCCCTGTGGAACGCCCGCGTAAATATCACGGACCACGGTGCCCTCATATGAGTGCACCGTGATCCCGCGGTTATTAAAATAATCCCCGAGGAGTACCCGAACACGTCGATCCACCCCTCTCCTCCTCATCTCGTCCAAAACAACATCCCACCGAAGGGTGTTGAATGCGTTCTGGACGTCGAATGAGAGGAGGAGGCAGATCCGGTTTCTGGCCCTGGAGTCCTCGGCGAACCGAGCAACCTCGGTCGCCGCCTCCATGGTGCCGACACCACGGCGAAAACCAAACTGGTTGCGGTGGAAGGGGTCCCTGCCGAGCTGGGATTCCAGGATCTCCTTGATAACATACTCCCATACCTTTGACAAGGCTGGGAGTACGGAGATCGGCCTATAGGCCCTCGGACTTAGGGGATCCTTCCCCGGCTTCGGGATCAAGATGACTCTGGCCATCTTCCACGAAGCCGGGATTCCACCGCGCACCAATGTGTCGGCAACCATCTCGCGTATCATATCCGGAAAAGCCCGGGCCACACAGGCCACGACCCCCGACGGGACTCGGTCGAGTCCGGGGGCCTTGTTGGGCTTGATACGCGAGAGGGCCCTCTCGACCTGCTCGGGTAATACCTCGGAGACCCCCCTCCAATACGAAGGGAGGGGGCGCATCGCGAGGGGTCGCAATGAGGGGGCGTGCGCACGCGCTGGCCCAACCGATGGCGTGGGGGAAGGAGGAGGAAGGGGGGGGAGCGGGGCGGTGGCAAACAGGGTATCAACTACCCTGCCCACCTGCTCCCGCGTCAAAACCGTATTCGGTTTTCGCCCCCCCAACCTAGCCATAACGATCTTATATGGCTTCCCCCACGGATCGCCGTCCACCGTGCCGTACAACTCCCTCCAGAGCTTCTCCTTGGAGCGCCAGATCAGAACCTGAACTGAACGCCTAGCCAAGGAGAAGTCCCGCCTCAGTTGTTCGAGGCGGGGGGAGGAAGGATCGAGTCTCCTCCGACTTCTCTGGAGGAGTCTCCGGGCACGGTGCATCGCCTTTCTAGACTCGGCGATATCCGCGTTCCACCATCGGTTGGGCTTCCGGGTCCCCCGTGGAAGACACCTCTTCCTGAGGACCCGGGCACTAACCCCCTCGAGGAGGCGTTGCAGACCCTCCGCTCGCGGAACCCCGTCCGTAAAACCGGACGGTTCCCGCAGAGGGGGAGGGGCCACCACGCCCACAGGCGTGACCAGCGAGGTGGGCGGAGTCGGGAGGGTGTCCCGTAGGACACGGAAACCCTCCAAAATCGACTCCGGGGAGACGTCCCTCATCACGTATGGAGTCCAGCCGTCGCCTGGTGGTCGGCGAGCCACACCCTGTTTTGCCAGGGTGTGGCGGACATAGAAGTGGTCGGAGGCAGTGTAGTGCCGAAGCACCTCACTCCTCCGAACCCTCCCGGCCAGACTTCTGTCAACAGACAGTACGTCGATGAAGGACGACCCCCTGCCCCCCCGGAACGTAAACCGGTCCCGGAGTCGGATGGGCACAAGGCCCAACCTCGCCAGCAAGGCCATACAGGCATGGCCCCTCCTATCTGCAACCCTCCCCCCCCAGGCAGGGGACTTGGCGTTCAAGTCCCCCGCGAGGATGACCCCTCGCCCCGGGGTTAAAAGATTTAAAACTATGTCCTCCAGCTCGTCGAGGAACTGCAGGAATGCAGGCCCTTTCCTGCTCGGTCGGCAGTAACAGCTCACCACGACCGTGTTATCCACGATCGCGGTGGCTATTCCTTCGGCAGCGGCGGGGGGGGTAAGGGAGGCAAACCTGCCCTTAAACCCGGTCACCCAGATCGCCGCGTCCCCCGTGGCATCCCCGATCCATTCAGGTAAAATCCTGTAAGGTTCGGAGATGACCACGAGGTCAACCCCAAGCAGGCTGGCATTATGGATCATAAGATCCTGCGCCAGCCTGCATCTATTGAGGTTGATTTGTAAGATCTGGGTCATTAACCGGGTCTACCTGGTCTTGGCCCCCCCGCTGCCGAATTCGCCCTTATGGCTGGGCAGGCCAGCGACGCAGTGACATGCGCCGCTTTCTGGCCCGTAACCCCTGCCGCCGAACAGATGAGGCACCGAGCCACGCCCTTGCACGTCGCAATGGCGTGGTCGGAGGCCCCGCATCTCCTGCATAACTCCTTGCCCTTGGGGACCGTGGGGCATGACGCTGCCAGGTGCCCCAGCTGATGGCACGCGAAACATCGCGTGCTCCTAACCAGGGGCCTGGCCCGCACCACGGTCAAACCCGTTCTAAAACGAACGGGTTCCGCGCCCTTAGGGAGGGCGGTGGTGGGAACCTCCACCACCGCGGTCTGCGTCCCGCTGAGGACGGACTGCCTCAGCGACCGGACCACCAGACATGTCCCCTCCACCTTAAGGGCCGCGCCCAAGTCCTCGACGAGCTGGGGGGCACCGACCATCGGGTCGATGTCCCTCACCTCCAGAACCGTACGGTCCTGAAGGGACGCGCACGTCACTTTCCCGGCCGTAAGCTGGACCAGCTCCGCCGCCACCGCCGCCGCACTGACCCTAGGCCCCACCTCCAGGAGGACGTGCCCCAGGCGCGTGCGTTTCACGGCCCTGACATCAGTCAAGGCCGCACGCCCCAGGGTCACCGTCAACCTGTATGTTTCGAGGTATGACCCCCCCTCCGGCACCCTGACCAGCACCGCCTCTGGGCGTGTCCTGGCCGGCCTCCTTTTCTTCGCAGGCCCGGTGGCCTGCGCCCGAAGGACCGCCCCCGACGGCAGGCGAGCCCCACTGGGAGATAGGAGTGGAGGAGGGGGTGGTCCCGCCTTCGGGGGTACCACAGGCACCCCCGGGTCAGCCGGCCCCTTCCCCTTCTTCTTCCTCTTCTTCTTTCTGGTGACCTCCACAAATGGGAGGTCACCACGGCCCGCAGCTTCTGCGGGGGGGGGTGGAGGTCCACCCCCGACCTTCCCAGAAGGCAACGTCTCCTTACTAACAGGGGGGGGAGGGGAGTGGACCAACCTTGGACCCATAGGCGTGCCGGCGGCGGTCGAGGACAATGCCTCGGAGAATAATCTCTTCTTCGACGCCGCCGACACCACCTCACTGGGGGAGGTCCTCATTCTCTTCCCCTTCCCCTTCCCCTTGGGCGGAGGGGTTTTGCCCCCCTTCACAGAAGGGGGGACCTTAACGCCCCTCCCGCCCTCCGCACTGGTACCCGGCACAACGGGCGGAGGTGGACCCACCACCTCCTCCGTTTGAGTCGCCACCTCCACAGTCTTTACAACAAGACTGGGAGGGGCGGGGGCGGAGGCCCACAGCCGCGACTGGGTAATCTTACCCTCCGCCGGCTTACCCTTAGCCAACGAGGCGGCGACGTCGTGGTAGGCCAAGGCCTCCACCACGGCTTCAGAAGCCGCCTCGCACCTCCCGACAATGCCTTCCGCAAGGGTAGTCACCCTACCCTTGGTGGCATTGCCGGAGGCGACCGTGGCCTTGAGATCGCGGCACTCCGTTACTAGAGCCCTGAGAAGGGCCCCTACCTCCTCAAGGCGGGCCTCCAGCTTCTGCTCCGCGGTCTGCTTTTTCGACCGCGGCCGGCTCCCCGAGCCAGACGCAGAGCACGACGGGGGAGGGGGACTAGGGACACTGGACCCCGATACGGGACCCCCCCCATCCCCCCCTTTCCCACCCAAAACCTCTATACTTTTAATCTTGGGGACGCCCTTACGCGCCCCCCGAGGCCCTGAAAAGGGCCGTTTCACGGGGTCATTCCCCGCCCCATCACCCTTAGGGTGGGAGCTCCCCCCTCCCTCCACACACAGCCCAAGCTGCAGCCCCGGCGCTGCAGCAGCCCCAATGCTGACGAGGCCCTCCGATTGAGCTCTACGCTCCGGAGGGGTCCTCGCCAGCGTCCTACCCCTCATGATCCCAGTCGCAGCCGGGGTCGTGGGGGTCTCCGGGATGACTTTTACGTCACCCCCGCTTATTAAGGATGGGGGGGGGGTCAAAGTTACCCCCGCCGCAGCGAGCAGCGCCACCCTATGGCGCCACTCCTGTCCCTTCCCTACCTCTTTCCCGGTCTCATGCTCGACCTCCGGGGATTCGGTCGAATCCCCCCCTAGCACCACGAGGGGGGGAGACCCCTCGGACGAGGCATGAGTCCCAACAGTAACCAAATCGTAGTCCTGAGAAAAGCCAAGTCTTGCCGCTGTAACTTCTTCCCCAGGGTGCAATGGCGGTGCTTCAACACCGCCACCCGGGGTGGCACCGGCCCGCCGCATCGGCACGGTGTCATCGGGCTTATTTCCGTTACCCTGGTGGCTGCCGACAAGGCCTCCAGGGGCTGACCCTATGTCAGTGCCTGCCGAGTGAACATCCGAGGCTCGGCTTGGTATTGACATTTAATCATATAAGTCTTAAAGGGCGACGGCCCCACCGCCCGGCGGATTTCACCAACTCGTGGCCCGGTGTTACGGCCACACGCAGCAATCCCGAAAAAACGGAGGGACCCGTAGCTGCCGGTCCTAGTCCGGAAAACCAGACACAGGGACCCCCATTAGCCGATGTTGTACTAATGGGGGCCCCCCAACCCCCCCTTATAACTACACACCACACCTCGATGCGCGCCCCGTATGCAGAACTAAGCATACCATCACGGGGTCGGTTGGGGCTACCCAGCCCCAAACGAATCCCCGTGGTACCCCACTAGCTATATCTTTCCTTTTCCAGGCGTCCAAAAGCCAAGGAACGTGGGAACAAGGGCGCGCACCGGCTCACAAGCCCAGGAGCCCCCGGGACGAGCGGGCAAAGCCCCCCTCTACCGCGCATACCCTCCGACCATACGCCCCCCCTATAGATGTTTTAGGGCGAGGCCCGGGTCACCCTGTTCAGGGCCACCCAGCGACCCCGCCACACGGGGGGGACGTCAGATGGGCACCAACCGGCCGCCCGCTAACCTCTCCCTGGGGGATCGGTTATATTTAAAAATTTTCTCCTTTTTTAGGACTCTCACGGAGGGGTGGTCAACCCTTAGCCAGGAAGGCAGCATCCCCCATCCGGCCCCTAGGAAGGAATAAATTCCTCACCCAGGACCCGAAGGGGAACATAGCCGCTTTCCCAGAGCTCCCCCACCACGCTCAAGGTGGTTGACCCTGGGGGGAGAACACTAACCCAACACTAACCCAACACTAACCCAACACTAACCCAACACTAACCCAACACTAACCCAACACTAACCCAACACTAACCCAACACTAACCCAACACTAACCCAACACTAACCCAACACTAACCCAACACTAACCCAACACTAACCCAACACTAACCCAACACTAACCCAACACTAACCCAACACTAACCCAACACTAACCCAACACTAACCCAACACTAACCCAACACTAACCCAACACTAACCCAACACTAACCCAACCCAACACTAACCCAACACTTTTTTTTTTTTTTTTTTTTTTTTTTGGAGAGGGGGAAAATGCTTTACGCATACCCCGACATTTGTTGTCGGGGTTATGTGGGACTCCCCGCCTATAAAATAGGCGGGATACCCACTAAAAACCCCCTCTGGTGGTCTCCACCAGGGGCCTCATGGCGGCGCCCGGAACTTCTGGTGTAGTCCGTCGGGCGCCGCTATCATGAATGATGAGGCCCCGCTAAAAAACCCCCCCACTCCCAAAGTAAACATTGGGGGGGGGGGGGAACCACCGAAATGGGACGCCACCCGGATGACCGGATGGGCGGCCCCATCTCCCAACGCAGCACTCCGTTACCCGGAGGTGCTCTCCCGCAATTAAACGTATTAAAACTTAACACTACGATAAAAACGCGATAAAACTTAAACACTAAGACCCGCTAAAACACACGCGACACCCCATATACAGGGGCCGCCGCCAGAGGGGGTCAACCCCTCCCACCGCTCAACGGGGGCCTACCCTCTTTCTCTTCCTCGCCAAACGGCCTCTAAGACGGGCCCTGTTGGCCGCGGCCTCCTGGGCCATCCGGGCCCGCTCGGCCCGCAGGAGGCGGTCAGCCTCCATCTCGGCCGTCTGGCGAGCTCCCATCACCCCCGCCGCGAACTCGCGGAAAGCAGCCCACCTCTCCAACACTAACCCAACACTAACCCAACACTAACCCAACACTAACCCAACACTAACCCCACACTAACCCAACACTAACCCAACACTAACCCAACACTAACCCAACCCAACACTAACCCAACACTAACCCAACACTAACCCAACACTAACCCAACACTAACCCAACACTAACCCAACACTAACCCAACACTAACCCAACACTAACCCAACACTAACCCAACACTAACCCAACACTAACCCAACACTAACCCAACACTAACCCAACACTTTTTTTTTTTTTTTTTTTTTTTTTTTTTTTTTTTTTTTTTTTTTTGGAGAGGGGGAAAATGCTTTACGCATACCCCGACATTTGTTGTCGGGGTTATGTGGGACTCCCCGCCTATAAAATAGGCGGGATACCCACTAAAAACCCCCTCTGGTGGTCTCCACCAGGGGCCTCATGGCGGCGCCCGGAACTTCTGGTGTAGTCCGTCGGGCGCCGCTATCACGAATGATGAGGCCCCGCTAAAAAACCCCCCCACTCCCAAAGTAAACATTGGGGGGGGGGGAACCACCGAAATGGGACGCCACCCGGATGACCGGATGGGCGGCCCCATCTCCCAACGCAGCACTCCGTTACCCGGAGGTGCTGTCCCGCAATTAAACGTATTAAAACTTAAAACTACGATAAAAACGCGATAAAACTTAAACACTAAGACCCGCTAAAACACACGCGGCACCCCATATACAGGGGCCGCCGCCCGAGGGGGTCAACCCCTCCCACCGCTCAACGGGGGCCTACCCTCTTTCTCTTCCTCGCCAAACGGCCTCGCAGACGGGCCCTATTGGCCGCGGCCTCCTGGGCCATCCGGGCCCGCTCGGCCCGCAGGAGGCGGTCAGCCTCCATCTCGGCCGTCTGGCGAGCTCCCATCACCCCCGCCGCGAACTCGCGGAAAGCTGCCCACCTCTCCGAGGAGGAAATGGCAAGGGGCACCAAGGTGGAGACTTCCACCGGCGCCCCAAGGCTGGCGGCCAGCACCTCGCGCTGGGGGGCGAACTCCGGGCACGCAATGAGCACATGCTCTGCGTCATCCCGGGCCGCCCCGCAGTCCAAACACGCTTCGGAGGGTGCCTTCCCGATTCGATGACGGAACCGTTGGAAGGACCCGTGCCCACTCAGCAGTTGCATGGACCAATAGTCCGCAACAACTGAGGGGCCCGAGGCGTCGACGAAGGTGCCGACCGCGGGGATAAGGCGCCTCACCCAACCTGTGGGCGGGGACCCATCCCATTCCGCCTGCCATTCCTCCATAGCGGCTGTTAACGCAGCCGCTTTGTGGAGGTGAGCCCGCGCTTTTAAAATCGACGGATCGCCGCCAAGGGTGGGGTCATCCCTGTCTTGCGCCTTTGCGCAATAAATTGCGCGCCCCATTCTGGCCTTGAAGTACAGCGGCATTCGCCCTGCTAAAACGCAGAGCGAGGCAAAGGACACAGTCCTGTATGCCGCTGTACTTCGGATCAGGGCCGTGCGCTGAGAACGACGGAGAATAGTGCGCGCACCCTCCGTAGTCAGCGCCACGGCCCAGACCGGCGATCCGTATAAAATCACGGACTCCCACACCGAGTAGTAAAGTCTCCGGGAATGGGCGGATGGGCCCCTGGTGTTCGGGAGGAGCGCAGAAAGCGCTCCCGTGACCCTATCCGCCCTAACTGAGACCTCCCCCAAATGGGCCCGATAATTCCGGAGGCAGTCAAAAACTACCCCCAAATACCGGACCCTGGCCGCCGTGATGACGTCGGCATCCAGGATCCGAAGACTGACTGTCTTCTGGATCCTGTGGCCAGTCAGGAGGATGGCCTCCGTTTTTTCTGCTGCCAAGGAAAGGCCTGTTTTACGAAACCAGGCTCCAATCCTCGGCAGCACGGCTGCCATCTGCATCCTGACCTGGGAGAGGTCCTTACCCGAAAACAAAAGGGCGAGGTCGTCGGCGTACGCAATCGCACGCCCCGCCCCGCCCATATCCAACTCGGTGAGGAGTCCGTCGTAAACGGCGTTCCACAGGAACGGCCCTAAAACAGACCCCTGTGGAACGCCCGCGTAAATATCACGGACCACGGTGCCCTCATATGAGTGCACCGTGATCCCGCGGTTATTAAAATAATCCCCGAGGAGTACCCGAACACGTCGATCCACCCCTCTCCTCCTCATCTCGTCCAAAACAACATCCCACCGAAGGGTGTTGAATGCGTTCTGGACGTCGAATGAGAGGAGGAGGCAGATCCGGTTTCTGGCCCTGGAGTCCTCGGCGAACCGAGCAACCTCGGTCGCCGCCTCCATGGTGCCGACACCACGGCGAAAACCAAACTGGTTGCGGTGGAAGGGGTCCCTGCCGAGCTGGGATTCCAGGATCTCCTTGATAACATACTCCCATACCTTTGACAAGGCTGGGAGTACGGAGATCGGCCTATAGGCCCTCGGACTTAGGGGATCCTTCCCCGGCTTCGGGATCAAGATGACTCTGGCCATCTTCCACGAAGCCGGGATTCCACCGCGCACCAATGTGTCGGCAACCATCTCGCGTATCATATCCGGAAAAGCCCGGGCCACACAGGCCACGACCCCCGACGGGACTCGGTCGAGTCCGGGGGCCTTGTTGGGCTTGATACGCGAGAGGGCCCTCTCGACCTGCTCGGGTAATACCTCGGAGACCCCCCTCCAATACGAAGGGAGGGGGCGCATCGCGAGGGGTCGCAATGAGGGGGCGTGCGCACGCGCTGGCCCAACCGATGGCGTGGGGGAAGGAGGAGGAAGGGGGGGGAGCGGGGCGGTGGCAAACAGGGTATCAACTACCCTGCCCACCTGCTCCCGCGTCAAAACCGTATTCGGTTTTCGCCCCCCCAACCTAGCCATAACGATCTTATATGGCTTCCCCCACGGATCGCCGTCCACCGTGCCGTACAACCCCCTCCAGAGCTTCTCCTTGGAGCGCCAGATCAGAACCTGAACTGAACGCCTAGCCAAGGAGAAGTCCCGCCTCAGTTGTTCGAGGCGGGGGGAGGAAGGATCGAGTCTCCTCCGACTTCTCTGGAGGAGTCTCCGGGCACGGTGCATCGCCTTTCTAGACTCGGCGATATCCGCGTTCCACCATCGGTTGGGCTTCCGGGTCCCCCGTGGAAGACACCTCTTCCTGAGGACCCGGGCACTAACCCCCTCGAGGAGGCGTTGCAGACCCTCCGCTCGCGGAACCCCGTCCGTAAAACCGGACGGTTCCCGCAGAGGGGGAGGGGCCACCACGCCCACAGGCGTGACCAGCGAGGTGGGCGGAGTCGGGAGGGTGTCCCGTAGGACACGGAAACCCTCCAAAATCGACTCCGGGGAGACGTCCCTCATCACGTATGGAGTCCAGCCGTCGCCTGGTGGTCGGCGAGCCACACCCTGATTTGCCAGGGTGTGGCGGACATAGAAGTGGTCGGAGGCAGTGTAGTGCCGAAGCACCTCACTCCTCCGAACCCTCCCGGCCAGACTTCTGTCAACAGACAGTACGTCGATGAAGGACGACCCCCTGCCCCCCCGGAACGTAAACCGGTCCCGGAGTCGGATGGGCACAAGGCCCAACCTCGCCAGCAAGGCCATACAGGCATGGCCCCTCCTATCTGCAACCCTCCCCCCCCAGGCAGGGGACTTGGCGTTCAAGTCCCCCGCGAGGATGACCCCTCGCCCCGGGGTTAAAAGATTTAAAACTATGTCCTCCAGCTCGTCGAGGAACTGCAGGAATGCAGGCCCTTTCCTGCTCGGTCGGCAGTAACAGCTCACCACGACCGTGTTATCCACGATCGCGGTGGCTATTCCTTCGGCAGCGGCGGGGGGGGTAAGGGAGGCAAACCTGCCCTTAAACCCGGTCACCCAGATCGCCGCGTCCCCCGTGGCATCCCCGATCCATTCAGGTAAAATCCTGTAAGGTTCGGAGATGACCACGAGGTCAACCCCAAGCAGGCTGGCATTATGGATCATAAGATCCTGCGCCAGCCTGCATCTATTGAGGTTGATTTGTAAGATCTGGGTCATTAACCGGGTCTACCTGGTCTTGGCCCCCCCGCTGCCGAATTCGCCCTTATGGCTGGGCAGGCCAGCGACGCAGTGACATGCGCCGCTTTCTGGCCCGGAACCCCTGCCGCCGAACAGATGAGGCACCGAGCCACGCCCTTGCACGTCGCAATGACGTGGTCGGAGGCCCCGCATCTCCTGCATAACTCCTTGCCCTTGGGGACCGTGGGGCATGACGCTGCCAGGTGCCCCAGCTGATGGCACGCGAAACATCGCGTGCTCCTAACCAGGGGCCTGGCCCGCACCACGGTCAAACCCGTTCTAAAACGAACGGGTTCCGCGCCCTTAGGGAGGGCGGTGGTGGGAACCTCCACCACCGCGGTCTGCGTCCCGCTGAGGACGGACTGCCTCAGCGACCGGACCACCAGACATGTCCCCTCCACCTTAAGGGCCGCGCCCAAGTCCTCGACGAGCTGGGGGGCACCGACCATCGGGTCGATGTCCCTCACCTCCAGAACCGTACGGTCCTGAAGGGACGCGCACGTCACTTTCCCGGCCGTAAGCTGGACCAGCTCCGCCGCCACCGCCGCCGCACTGACCCTAGGCCCCACCTCCAGGAGGACGTGCCCCAGGCGCGTGCGTTTCACGGCCCTGACATCAGTCAAGGCCGCACGCCCCAGGGTCACCGTCAACCTGTATGTTTCGAGGTATGACCCCCCCTCCGGCACCCTGACCAGCACCGCCTCTGGGCGTGTCCTGGCCGGCCTCCTTTTCTTCGCAGGCCCGGTGGCCTGCGCCCGAAGGACCGCCCCCGACGGCAGGCGAGCCCCACTGGGAGATAGGAGTGGAGGAGGGGGTGGTCCCGCCTTCGGGGGTACCACAGGCACCCCCGGGTCAGCCGGCCCCTTCACCTTCTTCTTCCTCTTCTTCTTTCTGGTGACCTCCACAAATGGGAGGTCACCACGGCCCGCAGCTTCTGCGGGGGGGGGGTGGAGGTCCACCCCCGGCCTTCCCAGAAGGCAACGTCTCCTTACTAACAGGGGGGGGGAGGGGAGTGGACCAACCTTGGACCCATAGGCGTGCCGGCGGCGGTCGAGGACAATGCCTCGGAGAATAATCTCTTCTTCGACGCCGCCGACACCACCTCACTGGGGGAGGTCCTCATTCTCTTCCCCTTCCCCTTCCCCTTGGGCGGAGGGGTTTTGCCCCCCTTCACAGAAGGGGGGACCTTAACGCCCCTCCCGCCCTCCGCACTGGTACCCGGCACAACGGGCGGAGGTGGACCCACCACCTCCTCCGTTTGAGTCGCCACCTCCACAGTCTTTACAACAAGACTGGGAGGGGCGGGGGCGGAGGCCCACAGCCGCGACTGGGTAATCTTACCCTCCGCCGGCTTACCCTTAGCCAACGAGGCGGCGACGTCGTGGTGGGCCAAGGCCTCCACCACGGCTTCAGAAGCCGCCTCGCACCTCCCGACAATGCCTTCCGCAAGGGTAGTCACCCTACCCTTGGTGGCATTGCCGGAGGCGACCGTGGCCTTGAGATCGCGGCACTCAGTTACTAGAGCCCTGAGAAGGGCCCCTACCTCCTCAAGGCGGGCCTCCAGCTTCTGCTCCGCGGTCTGCTTTTTCGACCGCGGCCGGCTCCCCGAGCCAGACGCAGAGCACGACGGGGGAGGGGGACTAGGGACACTGGACCCCGATACGGGACCCCCCCCATCCCCCCTTTCCCACCCAAAACCTCTATACTTTTAATCTTGGGGACGCCCTTACGCGCCCCCCGAGGCCCTGAAAAGGGCCGTTTCACGGGGTCATTCCCCGCCCCATCACCCTTAGGGTGGGAGCTCCCCCCTCCCTCCACACACAGCCCAAGCTGCAGCCCCGGCGCTGCAGCAGCCCCAATGCTGACGAGGCCCTCCGATTGAGCTCTACGCTCCGGAGGGGTCCTCGCCAGCGTCCTACCCCTCATGATCCCAGTCGCAGCCGGGGTCGTGGGGGTCTCCGGGATGACTTTTACGTCACCCCCGCTTATTAAGGATGGGGGGGGGGTCAAAGTTACCCCCGCCGCAGCGAGCAGCGCCACCCTATGGCGCCACTCCTGTCCCTTCCCCACCTCTTTTCCGGTCTCATGCTCGACCTCCGGGGATTCGGTCGAATCCCCCCCTAGCACCACGAGGGGGGGAGACCCCTCGGACGAGGCATGAGTCCCAACAGTAACCAAATCGTAGTCCTGAGAAAAGCCAAGTCTTGCCGCTGTAACTTCTTCCCCAGGGTGCAATGGCGGTGCTTCAACACCGCCACCCGGGGTGGCACCGGCCCGCCGCATCGGCACGGTGTCATCGGGCTTATTTCCGTTACCCTGGTGGCTGCCGACAAGGCCTCCAGGGGCTGACCCCATGTCAGTGCCTGCCGAGTGAACATCCGAGGCTCGGCTTGGTATTGACATTTAATCATATAAGTCTTAAAGGGCGACGGCCCCACCGCCCGGCGGATTTCACCAACTCGTGGCCCGGTGTTACGGCCACACGCAGCAATCCCGAAAAAACGGAGGGACCCGTAGCTGCCGGTCCTAGTCCGGAAAACCAGACACAGGGACCCCCATTAGCCGATGTTGTACTAATGGGGGCCCCCCAACCCCCCCTTATAACTACACACCATAAGCATACCATCACGGGGTCGGTTGGGGCTACCCAGCCCCAAACGAATCCCCGTGGTACCCCACTAGCTATATCTTTCCTTTTCCAGGCGTCCAAAAGCCAAGGAACGTGGGAACAAGGGCGCGCACCGGCTCACAAGCCCAGGAGCCCCCGGGACGAGCGGGCAAAGCCCCCCTCTACCGCGCATACCCTCCGACCATACGCCCCCCCTATAGATGTTTTAGGGCGAGGCCCGGGTCACCCTGTTCAGGGCCACCCAGCGACCCCGCCACACGGGGGGGACGTCAGATGGGCACCAACCGGCCGCCCGCTAACCTCTCCCTGGGGGATCGGTTATTTTTTAAAAATTTTCTCCTTTTTTTAGGACTCTCACGGAGGGGTGGTCAACCCTTAGCCAGGAAGGCAGCATCCCCCATCCGGCCCCTAGGAAGGAATAAATTCCTCACCCAGGACCCGAAGGGGAACATAGCCGCTTTCCCAGAGCTCCCCCACCACGCTCAAGGTGGTTGACCCTGGGGGGAGACACTAACCCAACACTAACCCAACACTAACCCAACACTAACCCAACACTAACCCAACACTAACCCAACACCAACTCAACACCAACTCAACACCAACTCAACACCAACCCAACACCAACTCAACACCAACTCAACACCAACTCAACACCAACCCAACACCAACTCAACACCAACTCAACACCAACTCAACACCAACTCAACACTAACTCAACACTAACTCAACACCAACTCAACACCAACTCAACACTAACTCAACACTAACTCAACACCAACTC
Organism: Andrena bucephala; assembly: GCA_947577245.1. Taxonomy (NCBI): domain Eukaryota; kingdom Metazoa; phylum Arthropoda; class Insecta; order Hymenoptera; family Andrenidae; genus Andrena; species Andrena bucephala. The sequence goes on along the minus strand of OX387717.1, from coordinate 78,148,616 downwards.
AACACGAACTCAACACCAACTCAACACTAACTCAACACTAACTCAACACTAGTCCTTTAGTCCTTTAGTATTGACACGGTACGGTGGGAGCATGACGGCACGTGCCGCGGGTCCCAGGCGTCGCTCTGGCCTGTCGGCCTTTGAGCGTTCAGACAGGAGGAGGGACGGTTGGTCCCCAGGGCGGACCACGCTGCTCGGTCGTTGGACCGCACCCTTTTCCCAAAGCGAGGTTCAACAGAGGGTCCGGGGGACCTCCCTGTTACGGGAGGGCGCAACTGTGCCATCCGGCGCGTTAGGCCGATCGTCCGATGTCCCGCGACTGCCTAGGTCAGGCCTGCCCCATCGGGTGCAAATACCTCCTGAATTTCTGGGACCCGGGTAACAGCCGAGCGCAGGACTGTTCCATTGCTACCCGTTGCGAAATTTGTGAGAGAACTGCATGAGTGGGCGTCCATGTAGAAGAGGTCTTCGAATCCAAGCAATAGACTCGTGGTACGAGCCTACGTGGACAGCCGCACACTCATGCAGTTCTCCCGCAACCCATGCTGTGGTTAGCAACGTAACCAGTCCCGCGCTCGGCTGTTGCCCGGGTCCCAGAAATTCAGGAGGTATTTGCACCCGATGGGGCAGGCCTGGCCTAGGTCATCGGACTGATGGCTATGGGGCCGCCCTCCTCAAGGTACGCAATAACCCGTAGGCATTCTACCTCGTTTTTCGGGTGACTTCCGTTTTTTATAGGCCCGGGCCAGCTTACGGACGCACCGTACTTCGCGAGGGTGGTCATCATTGGGGACGGGCGATCCCTGCCTATCGCACACCTCGGTGTGGTGGAGTTTTATTCGTTGCGCTAGCCGTCCCCTCCAACCGGCGGGTACCAGCCCGTCGCTAATTGTTAGCCGCGGTGTATCGAAACGCACCCCGACGCCGTACTATCGGACCTCCTATCCACCCCCTGAGCTCGAATTTACTTGATGTCCTGGCCCGGGCTGCCGGTGTCCTTTCTCAGTCCCTCGCGATTACCACCGACCGTTCCGGCGTGCCGGTTTTGGTGCTGCTTGGGTACGCGAGGTTCTGGGTGTTCCCATTGCCTGTTTAGACTGGCTACGTTCCCACCCTCCTAAGCCCATTTCCCCTAACCCCGTAAACCCTCTGTTACCCCTTCCTGTCGCTCGACTCCCTCCCCGGCTATCTATCTATTTGCGCGTCCCATTTGTTTCCCCCGTCCCACCCCCTCGATCTACTTCGTTTTCCCCCACAGTTGATTTACTCTATTCTATCCCTGCTTGGTTTTCCCCTTCTGTTTTCCCCCTTATGCTACCCTTACCCCCTTCCCTACCCCTTTTTGTTTTTTTTGTATAAGAAGTGCGTCGGTCCAATAGCGGGGTGCGATTCGTCCCAGGAAGGATCCCGATCCTGCCCACTTTTTATTCGCAACGGTATGCGTTTCAACCGGTACGCCGGTATTCGTTCCGACGCTTAGTGCGTCCATCACCCTTGTTCCTTATTCTTGCGACCCACCGTTGCCCGCGCCGCTGGGTTTTGCCCCTGCGGCGCCCGCCACAGTGGTCGTTCCCTTGCCTGCCATAAAGGCTCTCTTACGTTCTTTTGGTAGCTCGCTCCTTTGCTGCCGATTGGCGTGCCCTTGCTGTCCCTCGTGCTTTCCTCGCTCCGGTGTGCTTTGCTTTCCTGGACGGGTCGGTGGCGGAAACGGGGGGGGTGTCCCATCCAAACCGGTGTTACCCCCGGGGCTGCCGGGATGCTCTCGGGACGGGGGTGGCCCCCGCTGAAGGTCAAGAGACCCTCCGCTCCTGACACCCGTCGGTCGAACGTGTTCTCCCTCTGTGGCTCCAGAGTTCGAGTCCAGCCGTCCGTGGGCGCCACGGTCCGTGTATTGTCCCACGGTACAGCCGGGCCCGAGTCTTCTTGCGTTATCGTGGTGTGGTGGCCAACGGGGAATCCCAGGTAGCGTGTGTTGCACCCGTCTGCCGCGGGGCTACCTCTTTGGGAGATGCCGTTGGTCCACCGGTCTACTCCTGTACCTCGTGGGTTCAATTCTGGTCGTGCTTTTCCGGGACGGGCCGGTAGCGGAAACGGGGGGGGTGTCCCATCCATACTGGTGTTACCCCCGTGACCTGCCGGGATGCGCTCGGGACGGGGGTGGCCCCCGTTGAAGGCCAAGGGACCCTCCGCTCCCGAGTTCCGTCCGTCGATCGTCCTCTCCTTCTTTGGCTCCAGATCAGGGTCAGACCGCCCGTGGGCGCCACGGTCCGTGTTATGTCCCACGGTACGATTTGACCCGCGTCGTCCTGCGTCTTTGTGTTGTGGGGACCAACGGGGAATCCCAGGTAGCGTGTGTTGCACCCGTCTGCCGCGGGGCTACCTTTGCGGGAGATGTCGTCGGTCCACCGGTCACTTCTGTGTCTCGTTTTTAGCCTTATCATGGTGTCTTGGTTCATTTCTCATATCCTGGATTGCTTTCGTGAGCTCGTGAGTGGGGCCCGACGGGGAATCCCAGGTAGCATGTGTTGCACCCGTCTGCCGCGGGGCTACCTTAACGGGAGATGTCGTCGGTCCACCAGTCATCTTCTGTGTCTTGTTTTTAACCTTCTCATGGTTTCCCGGCTCCTTTCTTATCTCCCGGATTGCGTCCTTGAGCTCGTGAGTGGGGACCAACGGGGAATCCCAGGTAGTGTGCGTTGCACCCGTCTGCCGCAGGACTACCCCTTCGGGGGATGTTGTTGGTCCTCCGGTCTTCTTTTTGTTTTGTTTTAGGTGGGGGAGGGGGCCCCTGCCATCGCCCCCTCCGATGGACCTCGCCGTGGGGCGTCGCTCCCATGCTTTGCGATATCGTGCTCCTCGGTGCGTCCCCTCCGGCTGGCCCGAATTTGTGTCCGGCCCCTGCCAGTGTGGTCTCACCGAGGGTATGTATGCTAAGGTCCTCTCCTTCTGCGGCAGGTGAACCTTAGGTGGGTTTCCATGGGTTCACCTCCCCCAGGAAGCACGCGATTCTCCTGACGCACAGTCTTTTAACGTCTCTTGGGTCTATTATTTCGTCCTCTAACCATCTCTTTCTTTTTGTCATTGTTCTCGGGCATTCGCATAGTACGTGTGTGGTAGTCTCTCTGGTTACTTCGCATAGAGAGCACATCTCCGTCCAAGTCTCGCCTATTTTGAATAGGTGGTCATTCAGAGGTGCGTGGCCGCACAGTGTGCCTGTCACTTCTCTTGCTTCTTTCCTTTTCATCTTGAGTATGCTTCTTGCTCTGTCCCTGTTTGGTTCCATGCCTAGTAATTCTCTTGATGTTGCACAGTCGGTCGTTTGTTCCCATACCTTTGTTCTTTCCGTGTTTCTCCACTCGCGTAGGATCTTGTTGAACGCCACCGTGGCTATCGGTGGTATGTCGTCTTCGTTGTCCTGTTCTCGACTGGCTCCTTCCTTTGCTAGTCTGTCGGCTCTCTCGTTTCCTGTGATTCCCGTATGTCCAGGTACCCAGCAGATGCAAAGCGTGTGTACTCGTCTGCCTATTTCGTTCAGTGCCTGTCTGCAGTTTAGCGCTGTCCTGGATAGAAACGTGTATCCGCTTAGTGCCTTTATGGCTGCTTGGCTGTCTGTGCATATCGCTATTTTTTTGTTTCTATTCTCCCTGATATTGCCGTGTGCGTTCGTTGTTTCCATTGCGTCTTCTCTGCTGGTCGATGGTCTCGGTGATCTCCCACCCGTCGTTCTTCTCCAGTCTCTGTCCTGTTCCTCGGTCAAGTCTAGTTCTTCTTTGATGCATCTTGTGCACTCCATTATGGCCACTATCTCCGCCTGGAAAACCGTGGCGTATTTACCCAAGCTTTTGTATCCTTGTCTGTTTCCTCCGTTGTCCTCGTACCATCCTGCTCCGGCGAGCTCTGCCTGTGCCTTGGATCCATCTGTATACCATACTGTATCGTGTCTGCTGTTTATCGCCGTTGTTTCTTTCCAATCCTCTCTCGTTGATATTTCCGTGTCAAAGTGTTTGTCGAATATGTGCTTCTTCACTATTAAGTCTCGCGGTAGTGTTTTAATCTCGTTCAGTTCGTCCCCTCCTTCCTCTTCGAGGATCCAGCTGTGGCTTGTGAGGTTTCCTTCTTTCCAGTGTCCCCATGTCTGCAGTCTGAGCATAGTTCTCATTGCCAGCTCCTTTACTCGTATATGTAGCGGCGGGATGTCCGCTATTATCTCTAGTGCTCTGGTGGGGGTGGTCCTCATTGCTCCGAAAATCCTTCTTAGCGCTGTGCCTTGTACCGTGTCTAGTTTCTTGCGTGTCGTTTCCTGGTTTGCCGCTCTCCACCATATCCCTGCTCCAAACGTTATGCGAGGGGTAATTATAGCCTCATAGATCCATTTGACTACTAACTCAACACTAACTCAACACTAACTCAACACTAACTCAACAATTTTTTTTTTTTTTTTTTTTTTTTTTTTTTTTTTTTTTTTTTTTTTTTTTTTTTTTTTGGAGAGAGGGAAAATGCTTTACGCATACCCCGACATTTGTTGTCGGGGTTATGTGGGACTCCCCGCCTATAAAATAGGCGGGATACCCACTAAAAACCCCCTCTGGTGGTCTCCACCAGGGGCCTCATGGCGGCGCCCGGAACTTCTGGTGTAGTCCGTCGGGCGCCGCTATCACGAATGATGAGGCCCCGCTAAAAAACCCCCCCACTCCCAAAGTAAACATTGGGGGGGGGGGAACCACCGAAATGGGACGCCACCCGGATGACCGGATGGGCGGCCCCATCTCCCAACGCAGCACTCCGTTACCCGGAGGTGCTGTCCCGCAATTAAACGTATTAAAACTTAAAACTACGATAAAAACGCGATAAAACTTAAACACTAAGACCCGCTAAAACACACGCGGCACCCCATATACAGGGGCCGCCGCCCGAGGGGGTCAACCCCTCCCACCGCTCAACGGGGGCCTACCCTCTTTCTCTTCCTCGCCAAACGGCCTCGCAGACGGGCCCTATTGGCCGCGGCCTCCTGGGCCATCCGGGCCCGCTCGGCCCGCAGGAGGCGGTCAGCCTCCATCTCGGCCGTCTGGCGAGCTCCCATCACCCCCGCCGCGAACTCGCGGAAAGCTGCCCACCTCTCCGAGGAGGAAATGGCAAGGGGCACCAAGGTGGAGACTTCCACCGGCGCCCCAAGGCTGGCGGCCAGCACCTCGCGCTGGGGGGCGAACTCCGGGCACGCAATGAGCACATGCTCTGCGTCATCCCGGGCCGCCCCGCAGTCCAAACACGCTTCGGAGGGTGCCTTCCCGATTCGATGACGGAACCGTTGGAAGGACCCGTGCCCACTCAGCAGTTGCATGGACCAATAGTCCGCAACAACTGAGGGGCCCGAGGCGTCGACGAAGGTGCCGACCGCGGGGATAAGGCGCCTCACCCAACCTGTGGGCGGGGACCCATCCCATTCCGCCTGCCATTCCTCCATAGCGGCTGTTAACGCAGCCGCTTTGTGGAGGTGAGCCCGCGCTTTAAAAATCGACGGATCGCCGCCAAGGGTGGGGTCATCCCTATCTTGCGCCTTTGCGCAGTAAATTGCGCGCCCCATTCTGGCCTTGAAGTACAGCGGCATTCGCCCTGCTAAAACGCAGAGCGAGGCAAAGGACACAGTCCTATATGCCGCTGTACTTCGGATCAGGGCCGTGCGCTGAGAACGACGGAGAATAGTGCACGCACCCTCCGTAGTCAGCGCAACGGCCCAGACCGGCGATCCGTATAAAATCACGGACTCCCACACCGAGTAGTAGAGTCTCCGGGAATGGGCGGATGGGCCCCTGGTGTTCGGGAGGAGCGCAGAAAGCGCTCCCGTGACCCTATCCGCCCTAACTGAGACCTCCCCCAAATGGGTCCGATAATTCCGGAGGCAGTCAAAAACTACCCCCAAATACCGGACCTTGGCCGCCGTGATGACGTCGGCATCCAGGATCCGAAGACTGACTGTCTTCTGGATCCTGTGGCCAGTCAGGAGGATGGCCTCCGTTTTTTCTGCTGCCAAGGAAAGACCTGTTTTACGAAACCAGGCTCCAATCCTCGGCAGCACGGCTGCCATCTGCATCCTGACCTGGGAGAGGTCCTTACCCGAAAACAAAAGGGCGAGGTCGTCGGCGTACGCAATCGCACGCCCCGCCCCGCCCCCTCGTGGTGCTAGGGGGGGATTCGACCGAATCCCCGGAGGTCGAGCATGAGACCGGAAAAGAGGTGGGGAAGGGACAGGAGTGGCGCCATAGGGTGGCGCTGCTCGCTGCGGCGGGGGTAACTTTGACCCCCCCTCCATCCTTAATAAGTGGGGGTGACGTAAGAGTCATCCCGGAGACCCCCACGACCCCGGCTGCGACTGGGATCATGAGGGGTAGGACGCTGGCGAGAACCCCTCCGGAGCGTAGAGCTCAATCGGAGGGCCTCGTCAGCATTGGGGCTGCTGCAGCGCCGGGGCTGCAGCTTGGGCTGTGTGTGGAGGGAGGGGGGAGCTCCCACACTAAGGGTGATGGGGCGGGGAATGACCCCGTGAAACGGCCCTTTTTAGGGCCTCGGGGGGCGCGTAAGGGCGTCCCCAAGATTAAAAGTATAGAGGTTTTGGGTGGGAAAGGGGGGGATGGGGGGGTCCCGTATCGGGGTCTAGTGTCCCTAGTCCCCCTCCCCCGTCGTGCTCTGCGTCTGGCTCGGGGAGCCGGCCGCGGTTGAAAAAGCAGACCGCGGAGCAGAAGCTGGAGGCCCGCCTTGAGGAGGTAGGGGCCCTTCTCAGGGCTTTAGTAACTGAGTGCCGCGATCTCAAGGCCACGGTCGCCTCCGCCAGTGCCACCAAGGGTAGGGTGACTACCCTTGCGGAAGGCATTGTCGGGAGGTGCGAGGCGGCTTCTGAAGCCGTGGTGGAGGCCTTGGCCTACCACGACGTCGCCGCCTCGTTGGCTAAAGGTAAGCCCGCGGAGGGTAAGATCAAGGAGCTTACCCAGTCGCGGCTGTGGGCCTCCGCCTCCGCCCCTCCCAGTCTTGTTGTAAAGACTGTGGAGGTGGCGACTCAAACGGAGGAGGTGGTGGGTCCACCCCCGCCCGTTGTGCCGGGTACCAGTGCGGAGGGCGGGAGGGGCGTTAAGGTCCCCCCTTCTGTGAAGGGGGGCAAAACCCCTCCGCCCAAGGGGAAGGGGAAGGGGAAGAGAATGAGGACCTCCCCCAGTGAGGTGGTGTCGGCGGCGTCGAAGAAGAGATTATTCTCCGAGGCATTGTCCTCGACCGCCGCTGGCACGCCTATGGGACCAAGGTTGGTCCACTCCCCTCCCCCCCCTGTTAGTAAGGAGACGTTGCCTTCTGGGAAGGCCGGGGGTGGACCTCCACCCCCCCCCCCCCCCCGCAGAAGCTGCGGGCCGTGGTGACCTCCCATTTGTGGAGGTCACCAGAAAGAAGAAGAGGAACAAGAAGGGGATGGGGCCGGCTGACCCGGGGGTACCTGTGGTACCCCCGAAGGCGGGACCACCTCCTCCTCCACTCCTATCTCCCAGTGGGGCTCGCCTGCCGTCGGGGGCGGTCCTTCGGGCGCAGGCCACCGGGCCTGCGAAGAAAAGGAGGCCGGCCAGGACACGCCCAGAGGCGGTGCTGGTCAGGGTGCCGGAGGGGGGGTCATACCTAGAAACATACAGGTTGACGGTGACCCTGGGGCGTGCGGCCTTGACTGATGTCCTAATTCATAAAAGCATCGCAGAACGTTGCATGATGCATGAGTGGCGTGGGGTGCATGGATGCAACTGCAAATCGCGTTACGTTCGAAACCCGCGTTGCGAAACAAGATTTAGTCTAGCCCTGAGAAATTTCAGTTTTTAGTTACAAATAAAAAACAGTTTGATGATATTTAAACATGTCGCAATTCAAATTTCGGCAACTTAACATGTGTTTGAGGATGGAATAGAGATTGACGAAGATAGATGATCGCAGCCAATCGGCTCGTATTACTTGTCACGTAATTAATAATTGTATTACAATGTTACTTGCGATACGATTAGTAATTATACTTCAAATAATACAGATTGCCCAGGTCTCACCACGTGGAGGCGTTGCGAGTGGAGACCCGCCCTGGTAGAATAATAGTAACTAGAAAATTATGTAACTGCAGTACTAATGGTACTGGTAGAAAATTATGTAACTGCAGTACTAATCAAAATTAACTGCACTACCAATCAATACCGTAGCGAAGCAGGGGTATTTTGCTAGTTAATTATAATGAATTATAGTCTTGCCTTTCAATGAACATAAAAATTTGATCGGCACCAACCGAATAAGGGGGGCAACTCACACCTGGGGAACGAGAATTAAAACATTGTTAAAATTTGTCAGAAGTAAATTTAACTGGGAGTTAAAGTCCAGAAACATTGCATACAGTTTCTAATACACTGTTTAAATATTTTAGTAAATTAATAATAGTTACTCTATTGTTATCTGGATCCTAATTTGTAATATATATAAGTATTAACATTTATCGAACATTTAAACATTGACAATAAAAGAGAATTCATTCGGCGTAGAAAATCATTTGCAAATCCAAGGCAAAATGTTACTAATTGCTTGATATCTCGAGTTGTATCGATCATAGTTAATAATAATTTATACTGGCCGGTTAGTGCAAATGTTGTTAACATTATTTGTCATAGCAATAGCCACTGGAATGGATATTTAAGCGGAAAATCCATTTTTGCCGAAGAATTAGTTGGATTTCGCAATTGTAATTAACCGTCGACCTTGTTTTGATCGGAGGACATGTTTTCCCAAAGGCAATATGAGTAGCTCACGGAGCTCCATCTACTCAGTCGTCGTCGGTCCTCCGGGCCTGGAGGACCTCCGGGGATCCGGGAGCTGCCGAGCCACCGAGCCACCTGGACCTACTGGACCTACTGGACCTACTGGACCTACTGGACCTACTGGACCTACTGGACCAACTGGACTTCCTGGGGACCTGGTCAAGGTTTCAGCCGTGGTCCTTCCTGCACCCCCTCGGCCCCCTGGAATGGAGTTCCCGCGCCACCTGGACCATTCGGACCTACTGGACAACCTGGAATTCCTGGGGACCTAGTCGGGGTTTCAGCCCTGGTCCTTCCTGCACCCCCTCGGCCCCCTGGAATGGAGCTCCTGAGCCACCTGGACCATTCGGACCTACTGGACAACCTGGACTTCATGGGGGGACCCCTGGTCAGAGTTCCAACCCTTGGTCCTTCCTTCACCCCCTCGGCCCCCTGTCCTAGGTTAGCTTATTGGGTTGGTGCCGATTAAATATTTGGGTTCGTTAAAAACCATTCAAAATGTTATTATTCTGCCAAGGCCAAAACCGATTTCTCTTCCTTTTTAACTGATTTCTTCGATTGCTTTTCATCATCTGTCCTATTTCATACATTCCTTCGTGGATTTTTGCATGAGTCGTTCTATTTCGTGTATTTATTCGATGGGTTTGCATGATCTGTACTATTTCATGCATTTCTTCGATGTGTTTAAATGATTTAATTTATTCGATGCATTTCTTCGATGTGTGTACATGATTTATTTTATTCGATGCATTTCTTCGATGGGTTTACATGAGATTTATTTTATTTGCTGCATTTCTTCGATGGGTTTACACGATTTATTTTATTTGATGCATTTCTTCCATGTGTTTACATGATTTATTTTATTTTATGCATTTCTTCGATCGGTTTACATGATTTATTTTATTTGATGCATTTCTTCGATGAGTTTACATGATTTATTTTATTCGATGCATTTCTTCGATGGGTTTCCATGATTTATTTTATTTTATGCATTTCTTCGATCGGTTTACATGATTTATTTTATTCGATGCATTTCTTCGATGGGTTTACATGAGATTTATTTTATTTTATGCATTTCTTCGATCGGTTTACATGATTTATTTTATTTGATGCATTTCTTCGATGAGTTTACATGATTTATTTTATTCGATGCATTTCTTCGATGGGTTTACATGATTTATTTTGTTTGATGCATTCCTTTGATGGTTGTGCATGATTTGTTCCCTCTCATGAATCTCATTGATGAATTTATATTTCCTGCTCTTCTTCATGTAGGTATCTCTACGATGGTTCTGCATGCTCGTGCGTGCTCTTTTGACATTCCAAATCATCTTGATCGGCACCAACCCAATAAGTATTTTCTTAATTTCCTCTGAAGCCCACCACTCCATCACTTACATAATGTAGTTGATTGTTTCAGCATTTCAGGTCCATGCTCTCGCGGGGAAGGAGGTTAATAAAATAATACATTTTAAAGAAAATCGTGAAAAGTGATAGTGAACAGTGGTAGTGAAAGAAGACATCTAAGGAAGCCTAGGTTAATTTATTATACCATGAAGTATTTAAGGCCCCATGTAAAATTGCCAAGTAGTCACTGAATCATTAGCTTTGTTGCTCTTTTGTTGGCTCCTCATCTCCGATGAGGAGGTCGCCGCTGCTTCCGTTTTCGGAAGCAAGCGACTGAGCATGGAATCGGTATGGGTGGATCAGTTTCATCCCCTGGTGTTCTTGTCAAATGGGCAAAGTTTCGGGCGTAGGGGGTGTACCTTTTGGTACACTGCCTGCGTAAGTCACCCGGTTCGACTTCCCAGTCTCTGTGTTAGACGGCTTGAGTCAGGTCACACCTAGTGTTGCTCCTGACGAGTCGCATCGGTGCAAGAGGAATCGTCTGGGAGACGCCGAGCGCTTTTCCCTTTCGACTCGGACATTAGGGTGGTAGGAACTGCGCCATCCAATACTCGTTTCATGCTCACCCGTAGTCTTTCCTTCCTTGCTGAATTTATTTCAATCGAGTGATTGCTTGGCAGTTCCCTAGATTCAATATCTAAACCGAAGGGATCGATGGAACTTTGTTTCCCTCCATCTCTTTGGTTTAGTAGGCTAAGGGTTTCATGTACAGGGAGATCGACGGAACTATGATTCCATCTATCTCTCTACGGGTCTCCAAGCGCAGCAACCTCCTCGCGGTGAGACCTGGCGGATTGCCCAGTAGTTGCTGAATTAGCTTTGTTGCTCTTTTGTTGGCTCCTCATCCCCGATGAGGAGGTCGCCGCTGCTTCCGCTTCCGGAAGCAAGCGACTGAACATGGAATCGGTATGGGTGGATCAGTTTAATCCCCTGGTGTTCTTGTCGAAAGGGAAAAGTTTCGGGCGTAGGGGGTGTATCTTTTGGTACACTGCCTACGTAAGTCACCCGGTTCGATTCCCAGTCTCCGTGTTAGACGGCTTGAGTCAGGTCACACCTAGTGTTGCTCCTGACGAGTCGCATCGGTGCAAGAGGAATCGTCTGGGAGACGCCGAGCGCTTTTCCCTTTCGACTCGGACATTAGGGTGGTAGGAACTGCGCCATCCAATACTCGTTTCATGCTCACCCGTAGGCTTTCCTTCTTTGCTGAGTTTATTTCAATCGCGTGATTGCTTGGCAGTTCCGTAGATTCGATATCTAAACCGAAGGGATCGATGGAACTTTGTTTCCATCCATCTCTTTGGTTTAGTAGGCTAAGGGTTTCATGTACAGGGAGATCGACGGAACTATGATTCCATCTATCTCTCTACGGGTCTCCAAGCGCAGCAACCTCCTCGCGGTGAGACCTGGCGGATTGCCCAGTAGTTGCTGAATTAGCTTTGTTGCTCTTTTGTTGGCTCCTCATCCCCGATGAGGAGGTCGCCGCTGCTTCCGTTTCCGGAAGCAAGCGACTGAACATGGAATCGGTATGGGTGGATCAGTTTCATCCCCTGGTGTTCTTGTCGAAAGGGAAAAGTTTCGGGCGTAGGGGGTGTACCTTTTGGTACACTGCCTGCGTAAGTCACCCGGTTCGATTCCCAGTCTCCGTGTTAGTCGGCTTGAGTCAGGTCACACCTAGTGCTGCTCCTGACGAGTTGCATCCGAGCAAGAGGAATCGTCTGAGAGACGCCGAGCGCTTTTCCCTTTCGACTCGGACATTAGGGTGGTAGGAACTGCGCCATCCAATACTCGTTTCATGCTCACCCGTAGTCTTTCCTTCTTTGCTGAGTTTATTTCAATCGCGTGATTGCTTGGCAGTTCCGTAGATTCGATATCTAAACCGAAGGGATCGATGGAACTTTGTTTCCATCCACCTCTGTGGTTTAGTAGGCTAAGGGTTTCATGTACAGGGAGATCGATGGAACTTTGATTCCATCTATCTCTCTACGGGTCTCGAAACGCAGCAACCTCCTCGTGGTGAGACCTGGTAATCGGTGGGAACCGAGCTGATAGCTGTGATTGTCAAATATTCTAATTATATATAAGATTTTTTTTAAATCGTAATATTTTATAGGTTGTAAGTATACGATTATATTGTTAAGATAGAAGGGTAAGTGGAACTTGGAATATTTCAGTGAGGTACTCGAAAAGATGTGATTTTGAAAATTTTCTGCGTGTTTTCTGTTATTTCCTCTTACTGATATATCCCAAGTTCCAATTCCTTGGCGAAGTATTCGAAATTCTGTCTCGGTTCACATTAAAGTATTACTGGAACTTTATAAATTTCTACTCGGCTGACATTTTCGAAAAAGAATTTACACACTGTAAGAGTTTCGTTACTCATAAGTTTTACCTAATTAGATACATACCTGGTTGGACCATTAACGTCTTAAAAATCATTCAGTAACCATTCACTTTAACCACAGACGAGGTATAGGATAGACCTATCACCTTATGGAAGTTCGTGTCGCCACCCAAACTGTGTTACGACCCATAATTTCAGAACTGAATGTAGTGGCATCTGCTTATGAACAGCGTCCAGTTCAGCAACTACACTGAAATGTGTTGAGATGCTGAAAGGTGTGTGCGTGCCTGTATACGTGTGATTTTGCCGCGGACATATTTTCTTGTCTTTTATTGTGTTACACAGTGTCGCCGTTGCATGCTGCAGGAAAGCACCTTTATGTGCTTGCAGCTCATTTTGATTTCACATCTTTTTTACTTTATAATTATTTTCTGTATTTTTTTTATTTCATGTACTTGGCGTAATTTTTTACTTTTTTAAAGTTTTTATCGGGATCTCATTTCTTTTTGCAAAGATAATTTGCATAGGGAATGACATCAGATAATTTTTAATATTATATGATTATTTTCTATTTTTTGTGATTTATATTAACAAATTATCACGGGACAGAATTCAGGATAAATTCAATCCCAGCATCATTTTACGCTTCGATTATCTATATATAAATAAATAAAATCCTGAGTTTAGTTACAAATAAAAAACAGTTTGATGATATTTAAACATGTCGCAATTCAAATTTCGGCAACTTAACTTGTGTTTCGAACCTCGAATAAATCGTGCATTTTTCTGTTTCTTCTTCTCTTTTATTGTAAAACTTGCTAGTGAATAAATTAGCTTACCGGAAAATTTCCCTGTTGTACCATGAAATGATAAATTGTGGCTTTTGTAATTAATGCCACATTTCAAGCGCGTATTTTCCCAAATATGTTTGTTGAAGAAAGACTGCCACACACACACCCGTTCTGAATTTTAAATACTGTCGTTTTCGCTATTTTGCTTCACGAGTGCTTCTTTTATAATATACAACACTAAGTAGTTGTGTCGTCAAATTTTGCTCGTGGTATTAATATTTCAAAATTAATCCGTCTTTCGTTATATATAGCTGAATTGTTTGATATATCCCTTCCAGGAGATTAGCTTCAAATGTATCTGATGTATTTGGTGCATTTCCAGTAGAGAAGTATTTGGGCTGGTGAAAGTATTTAAAACCTCCTTTATTTTGTCCAAAATATTAAATCTATTTGTTACCAGTACCAAGCTATATAGTGATGTAGCCTTTAGTTTCCCTAAAAAGCAACGGGCCATGTCTTCCCAGATGATGTCGTTTTTAGATACCACCACCACTGAGACAGAGAGAAGGGTTATAAATCTTTTCACCGAATGGTAAAATAGTTTGCACAAAAGTGTCCTCTGTAATACTGGTTGGCCGACCTCGTGGCATATTTATATTATATATATATATATATCGTTTATTTGTTTCCCCTTGGGGATTACAATCCTTATACACCTCCGCTCTTCACTACATTCACCTTAACCTAATCCTTAACCTATTCCTTAATCTACTCCTTAAACAGGGTTTAACCCTTGACAAAGGGTTTCTTCACCCATTTTAAAGAATAATGCGTATATCAATTTCGTCTGATATATAAAATATAAGAAATAAATATTTATAATGATGAAAATTATTTAATTAGGAAGAACGGCGTTTTTCCAATTGCACAATACCCACAGTTCTTGCGCAGCATCCTGAGAACAGGACATGAACAGGACATGGGACGCATTTCACCACGGTTCCTTGTTTACGACAAGGGCTAATGAATTCCAAGTCCCTCTTGAACTGCGGGTGGCCTTACGATATGTCAATTGCCGTTGAGGGTAAGCTGGCTGGGAAATCTCACATTAAGAAAGTTGACGTCGTCTTCCAGCCCGACCCCCAAGTCCTAACAAAATATACAAGCCGTGACATATCGACATCCTCAATAACGGCGCTATCTTATATCGACGAAGCGTAAACCCAAACGTGTGACTCTAACAAGAACCGTGCTGAAACTCTAGATGACAATTTTTAGGTTCGAGAACCCTAGCGAGCTCATTTCGTTAGCAGTGCTCCGAAGTTTTACATCGGCAGCAGTGTCTTGAAATCGAATAACCTAACGCATTAGTTATATTCATTTTCTATTATACGTGTGTCATTAGTATTAATAATTAATGCGTATTAGTAGTGCGTATTAGTAGCGTGTATTAGTGTGTGGTATTCACGTATATTAATGCCATACTAGTGTGTACTAGTGCGTATTATTAGTGTCTTATTGTTGGTGAGTGTAAATAAGTAACTAAATATAAGATTAGTAACAATATATAATATAAATATGCCACGAGGTCGGCCAACCAGAATTACAGAGGACACTTTTGTGCAAACTATTTTACCATTCGGTGAAAAGATTTATAACCCTTCTCTCTCTCTGTCAGTGGTGGTATCTAAAAACGACATCATCTGGGAAGACATAGCCCGTTGCTTTTTGGGGAAACTAAAGGCTACATCATCACTATATATAGCTTGGTGGTAACAAATAGATTTAATATTTTGGACAAAATAAAGGAGGTTTTAAATACTTCCACCAGCCCAAATACTTCTACGGGAAATGCACCAAATACATCAGATACATTTGAAGCTAATCCTGGAAGGGATATATCAAACGATTCAGCTATATATAACGAAAGACAGATTAATTTTGAAATATTAATACCACGAGCAAAATTTGACGACATAACTACTGTTGTATATTATAAAATAAGCACTCGTGAAGCAAAAGAGCGAAAACGACAGTATTTAAAATTCAGAACGTGTGTGTGTGTGGCAGTCTTTCTTCAACAAACATATTTGGGAAAATACGCGCTTGAAATGTTGGATTAATTACAAAAGCCACAATTTATCATTACATGGTAAGAGAAGAAGAAACAGAAAAATGCACGATTTATTCGAGGTTCGAATAGTTTTTTAACGCACGTTTGCATAATTTTAATCCTATCTTTTTTTCCCCGTAACGGAACGGAGGGGGTATATGCGTTTAGCGACAGAGATTTTATTTATTTTATTATTATTATTATTATTTTCTAATTCTCATCCTGTTATTTTTCCTATATTTAGCATATTGTAACTGTAATACAAGTGTGGAGTGCGTACTGTCAACTGAACGAGTACAGACCAAGATGTGTTGGCTGATTTTTACTATTATTACTGGGTCGGGCACATGTTGCGGTCCTAGTTATCTTCGAGGAGATGAAAGAAATGCAGTCGTCAAAGATATAGAGAAATATGGATCAGTTGATCGGTACACTGCTACCTGTAGCAAAGACCTGATGAGAACTGAAGACCCAAAACCGGCACTAATACACAGTAGCAATGTACTACATGTTGCAAAATCAACATTTTTCGAACCCTCGTTCTTCCCATGCTCGCGTCCTCGGATCGACGATGCCCCGTAGCCGTCGACAACAACGACGAGCAAGAACCGTACCCTAAAACAGTTAGGAAAGCTCGAATTAAGAGACAGGCAATTAGGAAAGACGCGGCTAGCGACGAGCTGAGCGAAGTATGGTTTTGGTTAGGGGAGAAAAAGAAAAACACGAGTTATAACTAAGGGAAATTACCACCTACCTGTAAGAAAACGCCTGTCGCGACGACGCACGCGACGTCGCGACAGGAAAATCGCTCAGCGAGACGATAACAGCAGCGGCACCTGAAAGGAAAAGATAACAGAAAATTAGAAGATTCTTCTTAGACACGCGGAACAGCGCGGAGGTCAGAGGATCGGACATTTAGGTAGAGCGTCAACCGCCGATGGGCGGTGGGCGCGACGATCGCCCCCTAGGGATAATTAGACGGGTGGGATCACAGCGTCGCGACGTATAAGACAATTAACAAGACACAATAGAATAACCGAACAATCCTACGAACGGAAAAGGCAGCCCATAAAAGAAAAGTAGCAGCAACCGAGATAACCGACAGCCGAAACCGAAACTAAAGCACGTACGGACACGTCGGCGAGACCCTTGAACCAGACTCGCGGCGCGAGACCGAGACAGCGGCGAACGCGCGAAAAGACCGACAAAGCGGATCATAGGGAACACCGCTCGTCCCCATCCCTCACCCGCGGAGAGCAAGGGACAATACAATAAATGGCACGAACTCCCCACGTAAACCGTGAACAAATGAAAGCTAGGGTAAAACTCGCACTATCACAATAGAGAATCCCCAAAAGAACAAGCCTACCACTAAGGAAAGAGACGCGAGGAAGGGAAAAAAAGGGACCCGGGAACAACTAGAAAGCAGAGACCGAACCAACAGCACACGGACAAAACACGACCGTTACTCCCGATCTCCCTTTACCCCACTACCGGAAGACAACAGACTCACGAGAATAAAACTGGAAGCACAACCCCACTCAGATAGTGGCCCAAAAACCATAAAGGCAACGGGGGAAAAGAGAGACCCTGCCCAGACCCTGGCCCCCTAACCCCCGAACCACTGACGACAGGAGAACCTAGAACGAGAACAGACGGAACAGGATGACCTAGGAGGCAGCATGAAAAACACAAAGACGACAGGACACATAAGGCAAACCGAACCAGGGACGGCACCTGACCACAACAAACGTAACATAACACAAAGACACATAAAGACCGACAGGCACTCACACAAAAGACAATCGAGACACTGACAGGAGAAGGAGACTGTAGGAAACACCAAAACCCAGCCTCCCGTTACGCGGGTCGCTCCAAAGAACAATGGGGAGGGCCCGTGTAACATACCCTCACACAAACCCTCGCTGACACCCATCCCTGCAGGACGCCCCAGCTAGAATAGCCTATCCCATATCCCCTCCCGCATGCAACACCCATACCTCTCACGAGTCCTTCATACACACAAATAGTAATAGGTGATAGATTCCAAGAGAGGGTCCGACCGAGCCTGGTGGCTCCACGCGGAGTGATACACGAAGCGTGGAGACGGGAGGACGGGACGGACCCTCCAAGGAACATTACTAACTTAGGTAGACAGATAGGTACACGACAATATAAAATTTTCAGAGGGGAAGGTAAAATGGCAAAAAAAAACAGTAGCCAAAAGTGCAAGCGCAGCGAAATGGCGAAAGCACGCCGGCGCCTTAACAAGGCATTAAGGGACGTGGCCAGGCTAGACCCGGAGTACTTAAAGGGGGTCCTGGAGGAATACAGGGAGGGCATGACCACAGGGGACAGCCTACCCGAGCAGGAACCAACCCCAACCACGACGCAGTCACCAGGGACGGAGGAGGGAGGAGGACAAAAAGAAGGGGAAAAAACAAGAGATGTGGAGGAACTATTGGAGGCAATGGAAGGACCGGATACACCGGACAGGAGCGAGCCCCCCCCGGAGGAGCCCGACGTATCGGACGTATCCGAGGCCAGCACGGTGCCACTGGGGGAGGGAGGCCTCCCATTCTCCGGGAGAGACTCCGACTCGGAGCTGGAGTGCGTGTACGACGCCCGGGACCCTGAACTGAACAAAGTGGGGGAAAGTGGGGACACGCTACCTACCGTATTAAGAGACTTTATATCGGGGGGGGGGGGGGGCACTGTAGTATGGTCGGAGGGGGGGGAGAGGCTGCCTTTTCCGTTCGTAGGATTGTTCGGTTATTCTATTGTGTCTTGTTAATTGTCTTATACGTCGCGACGCTGTGATCCCACCCGTCTAATTATCCCTAGGGGGCGATCGTCGCGCCCACCGCCCATCGGCGGTTGACGCTCTACCTAAATGTCCGATCCTCTGACCTCCGCGCTGTTCCGCGTGTCTAAGAAGAATCTTCTAATTTTCTGTTATCTTTTCCTTTCAGGTGCCGCTGCTGTTATCGTCTCGCTGAGCGATTTTCCTGTCGCGACGTCGCGTGCGTCGTCGCGACAGGCGTTTTCTTACAGGTAGGTGGTAATTTCCCTTAGTTATAACTCGTGTTTTTCTTTTTCTCCCCTAACCAAAACCATACTTCGCTCAGCTCGTCGCTAGCCGCGTCTTTCCTAATTGCCTTATTATTCCCTTATACCCCCTTGTTCCTTCATCCCCGCGCATACCCATCTCATACCCTTGTGCTCTACGAGAGTGCGATACCTGCGCACTACCGGGAGCAGAATGCCACATGCCTGCCACACTGCATGTCAGGAGAGTGTGACACCCTCGTGCCCTTTACACCCTCGTGTCCTTGTTATATCCTTATTATTCCCTTCTTATACCCCCTTGTTCCTTCATCCCCGCGCATACCCATCTTATACCCTTGTGCTCTACGAGTGCGATACCTGCGCACTACCGGGAGCAGAATGCGACATGCCTGCCACACTGCGTGTCAGGAGAGTGTGACACCCTCGTGCCCTTTACACCCTCGTGTCCTTGTTATATCCTTATTATTCCCTTATACCCCCTTGTTCCTTCATCCCCGCGCATACCAACCTTATACCCTTGTGCTCTACGAGTGCGATACCTGCGCACTACCGAACCAGGGACGGCACCTGACCACAACAAACGTAACATAACACAAAGACACATAAAGACCGACAGGCACTCACACAAAAGACAATCGAGACACTGACAGGAGAAGGAGACTGTAGGAAACACCAAAACCCAGCCTCCCGTTACGCGGGTCGCTCCAAAGAACAATGGGGAGGGCCCGTGTAACATACCCTCACACAAACCCTCGCTGACACCCATCCCTGCAGGACGCCCCAGCTAGAATAGCCTATCCCATATCCCCTCCCGCATGCAACACCCATACCTCTCACGAGTCCTTCATACACACAAATAGTAATAGGTGATAGATTCCAAGAGAGGGTCCGACCGAGCCTGGTGGCTCCACGCGGAGTGATACACGAAGCGTGGAGACGGGAGGACGGGACGGACCCTCCAAGGAACATTACTAACTTAGGTAGACAGATAGGTACACGACAATATAAAATTTTCAGAGGGGAAGGTAAAATGGCAAAAAAAAACAGTAGCCAAAAGTGCAAGCGCAGCGAAATGGCGAAAGCACGCCGGCGCCTTAACAAGGCATTAAGGGACGTGGCCAGGCTAGACCCGGAGTACTTAAAGGGGGTCCTGGAGGAATACAGGGAGGGCATGACCACAGGGGACAGCCTACCCGAGCAGGAACCAACCCCAACCACGACGCAGTCACCAGGGACGGAGGAGGGAGGAGGACAAAAAGAAGGGGAAAAAACAAGAGATGTGGAGGAACTATTGGAGGCAATGGAAGGACCGGATACACCGGACAGGAGCGAGCCCCCCCCGGAGGAGCCCGACGTATCGGACGTATCCGAGGCCAGCACGGTGCCACTGGGGGAGGGAGGCCTCCCATTCTCCGGGAGAGACTCCGACTCGGAGCTGGAGTGCGTGTACGACGCCCGGGACCCTGAACTGAACAAAGTGGGGGAAAGTGGGGACACGCTACCTACCGTATTAAGAGACTTTATATCGGGGGGGGGGGGCACTGTAGTATGGTCGGAGGGGGGGGAGAGGCTGCCTTTTCCGTTCGTAGGATTGTTCGGTTATTCTATTGTGTCTTGTTAATTGTCTTATACGTCGCGACGCTGTGATCCCACCCGTCTAATTATCCCTAGGGGGCGATCGTCGCGCCCACCGCCCATCGGCGGTTGACGCTCTACCTAAATGTCCGATCCTCTGACCTCCGCGCTGTTCCGCGTGTCTAAGAAGAATCTTCTAATTTTCTGTTATCTTTTCCTTTCAGGTGCCGCTGCTGTTATCGTCTCGCTGAGCGATTTTCCTGTCGCGACGTCGCGTGCGTCGTCGCGACAGGCGTTTTCTTACAGGTAGGTGGTAATTTCCCTTAGTTATAACTCGTGTTTTTCTTTTTCTCCCCTAACCAAAACCATACTTCGCTCAGCTCGTCGCTAGCCGCGTCTTTCCTAATTGCCTTATTATTCCCTTATACCCCCTTGTTCCTTCATCCCCGCGCATACCCATCTCATACCCTTGTGCTCTACGAGAGTGCGATACCTGCGCACTACCGGGAGCAGAATGCCACATGCCTGCCACACTGCATGTCAGGAGAGTGTGACACCCTCGTGCCCTTTACACCCTCGTGTCCTTGTTATATCCTTATTATTCCCTTCTTATACCCCCTTGTTCCTTCATCCCCGCGCATACCCATCTTATACCCTTGTGCTCTACGAGTGCGATACCTGCGCACTACCGGGAGCAGAATGCGACATGCCTGCCACACTGCGTGTCAGGAGAGTGTGACACCCTCGTGCCCTTTACACCCTCGTGTCCTTGTTATATCCTTATTATTCCCTTATACCCCCTTGTTCCTTCATCCCCGCGCATACCAACCTTATACCCTTGTGCTCTACGAGTGCGATACCTGCGCACTACCGAACCAGGGACGGCACCTGACCACAACAAACGTAACATAACACAAAGACACATAAAGACCGACAGGCACTCACACAAAAGACAATCGAGACACTGACAGGAGAAGGAGACTGTAGGAAACACCAAAACCCAGCCTCCCGTTACGCGGGTCGCTCCAAAGAACAATGGGGAGGGCCCGTGTAACATACCCTCACACAAACCCTCGCTGACACCCATCCCTGCAGGACGCCCCAGCTAGAATAGCCTATCCCATATCCCCTCCCGCATGCAACACCCATACCTCTCACGAGTCCTTCATACACACAAATAGTAATAGGTGATAGATTCCAAGAGAGGGTCCGACCGAGCCTGGTGGCTCCACGCGGAGTGATACACGAAGCGTGGAGACGGGAGGACGGGACGGACCCTCCAAGGAACATTACTAACTTAGGTAGACAGATAGGTACACGACAATATAAAATTTTCAGAGGGGAAGGTAAAATGGCAAAAAAAAACAGTAGCCAAAAGTGCAAGCGCAGCGAAATGGCGAAAGCACGCCGGCGCCTTAACAAGGCATTAAGGGACGTGGCCAGGCTAGACCCGGAGTACTTAAAGGGGGTCCTGGAGGAATACAGGGAGGGCATGACCACAGGGGACAGCCTACCCGAGCAGGAACCAACCCCAACCACGACGCAGTCACCAGGGACGGAGGAGGGAGGAGGACAAAAAGAAGGGGAAAAAACAAGAGATGTGGAGGAACTATTGGAGGCAATGGAAGGACCGGATACACCGGACAGGAGCGAGCCCCCCCCGGAGGAGCCCGACGTATCGGACGTATCCGAGGCCAGCACGGTGCCACTGGGGGAGGGAGGCCTCCCATTCTCCGGGAGAGACTCCGACTCGGAGCTGGAGTGCGTGTACGACGCCCGGGACCCTGAACTGAACAAAGTGGGGGAAAGTGGGGACACGCTACCTACCGTATTAAGAGACTTTATATCGGGGGGGGGGGGGGGGCACTGTAGTATGGTCGGAGGGGGGGGAGAGGCTGCCTTTTCCGTTCGTAGGATTGTTCGGTTATTCTATTGTGTCTTGTTAATTGTCTTATACGTCGCGACGCTGTGATCCCACCCGTCTAATTATCCCTAGGGGGCGATCGTCGCGCCCACCGCCCATCGGCGGTTGACGCTCTACCTAAATGTCCGATCCTCTGACCTCCGCGCTGTTCCGCGTGTCTAAGAAGAATCTTCTAATTTTCTGTTATCTTTTCCTTTCAGGTGCCGCTGCTGTTATCGTCTCGCTGAGCGATTTTCCTGTCGCGACGTCGCGTGCGTCGTCGCGACAGGCGTTTTCTTACAGGTAGGTGGTAATTTCCCTTAGTTATAACTCGTGTTTTTCTTTTTCTCCCCTAACCAAAACCATACTTCGCTCAGCTCGTCGCTAGCCGCGTCTTTCCTAATTGCCTTATTATTCCCTTATACCCCCTTGTTCCTTCATCCCCGCGCATACCCATCTCATACCCTTGTGCTCTACGAGAGTGCGATACCTGCGCACTACCGGGAGCAGAATGCCACATGCCTGCCACACTGCATGTCAGGAGAGTGTGACACCCTCGTGCCCTTTACACCCTCGTGTCCTTGTTATATCCTTATTATTCCCTTCTTATACCCCCTTGTTCCTTCATCCCCGCGCATACCCATCTTATACCCTTGTGCTCTACGAGTGCGATACCTGCGCACTACCGGGAGCAGAATGCGACATGCCTGCCACACTGCGTGTCAGGAGAGTGTGACACCCTCGTGCCCTTTACACCCTCGTGTCCTTGTTATATCCTTATTATTCCCTTATACCCGCTTGTTCCTTCATCCCCGCGCATACCCATCTTATACCCTTGTGCTCTACGAGAGTGCGATACCTGCGCACTACCGGGAGCAGAATGCGATATGCCTGCCACACTGCGTTAGAGGTGTGCCTATCGATTATCGATAAATTATCGCTATCTTATTGACGATATATCGATAATATCGTTAAGATATCGTTAAGGCCAATAAAAGCGGTTAAGGTAGAGAATGCGACGCATTAATTGAAAAAAATCATTCAAAATCTACATATTTTTACTCGAACTTATTACAGATAGCATATTAATGTATATTTAACAAAATTTATAAGAGTTTTCATTCGTTATATAATATATTTATGTACATCAACTATGTGTAATTAAAATTATGAACTTACTTTGTTTCTAATCTTGGCAAAATCGGTTGCGGCCAACAATGCTAAATATAATAGGCTATCAAACGCGCACGTATTTCTCAACGAAACTGTTTTATTATTAATTTCGTACGGGTGCCAGTTGAGGACTGTTGCCGTTTTTAATCATATTGGTATGGCCCGGTTTCTGTCCCACTGTAATATGTCTTTAATGTCATTTTTTCTTCCTCCTAAATATTTTGCAGCTGGTCTATATGTTTTTTCTTTTTCGGTGTATTCTTCTTGTTTTCTTGATCTAATTGTATGTCTATGTTTTGTACATTGTCATTTTTACCGCAATCATGGTCATATACGTTTCTCCCCGTAACCTTCTTCTTCTCACTGTAAAGGAATGGAACATTCAATAAAAATATGCACAGGTTTTGCGCATAAGTAACACTTGTGCGCATCGCCTGGCATATTGCCATCTGCACAAGCAGGGCAGACTGGCTTCAATCAGCATGTTGGAATTCTACTGGACTTTTATTACTATTTGTTGTTTTTGGCCGTTTTATTCGAGGATTGCCTTTCCCTTTCCAATTCTCTATTTCTTTTAATGCTGTATTTCTGTTTGCGTCTTCTAATAATATTATTTTATTGTCGCTGACATTTATGGCTTTCTTATTTAAGTTTGCATCAATTAATAACAGTTTTCCCTTAAAATATTCAATATGGTCTGTTACAAACTGATCTACCCTAACTAGAGATGTGTATATTTTCATTAATAGAGATTTAATTTTATTTATCTCCACTTCCACGGATGCACTGGATGCAGGAATGCGTCCGTAATTAAATTTTTCGCTTAACATATTTCCCCATATGGGAAATAATTCTAAATCTCTCAGCAATTTTCGCGAAATGGTATTTGTATGCAAATAAATGCATTTATTTCGGAACCTTCCTGTTTAAAATAAGGTTTTGCATTTTCCAAAATTTTATTAGCCCATTGCCCCCAATAATTCAGTACTGTTGGTGCACTTTCGTCTGCTGCAAATATTTAAATATGCTTAAACAACGATCAAAGAGAAAAGGACACCCGAAATGCATCCATTTTTCCAGATATCTTTCAATTTATTTCCAAAACTAAGGGTCTGAGACGAAATCTACCCACCCCACGCGATGCAGCAGACATTGTTCCTTCGGAAAGCGTCGACAGAAGTGATAAGTCTCGTTTCGTTTTCAATACAGAAGCGAAATAGTTTGGCAAAACGCGCGGTGCCGACAGTGGTAGTCACGCGCCTTAAGCGATTATGTTGCGCTGAGCGGCAGTGGATCGCGCGCCGCCATTGACTACCACTGTCAACATCGCGCGTTTTGCCAAACTATTTCGCTTCTGTATTGAAAACAAAACGAGACTTACCACTTCTGCCGACGCTTTCCGAAGGAACAATGTCTGCTGCATCGCGTGGGATGGTCAGATTTCGTCTCAGACCCTTAGTTTTGGAAATAAATTGAAAGATATCCGCAAAAATTTGTGCATTTCGGGTGTCCTTTTCCCTTTGATCGTTGTTTAAACATATTTAAATGTTCATACTGCAATAATAACTTATATCGCTGTATTCGGGAGGGTTCATAGAATAATTTGACGTGACGAACAATCGAATAACTATTACCGTTTCGACAAAAAAAATGTTCAAAATTGAAAATTTGCAGTTTTTTTCAAAATCGATTTTCTCAAAAACTGAGGGTGATGGCGACAAACGGGTTGCGGATTCGTTTTCAGGGCACGAAAACCTATAAGAAACGGGTATTGAATGTTACACGTCCAGATGGCTGTTGTACTGTGCAATTAGTGGTATTCTTGAAGATACTGCACGAATTTTGCATTACAATGTTGTCCTAAAAACAGCACTTATTTAAACATTTTCCTTCAACTAATAGAATTAAAGCATACTGCACATCTTATTACTGCTCATTCAGAGTTCAGTTCTCGCTATTAAATGACATTTTAGTTCTGATTAATGATACAATATTAAAAACGGCCCCTAATGTCTACAATAAAAGTAGTTTATTAACTGTGATATTTTACTGATCACATCACACTCTTAGACGACATAAATAATATTCATTTGAAAATGAGTACAGATTCTAGGTGAAAAATATATTATCCACAAAGTTTAGTGATAACAATGGACATATTTTCGCTTTACGTAATTTCAATGTTAACTATGAAAAATATTTTTGTTTTATCCCATTTGAGGAAGGGCAATTTACAGTTGATCAAAGATTAGGAGAGCGGCACACGACCAGCAGGGACATCATGCAATTTTTAATAGATTTCCATAGTTTCGGTGCTCCTTTCCCAAAGGAATTCATTTGTGGTGGGGCGAGAGCATTATTAAGTGCTGCGGTATTAACATAATCTCGCTTTTCTAACATACAAGAGTATGCAGACGCCATGCAAAATACGGAAAACGTGAAAACGCGCATTCGCATGGATGTGGCGCATTTTAAAAATAAATATATAAAACTGCTGAAAAATATTAATCGTAGAATAATTTGCTTATATATGGCAGCCATTGGGCGTTTGCTGAAGACATAAAATTGAATTGAGGCAGAAAACATCATTGTTGCGATCTTTTTGTTAGAAAATTGTGAGGCAGAAGGGTTTATTCTGCCTAACGGAGAAAAGACTGAATGTCTCAAAAAGAAAACATGGCTAATCACATTAGTAACCAGTAAGTGAGAAATTTCAATTTTAAATAACTTGCTATATTTAACTAATATATTTTAAATTGTAATTAACCATTCATCGGATGAAGAACAGTTGCTTCCTTCACGTTCATTAAATGCGGATTCACGTGACAGTACTGACAATAGTAACAACCGCGCACCATAATACCCAGATTACAAAATATAACATCACAAGATAGTGAGAAAGTTAAAAAATACCCGCATGATTCAATACGAGCAAAAGAAATCACACATTTCCTAATAGAAATGATATCTGCTGATATTCATCCATTTTCCGTAGTAAATGATAGAGGATTTATAAATTTTGTAAATTCATTGAATAATAAGTATGAAATTCCAAATCGAAAAACATTAACAAATAAATATATTTACCGGAAATATATATTTAGCTAAATTTGACGAAATAGCGAAGAAATTGTCATTTGCTCAACATGTCCATCATACTGTGGGGAGATCTATGGACGGATATTCATAGACAAATGTCATTTTTTTGGGTACTGCTGCACATTTTCTTGCAAATGGATTCAAACTTCAATCATACACACTACAAGTTGTTTATTTCCCTGAACGACACACACACGGCTGACAATTTATATGAATTTCTTATTGAAGCTGCACGAAAGTGGCAAATTACGTCAAGAATAAGAGTGATTGTTAGTGATAATGGAAGCAATATTGTGGCTGTCATAAAAAAAACACAGTGGCAACAAATTTCATGTTTTGCGCATACGATAAATTTAATTGTGCGTAATGCCATAAACTGGGACAATATTTGCGATGTCATTAAAAAATGTCGAGACATTACACGCGTTTTCAAATGCAGTAATGCTGCTTCAGAACTATTACGAAGTCAGCATGTTCGGCAGGAATGTACAAAAGTTTTAAGTTTAAAGAGGGATATGGTTACACGTTGGAATTCAACGTATTTAATGCTCACTCGCATAATGGAATTGCGGACTGTTTTGCCAGTTGCTCTTGCACAGTTACCAAATAGAAATATCCAACACTTGACATTTGGAGAATGGACAATCATAGAGGACACAATCAAAATTTTAAAACCATGTTATCAAGCTACTGTAGAATTATCCGGCGAAAATTATGTAACAATTTCAAAAACGATACCAATTATTCAATGCATCGAAGCTGCTGTTACAAATCAAAACAATTTATCTTCAGATGTTACGATATTACGCACACAAATTTTAAATGAACAAAATAACCGTTTTGAACATATTGAACGTCATCGTGTATACGCAATTTCTGCACTTTTAGATCCGCGATACAAAGACATTGTATTTCATTCGAAAGAATGTGTTAAAATAGCCAAAGCTCATTTAATAAACGACTACAATAGTCATCAAAATATTTCCATTTCACAGCCAAGTAGTAACGATAACAGTGCTTTAACAGAAGATACAGAAATAGATGACGACAACATTTGGGCAGACTTTGACGAAAAAATTAAAAATATAGAATCTAATATTCATGACGATCCTGCATCAATAAAATGTGATATAAAAAGGTAAATATTTTTAAATGATATAATTTCGAGCACTCTGTGCACCATGTGCAGCTAAATACACACGCGCGCGCGTATACTATCTATTTTCAATATACGAGTGCATAATATATTCCGGGGAGGACCGGAGGAATAAAAAAAGCATGCGACTCACTACTTGGAGAGCTGACAGCTGACATCGTAGGAGTCATCGCGAGGGTGTCGTCGGGGCAGCAGTGGCCCAGTCAAACAGCCTGTAACAAACGAGAAGAAAACGTATCATGATTTATTTCCAATATTTTTAATTAATTAATTTTTCTGTTTAATTATAACCGATACGGTATTAATTCCGTTTGTTTAACAGTTATCCTCTTGGCGTACTACAAGTTCAAGGCAAGGCTTGTTACGTGATGTCCACAATTTGTATATTGAGGTGCATTTAATGGTCCTATGATAAATTTGCAGTTATAATTACATTGTTATATGTTCCTTTAACGAAAAATACTGTATAAAATAACGGATTTCTAAGAATTTGTCGAGTTTCTTAGGTGTTCATGCATTGGATGGGAGATACCAGTGAATACCAATGAATGAACGGCCGTTCATTCACTGGGCATTTCTTACTTTACCAATGAATGAACAGCTTACCCGGTCTTTTTTTCTTTTGACACTTTCGCCGCCAGTGTGGGATATTAGGTTAACCCACCCCAGAAATTAAATTTGAACTATGCGCAATTATGATCTTATAAGACTAGTAAAGTATCAAATCAACAATATTATTGCAATTGGAGTATGAAAAATTATTTGCTTAAGAATAAGTAGCGACTGAGAATAGCGAAAAATAGTTTTTTCGCCAATATTTGCGAAAAAACGGAATAGAATTACTCTCTTGACACAGTGTGCCCTCGAAATTAACATATTATGTTGAAAAACCCGCATAGGAACCAGCGACCAGAACCAGCAATATTCTGGAGAAATTCGCGGCATTTTTCGATATATTAACGAAAAAACCAGTATGACGTCATCAACCGCCGATCGGCGTAGAGACAAAAACTTTACTCACTCGTATTTCCCAACCCGATGCGAGATTCGGGCCAAAAACTGCAAATTCGCGTGCCTCATCGATCCCTCTTCAAGATTTTCGATCCTCGGAGCACACGAAACTTGATATAATATCGCGAAAAAGATACTTGCTATGCACTTGCTGCAAAGAGACGCGATCACGATCGAATCCAAAGGCGTACTGAGTAGTGGTGGAGAACTATCGATGGTACTATCGATAGTTATCGTTGGTCCACACTATCGAAAACTATCGATAGTTTATCTTCACTATCGAAAACTATCGATAGTTTATCTTCACTATCTATCTTCACTATATATATTTGAAAAGCGTTTTTTATTACCTTTAAAACTTTTATAAATAAAAAATGGTAGAACAAAGTACATGGATTAAAAAATATTCTGTTGAATAATAAGGAATAATTTGGTAGCTTGTATTTCTCGTTTCCCGGTAAAAATTTAACGTTTCAAATTTGATAAATCGTTCGAACCAAGTGACAAAAATATTACTTGTATATGTATTACTTTAATTTCCTAAATATATCAATTAATGCCGCGAATTTAAAGATATCGGTAACTATAGTCTATTGATAGGCATTTGTTCTGTAACTGACGATAGCGATAGTGTTTTGTCAATTTGATCATACCAGAGAGAAAGACATTTTGTGTGATTATACGTACCAAACATTTATGGCTTAAATAATCTTAAATTTTCATTATTTTCTTTATATATATATATAGTTTATATTATATAGTATAGTCTTTACTCTTTACTCTTTACTCACTCGTATTTCCCCACACCAAATGCTGCGAGATTCGGGCCAAAAACTGCAACTTCGCGTCCAAAGGGGTACTGAAGACAGGTTTGGACAGGCTTTGGAGGACTCCTGCGTGGCAGCACACCTACAGGTGCGGTGGTAATGTGTGCGTGAGACGCCACGATTGGAGACGAACCGACGCCAGCGCCAAGCGAGTGACACCGCGGCCAATCAGCGTCGACAACCTATTTCCCCGGCGACGCTGATTGGCTGTGGTGTCGGTTCGTCTCCCGACTTTTTTTTCGCGAATATTGTATCTTTAACGTCCCAGATAGCACACCTCATCTTAGAGACGTCTAGTTTATGTCCATTTTAGATCTGAACGTCTTGATTTGTAACAAGACGTCTTTAAGACGTCTGTAAGACGCCTTTTGGACGTCTTTAAGACTTTACCGGACGTTGTGCTATCTGGGGTACGATGCCGGGAACGCGGGCGCGGAAATTCAAATCTTGCAGTATTTCAATATTCTCGGCCAATCACGTTCGAGCATCATTTGTCAGGTCGGCCATTTTGAAACTCTTGTCGAAGTCGTTCGAACTATCCTGTTGGAAGCGTCACCGTGTATCGCGCGTTTTTCCGTTTGAATTTTCGATTCCGAGTTCATTAAAAATGCTGTTGGCATTGCTTAAATGTAATATAATTGTGTGCGCAGTGCCGTGAATAGAATATAGAGTATAGCAGCACTTTCTACGCACGACTTTGCTGTTTTAATTTATTCCGGAAATCTGTGAGTCGAAGGTAATTCTCTTCAAGTGTCAATCTTTAATTGAAAAATATCTTTAGTTTCTGGTTGCTTTGTGCGACACACACCATTCGTTATGATTGAAATTACACTGCGACGATATTGGAAATAAATCATGATACGTTTTCTTCTCGTTTGTTACAGGCTGTTTGGCTGGGCCACTGCTGCCCCGACGACACCCTCGCGATGACTCCTACGATGTCAGCTGTCAGCTCTCCAAGTAGTGAGTCGCATGCTTTTTTTATTCCTCCGGTCCTCCCCGGAATATATTATGTACACGTATATTGAAAATAGATAGTATACGCGCGCGCGTGTGTATTTAGCTGCACATGGTGCACATAATGCTCGAAATTATATCGTTTAAAAATATTTACCTTTTTATATCACATTTTATTGATGCAGGATCGTCATGAATATTAGATTCTATATTTTTAATTTTTTTTGTCAAAGTCTGCCCAAATGTTGTCGTCATCTATTTCTGTATCTTCTATTAAAGCACTGTTATCGTTACTACTTGGCTGTGAAATGGAAATATTTTGATGACTATTGTAGTCGTTTATTAAATGAGCTTTGGCTATTTTAACACATTCTTTCGAATGAAATACAATGTCTTTGTATCGCGGATCTAACAGTGCAGAAATTGCGTATACACGATGACGTTCAATATGTTCAAAACGGTTATTTAGTTCATTTAAAATTTGTGTGCGTAATATCTTAACATCTGAAGATAAATTGTTTTGATTTGTAACTGCAGCTTCAATGCAGTGAATAATTGGTATCGTTTTCGAAATTGTTACATCGTTTTCGTCGGATAATTCTACAGTAGCTTGATAAAATGGTTTTAAAATTTTGATTGTGTCCTCTATGATTGTCCATTCTCGAAATGTCAAGTGTTGGATATTTCTATTTGGTAACTGTGCAAGAGCAACTGGCAAAACAGTCCGCAATTCCATTATGCGAGTGAGCATTAAATACGTTGAATTCCAACGTGTAACCATATCTCTCTTTAAACTTAAAAGTTGTGTACATTCCTGCCGAACTTGCTGACTTCGTAATAGTTCTGAAGCAGCATTACTGCATTTGAAAACGTGTGTAATGTCTCGACATTTTTTAATGACATCGCAAATATTGTCACAGTTTATGGCATTACGCACAATTAAATTTATCGCATGCGCAATACATGAAATTTGTTGCCACTGTGTTTTTTTATGGCAGCCACAATATTGCTTCCAATATCACTAACAATCACTCTTATTCTTGACGTAATTTGCCACTTTCGTGCGGTTTCAATAAGAAATTCATATAAATTGTCAGCTGTGTGTGTGTCGTTCAGGGAAATAAACAACTTGTAGTGTGTATGATTGAAGTTTGAATCCATTTGCAAGAAAATGTGCAGTAGTACCCAAAAAAATGACATTTGTCTATGAATGAACGGCCGTTCATTCATTGGTATTCACTGGTATCTCCTGTTAGATTATCTGTTAGATTATTATTTAAGAATATAATACTGCCTGAAATTAAACTCGCTTGGAACTGAGAAGGTCTTTATATATCACGCAGCAAGATATAAATCAAAAAATACAAAGAGATATCTTGTTTTTTTGCCACGGTGTCATAGAAACAAATAATAACAAAATATAGTTCTGAACCAAACTTGTTACCAACTTCCTGTTGCAATAAACCTATATTCCAACACTTCCACTGTTTGTTGCAACACGAAGAGAAAAAAAAACATTGAATTATATAATATCTATAAAGAACAAATTAAATAACATTCTTCGTTAAATAACGTTCTTCATTCTTTATCTTCGAATTTTATATATTATATAGTGATAAGATCAGAATAGTCTTCACAGAACTCATAGAATAATCGAACTCATAGAATAACCAGAGCCTTTTCATTATTCCTCCTTTTCACTATTCCTTTCAATACATATAACATCTCGATGCTGTTGAAAAATTTGTTGAGCCAGTGGTTTTGTAAGGACATCTGCAACTTGAAACTTCGTATTAACATATTCTAAACTAAAAATTTTTCACAATATCTTTCCCTAATATAATGAAATCTTATATCTATATGTTTAGTCCTTTTATGAAAAACAGGATTTTTAATCAATTGAATTGCGCTTTGATTATCTAAGAATAACGTAATATTCATCTTTACATCACATATTTCTTTGATAAGTTTTCGAAACCATATTATCTCTTTAACTGTTCGACATGCTGCCATGTATTCTGCATCAGTTGTAGAGAGACCCTGTATAGTAGAGTATATTTCACCCCTTAGAAAAGTACTTGGGACGTGAAACCGCGTGCAAAGAGTACAATGAATATACTCTTTGATCGCCGATTTTCCTCGATCGTTGCCGATTTTTCAGTCACCCTGTATAGTAGGGTATTTTTCACCCCTTAGGAAAGTACTTGGAACGTGAAACCGCGTGCAAAGAGTACAATGAAAGTACCCTTTGATTGCCGGTTTTCCTCAATTGTTGCCGATTTCTGAGTCACCCTGTATAGTAGGGTATTTCTCACCCCTTAGGAAAGTACTTGGGACGTGAAACCGCGTGCAAAGAGTACAATGAAAGTACCCTTTGATTGACGATTT
Source organism: Andrena bucephala (assembly GCA_947577245.1). Classification (NCBI taxonomy): domain Eukaryota; kingdom Metazoa; phylum Arthropoda; class Insecta; order Hymenoptera; family Andrenidae; genus Andrena; species Andrena bucephala. The sequence goes on along the minus strand of OX387717.1, from coordinate 78,115,990 downwards.
TCCTCGATTGTTGCCGAGTTCTGAGTCACCCTGTATAGTAGGGTATTTTTCACCCCTTAGAAAAGTACTCGGGACGTGAAACCGCGTGCAAAGAGTACAATGAAAGTACCCTTTGATTGCCGATTTTCCTCGATTGTTGCCGATTTCTGAGTCACCCTGTATAGTAGGGTATTTTTCACCCCTTAGAAAAGTACTTGGGACGTGAAACCGCGTACAAAGAGCACAATGAAAGTACCCTTTGATTGCCGATTTTCCTCGATCGTTGCCGATTTCTGAGTCACCCTGTATAGTAGGGTATTTTTCACCCCTTAGTAAAGTACTTGGGACGTGAAACCGCGTGCAAAGAGTACAATGAAAGTACCCTTTGATCGCCGATTTTCCTCGATCGTTGCCGATTTTTCAGTCACCCTGTATAGTAGGGTATTTTTCACCCCTTAGGAAAGTACTTGGGACGTGAAACCGCGTGCAAAGAGTACAATGAAAGTACCCTTTGATTGACGATTTTCCTCGATTGTTGCCGAGTTCTGAGTCACCCTGTATAGTAGGGTATTTTTCACCCCTTAGAAAAGTACTCGGGACGTGAAACCGCGTGCAAAGAGTACAATGAAAGTACCCTTTGATTGCCGATTTTCCTCGATTGTTGCCGATTTCTGAGTCACCCTGTATAGTAGGGTATTTTTCACCCCTTAGAAAAGTACTTGGGACGTGAAACCGCGTACAAAGAGCACAATGAAAGTACCCTTTGATTGCCGATTTTCCTCGATCGTTGCCGATTTCTGAGTCACCCTGTATAGTAGGGTATTTTTCACCCCTTAGTAAAGTACTTGGGACGTGAAACCGCGTGCAAAGAGTACAATGAAAGTACCCTTTGATCGCCGATTTTCCTCGATCGTTGCCGATTTTTCAGTCACCCTGTATAGTAGGGTATTTTTCACCCCTTAGGAAAGTACTTGGGACGTGAAACCGCGTGCAAAGAGTACAATGAAAGTACCCTTTGATTGCCGGTTTTCCTCGATTGTTGCCGATTTCTGAGTCACCCTGTATAGTAGGGTATTTTTCCCCCCTTAGAAAAGTACTTGGGACGGGAAACCGCGTGCAAAGAGTACAATGAAAGTACCCTTTGATTGACGATTTTCCTCGATTGTTGCCGATTTCTGAGTCACCCTGTATAGTAGGGTATTTTTCACCCCTTAGAAAAGTACTCGGGACGTGAAACCGCGTGCAAAGAGTACAATGAAAATACCCTTTGATTGCCGATTTTCCTCGATTGTTGCCGATTTCTGAGTCACCCTTGTATAGTAGGGTATTTTTCACCCCTTAGAAAAGTACTTGGGACGTGAAACCGCGTACAAAGAGCACAATGAAAGTACCCTTTGATTGCCGATTTTCCTCGATTGTTGCCGATTTCTGAGTCACCCTTTATAGTAGGGTATTTTTCACCCCTTAGTAAAGTACTTGGGACGTGAAACCGCGTGGAAAGAGTACAATGAAAGTACCCTTTGATTGCTGATTTTCCTCGATTGTTGCCGATTTCTGAGTCACCCTGTATAGTAGGGTATTTTTCACTCCTTAGAAAAGTACTTGGGACGTGAAACCGCGTGCAAAGAGTACAATGAAAGTACCCTTTGATTGACGATTTTCCTCGATTGTTGCCGATTTCTGAGTCACCCTGTATAGTAGGGTATTTTTCACCCCTTAGAAAAATACTTGGGACGTGAAACCTCGTGCAAAGAGTACAATGAAAGTACCCTTTGATTGACGATTTTCCTCGATTGTTGCCGATTTCTGAGTCACCCTGTATAGTAGGGTATTTTTCCCCCCTTAGAAAAGTACTTGGGACGTGAAACCGCGTGCAAAGAGTACAATGAAAGTACCCTTTGATTGACGATTTTCCTCGATTGTTGCCGATTTCTGAGTCACCCTGTATAGTAGGGTATTTTTCACCCCTTAGAAACGTACTCGGGACGTGAAACCGCGTGCAAAGAGTACAATGAAAGTACCCTGTGATTGCCGATTTTCCTCGATTGTTGCCGATTTCTGAGTCACCCTGTATAGTAGGGTATTTTTCACCCCTTAGAAAAATACTTGGGACGTGAAACCGCGTGCAAAGAGTACAATGAAAGTACCCTTTGATTGACGATTTTCCTCGATTGTTGCCGATTTCTGAGTCACCCTGTATAGTAGGGTATTTTTCCCCCCTTAGAAAAGTACTTGGGACGTGAAACCGCGTGCAAAGAGTACAATGAAAGTACCCTTTGATTGACGATTTTCCTCGATTGTTGCCGATTTCTGAGTCACCCTGTATAGAAGGGTATTTTTCACCCCTTAGGAAAGTACTTGGGACGTGAAACCGCGTGCAAAGAGTACAATGAAAATACCCTTTGATTGCCGATTTTCCTCGATTGTTGCCGATTTCTGAGTCACCCTGTATAGTAGGGTATTTTTCACCCCTTAGAAAAGTACTCGGGACGTGAAACCGCGTGCAAAGAGTACAATGAAAGTACCCTTTGATTGCCGATTTTCCTCGATTGTTGCCGATTTCTGAGTCACCCTGTATAGTAGGGTATTTTTCACCCCTTAGAAAAGTACTTGGGACGTGAAACCGCGTACAAAGAGCACAATGAAAGTACCCTTTGATTGCCGATTTTCCTCGATTGTTGCCGATTTCTGAGTCACCCTTTATAGTAGGGTATTTTTCACCCCTTAGTAAAGTACTTGGGACGTGAAACCGCGTGGAAATAGTACAATGAAAGTACCCTTTGATTGCCGATTTTCCTCGATTGTTGCCGATTTCTGAGTCACCCTGTATAGTAGGGTATTTTTCACTCCTTAGAAAAGTACTTGGGACGTGAAACCGCGTGCAAAGAGTACAATGAAAGTACCCTTTGATTGACGATTTTCCTCGATTGTTGCCGATTTCTGAGTCACCCTGTATAGTAGGGTATTTTTCACCCCTTAGAAAAGTACTCGGGACGTGAAACCGCGTGCAAAGAGTACAATGAAAGTACCCTTTGATTGCCGATTTTCCTCGATTGTTGCCGATTTCTGAGTCACCCTGTATAGTAGGGTATTTTTCACCCCTTAGAAAAGTACTTGGGACGTGAAACCGCGTACAAAGAGCACAATGAAAGTACCCTTTGATTGCCGATTTTCCTCGATTGTTGCCGATTTCTGAGTCACCCTTTATAGTAGGGTATTTTTCACCCCTTAGTAAAGTACTTGGGACGTGAAACCGCGTGGAAAGAGTACAATGAAAGTACCCTTTGATTGCTGATTTTCCTCGATTGTTGCCGATTTCTGAGTCACCCTGTATAGTAGGGTATTTTTCACTCCTTAGAAAAGTACTTGGGACGTGAAACCGCGTGCAAAGAGTACAATGAAAGTACCCTTTGATTAACGATTTTCCTCGATTGTTGCCGATTTCTGAGTCACCCTGTATAGAAGGGTATTTTTCACCCCTTAGGAAAGTACTTGGGACGTGAAACCGCGTGCAAAGAGTACAATGAAAATACCCTTTGATTGCCGATTTTCCTCGATTGTTGCCGATTTCTGAGTCACCCTGTATAGTAGGGTATTTTTCACCCCTTAGAAAAGTACTTGGGACGTGAAACCGCGTACAAAGAGCACAATGAAAGTACCCTTTGATTGCCGATTTTCCTCGATTGTTGCCGATTTCTGAGTCACCCTTTATAGTAGGGTATTTTTCACCCCTTAGTAAAGTACTTGGGACGTGAAACCGCGTGGAAAGAGTACAATGAAAGTACCCTTTGATTGCTGATTTTCCTCGATTGTTGCCGATTTCTGAGTCACCCTGTATAGTAGGGTATTTTTCACTCCTTAGAAAAGTACTTGGGACGTGAAACCGCGTGCAAAGAGTACAATGAAAGTACCCTTTGATTGACGATTTTCCTCGATTGTTGCCGATTTCTGAGTCACCCTGTATAGTAGGGTATTTTTCACCCCTTAGAAAAATACTTGGGACGTGAAACCTCGTGCAAAGAGTACAATGAAAGTACCCTTTGATTGACGATTTTCCTCGATTGTTGCCGATTTCTGAGTCACCCTGTATAGTAGGGTATTTTTCCCCCCTTAGAAAAGTACTTGGGACGTGAAACCGCGTGCAAAGAGTACAATGAAAGTACCCTTTGATTGACGATTTTCCTCGATTGTTGCCGATTTCTGAGTCACCCTGTATAGTAGGGTATTTTTCACCCCTTAGAAACGTACTCGGGACGTGAAACCGCGTGCAAAGAGTACAATGAAAGTACCCTGTGATTGCCGATTTTCCTCGATTGTTGCCGATTTCTGAGTCACCCTGTATAGTAGGGTATTTTTCACCCCTTAGAAAAATACTTGGGACGTGAAACCGCGTGCAAAGAGTACAATGAAAGTACCCTTTGATTGACGATTTTCCTCGATTGTTGCCGATTTCTGAGTCACCCTGTATAGTAGGGTATTTTTCCCCCCTTAGAAAAGTACTTGGGACGTGAAACCGCGTGCAAAGAGTACAATGAAAGTACCCTTTGATTGACGATTTTCCTCGATTGTTGCCGATTTCTGAGTCACCCTGTATAGAAGGGTATTTTTCACCCCTTAGGAAAGTACTTGGGACGTGAAACCGCGTGCAAAGAGTACAATGAAAATACCCTTTGATTGCCGATTTTCCTCGATTGTTGCCGATTTCTGAGTCACCCTGTATAGTAGGGTATTTTTCACCCCTTAGAAAAGTACTCGGGACGTGAAACCGCGTGCAAAGAGTACAATGAAAGTACCCTTTGGTTGCCGATTTTCCTCGATTGTTGCCGATTTCTGAGTCACCCTGTATAGTAGGGTATTTTTCACCCCTTAGAAAAGTACTTGGGACGTGAAACCGCGTACAAAGAGCACAATGAAAGTACCCTTTGATTGCCGATTTTCCTCGATTGTTGCCGATTTCTGAGTCACCCTTTATAGTAGGGTATTTTTCACCCCTTAGTAAAGTACTTGGGACGTGAAACCGCGTGGAAAGAGTACAATGAAAGTACCCTTTGATTGCCGATTTTCCTCGATTGTTGCCGATTTCTGAGTCACCCTGTATAGTAGGGTATTTTTCACTCCTTAGAAAAGTACTTGGGACGTGAAACCGCGTGCAAAGAGTACAATGAAAGTACCCTTTGATTGACGATTTTCCTCGATTGTTGCCGATTTCTGAGTCACCCTGTATAGTAGGGTATTTTTCACCCCTTAGAAAAGTACTCGGGACGTGAAACCGCGTGCAAAGAGTACAATGAAAGTACCCTTTGATTGCCGATTTTCCTCGATTGTTGCCGATTTCTGAGTCACCCTGTATAGAAGGGTATTTTTCACCCCTTAGGAAAGTACTTGGGACGTGAAACCGCGTGCAAAGAGTACAATGAAAATACCCTTTGATTGCCGATTTTCCTCGATTGTTGCCGATTTCTGAGTCACCCTGTATAGTAGGGTATTTTTCACCCCTTAGAAAAGTACTCGGGACGTGAAACCGCGTGCAAAGAGTACAATGAAAGTACCCTTTGATTGCCGATTTTCCTCGATTGTTGCCGATTTCTGAGTCACCCTGTATAGTAGGGTATTTTTCACCCCTTAGAAAAGTACTTGGGACGTGAAACCGCGTACAAAGAGCACAATGAAAGTACCCTTTGATTGCCGATTTTCCTCGATTGTTGCCGATTTCTGAGTCACCCTTTATAGTAGGGTATTTTTCACCCCTTAGTAAAGTACTTGGGACGTGAAACCGCGTGGAAAGAGTACAATGAAAGTACCCTTTGATTGCCGATTTTCCTCGATTGTTGCCGATTTCTGAGTCACCCTGTATAGTAGGGTATTTTTCACTCCTTAGAAAAGTACTTGGGACGTGAAACCGCGTGCAAAGAGTACAATGAAAGTACCCTTTGATTGACGATTTTCCTCGATTGTTGCCGATTTCTGAGTCACCCTGTATAGTAGGGTATTTTTCACCCCTTAGAAAAGTACTCGGGACGTGAAACCGCGTGCAAAGAGTACAATGAAAGTACCCTTTGATTGCCGATTTTCCTCGATTGTTGCCGATTTCTGAGTCACCCTGTATAGTAGGGTATTTTTCACCCCTTAGAAAAGTACTTGGGACGTGAAACCGCGTACAAAGAGCACAATGAAAGTACCCTTTGATTGCCGATTTTCCTCGATTGTTGCCGATTTCTGAGTCACCCTTTATAGTAGGGTATTTTTCACCCCTTAGTAAAGTACTTGGGACGTGAAACCGCGTGGAAAGAGTACAATGAAAGTACCCTTTGATTGCTGATTTTCCTCGATTGTTGCCGATTTCTGAGTCACCCTGTATAGTAGGGTATTTTTCCCCCCTTAGAAAAGTACTTGGGACGTGATACCGCGTGCAAAGAGTACAATGAAAGTACCCTTTGATTGACGATTTTCCTCGATTGTTGCCGATTTCTGAGTCACCCTGTATAGTAGGGTATTTTTCACCCCTTAGAAACGTACTCGGGACGTGAAACCGCGTGCAAAGAGTACAATGAAAGTACCCTTTGATTGCCGATTTTCCTCGATTGTTGCCGATTTCTGAGTCACCCTGTATAGTAGGGTATTTTTCACCCCTTAGAAAAATACTTGGGACGTGAAACCGCGTGCAAAGAGTACAATGAAAGTACCCTTTGATTGACGATTTTCCTCGATTGTTGCCGATTTCTGAGTCACCCTGTATAGTAGGGTATTTTTCCCCCCTTAGAAAAGTACTTGGGACGTGAAACCGCGTGCAAAGAGTACAATGAAAGTACCCTTTGATTGACGATTTTCCTCGATTGTTGCCGATTTCTGAGTCACCCTGTATAGAAGGGTATTTTTCACCCCTTAGGAAAGTACTTGGGACGTGAAACCGCGTGCAAAGAGTACAATGAAAATACCCTTTGATTGCCGATTTTCCTCGATTGTTGCCGATTTCTGAGTCACCCTGTATAGTAGGGTATTTTTCACCCCTTAGAAAAGTACTCGGGACGTGAAACCGCGTGCAAAGAGTACAATGAAAGTACCCTTTGATTGCCGATTTTCCTCGATTGTTGCCGATTTCTGAGTCACCCTGTATAGTAGGGTATTTTTCACCCCTTAGAAAAGTACTTGGGACGTGAAACCGCGTACAAAGAGCACAATGAAAGTACCCTTTGATTGCCGATTTTCCTCGATTGTTGCCGATTTCTGAGTCACCCTTTATAGTAGGGTATTTTTCACCCCTTAGTAAAGTACTTGGGACGTGAAACCGCGTGGAAAGAGTACAATGAAAGTACCCTTTGATTGCTGATTTTCCTCGATTGTTGCCGATTTCTGAGTCACCCTGTATAGTAGGGTATTTTTCACTCCTTAGAAAAGTACTCGGGACGTGAAACCGCGTGCAAAGAGTACAATGAAAGTACCCTTTGATTGCCGATTTTCCTCGATTGTTGCCGATTTCTGAGTCACCCTGTATAGTAGGGTATTTTTCACCCCTTAGAAAAATACTTGGGACGTGAAACCGCGTGCAAAGAGTACAATGAAAGTACCCTTTGATTGACGATTTTCCTCGATTGTTGCCGATTTCTGAGTCACCCTGTATAGAAGGGTATTTTTCACCCCTTAGGAAAGTACTTGGGACGTGAAACCGCGTGCAAAGAGTACAATGAAAATACCCTTTGATTGCCGATTTTCCTCGATTGTTGCCGATTTCTGAGTCACCCTGTATAGTAGGGTATTTTTCACCCCTTAGAAAAGTACTCGGGACGTGAAACCGCGTGCAAAGAGTACAATGAAAGTACCCTTTGATTGCCGATTTTCCTCGATTGTTGCCGATTTCTGAGTCACCCTGTATAGTAGGGTATTTTTCACCCCTTAGAAAAGTACTTGGGACGTGAAACCGCGTACAAAGAGCACAATGAAAGTACCCTTTGATTGCCGATTTTCCTCGATTGTTGCCGATTTCTGAGTCACCCTTTATAGTAGGGTATTTTTCACCCCTTAGTAAAGTACTTGGGACGTGAAACCGCGTGGAAAGAGTACAATGAAAGTACCCTTTGATTGCTGATTTTCCTCGATTGTTGCCGATTTCTGAGTCACCCTGTATAGTAGGGTATTTTTCACTCCTTAGAAAAGTACTTGGGACGTGAAACCGCGTGCAAAGAGTACAATGAAAGTACCCTTTGATTGACGATTTTCCTCGATTGTTGCCGATTTCTGAGTCACCCTGTATAGTAGGGTATTTTTCACCCCTTAGAAAAATACTTGGGACGTGAAACCTCGTGCAAAGAGTACAATGGAAGTACCCTTTGATTGACGATTTTCCTCGATTGTTGCCGATTTCTGAGTCACCCTGTATAGTAGGGTATTTTTCCCCCCTTAGAAAAGTACTTGGGACGTGAAACCGCGTGCAAAGAGTACAATGAAAGTACCCTTTGATTGACGATTTTCCTCGATTGTTGCCGATTTCTGAGTCACCCTGTATAGTAGGGTATTTTTCACCCCTTAGAAACGTACTCGGGACGTGAAACCGCGTGCAAAGAGTACAATGAAAGTACCCTTTGATTGCCGATTTTCCTCGATTGTTGCCGATTTCTGAGTCACCCTGTATAGTAGGGTATTTTTCACCCCTTAGAAAAGTACTCGGGACGTGAAACCGCGTGCAAAGAGTACAATGAAAGTACCCTTTGATTGCCGATTTTCCTCGATTGTTGCCGATTTCTGAGTCACCCTGTATAGTAGGGTATTTTTCACCCCTTAGAAAAGTACTTGGGACGTGAAACCGCGTACAAAGAGCACAATGAAAGTACCCTTTGATTGCCGATTTTCCTCGATTGTTGCCGATTTCTGAGTCACCCTTTATAGTAGGGTATTTTTCACCCCTTAGTAAAGTACTTGGGACGTGAAACCGCGTGGAAAGAGTACAATGAAAGTACCCTTTGATTGCCGATTTTCCTCGATTGTTGCCGATTTCTGAGTCACCCTGTATAGTAGGGTATTTTTCACTCCTTAGAAAAGTACTTGGGACGTGAAACCGCGTGCAAAGAGTACAATGAAAGTACCCTTTGATTGACGATTTTCCTCGATTGTTGCCGATTTCTGAGTCACCCTGTATAGTAGGGTATTTTTCACCCCTTAGAAAAGTACTTGGGACGTGAAACCGCGTACAAAGAGCACAATGAAAGTACCCTTTGATTGCCGATTTTCCTCGATTGTTGCCGATTTCTGAGTCACCCTTTATAGTAGGGTATTTTTCACCCCTTAGTAAAGTACTTGGGACGTGAAACCGCGTGGAAAGAGTACAATGAAAGTACCCTTTGATTGCCGATTTTCCTCGATTGTTGCCGATTTCTGAGTCACCCTGTATAGTAGGGTATTTTTCACTCCTTAGAAAAGTACTTGGGACGTGAAACCGCGTGCAAAGAGTACAATGAAAGTACCCTTTGATTGACGATTTTCCTCGATTGTTGCCGATTTCTGAGTCACCCTGTATAGTAGGGTATTTTTCACCCCTTAGAAAAGTACTCGGGACGTGAAACCGCGTGCAAAGAGTACAATGAAAGTACCCTTTGATCGCCGATTTTCCGCGATCGTGGCCGATTTCTCTATCACCCTGTATAGTAGGGAATTTTTCACCCCTTATAAAAGTACTCGGGGCGTGAAACCGCGTCCAAAGAGTACAATGAAAGTACCCTTTGATTGCCGATTTTAGTTCCCCGCCTTAGATTCTCTTTCCGAAGACGCTAACTTAGTGCCACCTCTTTCGACATCATGTTCTCCTGTTACAATCTCAATTTTGGAGCGTTCAGAAAATTTTGGCCAGATTTTAGCAAATGTATCAGGAGAACATGAAGCGAAAGGAGGTACGCCCTGAATTTCATCGTCGAAGCCTTTCGAAGACGCTGCGCCTCTACGTCGAATAGTTCTCCGCCTTAGATTCTCTTTCCGAAGACGATAACTTAGTGCCACCTCTTTCGACATCATGTTCTCCTGTTACAATCTCAATTTTGGAGCGTTCAGAAAATTTTGCCCAGATTTTAGCAAATGTATCAGGAGAACATGAAGCGAAAGGAGGTACGCCCTGAATTTCATCGTCGAAGCCTTTCGAAGACTCTGCGCCTCTACGTCGAATAGTTCTCCGCCTTAGATTCTCTTTCCGAAGACGCTAACTTAGTGCCACCTCTTTCCACATCATGTTCTCCTGTTACAATCTCAATTTTGGAGCGTTCAGAAAATTTTGGCCAGATTTTAGCAAATGTATCAGGAGTACATGAAGCGAAAGGAGGTACGCCCTGAATTTCATCGTCGAAGCCTTTCGAAGACGCTGCGCCTCTACGTCGAATAGTTCTCCGCCTTAGATTCTCTTTCCGAAGACGCTAACTTAGTGCCACCTCTTTCGACATCATGTTCTCCTGTTACAATCTCAATTTTGGAGCGTACAGAAAATTTTGCCCAGATTTTAGCAAATGTATCAGGAGAACATGAAGCGAAAGGAGGTACGCCCTGAATTTCATCGTCGAAGCCTTTCGAAGACTCTGCGCCTCTACGTCGAATAGTTCTCCGCCTTAGATTCTCTTTCCGAAGACGCTAACTTAGTGCCACCTCTTTCCACATCATGTTCTCCTGTTACAATCTCAATTTTGGAGCGTTCAGAAAATTTTGGCCAGATTTTAGCAAATGTATCAGGAGAACATGAAGCGAAAGGAGGTACGCCCTGAATTTCATCGTCGAAGCCTTTCGAAGACGCTGCGCCTCTACGTCGAATAGTTCTCCGCCTTAGATTCTCTTTCCGAAGACGCTAACTTAGTGCCACCTCTTTCCACATCATGTTCTCCTGTTACAATCTCAATTTTGGAGCGTTCAGAAAATTTTGGCCAGATTTTAGCAAATGTATCAGGAGAACATGAAGCGAAAGGAGGTACGCCCTGAATTTCATCGTCGAAGCCTTTCGAAGACGCTGCGCCTCTACGTCGAATAGTTCTCCGCCTTAGATTCTCTTTCCGAAGACGATAACTTAGTGCCACCTCTTTCGACATCATGTTCTCCTGTTACAATCTCAATTTTGGAGCGTTCAGAAAATTTTGCCCAGATTTTAGCAAATGTATCAGGAGAACATGAAGCGAAAGGAGGTACGCCCTGAATTTCATCGTCGAAGCCTTTCGAAGACTCTGCGCCTCTACGTCGAATAGTTCTCCGCCTTAGATTCTCTTTCCGAAGACGCTAACTTAGTGCCACCTCTTTCCACATCATGTTCTCCTGTTACAATCTCAATTTTGGAGCGTTCAGAAAATTTTGGCCAGATTTTAGCAAATGTATCAGGAGTACATGAAGCGAAAGGAGGTACGCCCTGAATTTCATCGTCGAAGCCTTTCGAAGACGCTGCGCCTCTACGTCGAATAGTTCTCCGCCTTAGATTCTCTTTCCGAAGACGCTAACTTAGTGCCACCTCTTTCGACATCATGTTCTCCTGTTACAATCTCAATTTTGGAGCGTACAGAAAATTTTGCCCAGATTTTAGCAAATGTATCAGGAGAACATGAAGCGAAAGGAGGTACGCCCTGAATTTCATCGTCGAAGCCTTTCGAAGACTCTGCGCCTCTACGTCGAATAGTTCTCCGCCTTAGATTCTCTTTCCGAAGACGCTAACTTAGTGCCACCTCTTTCCACATCATGTTCTCCTGTTACAATCTCAATTTTGGAGCGTTCAGAAAATTTTGGCCAGATTTTAGCAAATGTATCAGGAGAACATGAAGCGAAAGGAGGTACGCCCTGAATTTCATCGTCGAAGCCTTTCGAAGACGCTGCGCCTCTACGTCGAATAGTTCTCCGCCTTAGATTCTCTTTCCGAAGACGCTAAGTTAGTGCCACCTCTTTCCACATCATGTTCTCCTGTTACAATCTCAATTTTGGAGCGTTCAGAAAATTTTGGCCAGATTTTAGCATATGTATCAGGAGAACATGAAGCGAAAGGAGGTACGCCCTGAATTTCATCGTCGAAGCCTTTCGAAGACGCTGCGCCTCTACGTCGAATAGTTCTCCGCCTTAGATTCTCTTTCCGAAGACGCTAACTTAGTGCCACCTCTTTCGACATCATGTTCTCCTGTTACAATCTCAATTTTGGAGCGTTCAGAAAATTTTGCCCAGATTTTAGCAAATGTATCAGGAGAACATGAAGCGAAAGGAGGTACGCCCTGAATTTCATCGTCGAAGCCTTTCGAAGACGCTGCGCCTCTACGTCGAATAGTTCTCCGCCTTAGATTCTCTTTCCGAAGACGCTAACTTAGTGCCACCTCTTTCCACATCATGTTCTCCTGTTACAATCTCAATTTTGGAGCGTTCAGAAAATTTTGGCCAGATTTTAGCAAATGTATCAGGAGAACATGAAGCGAAAGGAGGTACGCCCTGAATTTCATCGTCGAAGCCTTTCGAAGACGCTGCGCCTCTACGTCGAACAGTTCTCCGCCTTAGATTCTCTCTCTGAAGACGCTAACCTTTGGCCGCCTCTTTCGACATCATGTTCTCCTGTTACAATCTCGATTTTGGAGCGTTCAGAAAATTTTGGCCAGATTTTAGCAAATGTACCAGGGGAGCATGAAGCGAATGGAGGTACGCCCTGAATTTCATCGTCGAAGCCTTTCGAAGACGCTGCGCCTCTACGTCGAACAGTTCTCCGCCTTAGATTCTCTCTCCGAAGACCTTAACTTTGTGCCACCTCTTTCGACATCATGTTCTCCTGTTACGAAGCTCAATTTAGAGCGTTCTGAATATTTAGGCCAGATTTTGGAGCGATGTATCAGGAGAACATGAGGCGAAAGGAGGTATCTTGAAATTTCACCATTGAAGGCGTTGCCTTAAAGTAGCGAACCAAAGCTGCGCCTTCTATAGGCCTTTTACCATGGAAATCATAGGTTTGGAATTTGGATAGGAATTTGTAAAAGGTATATGTAAATAATAATACTGTTCTTTTCCAATTTTTTTCCACTTTATTTGCATAAAAGGTCTTTTTTACAGTGTTACAATATTGTATAATTTCATTTTACTTTTTGTATAAAATCACTATCTTCTCATGTTCATTGTTCAGGCTGACAGCTTTCCATCGTTTGTCTCATTTAAAGTTCCTGGCCTTGGAAGAATGTTCCCAAGATTAATCTGTAAGAAGAAGAAAAATATTTTCAATAACCTGATTTGTCTATTACGTATAGAAAATACGACAAATATTACAATATAATTTCATGTAAAACGTATAAAGAATTTAATTATCTTCCCAATTTAACCTTTATTTCATGTAGAATACATTTAAACGCAGTTCAATTCTATCATATCGCAGAAAACGTATACAAATGACAACAATCCAATTATTATTACTCCACTAGAATGATTAAACAGTGCATTAGAAATTTGCGGGAATGTCAGTAACAGCGAGAATTGTCGGCGAGAATTTTTAATACTTTTCGGCGTACGATACGTAAAAGGGTTCTACTATACGCAAAGTACTAATAACCAATGTCATCTTGCAATTTATAGCTTACACGGGAATTTGAAGAAATATCACCGAAATGGATTTTCGGAAAGAAATCCGCGTGAGTCGTCGATAAGCCGAGCCAAAGCATAGCGTAGCATGTGGTAGCATGGCGTAGCAGAAGCCTGCCTTCTGCATATGTCAAACTCTACTCTGGACAAGTCACACGTATACAAGCACGCGCGCACCTTTCAGCATTTCAACACATTTCAGAGTAGTTCCGGAGTTGGACGCTGTTCATGAACAGAGGCCGCTAAATTCAGACCTCGAGTAGTGATCCTCTAGGTAGTGATTGGAACAACGTATATCGTCGCTGATTGATTGCTGCGATTTGGAGCAAAAGCGGAAGTAGACAGAGAAAGAAACTGTAAAAAAGAAAGAGACAAAAATACTGATAGAAAGAGACAGAAATACTGATAGAAAGAGATAGAGTGAACGGTTAGGTTATGTTTATTTCCGGTTTTGCTCGAAATCTTGAAAAATGGCTGCGGTTATACCGATCACTCCCTGGAGTGTTGCGGGGCCGGTTGGGAATTCTGATGCCTTAAGGGAGTTTCCGTGTGGTACGGTGTCCGTGGAGCCCTGAAGGACTCTGCTCGCGAACGCGTGAAGTTAAATGAACGAGATAACAAAATGTTTTGTAAGGAATTACTTGGAACACAATAAAACTGAATAAAACTTATTGAACTGAACTGAATTAAATTGTCAAACGATTTGAACGATTTAGAACTACTATTTAAGAACAAGAAACAAGACAAGGATATTTTAAGATTGAACAGGATTGGATTGATTTATTGCGACACGTCTGGAGCGTTACAACGTCGGAAATCAAATGCGAGGAGAAGGAACAGGCTTCTTCTTACGTTCGTTCCTCTTTTCTTCTAATATGTTGTTTTTCGAGCTATAAGGAAGGAGGCGAAGATAAATTTCTAATGTGACAGAGTTCATCCTTAACTCTGTCCTGCTTAAACTTCGCGCTTTAGGAGCTTGCGCTGATCGCCACTAGAGCGAGCGAGGATCACAACTCGCAACAGGAGGATCACTAAGGCCGGTATTCTCAGTCGCTACTTATTCTTAAGCAAATGCTTAAGCATGCGGCATCCTCTACTAACCTAGTAGCTAGTAAAGGATGCCGAATGCTTAAGCATTTGCTTAAGAATAAGTAGCGACTGAGAATACCGGCCTAACCTCGAGTTATGGGTCGGTAATACAGTTTGGGTGGTGACACGAAGTCCCATAATGTGATAGGTCTATCCTATACTTCGTCGATGGTCTATTCTAGTAAACGCGACTGTAAAATTTTATAGAGTACCTATTCGCAGGAAACGAGAGAGTCGTTAATTTCCAGTGGCCGTGCAATGTTTCTATCTCTCTCCTTGTCGCGCACACTAGCGCTTTCTCTCTCTCGCAAAGCTCGGCCGTGCCACCTCCTCTAGTATCATGTACATATTCCTGTTACTTTAGAAGATTTGCAGCCCCCACTTCCGACCACAGGTCAGCCCTATTGTCGGTCGGCAATACAGGATGCTGCAGCGCAACGCGGACATTATCGCGCGAAGAAATCTTGAATAAATAAGTACTTGCCTTTAAATAGAATATGCGTGCGTAGCGTTCCTAACGATAGTGAAAGGGCTGAATAGGTAATCGGAATAGCCGAATAGGAGTAGGAAGAATAACGACACAAGGAGTTAGGATACAGATGAATTTATTAATATCTAATCAATTATAATAAAGATATAATAAAAATATTATAATTGATTAGCTATTCAAAGGTGAAATCGAGGGCACAGCTCCCACTGAAAAAAAGAAAAGATGTATTCATCATTGTTCGATACGAAATAACATTATTTACAGGTGTCATCGAGCAGAATATATGTACAAATATCACGAATTATATATAATGTAATGGGCAACGAGACACACGTTTCAACATATAAACACCTCCATAAATATAACTACACTCGTATACTCGTAATTAAATACGATAGACGCAGAAACGGTCGCTGACGATGCTCCTAATAATTCATCTCCATACAGTATATGTATATGTACACGCCACCAGTCGCGTATTATCCTTAAGGATAGCAACAGTACCGCTGCCTTTCACTTTGTCCATTAAATAACTAAAGAACACACTCGGAACAGACGTAGGAATGTTTGTAATACTGGCGAGTCGCCGGGCGAACGTGAGATACCAATTATTTAATAATAAATAACGTCGCGTCTACGGTATCGGGAATATCACAAAGTACGAGTGGAGCTCACGGGCAGCACCGTCTCGCAATGTCTGCTCCCCTCGGAGCTTGAACAGTCGCACTCGTATTAACCAAGGATTGTTGGCGCTTGATAAGAAATAAGACAGAACGTGTGGGCCATGTGCGAAGCAAACTGACCTATCAAACTATTGACAACTAGGTGCTCCATATCTAACGGACCAGCTAGCAGAGCTACTCCGTAGCTGCGACCCTTCTACTTTGGTTTAGAATTAGAAAAATCAAGCCCCCATTCGTTGCATAACATCAGAGATAAACGTGCTCCAAGGAGATGGCATGGGCAACGTCTCCCTTTGGGTCCGAGTGTGTGGTCCTACTCTTTTCCGCGTCGTCTTGAGACAGATCCAAGCAAAAGTTGTCGTATGCGTACACGTTGGTCACCATGTTCGGGTGCTTCTCTTCAGAGATCGACGCGAACTTCTGAAGCGTGACATTCCTCGGCTGCGAGACCACGCTCGGCCAGTTCTGGCTATCGATGCCTGGCTCCGGTTTGCTCAAGAATCCGCTCTCTATCTGGTCCAGACTGCGGCCCCTGGTCTCCGGGAGGATCGTCAGGGCGAACAGAGCTCCCAGAAGGCTGGCGCCAGCGAACATCCACATGGTGCTCTCGATACCGACTAGCGCGCGCGCGTCCGGGTACATCTTGATCATCGTGAACGTCAGCATCTGTACCATGCTGGTGGTGATGCCGCCCAGCGGTCCCCTGAACCTCAGCGGGTACAGCTCCGAGGTCATCACCCAGGGTAACGTGAGGTATCCCAGCATAGACGATCCCACGTGTCCTCCCACGAACGCCAGAGTGACGGCGGACGGTAATTTGAACCTGGAAGCAATCGAAGGAATCGTGTCAAGGCGAGGGAACGCGTCCTAGACGTCTTAACTCGCTGATCTACATATTAATTAGGATGTTCGTTGGCCACAAGTGGGTAGAGTCCGTGGATCTCGCGTGCGAACCAGGACACAGATTTTTCTCAGGAACTAGCAATCTCCGATATACATACATATTTCTCTCGGCTGTGCATTGGCTCGCTTATATAAGCCAGGAGCAATGCGGGAACCGGCGGAAGTGGGAACAGCCGTTAATTCGCGCCCTGGGGCAGGTCTAATTTCCACTCGCGAGAGGGCCTCCGGCGGCCTTTAGCATTATCAGCGGCCCCCGTTAACGTTTCACTATCGAAGGGACACTTCTCGAAGCTCGCTTCTGCCATCCGGAATGATACTCGCGCAGCGAGACTCGAGATAGCCGTTCAGCCGCTCAGCCGCTCAGCCGCTCAGCCGCTGGCTCGGCTGCCGTCTTGAACTTGGCCTGCCCTATCAATTAAAGAGTCCCAGTTAAGAGAGGAGCGCGCACCTGAAGGACGCCGCGACGCCTGCGGCAGAGATCGCCATTCCTAGGCCGCTGACGAAGGCCAGCGTTTTCCTGCCGAAGCTGTTGGCCAGGCCAGCGCCGGCGACCGACGCGAACAGCCTGATCACGCCGATCCCAACGCTCGCGGAGTACTCGTTCAGGTCGATCCCGATGTCTTCGAGAACGTTCACGGCGTAGAACAGGATTATATATATTCCGGACATCTGCTGGAGCGTGAAGAAGGTGAGCAGGATGAGGAAGGGCTTCCATACGCTCGGCATGTGAAGAGCCTTCAGCAGGCTCTCCTTCTTCTCCTCTCTCTTCACGTTCGTCTCGCAGAGCTCCTGGTACTCCTTGTCGGTGGTGTGGCCTGGCCCTCGGAGCCACAGCAGCGACTCCTTCGCCTCCTCCGTTCGCCCTCTCGCCACCAGCCAGCCCGGGGTCTCGGGGATCATGCTACGCGAACACGGACATCGTCATAGGGTTATTTTCCTATTTCTTTGCCCCCACCCCCTAAAACGGTTCCATTTCATAAAAAATTTAATTAGACTTTTTTAATTAGAGCAGCCTCTCCTGCAGAATCGTTATATAGGGGTCGAGAGCAATGGAAATCAGATGTTCGCAACGGCGCGACAGAATGGTGCGATATTTTATCTAACAATTACCGTGTCAGTGCCAAGGAGAGGATCGCCGCACCGATGCTAATCGCCGCGGCTCTCTGCCACGTGGTGAACGCTCCCAGCGTGTAGACCATCAGGACGCCAACGGAAACCAGAACGGGGCCGCAGCTTCCTAACCAGGCCCGCTGGTCTGCCGCCGCTGCCTGAAATGGTGCCCACATCGATTTAAAGAGAATACGCACGCTCGAGTATCCTACTCTCGTAATCTTTGATCTAAGGACGATAACCGCTGCAGAGCAAAGCAAAGCAAAGCAAAGCAAAGCAATCACTGTTACGCACCTCGCTGACGTAAAGGTACAGGCCGTTCGCCATACCGATC
The DNA here is from genome assembly GCA_947577245.1 of Andrena bucephala. Lineage (NCBI taxonomy): Eukaryota > Metazoa > Arthropoda > Insecta > Hymenoptera > Andrenidae > Andrena > Andrena bucephala. The sequence continues at coordinate 78,097,857 of OX387717.1, read as the reverse complement.
CCGATGCCACTGATGAATCTGCCTGCGCACAGCATCGGCACGTCCTTCGATAACGCTATCAGCAGCCAGCCGGCGGCGTGAGGCAAGCTGGCCAGCGCGATCGCTGACCTCCTGCCGAACCATTCCGCGCACAGTCCAGCGATCACGGATCCCAGAGGATTCGAAACGACGCCCAGCGATGCTATCCAAGAGGTTTCCGCTTGGTCCGCGAACCCGGTCTCCAGGAGCTTCGGTATCAGGATCGCGCTAAATCCCTGGCCCAGTCCCACGGATACCTGGCCCGAGTGGGCTGCCAGCCCCGCGAATATCTGCAATCACAAGTTCCCATTTAGATGATAGCAGATAGACCTTCGAGCGATTCCCTATCGTTTCCCTTTTAATGGAATAAACTCTCTCGGAACAGGGTGAACGAACTCGGCGCGCGTAGGGTTTGCGAATGTTAAGTGGGTAGAGTCAGGGACGTGGTTTTGAAGGAAGCGGAGATTCCGCTTGAAAGGGGGACTCGGTAAGGGACGCGATTGACTCGTTTCATCGGTTCAAAACTCCAGGATGAACCAATTAGGATTAGCATTTAGCATCTCCGGTGAGCGCTACGTGGCCAGAAATGATCCCGGAGTTCCGCGAACGTGTGCTGAAACGGTGATACCACCAGGGTAGCGCCGAATCGCGTTCCGTTCACGTAACCAAAGCACGAATCGTTCGGGAGATTATTCGCGTGGGAACGATCGTTGTCTGACGGATAATGGAAGGAATTTTGAGTGCTCGTGGTGACGATAAATCGGCCGAGAGCGCGCGGAATAAGAAGCCGTGACGCAAGCTGTCGCGTTATCGTTTCTCTGGGATACCTACGTGCGCGAGGACGATGATGCATCGATCATTCCCGGGTTAATAAAATTTTAGATAAAATTATTCCCCGGCGAAGGAGACCAAGGAGGGCTTCGCCGGAAATCGATAACAAGGTAAAGAATATTCTCGGTGGAGCTGTTCGAAGATGGAAGGAGATTAATATAATGTATAATCACGACTTCAGAGTAGGGGTAAAGTGTATAGTGGTTGGTCACCTGACAGTGATTGGCCCTATTTTGAGAAATAAAAATATATCACGAAATACCAATGTTATGCTTCTTTTAATGAACATATTCATATTCCTTGTACTTTCTTGCTTCGGATGTAATGAATATTTCTCCACTCATTATATGTATACTGTGATTATATTTAAAAGCAGATAAGATGACTCGACTTTACAGCTTGAAAATTACAGCGATTCAATAAAAAAATCATAAGAGTACAGTTGAAAGTTTTCGAATATTTTAATGTATTTCTGATATCTATATCTCTCATATTCTGTATATATTGATAAATAATGGTTAGAACTTTATAAAAAAATTATTTATTTGTTAAAATTAAACATATATTATGAAAATTACAGGGGGGGGGGGCAACAACTGTCATACGAATAATGTTGAATGGCAATAATTGGCCGGGCGGCCGGCGACTATTTTATAACCATGATAACGGTAAAACAGTTATTGGCCCCCTATTCATTCGCGGTATTGTAACGGTAATTTTTAAAAAAGATTCAACATCGACATAATTGTAGTACAATTAAATAAGAAGAAGAAGTACTATTAGGTATGCTACATTGTATAGTTATATTTTAAGTTTCTTGTGATTTGAATTTTAGGTGGTGTATTCAAATTCAATTTGATTATTAAATTTATTTAATTAAATTGGAATTAAAAATTAAATTTGATTGAATTAATTGGATTATTCAAATTTAATTTGATTACTAAATTTATTTAATTAAATTGCAGTTAAAAATTATATTGTGATTACCTAGTAGATAAATTGTAGAAATTTTGAATTTTTTAGTAGAACTGAATTACCCTATAGTAAAAAATGCCAAAAGTAAAAAAAGGTGATAAATATGGGAAGAAATATACAGATGAACAAATCATACAAGCATACATAAGATATATCCATTATTATTGAATAATTTTAATCCCATTTCTATCATCAAATCATATAACATTTTGTTTTAGGGTATATTATGTGTCAAATAGCGGTCAATCACTGTCGAACCGATCGGACAACTACTGTCATGACCATGCCAATAACTATATTTCTTCGTAGTCAACACATTTTTTGTATATTTCTATAAATTCTTGCTTTTTTATAATAAACTCTATTTATTTTTAGATTATTAGGGTTTTTTCGTACTTATTTATATTGATTTTCATTTAAAATTTACTAAATTCACATTTATAATTCACTATTTATGTGACATTCTTACTTAAGTGGCCAACCATTTTACTCTTTACCCTAATTCATGAGCTATGCAAGAAGAAAAGAAAACTCGATTTTATTTCATTAAAGAAACTTTTATAATCACCTAATGCAGGATTTCCCAACCTTTTTCAGTCGGGATACCCCTTTTTGTAATATTCAAGTAACCTGTCACACCACCTCCCCCCCCCCCCCCCCGACGGAGGTAAAATTAATAAGGTAAAGAAGACGCATTATAAATAAATATTTCAGAATATAATTCTAACTTGATGACATTAAAAAAAAAAACCAAACCGATGAATTTTATTAAATTTGTATTAAAAATATTTTTATCCCTTCGGTTCCCCCAAGACTAAATCCTGAGTACGCCACTGGGAAGGTCTATGTAAGTGGTTCAGGCTCGTTCGGAGCGAGGATCGACGTAAAAAGAGGCGATCGCGCGGGAAATCGCCGACGGTTGTCCAGTTTTAGAAGTGAGAACGCGAAAATCCCCCTGAACGGAAGGACGAACCTCTACGCGCGCGAGCCGTCGCGTCGCGTCGCGTCGCGTCGCGTCGCGTCGCGTCGCGTTCTCTCCCTTCGCTGGCCTCGTTTAACAATGCCTGGAGAGATGTTCTCGACGGATACGCGCAGGATCGGAATAATTAACGGACAGATTGCAATCGTCGGAGTGCATTGTTGTTACGCGTACACTTGTGCAACGGCGGCCACCGGCGATTCCACGTTTCTTCGTCGTGGACACCATGGACGTCGAGCTGCCCGATTCCCGCCTCTTCTGCCTCCTGCATCCGACCATTTTCGAACGAACCGATTTGCTCGACGACCGCCCGCCACCACGGATTACTAAACACTGCAACATCCAGCCCTGGTTCTCCTCTAACTGTTACCACCGAACCGCCACTATCTTCGTCGTCGATATCGAACGATAAGGCGTTTTCAAGGGACTAGCCGACTACTAGCGGCTACCAATAAGCAATAAGTGACGTGAATCACTGATGACACAGGTGGCAAAGAGCTAGCTACTAACGTCGAAGGCGCTCAAGGGTGTCATAGATCATCGGGTTCGTTAGGACGGTTAAATTGCCTTACACCTTTGTGCTGTCCAGAATTCAGGAGCTTCCACCAGAGCTTCGCTCGGCTGATCATCGTGCTCGACGGGCCCTGGTCAGTACCTATCTGCAACACGAACGGGAAAAGAATAGTCACAGAAGCCACTCGACGATACAATCGACGCCCAAGTAGTTGAGAAATCTTATCTAAATGAGTTTTCTCGATTGAGAATGGATCGGTCGAGTTCCCCAGAAAAATCCGCAATAATTCTTCCCGCTTCCTGCTACGTGCCGCTTCTATCTGCTCTTGTGCAACGACGATTCGATGAAACTGCACTATCTCGGCGTAAAAACTCGCTTGACGTTTCGCGACAGGTACCAGAAGAGCCCCCTCACGATCGCGAGCACTTCTTTCGAGTATCCTTTTCATTATGCCTTGGCTGCCGAAACATTGTCCGGTATTTTTCTCGGCCACGCGTGAATGCGTGCCGACAAATTGGATAATGGTCCCCGTTTAAACGACCGCTCGCCCCAGGCGCGTTTAATCCAGGAGCACGCAGCGTCCCGTGACTCATAGAACGCACGTGAATCCTATCAGTAGCGGCAAGAGTGCGACGATCCAAGTCGAAATCACACGTGAGCTCGCAATTCGCCCATTAACGAATCTGCCCGGCCATTGGATTTCGACATTATCTCGTTCTACCATTAACACCGCGGGGGTTGATTCACCGCTTCGTGCGCATCTACGACGCGAGAGGCTCGCGGTGGCAGGACTCGACAGGTTGTATCGGATGCCTCGAGAGAGATTCACAAAATCAGTTTCTCGTTCAGAGTGATTTAACCAGTTACGTATCACCAGTCCCAGTTGCCACCAACAAAATACACTGTAAGTCGCAAAATCACGAAAGATGGACTGATGGAGATACTCCCTGTTTTTCCCCCTTTATAGGTAAGTAAGTATTACAGGTTTCCTCGCAGTCGCTTATTTCGCGCTCGAGATTGTTGAGCAAACTCTGTGAATTTCTAACTCTTCTAATATCTCGCGCATACACTCGGCTCATTGTCAGACCGGTGATTATGAGTCGACTAATTCTATGTTAATGCACCGCCCATTATCCGTTCTTGTTCCTTCCAATCGTTATTCATCTTCTTGTCTGTACATTGTCCGCTCTTGTCCGCTCTTGTCCGCGATGTTTGGCATTCGCGCCGCGAACAAACGGGACGTCGCGGCGGTGTCGCGTCGGTTGAAACGCAACCGATCGAATTGCCTCCTACTTCTTCTCCTCGGGCGACAAACACGTCGTGCCACTAATTCACGTAAGACCCGAGACGTAAGCATTGTGATACAACGACGACGGGACCGCTTGCATAAAGTCCGCGTTATGACCGGTATCGTGAGCCGGTGCAATTACAAAGATTGTGGTCATACATACATAGGATAATGCCGATTCGTCGCGCAGATTCGCGATAGGCCGCTAAAACAGTCGTTGTTTGCGCGAAACTCGAGGAACGGTGAAACAGAAGCTTCGTTTTCAGAACAAACCGGGCCTTTGTCGCCTCCGAGGGATTACGTTTTAATAACACGGGACATTTAATTGCGGGCGCAATAGTAGACTTTAAAAGCTTCTTTTCAGGCTAAACCGGTTGTTGTGCTCTTACTTAACAGAGTCAAATGAACGTCGAAAGGAATGAGTAATGCCACTATCGCTCGCGTACTAAATACCGCAAGCTAGTTTTGCCTCGAGAGCAGACAATCGTTCCCTCTTTCCGCGACCGCGACCGAACAGGCTTTTTAGCATTGTCCCGAGCGACAGGTCGTGTCCGCGACAGCTGCAGCCGCGTAACAGGGTTGCGATCGATCGATCGATCGATCGTACTGGCTGCGAGGCTGAAATGTCAACCGAGCGGTAGCTAGGTATCTACGATTCGCGCGTCAATTCAGAGCCATGCACCCAGCTCGTCTATTCTAATTCGAGAGATGCGGCTCCGCAATGGTTTTGTTTTCGAGTCGGCGTGTTTACGTCGGCTATTTTTACCGTGCTTGAAAGCTGGCTCGGTGCACGCGCAGCTCAGAGTTCATTGCGAAGCTGCTTCGTTGGGAAAATAAGCTCGAGAGCAGGTGGAAGAACACATGTCAACACGTCTGTTGCCACGTTCATTTTAATTGAAACTTTCATTGAAAAAAAAATAGATAAAAAAGAATATAATAGACCTACTACGTTTCTGTTTATACACCCACCAAACGCCTTAAAACTTAAAACCTTGCACCGCGAATGACCGAAGGGAACCTCGATCCGACCCGATCCGATCTAATCTCAAACAGCCAGAAGGTACCGATAATCTCCAGAGCTCTTACCTTACAGATGCCTCTTATCAATGTTGTCAGTCTGCCAAAAATCGCTGCACGCCATGGATAAGGTTCCCCACGTCGCGCCAAGTGGCAAGGTATGTACACGATGAATGGTAGCTCGGCTGGCTCATATCAGCCACAGCCGCGGGGATCGTAAGTCACTTCTCCGTAAGTACCCGCAGCCGACTGCTCGGGCAAGGATGTTACCGCAAGGCGAATTCTATGAATCAGCCTGGATCATTCTCGAGCGGGTAGAATGTGGAGGAATCTGGCGTGCGAAATGTAATCGGATTGGAGAGCAGCGTCCTTGCCTCTTCCGCGTTGAAAATCGCGAGTCAGGAGTTTGCGCGCGTTCCGCGCACGTGCTGCGGGGCAACTCGGCCAGCTCCAACACAGTCAGGTCCGCGGCGGGTTTTTTCGCACTCGACACTGAGATGATTTTCGCCGGCGCGTTCGCATTTATAGTGGCGGGAAGGCGCCTCTCTCAAAACGGCGAGGCTCTTCACGAAGCGCCCTTCCAGGGCCGTCTCGAGGTCTCCCAGTCTCCCAGTCTCCCAGTCTCCCAGTCTCCCAGTCTCCTTGCTCGCCACCTTCTCAGGTACCCCTGATCCTAATACCGCTCCGCCATGCATCTCTGTCTTATTGTTAAACTCCAGATTCCGTGGATTTCCCAGCTAAGTTCGTGATAAAACGAGGCTTCTCGCGGATATTCGATAGTTATTAACGGTAAGTTTGGGTGCTCAAGTCGTTTGGGGCCTTCGGATGGAAGAAAAGATTATGGCCAGAAGAAGTTATGAAACATTTATAATCTAAATCATTCAGGTGATATCGTCCAAGGTAAAGCTGATTCCACACGGTTTAAATCTCGAAGGTCGCGTCTACTGTCGTCACTTTTATCTAAATTTCCCATAGAAAGGACGGTCTCGGAAGGGCATCGATTCTGCCTGTCTCTAGGTCGATTCGATTATCAACGACCTCTCTCTCTCTCTCTCTCTCTCTCTCTCTCTGGGCGAGGTGGACGCCTTTTTAGCGGAGTTTATGATAAACAGGCAGGGTTCGAGTGCGTTTACACCTCTTGGATCGGTTCTCGTGAGCCGCGACGCGACTCAATCTTTCGCGATCTGTCGGTTTTTCCGTTCAGTTCGTAATTAAGCTTTCAATCATTGACACAACAATGGCCAGGTATTTGCAGCGGGGCCCTGTCGCTGGCGGTGCATCTTTCTGAGAAGCACGCGTCGTTGAAACAAAGTGCGCTGGGACAGCATCCGCTCTTCTAAAATTCACAATGCAAGGATTTACTGGTTTCTCGCAGAAAAATCATTACAGGATTCTCCGTTGAGGTCCGGGTCCGTCCGCGAGAAAATCGGAAGATAGAGGCCTCCCTCTTCCCGGAAAGGAGCATCTCGCTAAGAATTGCGGTGAATCTTGGAAGATGGAAGAACAGTGCCCGAAGTCCACGGACAGTGAGAGACAACGCGCGCCATTGATCCGGAGGCCAAACCCGGGTTAGCTCTGTGATATAGCCTCTGTTCTAGCGAAGATAAGACGATATTTCGCGAAACGGTTGCGTACCGTCCAACAACTTACTGGTAAAAGGTGGCATTATATTATCCGTTGGCGACAAAATATGCGACCTCCACGATGATTGCGCTCGCGATAAAAAGCGACGTTAATAAAGACCCGTGAGTTAGTGTCTGGCGATCGCAAGCTGCTCGCTCGATGTTGGAACGACGATAAGCGAGTGTCTCGAGGGGAACGGCTGAAAGTTCTGCCAATGGCCCGTTTCCTATGCGAATAAACAACGGTAACGGTGTGCATGGTTTCGTTTTTAAATCCGCGTAAGATGGTGACTGAATTATTAGACGTTGGAGGTAGACGAGGGGATCACGTGTTTTCCAAGGGTAGACTCGAAATCGCAGGGTTAGGTTTGTAACAGCAAATAGGTATATGCGCAAAGTGTTCGTGTTTGTTTTTGGATGAGTAGGTACTTATCACGTGGCGTCGTCGTCGTCGGGCGTCGTCACCAGGAGACATGCCAGATCGTGAGGGGTTATATTCAGAATCGATCTCATGTTATCGACCGTTTGTTGTCCTTTTGCGATTGCGGTTAAGTGCTATACAGTCGGGGCCTTCGAAATCAATTTTCTGACCCAAGGAGAGAATTCTCGCGATTGACCTGGAAATCAGTCTTCCATGCCAGCCTCCGCGTCTCCCGAATCCTCTGAAAACGAGCGGTACCTACACGTTTAACTCGACGCCTCGCCGTTTCTCCAAGCATCTCGTTTACTTTCCCGTTGTCCTAACTCGCGACCACCCACGACTCACTGCTAGCCGAGCGACAATCCAGGCACCGATGGACAATGCAAATCCCGCTTGGAGAGCGTCTAGCCTCCTGGGGGAATGGAATCGAGGAGGCGAAACTCGACGGATAATGGACGGAGAATCGACCTGCCCTTGCCCACTCCTTCCAAGGCCGCCGATTCTCTCCCCAGTGCCCATCTGACAGACTAATGGTCGCTCTGCAGCGAATCCATAACCATGGAGGATGATCCGCGTGTCACCGTGCACGTGCCACCGCGGAGCATCCTGTGCGCGGGTATTTTTCAGCGTCCAGTTATATAAATCAGTCGAAACCGTCTCTTTTATGTATATCCACGATGATCGGGCAGGTTGACACGGGGAAGGAGCAGTCGACTTCCGGCGTGTACATACCTATGTATACACTATAGGTGCCTCTTGAAAACTCGTTCTCGGGAGATTAAAGGCGGCTGAGTAGCGGCGGCGCGGCGCGGCGACGATCCTCATAAAAACTTCAAAAAAGTACAAAAATTGCGCCAAGTACACGAAATAAATAAAAAACGTAAAAAATAAAAATAAAAAATAATTACAAAGTAAAAGAAGATGTGAAATCAAAATGAGCTGCAAGTACTTACATAAAGGTGCTTTCCCGCAGCGTGACAAGAAAAGATGTCCGCGGCCTGGAAGTCAAATACTTGGCGTAGCCAGGCAAAGTATTCGCAGATCATCAATACCCATACCTCCCCCCTCCGCAGGCTTTCAGATAATTTGTCCATTTAAAGCACAGACAATATGTGTGCATTTTCATTATATTGCGTTTTAAAATAATTGTAAGATCATTCATCGACACCGATGCCTTTCCTCTCACAAGCTTTCACATAATTTGTCAATTTAAAACTCTGACAATATGAATACACTTTCATTATTTTGTGTTTTAAAATAATTTTAAGATCATTCATCGACACCGATACCTTTCCTCTAAGAAGCTTTCATCAGATAATTTGTCAATTCAAAACAATACGTGTATACTTACATTATTTTGTGTTTTTAAATAATTCTTATTTATCGGCACCTTCGACCTTTCCTGGGCACGCCAAGAATTTGACTTCCAGGCCGTGGACATCTTTTCTTGTCTTTTATTGTGTTACACAGTGTCGCCGTTGCACGCTGCGGGAAAGCACCTTTATGTAAGTACTTGCAGCTCATTTTGATTTTTTTTTTTATCTCATGTACTTGGCGTAATTTTTTTACTTTTTGCAAGTTTTTATGGGGATCTCACTTCTTTTGGCAAAGATAATTTGCATATTTAGATAGGGAATGGCTTCGGATAATTTTTAATATTATATGATTATTTTCTATTTTCTATTTTCTATTTTCTATTTTCTATTTTCTATTTTCTGTGATTTATTTGATAATACTCTTTCCCATCCTCGACTTTTTCATGTACTTGGAGTATTTTTTTTTTACTTTATTGAATTTTCTACATGGTTAAAAAGCTTATATTAAGAAACGTAATAATATTTAATCAAAAAGTAATACTGGTTTGCGGTTATATGCTGATTTTGATTGCAATTCAATGGTACAACGATACATATTTGTAAAAACCCGTGGCATCTGAAATTTTGACAACCTACCTTATTTGACACTCGTCAGGTTGTAACCCATTGTAACCTGACTGTAAGCTGTCAAAATTTGGAGTAGATTGCAGATAGTGAAGATAGCGATTGACGAACGAAACATGTGTTAGTGTCTTTTTGGCTGAAGGTGTGCGTGTAACACGTATATACGTATTATGCTTGACGAAAAAATTCTTGGAGAAGAAGAATCAGGAGAATCAGAAGAAAAATCTTATCGTTTCCGACCGATCCATGAGACGATATTACGATCCATGAGACGATATTACGTCATGCGTTGACCGATTTTATTGAATTTGGTCTTATTCGAAAGCTTATATGTATGCGGTTTACATAAGAAGAATGCCTTTAAATTTAGAAAATATTGCATGCGTGATGAGATATTAATGAAACAAGTTTCAGGTAAGGACAGTCGACATATACAGGGTGTCGAAACATGTACTTGGCGTCGAGACGCTGCCGCGTCTCTAGATACGATCAAGGAGAAGGAAATGCGGAAGCGTCAGGGCGAAACGAGGAAACGGGGCGAGGCAGAATCGAAGAGGGAAAGGGAAAGGCGAAGAGAAAGAAACTGGGTTAGCTTAGCATCGACCGCCGAATGTTGCGAGCGCTACGCTAATTCCAAGCCTGCTCAGCCCCGGTGCCATTTAGCCGAACTCCATCACTCGATCGCTATCTCGCTATCTCGCGGCATACCTACTTACCTACTGCTTCTCTTAATCTAATCTACGAGATTAACGACCGAGCACCGCTGTTGTCATTAGCTACTAACTGTTGCGCGTAGTTAGACAATGTGCGCTATTTCTAGATCCGTTTGGTACTCCGAGTCAATCTAAATCGGTTTACGGAGCTTCTAGTTAATCACTGTTGATCCCCTCGCTTAATACCCCCTTATCTTTTTTACCTCGCACTTAATCGCTCCTTATCCTCTGTTTCCAGCCAATTATTTACTTTTTTCTCCGCCCCGACAAGTATGCGCGCACTGCCAAGGCGTCGCGGACCATTTTTTCCCTCCCCCGACTGAGTTCTATCGCCAGCAATGATTTTTCTTGCAAACGTCTGCGCTTCTTTCTTCCATTCCTCGCGAGGCATACCTTTCTTCCCAGCAGGATTATCCCGGATTAATTGTATTCTTTCGTCACCCGCCGCGTCTTCTTTTTTCCCTTCCGTTAACGTCTTACAATTGGCGAGGACTCTGAGGCGGAGGGAGCTGTGTTTACCGATCGCGCTCCAATTGATTTATTAGCCTGATCGTTCCATAATGCTTCCGCGCTCCTAATGACTAATGGATACATTTGCATTTCACACGATTGCCGGCTCAGAGCCTGCCGCCACGAGTTACCACGTTCTCCGCCACGATGGATTTTTTCTTCCGGTTGTCAGCGACCAGAGGCAGACAAAAGTATCGGGGCAGGGTCAGCCGCGATATACATATGCGGAACACGCGCGAAGATAAATCGAAACGCTCTGGTTCCCTCGCTCTGGATCGAGTGGTAGGCACGTGAAATTCCAAGGTACCTATCGATCCTGAATGCAGCACTTGGCATAAAATTCGCATAAATATCAATTCGAGTTTGGCTATGGCTGCGACAGATTGGGGGCGAAACTCAAGGAGACACGCGTACTAAGGGCCATTTTATGAATCAAATAAATTGTTATTGGTTGTTATTCGAACAATCTTCGAATAATTTTCTTATTCTAAGAGAAAAATATACCCCAGAGAATAGAAAGTACTTGGGTAGATCTCTTTCCTCCCCCCAGAGTGGCGCAAACTTCACGTGCGGTTACGTAAAAAGTAGGATGAGTTGTGGGTTAGTACCTACCTACTGTCCGAGACAGCGGGCTTGCCACTCGCAAGTATCATTGATAGTATCGACGCGATCTCCTGTTTGGCCCACACGTCGTCCCTTCCCGAGGCCTTGCCATTGATCGCGGCACGATGTGAATGAACGAAAGTCCGACTGTCCCGACCAGGAAATAAGTCCAAGGACCCGTCCGACTCAGGAAGCCGCCATCTCCGTGACGAATGGCTTTTATGCAAATCGAAACCCGCGAAACCCGCGAAACCCGCGAAAACCCTCTCGAGCCTTCCGTTTCCGATTGACCTTACCATCGATGACAATGCCACTTTTTTTTCTCCAGACCCGCCGCTCGCGGAGGCGGATCCTTAATTTTAATTCATCCAGAGCGATCGAGGTTTACGATCCTTAGATGCTAATCCTCGCGAAACTACCTAGTTTCTCCGTGGGACGACGCGAAATGTTGCAAAATCCCATCTCGCGATGATAGCTGACGTAACTTGGGTAACTAAGGTAACCGCGATTAATTGATCAGCTACGACCCTAAAAACGCTGCGACAGAACTTGTTCACCCACACTTGTACCTACATGGATGAAATAAAAGACGACTGCTCGGTGACTTAGATATCTCGAAGCGTACCCGAGGTGACTTCGACGGCCATCATTGTCGAGATTTAATCACCACTTAGACATCTGGAGAAATTATCTCGGTCGGATGATCGCCAATTGACGGCGCTGACGTCGCTGACGTCGCCGCGTTTAGCCGATTACGTGGCTTATTAATCGCGTGATTACGTTAATTACATGCTCGACGAATTGCATAACGATTAGGTGACGGCAGCTGAATTTTACAAGAGGCCTGCTTCCCCCCCCCCCCCCCCCCCGCCGCCGCTCTGCACAGTTTTTCGAGCAAGGTGAAAAAAGATTGTCGCTAAGGTGATTACGAGATCGGCGCCGACGAATGTTTGTTTGGCAAGTGTGCGCGGAGGAGACGCGAAGGTACGATTCCTCTCGCGTGCGAAACGGTATCACGTAATACCGATGTAGGTACCTACATTTACATATGTAATACGAAACAATTGAAAGCCTGGTCAGCGAGACCGGGGTCGATTAATCTGCATCGTTGGTAATTTGGAATCGTAATTTACAGAGCCGTAGGATTTACCGCGAGTGCAGACGTGAGACGGCCGATTAATGGGAGTGATCGAGCACAACTGAATTCACTCTTTACATTACACGCTCTCGATTGTTTAATCTTTAAAGAAGCTTTTAGCTTGCAGCCCGGCGAAATCGTGGACCCGTGTTTCGCAACGCAAGCCGCACAAGCTTCAGTCACATAACGTAACGATACATACAAGTGTGCGCTCGCTGTAGGTACACTAATACCTTTTGAATTCTGCGCACAAAACAATTGGATAATCAGTCCGCCGCAGATGGGGATAAATCGCGACAAAGCCGCCGAGAGAGCGTCATTTTTACTTGGCGAATTAATTTTCCTCAGCGAACAGTGACGGCGCTAACAATAAGTACAAGTAAACGGGCGGATTGAAATTGGAGAACACGCTCCATTCGTGTGTTGTGTAGGTACCTATAACACCTCACACCTCTGTTTACAAGACTGACAGTGCAGTTTTGCCTTTTTCTTTCTCAAGGTGAGTTATAAATTTCAATTTAACGAACGCGCCGAAACGGCGAAGAAAAAAACGAGGAAATTCCGGGGAACGAATGGAGTATCAGGTTTCGTTCGGCATTATTATGCAACGGCGATGAACCAGCGATAGAAGCGCCGTAACCATAGAAACCGTGTTCTATCGTGGCCCCGGTATACCACGCACGTAATCACACATAATAGTTTTTTAGATTTTTCTAAATGATCCGCAATTTCCGCGATCTCCTGCTCGCCGGGCAAAATGATTGCTCGCTTGAAAACGCGGCAACTAGTGACGGAAGCCACCGATGATTCGCTTTCTTCGCTTTCTTCGCTTTCTTCGCTTTCTTCGCTTTCTTCGCCGCCAATAATCGTCCCCGGCGATTCGATTAATCCGGCGATCACTAACAATAAGTTCAGCTGAAAGGGAGAAAGTCGCGTGCCACGTAATTGACGTAGGTCGTAGGACTCGTAGATAATAGCTAATAATCGACGGGGAACGCGAATGCTAATTGATCAGCCCGACGGATCGATACAAGACACGTCGATTAGCGACTCGTTATAACATTCGTGAAATGATGAAAGCAGCGAAAACGACAAACTCCGAAGAGTGCTACGTGATCATTCCCCTGAACATCGATTCTGGGTTTACCTAATCATTTTTTTCCTCCTACAATTACCTAGGTACCTACTAACGATCTTGCAAAAAATCCGACATGTTCCGTTGCACGAAGACGTACAAATTATCCACTACTTTAATTGTCAAATGGCACAGGAGAACGGGGAATACCTAGCAGCGATCCAACACTGTAACGAGCAGCGATACAATCTTCGTGCAATTTATGTCGATTCATCTGAAATATATTTAAGTGTCCCCAGAGTTTCTTTGTAAATATCGAGGAAGCAGCGTGGAGATCACCAAGAGCAAGAGCACCAGCGGACCTCGGATCTGTTTAATGCCGATTTTAATTGCGACCGATTCAAGACCCGGCGTGTTATTATTATTGCGCAATTAATGCGTCAATGTAGATCGAGTTACCTACTACAGCTACCGCTACCGCTACCGCTACTGCGTTGCGTTAATTATTAACCTGCCACGATCAATTTGCATCTATCGGCGCACTTCATCAGCCGCGGTGGAATCGGTTAACTGGGCCGCGATTAAAACGACGAAACGCCCCGCGAATTCGACGGATACTGAAGACTGGAGTTGCGACAGTGACCCCGTGCTGTGACTAATAGGTAGGTACCTACCAGAATCCACGACCCAACGCTTTCTAAAATCTCTCGAGCGGAATGAAACTTTCCCCGCGAGCCGCTGAACCGTTTAACGAAATCATTAGGATCGTTTACAGTCGCGGCTCGTGAAAATCCGTACCTAATCGTCCGGTTATTCGATCCAGCTGAACGAAGAAAAACGAACAAGTATCAACGTCGAATTACTTGGGGAATTAGGTGATGTGCCGTAAAACACCTGCTGTATTTGCAGAATTTGTAATTACCTATCTAAAATTTCGAAGACTTGTTCGATAAGATTGCAACGTTTGTCGCAATAGTTATGAACAGGGTAGGCACAACGATTGGAAAGATTCTAGATCCCGAGGGAGGAGCGCGGCGAGAGACAATCCCGCGTGACGTGATGGGACCGGACCGGACCGGGTAGGTAATCGACACGGCGGAGGCAGGAGGATCGATCCGCGAGGAAGTGGTCCGAGCCGACGCCGCCGGAGGATTATGCAAGATGCAACAGCCAACCTTGGCAATGACCACTAACTACGGGTTGCGTTGCCACCGACGCGACGTACGTAGGTACATACGTCGGCCTGTGTCATTAACTTGCCGCTAGAATGATCGCGGATGGCCGATCGTGAGCAGCCACTGATTCGGCAGACGCTTTTCCGGTGTTCTCGTGTAAAAATCTTGCCACAAGGACCTTCCATCCTACATCGAGCGACAGGTTTCCTCGATTCGTCGTAGTTGGATTTATTAGGGGACGATGGGGGCGGCGAAATCTGTAGCGATATGGATCACCGACGTAATCCTTTTAACCGATAGTAACTTGCGACCAGTCGAGGATATACCTACGAGTTGACGACCAGCCAGTCGTCGGCAACCACGATAACGTGAGCGATGCACGAGAGACCAAGTGGTCGCGGCGACCAACGAGGTGCCCTGTTTCCAATGCACGCGTTCACACGACGAGCGACTTCGTTGGCGACCAGACACCTGCAAGCAACGAAATGAGTTTCGATACGTAGAAATTTATTTTGCAAATTCGAAAGGCAATCTCGAAAGGCAATTTGGGACTTATCATATAATAAATACTCCAATCGCGACATTCAAAAAACAATAAGAAGAAGAAATGGTGCATTTATTTGGGAATGAGAAGCCAGTAAATATTCCTTTCTTACGGCGATCTTACAATAAAGAATGCACTGAATGTTGCCTCTTTTTTATTTATTTTTTTTTTCAATGTACTTCACAATCAGAACAATCTCTACGAAACTGATAGGTATCGAGTTGCTCGGTCTCTGGTCGCTTCGTTTGGTTGCCCGAATTTTGGTCTCTCGGCGACCAAGTTGCCGGCGACTGGTCGCAAGTGCGTATCGAGCCAAAAAGATCGCACCTGTTAAATACGTGATCTATATAGGCGCGATACATACCGATTCAATTGACATGCGAGATGTTTGCGTGGATTTACGTGGCGCTGGATTTGGTAAGGAAAATAGGAATGAAGATGCTGGAAAAAGTCATTGATCTGATAATGCGAGAAGGCTTTAGATTGAAGGGGGCGCATGACTCACAATCTAAGCACCCGTCAACTTTCTACGGAAACTCGGTGGAACTTCTAAGAACCACCGGGACAGAGAGTAATGTAGATGTAGATCACTCTGACAGGCACTCAAATCTACTGTGTAACGATCGTTGTACAGTATGTCCGGTTTGTCCGGTAGACACGCCACTATTTTTCTAATTATGGAAAGAGCAGAAGAATGTTTTGTACGATAGTGGTTTAATTCTACTCAGGATCTGCGTTTAACTTATTATTTACAGAGATTTCAGTATCACTGTATCTGTTTAAATGGAACTAGGTACTTAGGTATATGTTTTTATTATTACCACTTTATTATGCATTTCAAGACGCGTTCAACGATGCGTATAAACAGAGCCGGCGGAACCCAATATGCGAGTCATGCGCCGAATAAGGGCGCCAGCCGAATGGGGCGCAAAAAATTTATATCGCACGCTAAGCAATAAAGGAATTCTTCTTTTACTGTAACTCCGTAAAGGCAAAACATATAAAATAGAAAACAAAATTTTCTTGCGTAACAGCGCCAACCATCCTCGCGCCGGCCCCGCGGATAAAGCGCGTGTTTGGATAATAATTTATCGGTTATTTATTCACCTCTCGCCAGTGCAAGCAACTGGAGCATAAACCTTATCGCTATATTAAAGCATGGGCAACTTTACCTCAAGATTGCACGAGAAAGATTAGCATGGATTAAAAGCGGCATAAAGACTTGGACGAAATTCAAGCGCATTTTACGCTACAGCAGTCGGTTAGATACCTAAATATTTTTTTTTAATATTTTTCATGGTGCAACTTTATCCTTACAAGATGCAGTCTTCGTTTCTAACTCAGGATTTTAACGATAGATGGCGGGTGGCGACAGAAGTCACGAGTTCTAAGTTTACCATGGATCGGTAGATTCACGTTCTACTATATAGAAACCGCAGAGAACTAACGATGCAATTCCACCTGACCGTGTCCCTTCGTCTCACATCGCGCATATACTTGCAATAGCAAAAACTTTCAGCGTTCTTTTATTGAACATTTTATGTAACGGATAATGTAATAATTCCACAAGACACTTGTCCGCATTACGTGTACATATCACTTACAATACAATCTAGGAAACTGCCGATCGCTCCAGCGAATTACACTCTCTGCTCGTCTATACGTTTCCTGTATTCCTTAACCATCGTAGCCTGTATACCACTGTGATAACCAAATGCTGGGTAGTCCTGCTCGTTCCTTATGTACTCTTTAACCTGACGTTGCAAGTCACGCATCCGTTTGACTTCCATGTCATGTACGACGAAGTACAATCCTTTCTCATACTCCTTTTGCGGTTGCGAGAACAGATACCTCGCGAAAAGTCTTACGACGGGCGACTGTAAGAAAAAGTAGTGTTGGTTAATCTTCCGGTGTACTATCGAACAAATATTTAGAACAGAACGGATCCGAACGGATCCGAACGGGGAGGCAGGCAGCCTTGCCTTACTCTATAATATTCCCAATGTTTCGGAACGTAGCCTTCTGGTGTCGGTTCCAACGTCGCGGGGCCTACGAACACGTTTGCGACAAAGACGAATATGCTTATCGGTATGGCACCCACGAAGAAGTAGAAATGAAGCCAATCCTTGGTTTTATGCCATTGCCAGCGACTCGCTGTTATAGTTAAAGTTTTGTGTCCTGACATGCATCGTACGCTGTCTGTGGAGAAAGAAGTTCAATCGGCCTTGTGCATCTTGTACTAAATTATTCCTTGCCTTACTGCCATGCAGGTAAATGGTACAGAATAATCTTGTGCGAATACATACATGAAATACATGAAATACCCGAAATACCCGAAATACCCGAAAACCGGTCACGATACATGCCAAATTCTGTCGATCTTTCAAAGAGGACAGAGAGAAACCGAGCATTATTCCGTAGCATTGAAACATGATAGGAGGTCAGGTAAGGAAGAAGATTAGTCGGAGCGACAGAGGCATCAGCGACAGTTCTACCAATGTCTGCAAGTGTAGTTACTGATACTGACAAAGCAATAGCGTTATACGAATCGTTCGAATTCGCCGTGCACAGGAACGTTGCGTAACAAAACACTATCGGTTTTCGGGAGGTTGCACCGTCCACCGGACGAGCACACCTCGGTGTCGCTCCTCTGTTACAGGAGCTTGTAATTACCGTTCTTTGGCACAACCCTGGCCAAAATTCCACTGGGCTTCAAGAATTTCTGACTAGCCGAGAGGAAAAGCCTGCTCCACGCTGCCATGTTACACTCCTAACCACTCCTAACTATCACTAACTATGTATCTCAAAGAAATCGAGACGCTCGATGGTAAAACAGGGCATCGTGCGACTTACCCCACGGCGGCACTCTCCGTGCCGCGCGTTTTCAATTGCGAATTCACGTAAACGGTATCCGAACGTAGATCGTAGGCATATCGGAAGTAAGGGTAGGGTGTCTCGATGAAAGAAGAGCTTTGGTTTTTCTTAAAAATGCTTTGCATCGCGACGTGGTTTCGGTTTCATATAATTGATACACGGGGAAGAAAGAATCGGCGTTAGGCTATCTTGACGCGATGTAATGCATACATATAAACGTATACATATCCTATACGTGGTCGATGATCGCGGAGTCAAGTGAGTAATTGAACTCGAGGAACGATTCTAAATTACGAACACTCGAGGCTCCTCGTGATGTCGTTCTTCGAGGAAAGAGGAAAGAGGAAACAGGCGACGAGCTGTATCGATACGATAAGAAACGTGCGATTAACACCTGTTGCGCGATGTTAAATATGGAGCCGCCCGTATTAGTAGCGCAATTAGCAGGACTAGCGAAACGATACGAATTTCTGCGCGACGGCCCGGCCGTAGGTACCGATTAGCGCGGCGTGCTCGCGCCGGGCTTGTGGAAGTTCTCGCTTTCGAAGCGTAAACTGCCTGTTGCCAGCTGGGGACGAAAATTGGATCGGCCGAGAAACTGTCCCGATACCGTACAGTGTACCTACATCCTGCCCGCTTTTTCTTTACGTTCAGTCTGAGACTCATGCTTGATTATAAAGCCAATGGATTGCGATACACACGAGTGCGTAATATGATACGACACACGACGGCGTCAGCGCGCGCCGTTTCGCGGCCGCGAAAATGCTTCAAGAGCGTCACGATAACGCCTTGCGTCTGCCGCTTTCTCAGCGATAAGCCGATGGATCGGAGATAAGCCAGGTAGTCCTAGCCAGTAGAGTCGGTCGTTCTCGTATAATAAACCATCCGATAGATAGATAGATAGATAGATAGATAGATGCGTGCGTGCGTGCGTGCGTGCGTGCGTGCGCGTGTGTGTGTGTGTGTGTGTGGGCGCGCGCGCGCGCGCGTGTGTGTGTGTGTGTGTGTACAACCAACAAATTCCCATCTGTCAGATCCCTCGGAGCTTGCCGGTCTAAACTTGACGCGGTTTACTACTATCCACGTGTCACGGAACCGCTCGTCGCGTTATCTTGCGCGGACAACGATTAAAAACGTTTTTTTGCTGTCGATTAAAATCACGAGATGATCACGACGTGTGACGCAGTTAGAGAAACCGAAGGAATATGTCGATGATATTCCGCAGACGTGCTCGCGAAGATACGCCCCCCACCGATTCCACCCGGCAACGCGGCCCTCAGCCGAATAGGTTAAAAACCGCGAGCCTTTCGAGTTTCCTCGATCCTCCTCGCAGCCAGCTTCATCCACGCCATACTAGAACTGGTGAACCACTCTCGTCCACGTGATTCACACGCCCCCGTGGCCGTTTTCGCTCGTGAAGCCGTACTGTTCCGTCCGACGCCTCTTCGCGAAGCTATAGCAGGAGCATTGCCATAGTTTCTCAAACACTGGCTATTTCTAATTAGGTACCACCAACCAAACCGAGCACTCGTATTATAAGGTCTTCGAAAAGCTCGGCTTGATTATCTATACCTACAATACGTACCTACCTACATATGCATAGAGTCACGAGCTGGGTATTACCGAGCGACACAGTTATTCGAGTGATAAAAGAGTAGGCCGGAGATGTTCCAAAGTTTCCTCAATGGAGCAGGGTCCCCGTCCGTTCGAGGGCTTCGTAGAATTTTTATTTAAACAAAATTTCGAATAAAGAATAGCGAATAAAAGTAAAAAAAATTACTCG
This sequence comes from Andrena bucephala, assembly GCA_947577245.1. Classification (NCBI taxonomy): domain Eukaryota; kingdom Metazoa; phylum Arthropoda; class Insecta; order Hymenoptera; family Andrenidae; genus Andrena; species Andrena bucephala. Next base: position 78,077,837 of record OX387717.1, on the reverse strand, counting down.
TCATTAGTTCGTTAACCCCAGTTAGGTATTAGCTTTATTCGACACATGGCGAATAATTTTTATAACTTTTTCGAAATTTTATTTAAATAAAAATTTTGCCCGTTTCTGTTCGAGGCAGAGCGTTGGAGCAATTCTTACTGCTCCACACACCGGCGGCCGCGGCGGTGGTCGGGAGACGATCGACCGGCTTGGGGCAGGCGTTCTCAAGCGTTCTCGGGCCTCAGTCGCGTACGGGCCAGCGCGCGTTCCACACGTCGCGAGTAGTTCGTAGTCGTACGAACGAGGTTCGTTGCTCCTCTCGAGTAATAAATAGGCAGCCACGGAGAGGACGAAACCGAGGGAGACAACAACAGACAGCAGAAACGGCAACAGGAGAGAAGAAGACACAGAGACAGAGGATTGAAGGGAAAGGAGATTTTCCACCAGGCTTTTCCCCGACTTTCTGATCGAACAGGGGTGTTTCCCTGGGCTGAGGGGTCGGTGGTTCCGAGGCAGAGAAACGGAGGACAGACTCTGAACGGTGAGTTCTATTCTAGACAACGGGCGTATACCTACAAGCGTATTTACAAAGTGTTGCCGGCGCGTACGCGTTAAACAGGAGCTACGGAGTCCCCTTCGAGTTGGCGTTGTAGAGCCTTTCAATGTGTCTCGTCAATCATCGCCAACGGTTCGTGGGAAAAATAACGACCGTTTCGACACCGTTGTCGATCCGAGAAACCGACGATGTAAGCACTTCATACATACATACATACATACATACATACATACATACATACATACGTAGGTAGCTCGCTGCCTCGGTGGGTTCGCGTTTGATGCGAACAGCCACTTTCGAGAACAGTCCTTGCCGGAGACTTACTTACGTGCGTCTCACGCTCAAGTACCTGCCCATCAATTACTGTTTCGAAAATAGACACTCGGTGGTAATGGCCCGCGCCTATTTCGATACTACGTCCAAGATAATACGGGCTTCAAAATCATTGGAGGATCTGTGGCCTGTGGCTGAAAGGAACAGTCTGAAGGAATCGCGCGCTCGACCTACGGATCATTCGATCGGTTGATGTTTGGCGGGTAACGTACGCGCGCAGCAGTGTCAGCCGTGTAATGTTTTGCTTCGCGGCCGACACAAAGCTTCTTCTAACGATTTAACGACACAACGATCTCCGTTAAGGTATCTCGACTTTAGCACAGCTGATTTAATCGTGCAATGACGTAAGTTTAGCCGTGCCCCACCTGCGGCCTGCGGGTATATGTATACATACGCGTTGGTTTGCCTGACGAGAGCAGCTCGGTTCGGCTCGACCCCTGGCCCCGTCCGGCCGCACAATGCTCGGGAAATACGATTCGTGGCTTGCGATCGGACGACAAAACAGGCGAATTTCGTGTGCTCCGTGAGTCATCGCCTCGAGAACTACAAAGTATGTAATCGAAGAAATATAGGAATTTATCTTGGTACTTGTCTTTCAGACAGATTTGCGTGGCACTTGAAAAAGATTTCGTGGCCCGTGGCCTGACGTAGCGAAATAATTATTATTCTACTGCGACACGTTCTGGAGAGAGAGAGAGAGGGAGAGAGATCTATCGATAAGTCAAGATATTAGAGCCTCTAAGTGCCAGCTGTCGTTTATTGCTTAATTGGTATTATAGATTATAGTATCGATGTCGATCAGATCGGATATTAGATCGCCCGGAATATGTGCGCAAAGTCTCAGTCGATCGTGATTCATTATCGAGCATGATTTCAAGAATCGTGCTCTGCTCTTTAACCAATCTTGTTTCCGACGCAATGAAACCGAAATGAAACAGGCCTGGAGCACGAAGAGACACTGAACAAACAATCCCCTAAACATCCAAGAAACGCTCGGCCCGCTCGATCGAGAGGCCAAACTCGATCGGATATCATCGGTTATAATTAGCTGGGCAGAAGGTAAAGATTCCCGGGGAAAGTAATTCTCGGGGAGGGTCGATGTAACAACAGAGGAAAGTCGCGAGACCTAAAGGGACCCATACACGCCCGAGATCCGTATCGTTACATGTTATAATTTGTTGCCTTTGTTGTACTTGTCGACACCTCGAATTATTGTTTTTCTTTCATAATATCTTCGACGTTTCATTTCGAATATTATTAATTGCATACCATTGACAATTGTGGGACAGTGACGCACTCAGGATTTAATCTTGGCCGGAGCCGAGTCGAAGGGATACAAATATTTTTAATGGGGAAATTCAATAAAATTTATTCAAAGAATAAAATCAGTTGTCTTTTCTTTTCACAAATCTCTTGAATTATTTCAGTCGTGGTTACATTAATCTACTTTTCCCTTCTCCTTTGGGGGCTGCCACAGGCCCCCTTGGCCCCCTTGTTGTGAGCATTGTTTTTTTTTTTTAATATTTAGTGTCTCAGGGAACAGAAGCCTGAGAACTGAACGAATGTCTCATGATTCCGCCTCAACATGCATGTGTTGTTTGATACTTGACACAAATAATAATAATGATAATAATGATATTAATAATAATAATAATAATAATAATAATAATAATAATTCTTTACTGCACGATAGACCGTACGAAAGAAAGTATAGGGTAAATCCGGGAGACGCGGCCGACCTAATATAAAATGGCTATTAAAACTAATATAGAAATTACTTATTTTATCAGAACAAACCCATATGTTCAGAATTTTATGCTGATTCAGAAAAACTGGTCGATATTTGCTTTAAGACAATATTACTGTAAATCGAGTTGAAAACTGAAGTCATGACATCTGACCACCTCTCCCGACGTGCCGGGGGAAATGGTTTTCGTCGTTGGCGGAGACTACTCACATAATTATTCAGGGAAAATTAACAAAGGATAAAGCAAAATTATTTATGAGTGAATACAACTACAGATTCATTGATATTTAATTTGTTTACGCTAAACAAGTAAAGAACACATCAAAGGAAATGTGTACTACCTACTGGCGATTAGCAAGGCAAATGAATACAAAAGTGAATAAATAAACTTAATAAACAAAAATAATAATAAAATAATAATAAAAAATAATAAAAAAAAATCATAACTCGACCATCGCTCCTTTCTGCAGCGAGAGATGGTCTTCCCGTTAGCTTTGAGAGGAAGAGTTAATATGGCCAAATGCTTTGGCTGCATTGTCCCTCAATATCTCTAGTATCTTATTAATATTAGTCTTATGAATAAACGTAGATGTATATTTTAAATACGATTCTGTACACCGCTGTTTGACAAAAGAGGTTAAATGTAACATCAATTTACCCTTTAACCTTTAGAGGGCCGGGATTTTTTCATTGAAATTGTAAATTTTATTTACTTAAAATTTATGCATATATGTATAGCACCAAAATGGCCGGCAAAGTATCCAAATTCTTAGGTGGCCACTATAGTGGCCAGCCCGGCCGCGAACGGTATGGCATATATTAGAATTTTTAAAATTTGAACTTTAATGTTTGTAAGGGTTTTTGATATCGCTAATCACGATTCTCAGGTCAGAGTATCGAAATTTTACGCAGAAACAGTGTTGCCAACCTAAACAAGCCCAAATGAATAACGGCAGTTACATTCATATATTATTCATTCCTTTGGCGTTACCCAGGGCTAACGACATGGACGTCGAAAGTTTTGTAGCTCTTTTCTTGTTTTTAGGGTTTTTTGTGTTATTTTGGATGTGTTTTTTTTTATTTTTCTGATTTTACTATTTATTATACGAGCTGCACTCGTGGAACGCATGCATTATACAAAATGAATAATGAATGTGTATCCTTTCCTTCATTTCGTTTACAAGTGCTTAGGGCTTTACTGAATCTTGATCCGAATGACTCCATTGCTCATCTGCCCAAACTCTCTCGGCTAATAGGTCGTCATTTTCCAAAATTACTGGATAAAAACCGACGATGCAATTTGTGTTCATTACGACAAACCAGACGTCGAACTCTTTATATATGCTCTACATGTGACACTGCATTGTGCATAACACCCTATTTTGAGGATTTCCATACGAAACAATCAATACCGTAAATTTCAATTCGAATTTCCGACATATAAATTTTTTTTTTTCATTTGGAAGGACAAGAAGTATGAACAAACAGATAAAAATCGCAACAAAGAGATACACATTTATTATTCATTTTGTATAATGCATGCGTTGCACGAGTGCAGCTCGTATGATAAATAGTAAAATCAGAAAATACAAAAAAAATCCAAAAATAACACAAAAAACCATAAAAAAAAGTGCTACAAAACTTTCTACGTCCACGTCGTTAGCCCTGGGTAACGCCAAAGGAAAGAATAATATATGAATGTAACTGCTGTTATTCATTTAGGCTTGTTTAGGTTGACAACACTGTTTCTGCGTAAAATGTCAGTACTCTGACCACGTAATCGTGATTAGCGATATCAAAAACCCTTAGGAACAAGTTCAATTTTTAGAATTTCCAGTGGCCACTATAGGGTAAATGTGGGTATTACTGCGAATGCCCCGATTACTGCGGATATTCTAAAACAGATCGTATTTAATGTTGGAAAGTACATAAACTCTTGATATTTTTTGATAAAATTAGTTTAAACTCTATTACAGATAATTATTAATAAATATGTACAGCAAAGTTATCATTAATTCTTTTATCGTAGTTTGAAATTCGTCGAAGCGAAATTTCGGTCGATTCCCGATATGGCGGTCATGTACACCTACTTGAAAAACATTTATATTTTTGTTATTAACAGTAATACATGTAATGTAGCGTTATTGCTCGATAGAATAAGAGTTATTTTTTCAGAAAAACAGTAAATCAGTCGTCTACATTTTAATTTTAATTTTTATTTCTCACCGCAGTATTAGGTGCAGTACTTTACACCATGTGCATGTATTACTGCGGACCGACGAATGCGCAACCTAACCTTTCTTCCAATAGTATTCACTTACTATGTACTACTAATTACGAAGATTTAAATTATTACTCATTCCTGCTGATTTTAGTAAATAAAGAAAGTTAAATAATTTTTCTATCTAGTACAAGTGATATTTGTACTAAGGTTATGTTACGCCTGACATTAGACCGCATATATATCTCGTTAGTAACTGGCACGCAGTAATGCATGCATGTCCGCAGTAACTCCTGCATTGACATTGATCGACAAATCTCTGTGTTTTTAATTAACTGTGCTCTCAATTAACTCGCTCTCAAATTTTTTTATGGAATTATTAAGGACCGACCTTTCTTTTAAAAAAAGAAGGAGGAACTTTCATTCATTTGAAGTCCGCAGTAATACCCACACTTACCCTAGTGGCCAGCCCGGCCCTCTAAAGGTTAAAGCCTGTAAATCCAGAAAAAAAAAACAGAAGGAAGCGAAATGACGCTATTCATTCAACTGTTTTGCTTCTAGAGAAGTAATTGGTCTGCACTTTAAAGCATTTTTACGTAGAGGGTCTGAAATATAGTGACTCGACCAACTCTCCGGCCCGACCGCGTCTCCCGGATTTACCCTGTAAGACAGGCCTGTCCAACTTTTGCTCCTGCCCTCGAAGAGCAGCCGCGGGTGGTTGCGAGCGAAGGCAAGAGCGACGGCAAGAACGGCAGTCGTAAAAGAGTGGGGATAGTGGCGTTCACAGATTCCTCAAGAAGATCTTTCGCTCTTGGGCCTGGCTCGGTGCCTCCGAGAGCGAAGAGCAACTCGCGGCTGCTCGTACGAGCAAATCCCTGGACAGGCCTGCTGTAAGAAGACAAGAAAGAGAAGAATAATTAGAAATTGTATAGCGCATGCGAAGGTAGAAGTCAGCTGTTATCAACCTAACTACATAAACAATAGCATATTAATTGCTATTGTTAATTAGCAAAAAATAATGTCACTGCATAATCGACGGCCCTTAAGGGCAATCGAATGAAGAAACTCGGTTAAGGAAACGCGCAGATGGAAGAAAAATGCGCGTCCCTCGCGGCGGTGCAGCGCGATTGTCGCGATTCTTGCGTCCGTAGCGTTTCGCGGTACAAGGAGAAAAATCCGCGTTGCGTCGGACGTAGAAAGTTAGTGTCCTGGCTAGATGGCGGTCTCGACTACGAGATTACCGTATCATTAACGATGGTATTCAACGTTATGCCTCGAGACGCGCGTTCGTGACCACGATACGTACATACCTAAGTAGGTACCTATCGCACACGGCGAGTTATGCAAGCTGAAAATCGCCGGCCGCGTCGTGACGAACGATCGAACGGAAGCGTTCGTGTTGTGTTCCTTTTAAAGATCCCGCGTGCGAGTGGAAGACGCGTTTCGCTTGGGAATAATTCACCGCGGCCGAGTAACCAACGTTCACCCCCCGTTTTCTGTCCCGCAGACTCTAAGATGGTGACCAAGTGCGACGGATCTGACCTGAGTTGACGAAGGTTCTTTCCACGAGAGGTCGAATTGACCAGCGCGTTAAGCAGAGAAGAGCAGCTAAGCAGCTGAGGGGACACGAGTCGAGGCTGTTCCACCGAGGAGCATAGAAAGCAATCATGGATCCGTATTCACTGAGGTTGGTAGTAACGCTCGAGGACACGCGTGGATCACGCTCAAAGGAATTAAGGCAACGAATCTCAAGCATACGGGATGAAAGAACCACTCGTGCACTTCGACGTCTAACGATCTAGTTAACTCCGGACTTAATTCTTTTGAGCGGCGTGAATTATAGATCGCATGTGTGTTGCTCAAAAGCAAGGGATGAACGAACGTTCTCAACCACCTCTGGGGATCCAGGGTCAACAAAATTTGGGCCTTACTTTTAAAATCCATCCCAGGTACGATCCGTCAAACTCCTGGAACAGGTTCTCGAAAGGTGGTGGGGCAGCGATTCTCTTCCCTTTCCTTTTGTCACGACCATGGCCATTCTTGAATGATCCAACAGGGTATCCAGGGTATCCAGGGTATCCAGGGATCCCGTCCGTCCATGTGAATCCAGCCTCCATCTTCCCTTTCCCGACTCAAGCTGCATGCTGCTCTGCCTGGGGACAAAAACCATCCCGTTACACGTGTTCCATTCAATAGAAACTGCCGATAATAACATCCCGCTGTAAAAAAAACGTCCTCATTGTCCTCGCCTGCTTGGCCATAAACAAACCTACTTACAAGTAGAGGTTCCCAGGTGTCCGCTTCCGATTGCTTTGAATTTTGGATATGTTCTAGAGGACCGGAAAATAAGAAACACGTGTTTAGGGGGTGAAATCACCTCCAAATTTATAAGATTTTCAGGTGTTCGTATGCGATTGCTTTGGTTTTTCGATATGTTTTAGAGGGCCGAAAAATAGGATATGCATGTCTTTCTATTTTGGCGCATTTGCATGTTCAACGGGTGAAACCGCCACTCATAGCTACCCCCTAATAACGGTGACTGACGACAAGAACATCGTCCGTATAGCAAGTTATGACGCAAATTAAATTTATATCAAGATTATCAAGTTTTACTCAACACAATTTTTGTACCCCGTATGAATTTTGGGGGGTGGTTTCACCCCATAAATATGAAAACGGGCCGTTATAAAAAAACACGTATTTCTTATTTTTTGGTCCTCTAAAACATATCCAAAATTCAAAGTAATTGGAGGCGGGCAGCAACTATTTTTATGAACTTTGGGGGTGGGGGGGGGTTGGTTTCATCCCGTAAACATTCAAGCAGGCCAAAATAAAAAGACACGTATTTCTTATTTTTCGGTTCTCTAAAACATATCCAAAATTCAAAGCAACCGAAGGCGGACACCTGGGAACCTCTCCTTGTTAGTACTCTGCTAATCGGTTTACACGGTTCCCCTTTATCGAGCCGGCTGTGGAGTACTATTTGCAACTGCTTTTGCGATTAATTTGCAAGATGTCTTTATCGAAGACGGGGTTGCTTTCTCTTAGTGAAAATAGTTGGTACGTATGTGAAACGGAAGAGAAGTCGTCATCTTATAGAACAGATATACCGCGAATTTCACCACCCTTACTGTCAGCTACGAGAAGATAACAATTTATGTTGTCAGAACACTCGAATGACACAAAATACTTTCAAGTCTATTCTTAAGGGGGGCTAGGAATCCTATTTAGGACGGCTAGGAATAAGGTGATTCTTGGGAATATCTCTTCTAAGAAACAGTTAAGCGGATCCTTTCCAAACTTTCAGGGTATTTTAGTTCACATTCAAATAATAAAAATTAATGTTTACGTTACAAAGTGTTCGGTAGAATTGGAGATATGTATATGAACACGTTCGTTAGGACTCCGGGCGCCGGAGTTGCAAATTGGCGACTGTAAATGGTGGCCCCATTTCCTCCCTGAAATAAAACAACCAAGGATTTTGTTATTTCTAGTATAATTACATTGTCGATGAACCTGTGAAACGAAAAAAAAATTAAAAGTTGGCAAATTGGTGGGACTTGAAAGAAAAAGTTACGATTCTGCCCCAAGATATTTCGTAGATACTAGGTATTTATGAAAAGAGTTGTTCAATTCAATTTATTTGTCAATGTCTTAGGTTCATCGACAATGTAATTATACTAGAAATAAGAAAATCCTTGGTTTTTTATTTCAGGGAAGAAATGGGGCCACCATTACAATCGCCAATTTGCAACTCCGGCGCGCGGGTCCTAACGAACGTGTTCATATACTTCATTTCTACCGAACACTTTGCAACGTAAAAATTCATTTTTATTGTTTGAATGTGAACGAAAATACCCTGAAAGTTTGGAAAAGATCCGCTTAACAGTTTCTAAGAAAAAAAATTCCCAGGAATCATCACCTTATTCCTAGCGTCCTAAATAGGGCTAAGAATACCCCCCTTAAAGCAATACGAGAAAAGTGAACCCGCAAAACTACCAACTTTAAGAAGCCAGTTTCAGTAGAAGAGAGACTAATTTTTACCTTAAGGTAAGTACAAGAATTTCTTATTAAGAAAATGTTATAATTGTATTGTTGAACTCTGCTAAAACACACGAATCAATTAGGAATGTCTGTAGAAAATTCTGTGGAAGATGTACCATTATATGAAACACCTGATGTAGTTGGAGTTTCATTCATAAGTTCCTGAATAAGCAAATTTTGAATTTCACTTCTAATAGTTCTAATAACCAACTTCCTCAACTGTGGATTCAATCTTCTAAGGAATGGCACTAGAGATTGTGCAAAATGCATGTCATCGTCTCTGTATCTGCTTCCTTTTGTGACGATCCCTTATCGATTAATACTGAAAGCTTTTTATTTTCAAGCTCCAATATATTTTTCTCGAAGTCCATTGTTTTCGATGCCCTCTTCCCTCCCCCTCTTACACAAGCATTTTGTGAATTGTCCTCCAACAGAGGCTGTTCAATTTCGGGGGTTTGTGGTTCCACAACTCTGTGTGGGAAACGAAACTTGACAATGTGATCCATATTGTTAAAGCTTATGTCTTTTAGCCAACATTATTATTAATTTAGAAAGCAGTACTTTGAATGGCAATGATAGGTGTAAGACGCAATCACCTATTTGGAATTAAATGACTTATCAAACTCCAGAAGGTCCAATATGTAGATCGACAAGTGAGAGTGAGAGTGAGAGGAAAATTTACTACTTAATTACAATAAATCCTCGTTATTGCCCCGTTTTTACCATGCGTAGTATATACTACATACGTCCGGCGACTATCCCCACCATTTCTTCGAATCCTTCTGTCGAGAATGAGAGAACGAAAGAGTCGACGGCAACTTCGTTTCGTTCCCTCTCCGCTCTCCGCTCTCGCACGGAATAATGTCCGCATCGCGTCGTACGCCCGTCGCCAGCCCCGTTCGTCCGGTTTAATACGAGGATTTACCTACTATACTTTGTTATGAACCCTATACATATAAATCAAGAAACAAACATGTTGTTCAAATTCTTAGAATGTCAGATAAATACATAAATTGAAACAAATACTGCCACTTCTTCCCACTCCTTGTCCGCTAATATACGGTTTTTATAGTTTACTGCCCATTTATTCCATAAGATCGGCTGTTTTTGCACTTCGGAAATCAGTAATTCCACGAAATTATGTATCTATTGCTTTTTGCGACATCGCACGCATTGCCAATTCGGACAAGCCCATAGAAAATCCTTTGTTTGTTTATTATATAGTCGTGTTGGCGTTATTGTTCCTCGAAAAAGTGGTTATCGAAGGTGCCGATCGAGTCCGCGAGTCTGTCGACCTCCGTGAACTCGGGATAGACAACGCGCGTCGTACCTATCCCGTCGTGATTCGCCAGGTTGGCCTCGGCAGCAGTGGTAACCGGGCGAATCTGCTTTCGGCGCGGGTCACGCGATCTTTGGAAAGCGTCCTTCGTGCCTGTCGATCCCCGTGACCCTGTACAGTTAAAAACTGTCCCTGTACTGTCTTCCAGCAGAGGCGTAACGCGATGGTGGAATTTGGAGAACGGTGTAACCGATTATTTCCAAGGCGGAGCGGAATCCTTCGTTGGCATAACACGAAGACATCGTGCAGAATCAGTTTCTCTCTCAGCCGGTGTAAATCCGTATTTTGATTCTGGACGGCGGAGAAACACGGTCGCTGAAACCGCTAGGCGTCAGCGTCTCTTTGGTCCCTCGTGGCTGCGCATAAAAAAAGATCGCAGGCTTTGGATGATGTCAGAGGCGCGGAAGGAGTCCTTCCGTGACCGAGCCTCGTGGAACGGCTCTGAACGTTTGCAGTCTGACGAGGGGGGGAGAGGCAACTAGGGGGACTGGAGTTAATTTGCAGCCGTGTTTACACCGAGCTGTGCCCACCAGTCCATTTCGATAATTAACCTTACGCCCATCTCGGCCGGTTCGCGCGTAGCTCGCGGCCCACTTGTCGCGCGAGTGACGCAATAACGATAAGGCGACGCGTAAACGCGGAACGGAGCTGGATTAATATTTGAAGGTCAAACAGATAGTTGCTGGCTGAGCGTGGGGTGGCATCGAGGGGGCTTAATGGAAGGAGGAAGGGCGCGTCGCTAAGGCTCGTTAAGGGAGCTGAACGGACAGGGTTGCATTCTTCAGGCGCGATATAGGAAAGAGAAGCGTGTACCGGTAGAGTTAGACGATCCACTTCTCTGGTGAATAGGTCAATCGCTGCTGCTGCCGCCGCCGCCGCCGCCGCCAGTGATACCCTTCTGACTGACCCAACCGATCACATGCATCGATCGCCGCCAGTCGACATAATCGAGACGCGAATCGAGATTTTCAATGTTACCGCCGAGTATCTCCTATCCTTTTATCTTATCGTGGCGAGGAACTCGAATCGCGAATTACATTGCACGTATCTGACCGCGATAATAACCGCGAGCTAAACTTGCGCAGACTTTTCCGTCCCGATCGGCTTGCAAGTGCCACGCAACGAGGAAGGTACGCGGAAAAACGAGTTCTTCAACTATTAACTTTAGCCGGAGGGAAGTTACAGTTACGATGACAAAGCGCGATATCGTCCGTCATCGTACACTGCAGATAATTAGAGTACGCGATAAAGAGGTTCTTTCTTTACAAGCACCGACCGGCTTAATCTCCTCTGTCCGTGTCGATCCGTGGACGATAGCCGTTCCTCGTACGACATTCGCGCCACTTCCTTCGGACACTTCCTATTAAAGCATGTGTCGTATTCGCCGCCCCGCTTCGCCAAAGATGCCAGGCGCCAAGGGCATGTATCTAGCCGATTCTATTCTTAGGCGCCACTCGCTATGATTAGACAAGATCTTTCTTTCTAAAAGCGGCGACGCGCAGACCGTGTGGGGCAGTATTGCGCGAAGCCCCGTGCCGTGGGAACCATTTTGGGGAAGGGAATTTCGACCGTCCAGAGCTTATTGTTAGATATAACAGGCGAGAGGCTAGAGCGAATTTGTTCGGCAGCGGGCGTGCAGATGCACGACTCGGCCAGCATATACGCACAGTACGTAGTACCTAGTAGCTGATCGATAGCTGAGCAAATATTTGCGCATATTTACGTAACCGGCTCGCGCCCCGTTTGATGTAAATGAAAAAGGCACTCTCATTAGCCCTGTCTTCGTCTACGCATAGTTAGTTGGCGGTTACACGACGCTCGTGACGGCAGAGGAAGGGCTCTCGACGTAGGACTGATGCAGATGGTGGGAAACGTGTTGCCAGGAGACGAGTGTACAGAGAGATGCTCTTTCGACACCATCTTCGTCGACCAGTCGGATCGATAGATAGAATACACTCTCCAGACGAGTTTCGCTATTAATTCACGGGGCGACACTGTACCTATATTTATTTCGAGTCGCTTCTCATTCGCATATTTCGCAAGATACCTGCTACTTGTCCCTCCGTCCAAGACAGGCAGAAGGTTTAGCAAATTGGAGGAAAGAAAGTGGAACGAAGAACCGATCGATCTTGGGCAGCCAATCGATCTCGCCCCGAGTACACTTTTGTTAACGATCGCCAAGCAGGCAATGAAGACTTATTTTCAAGCGATAAGTGTCTGGGCATAATAACGAAGCGGTGAGCTCCTTGGGCACGATCCGTTTCTCGCTTCCCCCGATCCCGATCCCCAGTCGCCGTTCAATTGTAACGTCCATCGAAGGAATTACGTAATCCGTGTCTCTGTAACATCCCACGTGCTAGCGAAAATTAACCCGCCGCATCGTTTCGAGCGGTAAATGGATTAAATTGAGGCGAATCGTCAGGGCTCCGTATATCGCCTCGTCTATATCGCTCGTCGCTGGTTCGTATCGTGCCTCCATCAGCGACACGCGTGACGCTTTACACACAGCAGCAGCGGCTAGATTCATCCTCAACGAAATCCTCGAATTAACGCGCGTTAATTCCACTCGGGAGGCTTAATTGCGTCGAGTTAAGGCTGGACAGCATGGGCGGGAATCGTGGCCGCGAAAAGCCCACGAGTAATCCCGGTGTCGTTGTTACCCTCCCTTGGAACGGGAATGATCGAGAAGGATCATCTGGCGGCACATCTGGCACTTCTGGCAGCGCTCGCGATTCGCGATTCGCGATCCGACGGAAGAGAGCTCGCGCATAACTTTATCTATTTAGGGGATTTAGGTATCGCAGACGTCGATTAAATGCGTCTGGCGTATTTAAATGATGTTCGAAGCTGTTCCCCGGTCATCGGTCGATTTAAGTACCGGCAACTTGTCGCAATAAATCGCCAGCTGCCATAAATCTATTTGCAATTATCAGACAGAGCGGCAGACATAAAGATGGCGCGTGCTCGATAAACCGATCGACGCGTGATGTGATTGTTACGAAAGCCGGGATGCTTTTGACATTGCTGATAATACGACAAGAGCAACTGGCGCGCGTGCAGGGGAAAGAGAGAGACGTACGGCGGATCCTCCGGTGCGATAGTAATTAACGAGAGAGTAATAGGTAGCTAAGCTTTGTTCGACCCCGAGCCTCGAGATCAACGAGGAAATAGAGACGCGTCTCTCCTCGGGCATCATCAATATTTATGGGTGGATGACGGATCGCGCCAGGTGAAACGTCCTTGGGGCATCGGTTATCAAAGATGCTCCAGAGCCGCCGAGAGCGAGCTCTCGTGTCTGCTGTACCTACGACGTTGCGTTTCTCGTTTCAGTGTGGAGCGCGAGGCGTCGAAGAATATCGAGGAGAACGAGAGGGAATGCTTCAAAGACGCGATCGTGTCGAGCAGGAGCCTGAACAAAGGCTTCGTCGAGCCGACCGCCATCAGAAATGCCGTACCAGAGGTACGTCTATTTGATAATAGATGCCCCCTCGGACGAATAAGATCGAGCCTGAAATCGCTTGCCCTCCCTTAGATCGCCGCCTGCATCATATCCGCGTCCTTCCACATCTCGGTAGGGCTGAGCATGGCCTACTCGGCGATCCTGATTCCTCACCTGGAGGCCGCGGACGCGGAAGTGCACGCCACGCTGGAGGAGACCTCATGGATAGGTGAGTACTACACCGCGTGACAAATGCGTGACAAGTACTTAGGTACGCGCGCGCGGTGCAGGGAGGGAGGTGTTACCCACCCGTATGCCCGTCAATCCAGATACCAAGAAAATATGCGTTGGCACATTTTCCTGTTGAGGGCAGATGAGAATGTTTGTTCGACACCCATTTACGACCCGATTGCACCCGCTCGCTCATCCGGTTAGATCGTGTCACACGCAGTTAGAGCGAAGGAGGGGAGAGAGGGATAAATGGACGACTTGTTCCATTTTCCATGTTCCATGTTCCATGTTCCATGTTCCAGCGAGCGTGGTGGTGGTGTGCGCACCTTTGGGCGCGTTGATGGGAGGGTTCCTGATGGAGTCCTTCGGGAGGCTGAAAACTCTTCAGCTGGGTGCCGTCCCTTGCGTAGCAGGCTGGATCCTGATAGCTCTTTCGACCAATATCCCGATGCTGTTGGTGGGCCGAGTGCTGACTGGCCTGGCCACTGCTCTGGCTACGTCGCCAGCTATCGTCTACATCACCGAAGTCGCGCGACCGGAGCTCAGGGGATCGATGATATCCTTCGGCCCGACACTCGCCTCCTTCGGCATGGTGCTGTGTTATGTGAAAGGGGCATACCTGCACTGGAGGCTGGTGGCGTGGCTCAACATCATTTACGCCGTGGTGCCCATCGTTCTAGTGCAGCTGTTCATCCCGGAGTCGCCTGTGTGGCTCGTGTCGAAGGGGCGCACCGAGGAAGCGAAGAAGTCCGTGCAATGGTAAGCGAGCTCTGTGTGTGGTGTCTTTGTGTCTTCTCCTCCTCGTTCCTTTCGCAACGTTTCACCCTTAGGCTGAACAAGTGCGACGCGAAGGACGGTAAAGTGAGCGCGGCGGACGCGCAATTCACCACGATCATGAAGGAGAACGAGATCAAGCTGAGCGAGCAAAGGAAGAGCAAGCACGGCAGCGTGGCCGCCAAACTTCGGGGCTTCCTGAAGCCGACGGGATGGAAGCCTATGCTGATACTCTTCCTCTTCTTCTTCTTCCAGCAGTTCTCCGGCATCTACATCACCCTGTTCTACGCCGTCACGTGGTTCCAGGTAAGCGGCCGATATCGCGTGCCCGCGTTTCGCCACTTTCCAACCGAGATTACAGGTTGCGCATGTGTTGTTCACGATTATTGTGATTACCGCGGTCCAGGAAGTCGGCTCGGGCGTCAACGAATACACCGCCTCGATTCTAGTCGGTGTGACCCGTTTCTTCTGCTCGATGGTGAACACGTGGCTGCTGAGGCGATACAAGAGACGCCCGCTCTGCATGATCTCTTCCCTGGGCATGGCCGTTTGTATGAGCGTTTCCGGCTACTACACCCTGCTCATTAAGGATGGCGATCGTTCTGGCTACTGGGTACGCGTCGAACAGCCATCGAATTAACGAGGTGGCGGGGGCTATTATTAATAAAATCGGGAGACCGCTCTGAACGTGTGTGCCTCTCTGTTCGCCAGGTGCCCGTCTTCTGCCTCTTGCTCTACGTGTGCACGTCTATGGTCGGCATGCTAACTATTCCCTGGACGATGACCGCGGAGCTGTTCCCGACCGAGATCAGAGGGATCGCCCATTCAATCAGCTACTCGATAGCCAACCTGCTCCTGTTCGCCGCGCTGCAGAGTTATAGGAGTCTGCAAAACTTCCTGGGTGGTACGTATTCGAATATATTGAATCTGTGGTGCCTTCGCAAGATTGCGATTTCATCATATCTATGTTCGTTGTTTCAAGGATCGTACGCCGTGCAGTGGTTCTTCGCTGGCGTGTCGTTGGGCGCCGTCGTGTTCGTGTGGCTCCTGCTGCCGGAAACTCACGGCAAAAAGCTCTCCGAGATCGAGGAGTACTTCCACAACAATTTCCTGGCCGCTGGGGCCGAGTCGAAGGCTAAGAAGGAACGAGCGAAGAGGAGAAACCAGAGGAACGGAAAGTCATCCTCCGCCACGGAACCCCTGAATCCGTCGAAATCCAAGGCCCCGCAAAATGTATAGATAACGCCTTCTTCCGTAACGGGCTGGGACCACAACGAAGAAGAATAATCCCTGGCCAAGAGCAGTCCAATTGTATGTAAATAGGTATAACGTTCATTCTACACCGTGGCGCGTGGATAACGATTTCTGGTTCGAGTTACTCCTTTTAAAACGATAAGGTTTCTGTGAACGAACCACCGATCGCCTTGGTATCGTCAAGTATCGGCAAGTATCGGCAAGTATCATCGACAGTATCGATGCGTCAGAGTCGCGAGTGCGTTACGAATATAGTTTCGTATCAAAGCTTTGCCTTCGCTTGAGTCGCTTGCTCGTCGTTACCGATCACAAGGAGCTAGAAGCTGAGGCAGGAAGCTGCGTGAATGCCTGAAATCCTAGCAAGATCGAAGAAATGTTTTATGGTTTACTAACCGAACAGCTTGTTTTTCCTCGTTTATTTACCAGAGTGGGGGAAAGATTGCACGAAAAATCGTAATCGCGGTGTGATGCAACGAGACCAGAGTACATTGGCGGATTCCTGTGTGACTGTTTATTTTTCATTTCGTTTCGCGATAAGGGAGGAGCCAAGAGAGGCAGGCGAACGCGCCACAACTTCTGTTGCACGCGTGTACGTGCGTGAGTGGAAAGGGGGTAAATCGATGATAGGCATTGCGCGGGCAACGGGAGCGGGGGAATTTCTAGCAAAAAGAGGAAGCCACACTGCACGCCAGGCACGAAACAGTATTACGCGTTGATCTGATACAGTCTTCCGCGCGTGCCCGCGCGAACGGCCGTAGAAGGGGACGATGAAAGTTCTTCGTTCGGAACAAACGTTGATTGATTATTACGCGCGCCAGGGGCTTTCTCGCGCCGTTTACAGACGGGCGGAGCGCATTCCTTTTGGAACCCGTTTTTTAACAACCTCACTGTGATCTAACAATATTTGCAAAGAAAACCGTACAATTGTACAGGAAGCGCCGAGAAACGTGTGATGCAGCCTGAAGGGTGGCTATTCGTTCGGGGTAGGATTAGAAATAAAATGAATCGTGGCCCCGTGCAGACTGCAGCGCGCCTTCTTCGGGTGTCCTTCATCAGAGCGCAGGCGCTATGTTACGTAAACGCCATCTGTGGGTGGACCTACGGACTCGCTTATCACTATGGCGCCAATTCAAACTGGTACTTAAGACCCGTAACCTTTATCTACGACCTTTACTAAAGTTCTACGTTCGTATACAGAGACGCAACAACCTTTTCTACGTCTTTACACAGAATTCCATACAAAATACGCATGGTCCGCGTTCCGGGCCAAAGTACTTTTTTACAAGTTCATTGAAAACCGGAGAGTAAAGAATTAATCGAGTCACTGTCACATGTTCGCGCGGATCGTTCACTGCAAAGAACGTACATTTACTAGATGTGATAGTCGTAATCGATGGACCAGATTGAACACGTCCAATATAGCTGATGTTTCGGGCGAAGAGACTCGATATAGATACGCTATAAACGCGATCGATAAGTTTCGCCGACGGTCGATAACGTCGAACGGAAGTTATCGTCGACAGTCGGCTTGTCCGTAAATCGTTAGGAAATATTATCGTTACAATAATATAGGTAAATAACCAAATTCTCGATGATTCTTATGGCTGCCGTGAAGAGAGGAGCTCGCGAGTATACTCGCTTGTCGGGAGAACAGCGTTTCAGTTTCAGTTTCAGTTTCATTTTCAAAGATCGATGGAAGGATCGTCGTCGAGATTTCTGGTTCGACAAGTGCCTTCCTTTTCTGCCGACTTGTTGGATGGTTTTTATAATATAAGCGTGCCTCGATATGCGAGCAGAGTAGAGTTTAATTACGTACGTGTACATTGTATCATATTATACAGCACGCTTGTATTTTACAAGTACACATATGCCTACATCTAGTATATGCGTATACGATTGTAAGATTCCGTAATATGTTTCTAATAAAACCATATTTCTGAAAGTCAGAAAGACCATTGTCTATTTATTACACTAATTACAGTGGAAATTGTAACCTTAACTCACCGATCCATGAATTCCTCCCGTGGTCCCCAGGGAGGAGAATGCCGGCGTCCAGTCTCCCCGACCCTCTAGGACACTCCGATAATCGATCAATTATTCGGCACAGAAGATAAATATATGATCTAAACTAATCTAAAGAACAGCTGAATATCTCGGTAATTGAATTCCATGTGCTGATGTTACATTAATTGTCATTGTCAAGAAATATAAAAATTTAGGCGAACTTTTCGACAGATCGTTATCCAACGACTGCACACGAGACCGCGACCGGTGAGGAACTGCGGGAAATTGGAATTGCTGTGGGATTCTCCCGCGCATAATTGCATCTTTCGATAATCGAACGGGATTACTTAAGAATACTTTGATATTATTTAATAAATGCCAATCATCATGTTTTAAATGAAAGGAGTCTGTCGTTAATAATAATGGGGCATATTAATGAGAATTGCAAAAATTGTAACGACACGCGAAAAGCTGGATGATAACCTTAAACTACCGTTAGCCTAGCGAGTGGCATGTATCGATATCGTTGCGATACTTATGGCGGTTCAGACCACGACGGTTCAGACTGAAAAATAAATATTGAAACTGTTTGAAAGTATACGACCATTGGATACTAAGATCGGCATTCAATGATAAAGTATAGCCGGCCAAAATCTCGCAACGTAATATAGACGCATCGTGCAGCTTTTCATTTCGCGACTTTTTGCAGCAGTATTGCATATTAATTCTGTCAATCCTGATGCCATTTCGTCTGCCAAAGGAGTATTATCTACATCATCGACTATCGCCGAGTCTTTATCTTTGATGATACAGACTGTCTACAGAAGGCAGAAGAGTTACAAAATAAAAGACAGACGATGCCATACGCTCAACACTGGACTAACAGATATTTTCAAATTTCGTTTATTGACAGACATATGAAGCAATCGACTATTCATCGTTCGCATATAAAATATATATTCTCTAATACTAGTAAGATCAGCGTCATTAAATATATGTATCGGCGATTAAAACAATTCTCCTTTATGCTTCTATCTCTCGACGATTTCCCGTCCCTACGGGGATCGAAAGAAAGATCACGATCTCACGATCTCACGATCTCACGATCGCGGGTGACAGATCCAAGATAGTCAACAAGTATGTCTGTGCGTGCGAGAACTAGCAGGGGAAGGAAAAACGAATGTTAACAGAATTAATAGCCATGTCTGCGGTGCAAAAGCTTATCCTACGTTCCGTTTGGTTGCTGCTTGAGCTTGAACCAATTATTGGACAAAAGCGAGAAGAATCGACCCTGGATTTTGCGTGCGAGAACTGTAACGCCGAAACAACGGCCATTCTTTCTCTTCTTTTACGTGGTCGAGAGAATTAGAATTTCTGTAGAGAGATTTCATTTCCGAATGCCAATACCCCATTATCGATACGTCGCGGCTCCGTTAAAGCGTATTTTTGCTGCTTTCTTTTCTTTCTACATCGCAACAATTTCTCACGATGGATACGTCCACGCTTTGCCCCTCCATGCATCCTCTTTTAATCGTTCAAAACAGTTAAAGCGCGTCTCGTTTCTAACGGTGCAAAATTGAGCGCATAGACGCACCGACGTAGAAATTCTTACGCAAGTAATCTTACGATTACAATTCCTCGTTAATCCGAATTACAATTAATTTCGCGCGCGTGCATCTTTCCTTTTTTTTCTTCTTTTATGGAGTACAACAAACGGCAGATATATACCGTGTAAGTATTTAGTCGACGGAACGAGCGACCTTACGCACAGATGAAATTCTTGTAGCCTAATCGTCGTCTTCGTTAATGCAAAAGCGGCAAGGACCTCGATATACGTCGTCGCAATATATACCCTCCTACGGTATCATACACGCATTAGTAAATATAATGTAAATCCTGTTGTCGATAATAATGCTCGAAAACTTAACAAAACAAGCGATTTCATTGTTTTATAAACGATCGCGACACCACGCACAGTCCAGCGCGGTGGCCAAAGACCCGCAGCAGGCAGTGACGGTGAGCTACCTAATCGGTATTAATATTACATTAGGTTCTATATTATTTTATAATATGTATATATATACACGATCCGCACACACCAGGTCAAATCCCCCAAAACGTTCTTAAATAAACGGTCAATGACGAATGTGGATTGGTTAGAAGAATTTACCAACACACGAACGCAGACGTGGCCGAAGGTTTCACGTTAGAATGTGCCCGTGATAACGACGCTGTTCCCTCGAGAACCCCCCAATTGTAGCGTATTTCCTACGAAATCAAACTATCCACCCTGCCTGTGTGATCAAAAGAGCAATTGGTGAAAACGATTCGCGTCCGTACAACTTGTCTCCCTACGAAAATAGATGGATACAATTCTTAGACAATGTCGACGAGCACGTGGCATAACGAGCTTGAACAAGATAGAATAATCCGACTGATTTGCGTCACAAGACCAACGCGCGACGAAAGCTTTATGCAAAAGTTTAATCGACCGTCCGTTCCACGCGGCATCGACAAAGTACGGGAGAGGGGCTTTCTATCTATTAATAATAATATGTACTCGCAGACTACAATCGCATTTCCCTTTCTTTTTCTTTTTTTGTTTTTTTTTTACAAGACGATGAAAGACGATCCTCGAACAAATTCCCGCCCCGACGACGTCAAAGGCACCAAGTAAAATAGCCCTGACACCACACTCGCTCGAACGTTCGCATCCAACTGCTTCACCCGATACCGCTTTTGGCACTATTCGGCCGTCTATTATAATCGAAACGCATCTGCCAACGTTATATCAGATCGAGTCAGGTGAGACGTCCGCGCTTTAATCCCGAGAACATTTATGCCCGTCAACCGAATCTTACACGCGCGTCGATACTCTCGTCTCCCGAAAGGAGAAGACATGGTCTGAATTCTGTACGCGCAGCTGTGTCTGTCCCATGTTTCGATGATATACTCGCAATTTTACCGTGAAATTGATTCACTATCCCGACCTAGCAGTAAGAAAAGACGAAGGGTGATGTATAATTTTATCCTTACGTAGTAAAACAGAAACGACAATGGCACAGAATACGTTACTAAACTCGTTACGTTAGCTTTGATTCAGCGTTCGTTTAATTATTGGCAACGTGACGAATAGTTTTTAAATATTAACGTTAGCTTCCAGTAAATCGTTTTCTCCACAATCATTCCTAAAGTCTAGCGTTTGCTCGATTCGGCCACACCTCTCTGCCTAATCTCTCATTCACTCGCTCGCATTCTCTCCGCTCCTCTCGCAGACTCTCCTTTGTTCGTCTTTATTATGCCTGTTTTCCATTGGAAAGTGTCCCGAGCCACACACTCGTCTGCGTTTCTTCGGTCATTGTGCGTGCGTCCTTGGGATTCTGACTAGCACATGGATTTTTCGCGAACGAATAAACTAACGCCGTCCCCCTTTTCCACATTTCGATCTACACGCACACGCACGCGCGCGCACGCACACACGCACGCACGCACACACACACACTCACACTCACGCGCGCGCGCGCGCAACGATCGTGAAACGTTGCTATCGACAGATCCGACAATCGCGCGCGCGGGCCTTCCGTTAATCTGTTGAAATGCGAAGAAAGGATGTTTCTTATTAAATTTATTCATCCCCCACCGATCGTACACAGCCGATACCAAAGCCGATATCATCGCCCATCCTCAGCCCGGAGAAACTGTGTCCACGCCAATTGTACCCGGCTATTTCCGTAATCATTGCAAGGTGCGCAGCAGCAACTTATCTGCCCACGTGTGGTACTGGTCAGCGATATTTGTGAATCGGCGAACGAAGTGTAGAAGGTCTCCCGGTACCGCGTACGGTCCGCTTACAATGTCTATACGATCCTCTCGGCAGTGATGTCGCACTGTATCACCTCCAACTTTCACTCGGAACTGGCAATCAGCAATTAATATAATTCATGTGGAAAAACACATACCTCGCGAGGCCTCGCGATCTCAAAACTCTAATAGACGCACAGCAATACACTGAAATATCTAGATACGTATATATATACACAATATACCTTAACGAGTAGCAAACAAAAATCAAAGTATATAAAATCACAAACTGGACAACGAGGCACGATGCTGTTTCCTTTTTTCACGATTTTAAGATACGGAGGGAAGATCCTTAAAGCTTTCTTAGTCAGAGATACAACTACTGCAACTTAATAGCAATATCTAACGCGCAATAATCAGAGTTACGCGCGTCTCGAGTGAAAAAATCTTATATCTAAAGCGAGTCGCCATAGTCGTCCCTGCGTCTGTTGACTGAATATATAAAAACTGTTCCTACATGACACGTATGTACCAGTGATCTGTACTTGATCGTCGTTTAAAAAAGAAAGAAAAAAAGAAAAAAAGAAAAAAAGAAAAAAAGGAAAGGGAGAATATCTGGAACACTTACTTCGCAACAGTTATAAATTTTTTTTGGCAAACAAAACAATATCCTTCATATGGTTGCACGCTAAGCTTGCTTTTCTGTGCAACATCACTGTCAGGAGTTCTCAGCTATGTCGCACTTGCCCACGCAGACACCTTGCCGCGAAGCCGCGTACAGGCCAGCAGTTCTGCCGTGTCTCCGGCAACTTGGACTGTGTGCTCAGGTCTCAGTTGCAGTTCGACAGTCCTGACGGATCGGACTTGCCGAGGAAGCTAATCAGCATTCGTTCGTGCCTTGCACCCAGACGAGCGAATCTCTTAAGTATCGCGATCCTAAGTGTCGCGGAATTTGTTGTTAGTTAGTTTTTGCTGTTACTACGAGGGCTTGCCGGTTGACTGTTCGCCTGTTGCGCGCGTTGTATGTAAATATTTAAAAGCTTCAGTTTGCTGGTGTACAAAGAGCTGAGATGCGGCTTCAACGCTTCCTCGCCGACCGCCAAGTGTATCGCTACCATGCAGAACACAGCGCTCTTGCGCACCGCGCTCTCCTTCTCGTCGTAAGCCTAGAATAATGAAATTGATTGTTAACCGTACAGTCTGTAATATAGAAAGGAAAGGTGCACACCAACACCAGAACTTGCCTTAATAAGACCGGGCATAACTTTGGACAAATGAGGCTCTATCGCGTCGCGACCCCAATGCTCCACCACTTTGTGCAGCATTTTTATCGCGCCCATGTTCAAGGGGAACGGTTCGGTGGTGATTATAGTCGAAACCAAGTGGATCACTTGTTCTGGCTGTAGAACCATCGCTATCGTAGCGGCACACTTCTCCGCCGTCCAGAGGACCTATTTACCCCAATAGGATTAACTGAATTATCGAGCACTTCCTCCCGTCCCTTATTTTACACACTTACTGGATTTCTCGAGTTGCTGGTGCTGGTGGTGGTGGTATCTTGCGTCTGATCGTCCGTTTTGTACGCGTTAATCACTTTCAGGACGAGCAGCTCAGGGTAAAGGGAGAAACTGTCCACGAGCTCCGGGCACTTGAGCATTTCGATCAGAGTCTGTAGTACCTCCACCTGCATTTTCTTGTTATCGTTAGTCAAGCTATCTAGTAACATCTTGAGCAGTTTTCTGGACAAACGAGAACGGATGCATTGGAATCGTGATAATCAGGATTTAAGGAAGCATACGCGAACGGAAGTGTATACTTGAAATGTTGCTTGATGTACGAGGCATCTCCATCACGAACGTATTGCTGGAAGTCTTGCAAAGCCGATACTTTCTCCTCGGTCTGCGTCACCTTCGACTGCAATGTTTGGATCATATGATCCAGCACTTCTGGCCTAGTCGACGAATCAGGCGATGATCCTGCAATAAACACCGAACGGATTAGATCGCCATGCCAACAGATTGCCAATAGATTTACATATGGCAGAAGACCATGCGGCTGTACCATGCGTTTTGTAACCATTGTTTTCCTGAGGTAGAATAAGATCTCCAGCCATCGTGTCGCTCGAACCATTTACCGTAATGTTCGTAACAGATCGACCCCTTTGCGTGGGCGAAGAAACGGAGGACGATCGACCCTGATAGTATCAGAATACAATATAAAATACTGACTATCTATCTAGTAGACTATATGCTGTCTATCTCTAATTACCGAATTACACAACGTGAGACCCTCCATTTTCTCCTCCACATCGGCCATATTACTAATTCCACTGTCTTTGCTAGTGGTCGCCCTTTCTAAACGTTCGAAACCATAATTCTGTATCTCCGCTGTTGTGCGCCTTAGCGATCTGTGGGAAGTACTTTAAAATTAAAATAACAAAGAATGACAAACTACTGCCGGGTACACGTGTCAGGCATAAATCATCAGCTTACTTGTAGACTTCTTCCAAGTTCTCATCCGCGTTATCGATATTATCGCCCTTGGGCTTGGAACGAGCCGGTGAACTCTGAGCTCTGGGAGGTGGAGTGCCAGGCGAGGCGGGATTACTCGAACCCGATGATTTTTTCAAATGATTCTGTACTAATGGTAGTGCGGCCTCCTGCAACATATGTACGACGTACATGTTAAGAGGAGGCACGTAAGGATTGGCACGAAGAGATTTATTCAACAACCACCGTCGAATAGTAGTAGTCTTACTTGATAATATTTGGGTAACTCCGCCAGAATCATGGTCACTTTCGGGGGATTCAAGTTGTACAACGATATGACAGCGTTCTGTGCCTGCCTTCTAACGTCTTGACTTTTCACGTCGTTCGACCAGTCGAGTAACCTGGCCAGAGCCGTGCCCGCGGAGTTATTCAGAGCAGACGGTTCCGCCGTTTCGGCGATTTGCGTGATGAACGTGAGCGTGGCTACTTTTACACGGGAATTGGGCGTTTGCGTTGGATCCGTCAAATACCTCATCACTGCGGGAAGCAGTTGCTCCCCTGGGAAACATTCTCTAAAGGAGAAAGAGGAATTTTGAAATAGTTACCGAGCATTTCGAGTTGAACATAAGAGGTTTATACTTCTTGTAATTATTACCTAACAACATCGAGGGTTTTGTGGATCTTCGCCTGTATCGATCCAAGCAAATCGGTGCCTAATTTATTCAGGAGTCTCGCGCACAGAACATACAGCCAATCACCGAGATCTTCGCTGTGAGTGGCCACCAGTTCGTTCAACGTGTCCAGAAACAGGCTGAACACCTTCGTATGGGAATCCATGAACATTTTGGTGAAAATGTCCGTGACTTTGCGCAGCTCCGACGCCGTCAGTGTGTTTCCATTCGAGAGGAAGTGTTGCAATCCTATTAAACCTTCTTTCCTATCTCCCCAATGTTTATGCGCACAGTTCTCAATAATCTCTTTAATATCCTGCAAGGTAACCATTCATTTTGCATAATAGCGAGTACCGAGGACACCGCAGCGCAGCGCAACATATATATATATATGATATATTTGGAATAGTTTTATGCGCAAAGTAGATTTGTATTTTCTGTATCCGGCAGAAGAGTATAGTGTACGAGCTATCGAGTAAATGGATATGAATATTAAATTTAACAAACCTTCGGGATAGATTGATCCCACATATCACGATACAGTCTTTGCTGAGAGCCACTCCACGAGAACGACTAATGGGTAGTAGAGATGGACGATGGACAGATATGGAGAACAGAATAACGGCGCAGCATCGCGTTAGTCCAAACCAAACAAATACGCCGCAACAAAACCAAAAGAAAAAACCAGACATGCGTTATCTACACTGTGTCGTGGGATGCTAAAAGCGGCTCTCCTCTCTCAAGCCTCTAAGCATAGGCTTGGACTATAACTACACCTCCGCTATTCTCGAAATGATACAACACACTCCTACGATCGACGACGATAGACAAACCCAATTGTGGGATAAAATTATGCTCGGATAGCACGAATACGCGTACATTTAAAGCATCTTCGAACTGCACAGCAAACTAGAGCTCCCACAAATAAATCTGATGTCGCAGTAATAGCCTTGTTGCGCATAAACATTAGGGAAGCATTAAGAAATAAAGATAATAAAGATAATAAAGATAATAGAGATAATAAAGAAGCGTAATGATATAACAATCGTTCGGTATAAGTCTGTAATGTTGATGCAGAGTGATTTGACTTGTTATACATATGTATAGCAATTCTGCATGAGGTCGATATACATATGTGCATATGTACATATGTACGCATATTGCACTGGAATGTAATTTCGTCACTGCGGGGGTCAGTCGCTGTTTTTATTACTGTACTCTTCTACTGTAATCATACGACGACCGATACTCGCCATCGTCGCCTTGCCAAAAGTCTGCGAGACTCGTTCTACTTACATCGTTCGGCCGCCTAAAGCTGTCCATGCTACGCTCCGAGCATATGCTGCTGGTTTCGCTGTCGTCGCTGTGATCGCCCTTCCCCCGCGGTGTTCTCGCGTAGCTGTCGATATTATCCACCGTAAATGCTTCCGCTAACGCTGACTCCGCCTCGCGGGACTGCTGCAGCATCTTTTGCGCCATGACTGGCCTAGACTGGGGCCTGTCCGTTGGAGACATATGTAAACCTCTTCCACTAGGAACAGCCAACGTTAGAGGTTTACACAGTGAGATCTCTGACGAGAGAGACCACTTGACCACCAGTGGAAACCTAAGGTATCCAGATGAATAATAACTCACCGTATCTTGCTTGCAAAACTCCTGTCCATTCCAAACCTCTGCGGGCTCGGCTCGCGACTGTTCCCAGTGCTTCTGATCCCGTGTCCAGATAACCGCCTAGGTCTGGCAATCAGGGATTCCCCTTCGCGATTGTACGTGGCGTAACTCAGCCTAGACGACGGAGATCCGGACCGGCTGCTAGCTGTTGCGTGAAAATACACGGATCGATTAAATCGAAATATTACATTTAGATGCTTTTAGATGCTCCTTCCTTTTCACTTACGCTGAGATTGCGACACCCCGGACATCCTTGTTCTCGTCCTCGCGGTTCTTTCTGGACTAGCAACCGTCGCGGCGTCCGGCGATTTACCGGGACGTGCTAAACGAAGAAATAATACTTGTCGCTTGGACGAAATGTAGGATAACGACGGTAAGACTTCAATAATATTTCCTACTCACGCAGAGATGCTTTTTGCCTGCTGATATTTGCGTACACCATCCTCGCTTTTGCCCTTTGCGCGGCCTGCAAATCTATCGCGCTGGTGGACCTAACACCCGGGGTTGCACGATCTGCGGAGAAGTTTTAGAGATTGTTGATAAAACGGACAGGGGCGTTGGTGGCGTATCTATGGAATGCAGCGTTAGTGCAGCGCTCTAGCGCTCTAGCGTTCTAGCGTTCTAGCGTTCTAGCGTTCTAGCGTTCTAAGTCGCGCGGTGATCGTTTAAAGCCATCGAGCAAGAACGTGGAAAAGACAATTACAGTGATTATCAGTGGGTCTTTGGAGGACTGGAATACCAGATTGGCGATAAGACCGTGGCAAGGACGGAGTACGTCTGAGCGGGCCATGTGGCTGACCCGAAGAAGTTTGATGCAAATTTTCCGTACTACCTTCGTACGTTTAATGTAAAGGAGAGTCACAAAAGCAGCATGAAAAAAAAAAGGTGAGAAGTGTATTTTATACCCCATTGTACGATTACTGATGCTCTTTATAATTTACATCTAGTCCAATTGCTATCCGTTAAAGCTACCACATCTCCTTGCGCTACTCTGTAGAATAATAACAGGATTTACCTGTGGCGCTCATCGCTGGTCTGGATGTCCGGGGGCTGACACTCGCTGATCTCGTCACTACGTTCAAGCTGTTAATACTACCGCTATTGCTAAGGGACATCAGGGACCGTTTGTACGCGGTATCGAGGCTGTTGAGCAGTGCCTCCGCGTGCTCCGGGAAATGATCTTTGAATGCCCAATACGATCTGAAAATATCCAGAATGGAGTAACTGTTTTATTTTTTTCTTAAACATTTATTAGAGTATCCCGCGGGTATTTACTTCCTAGCAAAGACTCTTGCTTCCGAGTCCGAGTCCGCGATGCCCTTTTTGATCGTGTCTTGCAGTACCTGCACATGCTTCTGCAATATTTGAGTAGGCCACGTCTGTAGAATCAGAGTCAGGTATTCGCACGAAGCTCGACGTATATCTTTACTTTTGTTACTTAAACACGACGTGATAATTGGCACGTAACGACCGCAGTGTGTGTTTTGGAGGATAAACCTCACGGCCACAGCACCAGCTGATGCCACAACCTGAATACGCAAAATTGTCGATATAAGTTCCCCCGCGTCGTTACGGTTTCTCGTTTTTCTCGTTCCCCGTCTGTCCTCACCTTGGCACTATTCTGTATGAGGTTCATCAACGTGAGTAACACCGCTTCGCCGAAACCGGCGAATTTGTTCTTCAGGTGCTGACTAACAAATGCTAAAGTGATACACGCCTCTCTCACCACCTGCGACCTCAGATCAGAGCACGCGATCTCGAAAGATCTTTGCAGGTTTTTCAAGCACTCCAGAAAATTCTCGTAATTTGTGCCGCCAGCGATGATAATCGACCGTAACTTCTTCATCTGCAAGAGACAAGCAACTTATTATTGCTCCACACGCTCGCTCGATCGTTGGCTTTTTGAGCTTTTTCTCGGCACATACGTATTCCGTTCTCTGCTTCCAGTCTTTTTTATCGTCGCCGACGTTATCCTTTATAGCTTTCATTTGCTCCTCGAGGTCCTTTGGCGAGAACAAATTCACAGATGGCACATCCTCGAACGCGGTAAGAAATGTCTCCTCGTCGACGGCCCCAGCTTGACCTAAGTAAGTATCGGTTACCATTTTATACATCCGTATAAACATATAAGTCGATTACTATATAGATAACGTCATGTTTTTTCGTGTTGATTCTAGTATCTCAAAAATGTATGTATTACCATGAATGTATATTTTTAGCGCAATCTTCGTTGCCTTCGTTTAGTAACATAAAAAGCGGTGCAAAGAAAGATAGGTAAGGTATACGCATAGTATGTACATATAAGCGTGTTATCAAACTTGACGCTCGTCACGACTGAGATGGAAATGAATAGAGATAAAGCAGTGATATTGCCGTGGGGGGGCGTCATATTAGTTCGCGTGAATTTCAATAATTTCCATGATGGGGATGTTCGCAAGGAAAAAGGTAAGAAGAATTCTCAAACGGAATACGTAACTGATCCCACGAGCCATCATGATACATATAATACAAAGCTAGTATAGCCAATGGAGTTTTTTTTTAGGTACCTGGTGTCGACTTTACTGACACGTTTCTTTTGACGGGTGCTGCCCTTGGAACCGCTTGTGGTGTATTGATACCAGGCTGAGCTGTCATGCAAGCGAATAATTAGCATTCTCGTCACCAAAACGTCGATGCACTATCGACGTTTTTTTTTTTTTCTTTCTTTTTAATTGGCTAACGATCGAGGCGCATCGTTAATACTGTTTAAACTGCTGAGCCACAATAAGGAGAAAGCGTAAGAGTAAGTTAGCACGCGTCACACTTGCGCACTAGTTGTAAGAGGAGTTACTATGTGCTTCGTTAATGTTAACCACAAGACTTGCAACACTCATACGAAATACAAGTAAAGTACGTATTTTATGTGTAAACGGAGCATCCGCTTGTAGCAAATTTTTTACACACGCGCACACACGACAGCGAAGTAAACGAGGGGAGTTCGTTGGTTAATGGTTGATAATTCAAACTGCTCGAAAAGTAGAAATAATGTTGAATTGAATAATTGAAATAATCGTGGTTCGTTTGAATTATATCTACGTTAATTGCGATTTCTCGAAATAAATACATACGTTTGAAATATACGAATACACTAGGCTTACAGGCTTACAGGCTTACAGGCTTACAAATTGTAGGTATGTATAGGTAGTGTGCGTTTGGCAAAGATCGCTACAAATTCAGAATTATTTTAAGATGCACCTATTTTTCTAATACGTATAATTTACCATGCTCGAAATCATCTAATTAAAAGAATTATCCTCGTGATACGGTTTAGTGTTATTAATTCATACAGAATTACTTTTAATATTAAATTTCACCTAAAGCGGAAGATGAAGTCTTTGCAGGTCCAAATTGTCCTCGCTTTGGAGGAGCAGCCAACCTTTTCGCGGGAGCTGACTTAATCTATAACAATTACATTTATTACAATTCAAATTCATAGAGCTGCGACTGTACAGTTTATTGTTTATTGATTCATTTACATCTGACACTTACCGCTCTGTCTGTCTCGTCCGTGCCTTTCCCAACTGAAATTAAAAAGATTAAAGTGAGCAGAAGTTTAGCAAAAGAATGTTGAAATTTGATATCTCTAAAGATACATAAAAACAATTGATAGGAGTACGTCGACGGCTTAGTGCAGAAATATTGTATGCCCACTAACTAGGGTGGCTCTTATGTACTCTTGGTGAAATTTTTTTTCAACGCGTTCAAGATTTTCTTCGCGGCACCAAATAGTTGCAAATAATAAACAATAATCTGTGTAAGGTTCCAGCCCGATCGGATACCGGGAAAGGGTGCCCCTGGGCCCTTGAACATTTAAATAATTATTTAACAGCTCACAAAGTCGATTTCATATTATATCTTCCAAGTTATTGATTACATAAAAAAAAAATGTGTCAGACAAAAATTGTAGATCCACTTTTTCAAGCGCGACAAACGGTTGAGGGACGACATCGATGAACCGACATACATATAATTTTCCACAAATTTATGAAGTAGGTACAAATGCGACTTTGATACAGCATAAAGAAACAGTCAAGGGCACCATTTGCTGCATATAAAAGCTGAAATTTCACAAAAAGTGTGCGTACAATACAAGGGTGACAAAAGATAAATGCATATGTATTGAGTTTTGGTTATGATTTTAGTGAATCTGGATAAGTTTAAAAAGTAAAGATACATAATAATAGATATATGGTACATCACGATGTATTTCGATCAGAGTTATTCTTAGAGATATTCTTAGAACGGTGTACCTAAGTCTGGATACAGCCACGGTGGTTTATGAATGTCACAATGGCACCCCCTCGCTCTAGCACCTGGGTGCTTAACAATATTATCCCACTGAAGGATCCACCTACTGCTCGGATCCCATATCTTGTGATCGATACTCGGATACTTTTTCAGTCCTCTGTGCAAGCAGCGGTGGCCGCTCGGCAGCAGCACGCCGGTATCATTCATTTTATAAATAAAAGCTTCTTCAATGAAACGCGGTCGTCACTGAATCTCACAGTTTCTCAATGATCTCGCGCGGCGTTTATGTTTCATATTCAACATGATTCCACACAAACACTGTCACAACGTGAGAAGCCTTCATTGCGAAACAGCAAGTGTTTATCAAGTGTGATAATCTTCCTGCATCCTTAAAAATTAACGTGTCGCTAACTAATGGATGGCACACATCGATAAACGAAGCCTAATAAACCAACTATTTTCGCAAGGAGGCGCAGAAGATCTCGCATTCGCTGCTTAGAAACTCGGTAAAGACATAACGAAGTGTCTTCTACGGTCTCACGCTTTATCATATATCGCCTACAAAACTGTCGACAGTTATCGACAACAACATTAAACAGAGCAATACATTTATGTATTCTAGAACGTAATACAAGGTAACGCGAGTCGGAGACATATCGAAAGACGTCAGCGACGTCGGCATTCCACTTCAATGAAATTACAGTTGTTTCTCATTCACACTCTTAATTACCGCTTCGTTACGCAAGATCGGAAAAGCTGGTGCAACTATAATTAATGAAAAACCACTGAACAATCGTTCTCCATTGAGGGGCCTAGCGAGCAGAGAGTTGAACGCGCCAGCGTGTGAGAAACTACTTAGATTTGCATTCGTGATATCATTCGTAATAACCGCGGCAATGAGACACAGGATTTACTTTCTCACGTTACAGATAGAGCACACGCCCGGCATCCTCGTGACGTTTAGTTAGCCGAGATTTTCAAGCGGGCGCAAAATTTCGCCGGGAATTAAAGACAGAGATAAGGAGTCCCCGCGAGATGCTTGTTTCTGCGATTGAGGCGTCGATTTACTCGGCGACACTGTCTATCCGTTTTACGTAAGAACGTTTTCCGCGAGGCATAACGAAACAATCGTCCACGCATGTTAGGAAAAAATGAATTGCATTTCAAAGGATGATTGCGTCACGAGTAGTACCGCGGCGGCGACGTTTAGTTACGTGTAATTCATTACCGTGCACACACGTGTGTATACACGCGGGGTACGGGGCTCGTGCACAACGAGGCTCGAGCATCTTCCATTTATCTATAGAAACTTTACCTCCTGAATGTGTGTAATAAAAAATACTTCCAAGTATCGGCGAGGACGATACTTTCGAGGTTTCGATGAAAGTGAAATTCCTTCTGCGAGCGCGTGCGCGTGCGCGTGAAAGTGCATTAATAATTCAAAAGCAGCGAATTATTTTTTCCATCTACCAGCTCGTTTTTTACAGCCCCTTCAATTCTGCGCCCGAAAGTCGAACGTGGAATCGGTTAATTTCCCGCGACCGAGCAACAATTCACCGGTTATTTTCTTACGGGTTCGAGACAGTCGTTTTTTGCAGCCCGAAACAAATCGGCGACGCGTTTACGTAGAACGCTGGACGGCGGAACGAATTAATTTCCATCGCGAAACTCATCGGTCACGATGACTCTTCCATCGCGGCGACACAATCGTCGAGGGCTTATTGCTTCGTTTCTTTTCCGCGAAATACCTGTCGGCGTCCGTTAGAAGCAATGGAACAAAGGGAACGCGCGCGTCGCAATCACTCTAAGAATTCGTTGATTCGCAATCGCGAAAAACACTTTTGGTTCCGGCGCGCAATACCGAAGCGTTCCCCTGAACGTCCTAGCGTGGAACTGACGAGGGGCACGCTTCTGCGACGACGAGTGGATCGTCGTGGCGGTAGGGGCCAGATATCACTGGTGTGTATACCTAACTAACTTCGTGTGGTCGTCGCGTCTCGTCGCGTCTCGTCGCGTCTCGTCGCGTCTCGTCGCAGCTGCCGGCGATCAGGTAAACAAAAATAACGCGTGCCGGGAGGAACTGAAACCGATCGTCCTTGCCCATTGTCCGTGCGGTACGCGACCAGGCGCAACAGGGCACGTCTCTACGTAAGTATGTATGTATATACGGCGGCCTATGTGTCTTGTTTAGGCACGCGCGTCACCTCCCCGACGACCCGATTTTGTTCGGCCCGTGACACAGAAAAAAAAGAACACGATCAAGATCACAGGCCAGAGACGGACACCGCTCGCGACGAATCCAGCGAAACGGCCGCTTATAAAATGGCCTAGCTTCGACGGAGGAGACACGCGCGTCTCTCACGTTGCTAAATGGCGACTCGTTTACTCTATGGAACTCTCCCGGTAAGCGCTTATACCGCTGTTCACCCGGCCGGGGGAAGGGGACCTTCGCTCTTCCCCTATCGGTGGCCCTGATTGGGGGGCCATTTCGAGGGACCCATTGGGAATATATGTATGTATCCTGCGCAGCTTCTCTCTGTGCTTAGGTAGACGCCGATTGTTATACAGAAATGCATTCTTCGGCGTTTTGTGTTCTGGGTGAATTTTAGTTAGCCTTCTTTCGCACACGAATTCTAGTGGAATATATCGAAGCAGAACTATCGTGGAAATAACGCGTTCGGAGTATGTATCGAGATATCGGCCTCGGCGGTTTGAACAAAACGGCTGACATTTGATTCAGCAATTGGAAAGAGTATCGAACTGCGATCAGAAGAAAGCGTTGCTTTAAGCAGTAAGTCGGGCCGGACGCTGTTATCGTATTACCAAACAAGATATCGAGGAATTAAGGGGGAATTTTATAGGCGGCGGCCATGTTCGAATATCAGGTTTAGGGAGAAGAAATCTGTCGACCGCGTGAATAGCTGAATTGGTCGGCGCAGTCGGCCGAGAAACAAAAGACAAAAGATCCATGGGGTTCGCGAGTCGGGCGATCATATTTTTCTCCCCGCAGTTTCACCTCCCATATTCGACCGGGGCCGCGGTGTTTTTTCCCCCATTAAGCTGGCGTTATCGATCCATTTATCCTGGCCGAATGACATAATTAAAAGCGCGCTGGGCTCGCCGATCGCATCCGAATAAAAACGATCATCCGAGGGGATAAGAGGGGGTATTATTGCCCAGTTGCGAAAGCACCGGGACAAATTGTCAGTCCAGGTGAAACCGAGCGGCCGTTTAATGCCCAGACTCCCGTTCAATTTGCGCCCGTTTGAATGTGACGCGTTTCCACGCGCGTGGAGGGCCGAGCAGCAAGCAGCCGAATGAGAGAAAGAGAGAAAGAGAGAAAGAGAGAAAGAGAGAAAGAGAGGGGCGACGAAGATTAATGTTGCCCGAAATAAGAGAATCGGGTCGTGCAACGAAAACGGCAAAACTCGTATCTCGCGAGAACCTTTGCCGCCTCTGTCCACCACACCGCGATCGAGCGCCTAACGACCGCGGCCTTTGTCTAAAATTCGGCCGCCGGTGCCGAGACCACCTGGTGGTGGCCTGACGCAACAGAAATCCTCTGATAATTCTGAGCAAGATTAAATCCGAGATCACGGCGCAGCACGGCGAGGAGAGCCGGCGGGATCGCCGTCACGCAATTACAATGTTTAACTGTAATAAGCTGGTCTACTGACACAGCAAGAAGTTGATGCGGACAGGACCGTGAAAAAGGCGGCTCGCTTGCCGCCGCGGCCGCGGCCGCCTCTCCTCTCTCTGGATTTCAAATCGAACTCGCGGCGTGCAATGAACCTGCTGACCACTTCGCGTTTCAGGAAAGCAACCCTTTAAAAATCATTGGACGCGCGAATGCATGCGCCGCGCAGGGTCGCAGCCGCGCGACTCAAAGATGATCCGTGGAGCTGTGCCTCGAATGTAGGTCACGACGATTTGTCTCTCGTTTTTCTATCGGCGGACGACGATCAGAAAGAAACAGGAAACTCGGTGGCATGGTCGCCAGCTTGTCCCAGGGGACACGGGCGCGACGGTTCGAACGAGCGCGCGCTGGCAAAAATATCGGCAGTTACTCTCGTCGGTGCAATTAACGCGCGCAGCGTGGGCCCACTCTCCCACTGTTTCTCTGCTCCATGGACTCGGGGTGACTTAAGGATGCTCTGCTTAGATTTTCAGTACGAACAGAGGCGCCGGAATAAATTCCGGATAGGAAACGAGCTGCCGCGGCGGCAATTTCTTCGGGGCTCGTGTACTTGGCGTCTGCCATTCGTCGGTGAAAGTGACTCGTTATTTATTGTTCCCGACCGCCGACGAGATTCGCTTCCGATTTCCCGCCGTACGAGGAACGCGTTCGCTTCTTG
This sequence comes from Andrena bucephala, assembly GCA_947577245.1. Taxonomy (NCBI): domain Eukaryota; kingdom Metazoa; phylum Arthropoda; class Insecta; order Hymenoptera; family Andrenidae; genus Andrena; species Andrena bucephala. The sequence goes on along the minus strand of OX387717.1, from coordinate 78,042,642 downwards.
CCTCGATCGCGCTCTCGGCGGTTTTTCTGCGGGCCGCGCGGCGACGATGAAAGGCAGGCGGGCGAGCGAGCACTGGTGAAAAAGGAAAACGTGAATGCCCATTCCGCGGATCGGTCATTAAATGTTGCTCAAAGGGGAATCTCGCCCACGCGACTCGCGCGCCGATGCCGATAATGGGTACCCTCGCGCGCGTTGCGCAACGCGAGCCGCGCGAGCCGCGCGAGCCGCGCGAGCGCTGGTGCGATAATGCGCTCGGCATCGCACAGTGGGACAAACTGCTCCTTATTGTGTCAAAATCGTAGAACTTTTCATAGGAATAAGATAGGCGGATGAATCTTTTTCGAGGTTAAAGCTAAGATGTTGCAGAATAAGGGAAAAATATTGAGAATGTATGACAAACAAGTTTTCACCTTGAAAATCTACGTCAAATATGACATTTTCGCAAGAAAACTTCGGTTTTTACGTTGTAACATGTGGTTGAAGCTTTTCCTTCACTTTTTATACATCATTTCCTATAGATTTTCACGCGTTGAATTCAAATTTGTCTAGCCCTTCAATGGGTTACGCTCACAAGGGACGTTCGGCAAGCCGGAAAATTATGAAACTCGGTATGCAAGTAGAACAGCTCATCCGTAACGCAACCCCCCTATTTCTTGTTGGGGGGTGAAATCACCCCTTGAAAAAAATGCAGAATTTTCTATTCCGTGGAATATCTCGAGAACGGTGAGAGATGTCGAAAAAGAAGTTTAAACAGAAGGTACATCCTTTTCTTATATCTACAAAAGCGCGTAAAAATCATTTTCGAAAAATCCATATTTTTCAACTTACCCTCACCACTAACCCTTATAATTAAGTTTTTATATTTTATAAATATATGCTGAAATACCTCTGGATAATCTCTTGTCATGCATATAAATGGTTTATGTGTTATATTTTTATTTGCAAACAAATAAAACCTCTATTACCGAATTCGCAGTTCATTTTAGCAGTTTCCATTAATAAAATGGTTTCTTAAAGCCATATTTAAATTATTATTTATATAAAGTTTAGACACCTTTCAATTATTTATGCAAGAGACGCATCTACAAACGCATATCTCAGCGAATTTCAAAATCCTGTAGATTTCTGTTACTTCAGGAATGAAAAGCTTATACCCAAATGCAGTATTTGTGGAGAGCCGGCTTCTATGCGATGTGCATGGTGTGGCAAGTATTTTTGTTTTAATCATTTTTATCAAGAATATCATTATTATACCAATTACAAACCGTTATTATCAAAGTATCTATCGTTTTCTATTAACTATAACTCTTTGAATTTATAATCAAACAATACACGGTGTATAAAATGAGATGAGTCTTCCTTAAACAATTGAAAGCTGACCAAAATTTATATAAATAATAATTTAAATATGGATTTAAGAAACCATTTTATTAATGGAAACTGCTAAAATGGACTTGAAATTCGGTAATGGAGGTTTTGTTTGTTTGCAAATAAAAATATAACACAAACTATTTATATGTATGACAAGAGATTGCCAAGAGGTATTTCAGCATATATTTACAAAATACAAAAACTTAATTTTAAGGGTTCGTGGTGGGCTTAAGTTGAAAAATATGGATTTTCGAAAATTCTTTTTACGCGGTTTTGTAGATATAAGATAACGATATCTCTGACCGTTCTTGAGATATTCCATGGAAAATAAAGCTGCATTTCTTCCAGGGGTGATTTCACCCCCCAAAATTGCATTATGGTACCAATAAAAATAGGGTTGCGTTACGGATGAACTACTATACTGGCACACCGAGTTTCATAATTTACTGAATTTCCGGCTTGCCGCTCCTTTGTGAGCGTAACCCATTAAATCGCATTTTTCTTCGAATCCGGAAGGGCTAGACAAATTATGCGAACAGATTTGAATTCAGCGCGTCGAAATCTATAGGAAATGATGTATAACAAATGAAGGAAAAACTTGAACCACGCGTTATAACGGAAAAACCGAAATTTTCTTCGAAAATGTCAACTTTCACAAAGATTTTCAAGGTCAAAACTTGTTTGTCCTACATTCTCAATATTTTTCCCATATTCTGCAACATCTCAGCTTTAACCTCGAAAAAGATTCATCCCTCTATCATATTCCTATGAAAAGTTGTACGATTTTGACAAAAAAAGGAGCAGTTTGTCCCACCGTGCGTCGCGGGTCAACCGAGCGATTATTCCGTCGCGTGTGCGGATCATTAACGATTTGCAACCAGCTGTTCGATCGTTTACGCCCGATACACTTTCTTCACACCGATATCGTACCCGATGCCAGAAGAAAGCGTGCGCGACGGATCCTCCTCCGCGGGCGTTCGCACTTTCGATTTTCCTGCGTGCACACCGATGTACATTCAGGCAGACCGAACGCTGCGGGACGCTGTCCCCGCGATCGCACCTTTAGCGCTCGCCAGCGGAATGTCAGAGAGCCGCCGCGCCGTAGGATAAAAAGGGCATCCCGCGCGGTATTCCGCGTTTAATATCTGATCGTGCAGAATCTTGCTTGATCGTAGCACGCTGAAGCTAAATCCGCCTTACCACCCTCCTACCTTTCACTTGGCTCGGGCGCACGTGTACGCGCGAGTCCATCTCCGTTGCTGTCCTCGGGGTAAGGTCGCGCAACGCAGCGCGCGAGTTCAACGGCGAACGGTGTGGGTGCTAATTTCGATCGGCCAGAGAACTGGCACAGGGGGGATAATCTCTCTCTCTCTCTCTCTCTCTCTCTCTCTCTCTTCTCCGTGACGCCGGGGAACCGGTGTTGCAGAAATACACCTCGAGAGATTCCTGTCGCGCTTGCTGGGTAATAGCGTGTACACTGTCGATACTGTTTCCAGTTTCCACGTACCAATATAGACCCTACTCGGTTCACATGACGCAACGGAAAATACGAGGGGGGGTATTCTCCTTCGGGGAGTGTACACAGAAACCTTCTCCGCTCGAAGAAAATCCTGCCACTGATAAATATCGTGGGTCACCAGGTGGACCCACGTGGCGCGGAACGTGTTAAGTAGATGCAACGCTGACGAAACCAACCGGTGAATACTCTTCTATAAGGACACATGACTTCTCGGTTACAAGTCGAGTGCCGGGGCATCGGGATGGAATTATGAACTTGTTTGTAGAAATGCTGCGGCCGGATAACGCGCGACGACACCGTTAAGCGGCAGAGAAATCGGATAGTGTAATCGCGATTCAACACGGACCTCTAACGAACACAATCCCGCGGCGGGTCACAGGGATATAGAGAGCGAGAGAGAGAGAGAGAGCGAGAACACGAGGTCTATGCAAATTTTTTCTTCAGCCGTGCTCGCTCAACCTTTCCGTGTCGCGCGTACGCCTCGTACAAAGATACTCGTGACTGCTGAGCTGTTGCGCGCCAATTCCGCGGATCCTGGTGAAAACGCGCGATGCCGCTCAGCGAGAGCCATTCCCAAAGCCTCGGATACTGCTACCTCTTAAAAATCGGAGCACGAGCGAGACTTTCAACAGGAAAAGATTTAGAAGCCCGCTGCTACACGGAAGTTCGTCGTTAGTTCTTCACGGCAATTTGGCGTTCTATTAATACACCTGAAATCAAGCGAAGAGCCGCAACTCCTGGTGCCCAGCCCATCTATGACCTAATCGTGATCGGCGTGCGTACGCACAAAGAAGAAGAAGAAGAAGAAGAAGGAAGCAACCGTCCTCCAGTGTCGGCGCTGAGGTCTCGTCGGTTGGCGATTGCGATGGAATAAAAAAGAATACGAGCTGTATTTTTTATATACCATCAGAGTTTTCGCATACCAGGATACTGGGGGATCGTGACGAGCATGATAGACACTTTCACCCGAGGAATGGGTAGTGGTGTTTTGTAAGGAAGCGTCGGAGAAGCACGTTTGCAGAACAAGGCATCCTAAAAACACGCGTCCTTGGTACACACCGAGGCGGGTTTTTTCGAATGTTTATCTCGTCGGTTACCCAAGCAGAATCGTACACGGTCCTTTGATTTATCGTTACATAGGTGAAGTCGTGTGCCGGCTGATTTTTTGCAACGAGACAAAGATTGATTATACAATGGAATGCGTGTGCACATCGTGAGTCATCAGGAATCTCGGTTTACCCGGCCATTTTTTCCCCCCTCTGTCTATCAGCCTCTCCTCCCTTCGTTCTCTTTCTCTCCGCCCCGACGACGTCGGAACTAACGCGCAAAGTATTCGGTTGCCGGCGACATGTAATATTTACAATCGAAATTCGAACGGGCTGCCAGCAGTGTCTTACAATGTTACAAGGCCGCTGGTTCGAGGCGGGACGGCTTTAATCCGCGGTATGAATTACAGACATCGACTGAAACAATACACCCAGCGATATTGCATGGGTGCACCGTACCGTACCTATCGGCGTATGTAATATTATGTAATATCGCGGGGATAGATAATGCGAATTGCCGATCGCATTGTGCCGGCTGCCCTAGGAAATGGCACTTGACGCGTCAGCCTTTCCACTTGAGAGTAATTGGATCGTGCCGGTCGTAGGGCCTCGGTAAGATGTCCCGCGGTATCAAGGAGACTTAAGCTATACGCTGCTGGAAATCGGCAGAAATGAGCGGCTGGTTCTCCCGAATCGCGCGGAAACCCGGCTCTATAATTGCGCCCAAATTCGTACGGCGGATCAATCTCGAGGAGCGACGCGACCCGTTATCCTCCCACAAAAAGGCAATGGCGATTGAACCGCAAGTACGCGCAGAAAACGTGCCAGGGCGGTGTAATTAAATTCAAATTGGCCGTGTTTTACCGTGGCCGATCGGGACAGATATTCTTATCACGTCGAAGAACAAGCGGTCCTTGCTAAATATTCATCGTGTGTACCGGTGGCAACGTGCACGGTGGGAGTGAGTGTGTGAGGGAGGGAGAGAGGGAGAGAGAGAGAGAGAGAGAGAGGATCTTCTCGAATGCGAAGGCATGTGCTCGCGCAACGCGCTAGCGTTCATGGCTGCGGGATGGCAGCACGATCCAGCCGCTTCGGCTGAATAATATTACAGCGGAGGTGACGCGTGTTGTCACTCGCCTTTTTATGTACCTCCTGGCTCAATTTGCCGGATACCCGCTGAGAGAAGGAAACTCGATGGATGTACTCACCGTCCGAGGACATTGCCAATGGCAGCAGGTCGCCGGCCGCCTTCAGCTGGTCGAACTTCTCTATTAGCAGCAGCAATCTGCAAGACGAGGGTTGCCCCTGTGAACTTGAGCTTTTTCGATCGAAGTTTAAACGCTGGCGGATCGCACTCCTGGAGCACTGCTCAGAAGGATCAGAGGATTCGTTCTAATAGCAACGGGCTATGGTCTGAGCGATCCTCTAATCAGTCTCATCGTTTAAAGCAGAGCATTCAGCGACCAGCGAGGAAGCATTGTCTCGCCTAGCGCTCGCGGGCCGGAGGCCAAGAATCGATTTCGTTCTTTCCACTTACTTAGCCTGGGGTACGTTGTGCTTTCTCTGCAAATCCACGCGCAATCTTTCGCCGACGTGTCGGTAGATGTCCGCCAGCGTGTTCAGGGCAGTCTCCCGCACTTTTTCGGACGGGTCCGACAACAGCTTGACGATGCTGGGGATTACGCCCGATAAAATCATCTCGTCCGCGCCATGCCTGCAAAAGGAATCGTCAACAGAGTTATTCAGCTAATCGGTTCGATTCTTCGGATGAATTCGTGGCGGCTCCTTACTCGTTCAGCGTCGTCGTCAAAAGAATTAGGGCCTCCTCTCTCAATTTGGCATTTTTGTGGCTGAAACCCGGACGTAGTCTATCCAGAAGCTGCTGCGGCGACATGCACCCCTTCTCCATGATCTTCAGCAGCACCAACTGCGCCTTTTCTCGGGTCACATCTTTGCTGTCTCCTGTGCAACAAAGTACATCGATACTCCGAATTGCACCTGACGCACCCTTTGCACCCAAACGCGCAATCGAGGAAAAATTCCAGGGGGGACCACCTTCGTAATGTCGTGCTAAATGCGGTCCGACTTCCGCGCCTGCTTTATCTAAAGTTGCTGGAGCACGCGGTTAAGTTGAACCGATACGAGAGATTACGAAACGGTGCCGTGTGATACGCGTGACGAAATGCAAAACACCGGAGAGTTTAAAGGATGCCGAGGGGCCGAGGGGCCGAGGGGCCGCGGGCAAGTCTCCTTTACCAAGAAAAATTTATGAACGTCCTGAGACAAATGGGTACAAGATATCTACAGAGAGAGAGAGACCTACCCAGTCTATCTATTGTTGGCTGAATAATGGTGGAAATATAAGGCTTGAAGTCGTGACCCATTCGATCCGCCAGGAACGTAAGGACTTCTAAACCGTTCTGGACCACCTGCAACAAGAAAGCGAGAGAGCCCTTTAAACGTACCGCCGCATAATCGGCCATTAACAGAATAATGATTGTCCTCTTTCGTTCGCGCGGACGTTGTTCTAAATTCTAAATCCTTTGCGGCTTTCAAGCCGACCCCCACATCGAGGCGATCGAGGTTTACCGGCCAATTTGCCGGCCACAGAAGACGCTAGAAACGTGTGCAACGGAAAACCGCCGAATTATCGAAAGTGAATCGACCGAAATACCGATGCGAACGCATTAGCCGTTGCTCGTTAAGGATACGCATAGATGAAAAAGCTCGAAGGTATCGGGGGGTTAATGGCCCCCGTGGGATGCAGGTGTCGAAGCCCCTTGCAGAGTTGTTTATGTTTCACCACAGGGTCCGGCGGCATATTGATCCACGCAGGGTAAACTCTGCAAAGTGCTTCCCTTAGACCTGAAAAATCCCAGACCCCTCGGCACTTTCCCTGTTGCTCGTAATTATGCTTCGTCTGCGAGCCCTCCGCGTTGCACTCTTAATGATTAGTTCTTCCCAGCATTTCTTCTCGACGCCACCCGCTCCGCGCTTTCATCGACACGTAATTGCGGAGGTTCCAGCGAATTACATCGTGGCTGCACGCGTCCTCTGAAAGAGTCTGTCCATTTCCGGATGATAGATCCGGCCGAAATTGTAAAATGACTAACAGCCGATTACTCAGCACGGTGACGCGATTACTCGTATAGATACAGATAGACACGGTTAAATGGGTAATTATAGCTGTCGGCGATCTGAACGCCAAGCGCGTAGGTACGCGAGATGTTGCACGTCGAACACGTGAACCTCCGATTCGAGGGTGAACGAACTGCTCCTCCGGGAGGACGAGCAGATCAATATATGTAGAAAGTGCAAGTGTAGCGGTGGCTGTGCATTTATCCCCGCTGAACCCCTCGCGCGTAAAGCCGTCGAAGCTGACCTCCGTTCCACCAGCTAACGAGGGCTAAATTGCTATTCCTCCGTGGTTCGAGGCGATTTTCTTCGCGATTCGCTTAACGGTCGCGATCGACATTGACACCAAACTCGCCTGTGTGTCCTCAAGTGCACACGGCCAGTGTCCAATGTCACAGTCCGTTACTCTGTGCCGTCGGTGCGTAAGTGCGTTTAACGAACGAACAGACCGCTATACATAGGCATATAAAGCTATTTTAGTGCCGTGCGGGGTAAACGTTCTCTCAGGGCTGTCGTCCGGCTGTGTGACATCATTGCTCAGCGCCGAGGCTTTTCGTTTTTCCCCTGCCTTAACTTCCATATAATTAGCACGCGGCCTGGCCATTAACTGCGCCGCGAGACGCGTTTCTGTGACCATTTTCTGTGTCTGAAGGACTAAGCTGTCGATAGAGCTGACTACGCGAGGAGTCAGAGCACCTTGAACTTTAGGTACCTACAAGATTTCCCCACGAATCTGCCACCCTGCAGAACGGAGTCGAACAACAAGAGCTCTCGGCACGGTGACAAAGTGGATCAGCAAAGTAGGGATGATAACAATAGATCGTACGTGCACATGCTACGCTACTTGGAGGGAGGGGGGAGTCGACGCATGGACGCGCGCGTCGCGTGGGCGAGTTGCCTGGCCTTAACCGTCCAAGTTGGGAGCAGGGCCCGTTAAAACTGTTCAAGCCACGTGGGAGGCGCCTCGCAGAAGCTCCGATATATCGAGTCGAAACCGCCGCTTCGAGGCGCCGACCAGCCGAGCGACAAATGGAAACTGAACTGACCTAGTCGAGGAGGTAAGAAATGCCCTGATCAAAGCTTGCTTTCAGCAGAGAGTGGAGCGACAGAGCGCTTTGCTCAACAAGCAAATTCTGTGCTTTACACCGCGGCACGTATTCCAGGAAGAGCCACGCTAAAGTACGAGCTCGCGCTAGGAGGACTGTGAGTTATTATAATAATTAGAGTGGAACACCGCTGGTTGTGACAAAGGGAGATAAAGCGCACCGCGTCCATTATACATACATATAAGGAGCATTAAATAGCTACCGTGATTTAATAAATATCGAGCGTAACTGGGTAATAAGCGCGGAGGAGTATTATCATCACCCTTTGGCTTAAGATTGCCCGCGCCTGACCGCGAACGAGGAGAATCTACTGGCGATCAGGTCTCTCTCTAGCCGCCTCCGAGTCGCTCCAGTTGGACACGTAATTGTCGCCACGGGGCTATTAATAATTTATGAAATAACAGCAGTCGGCGCGGAGTGACGCGAGCGCCTTGAATTCTACGCGATGTTATCCGGATTTCCATCGTTTTTACCGCGACCTTTCGCAGGAGCGTTATCGAGCGGGGCGACGTTATGCAAAGAACAAACCGTGCGTTAGCGCGCGGTGCATGCAAAAAGCATGGTGGATCAGTCGCGAGGCAAAGGGTGACGTGATGGTTTAAATTCGAAAAAGGAAACTTTCGCGGTGGGGAAAAAGAACGGAGAGCAGTGGGCAGAGGGGGAAGCGGGCGGCTTGAATTCGCGGTGTCCCTGTGTCCTTGACACCGATACCGGTGGCTCGCGAAAATGGTGCAGCTAAGATCTTCCATAACGATTGCATCGGCACGACCGCGAGCCGAGGCTCAGCGTTTTGCTCGTTAACCCCCTTGTTCGCACCGTTAGATCCAACGTTTCCCGAGATCTTTGCGAACTGGGGTGCTATCGTTGGATTTCGTCGGAATTAAGTTCAGTCCTGATCAGGTTAGATCTTAAGGCCCCAACCTAGACCTCCAGGGACTTGGGGTGTGGGGTGTGGGGTGTGGGGTGTGGGGTGTGGGGTGTGGGGTGTAATGTAATAGCAAGACACGCGCAGAGCCGAATTCAGCCGCAGTAGGTATAAGAAACTTTCGACCAGATCGATAGGGCGAAATAGGGAGGCTGGCTCATCGCGTTGCCAAAAGCACGACAATGCCGGTCCTGCCGAATATTAACAACGCACAGCAATCTGCCATATTGTGGATGCATCTTCTGTAAGGTATCAAGGTTCGAGGCACAAGATTCTTTCGAGTTTCAGAGACTCGCGTTCCACATTGCCTCTGTGAAGGAAGCTGCGGGCTGGGCTAGTGTAAAACAAGGTACGCCGCGTGTCGCGGGTATCTTCGAGCTAATAGCGAAGCCTACAGCAACAAGTGGCACTATACTAAATAGATCAGTCAGTAGTGACGGGCGAGTGCTTAGTTTGCTGTACGCTCCTCGTAAGTTTCCAAAGTTTTGGGCCGCGCCGGGTCCTCCCTCTTTTCTTGTCCTCGCCATGTGAGGCCCGCGGAGGGCAAGCGAAGAAATCAGTAATAAGCGTGATAATGAAAAGCTAGGCTAAATATAGGAGTGAACGGGCCATTGTGCGCCGCGTGCGTGTAGGGAGTGCGGCGGGGGTGGTCGGTCTCATGAATTATGGAACACGCTGAATTCAGGCGGCAGAGTTTGGCTTTAGTCATCTGCTGCTGCTGGGGATCGCGACAGAGCAAGATGACGAAAAGCTTCCCTTGATGACTGACGAATAGCCGGCGCTTAAAAGTCGACGTGGCCCTGCGGCTGTTCTCTTTTTCTAGAGGAACGGTTGCGAACCGTTCTCTTCCCGACGAGTGTTCTCGTGAGAAACGGGCGAGAAACGCTCACGGCGTTTAACCCCGCGGAAGCAAACGCTTCGGGAGTGAGAGAAAGGTGGCAACATTCGACCAGACACGACGAAATTCAATCTCCTGGTGAATCCAGCAAACCACTACTTAAATATTATCCTCATCCGTCTGCTATCTTTCCGGCAGCCATCCATGCGGGACACTTATCTCCAGATCTTATTTAGGGACGACTCCCACACCTCCCTTTATCAAGGGACAATTGTGCTTGCGAAATTGCTTTACGATTAGGTCTGACGACGGCGTGGCGCGGCGTGATGCGGCGTGGCGCGGCGCAGGCTCGGGTGCCCCTGTGCACCGCACATCCGCGGCGTATTTTCCGAATTCCTCTCTGTGAAATACCCTTATCGAACGCGCCTTAACCTATTACCGGAGAGCGTTTCACCGAGCCTAATGGCTCGAGCTAAACGCCAATCTTTCAGCGAACATGCTCCGTGACATACTGTGTGCCAAAGGACACGCGCTACGTACATGGCGTGAAAGTTTCTCCCTTATACGTGCCTCCGGTGAAGCGGGGTCCGGGTTTCGTGGTATCTCCGGGTATCTCCGGGTATCTCCGGTAACAGGCGTGTATTCGCCCGTAAATAATCCTTTTCATTTGTACGCCGCTCTGGCCAGCAGTAATTGGAAAAATAACTCGTCGCGATGCCGTCACGCGAGCAACGTTGTTAAACCTTAGTTTTAAGGTCACGACCTCCCTCTCGTGATATCGATTTTGGGCCGGCTCGGAAACGAGGGAAACAAGCGGTTTAGAATGCAAATTGGCATGTCCCGACGTCCCCGAAACAGTAGCCGTGTACCTACTTGAGAAATTTCCGGCTTGAGAGATCTCGCGCGGGGCTGAAAATTTTCTGCTATGCTTCGCCCCGATGTGTCGTCTGATGTAATAGATTTCCTCTGAATTGTTGTTTCGAGTACTTGAGTGATCTCATTGTCAGCCTCGTTCCCTTAAATAATCCAGGAATGGAATCCTGTACGCAATTGTAGTTTCAGCAACAGGCTCGTCTGATCCTCACAACTGATCTAGAAACTTGATCCCCTAATGCAGGCCCGTCCAACTTTTGCTCCTGCCTTCGAAGAGCAACCGCGGGTGGTTGCGAGCGAAGGCAAGAGCGACGGTTCTGCCCCACCATGGGGACCGTTCGCTCTTGAAGCGAAGAGCAACTCGCGCGGTTGCTCGTGCGAGCAAATCCCTGGACAGGCCTGCCCTAATGAATCTCACCGCCAGACATACAAAGTTCTCGGAACAGCCCGCCTGCACCAGCTAAAAATAATAATAACAATAACAATAAAGTGAGATGATCTTTCGGGGGCCAAAATCGACGGTGATAATGCTCGCGAATCTGCTGCTGCTCGACATCGGATCGAGTAATTCGGAGGTCGCGGCGAAAAATCTTCGCGTAAGATCCTTGTCTGAAGCGAGGCTTGGCAGCGCACCTGCTGCTTCTCGCATCAAAATCTTTCTTTCTCCTCGATCTGTCCAGCGTGGATTGAAGATTTGATTTACAAATCGGTCAACGTTGCTATCGCGATTAACGTATCACGTTCATTCGTGGGTATCGAGCGTAGAAAGTTTCTCGAGTGCACGGAGATATAGGTCGACGAAAATAAAATGTACACAAATACGATTTTCGACCGAGCCGACTCGCAACGACCGCGATCCCGTGCATTGAATGCGATTTAGGGATTATTCCGATAACGTGTCAGTGTTGAATAGCAAGATATACAAAGGGGTTGGGTTTGCTTGGCGATTAAACTAGTTAACCTGACGACACGAACGTGGATTACGAAATCGGGCAAATGAGCACCCCTGCTCCTACGCACATCCACACGAATCCAGCCAGTTTGTCACCCGGCACACCCCACTGCCATTTAATTCTACGGCTCCAAGTATTTTTCTTATTAAGGATTACGGACGATTAGCATTCTCTAATATGCCCAAGAAAATGGTCACAAATCGACCCAAGCGTCCTACTGTCGTCGTCAATCCGTTAATAACGGTGGTTAACGGTGGTTAACGGTGGTTAACGGTGATCGGTGATAAGTGGAAAAACGGTGGGCGCTCGGCACGGTCTTGTTTACATATCCACTCGATCGTGAATGAGATCGATCGAGATCCTTGGCGATAACTGAAGCTTAACGCTTTGACAGCGAAGAAGATCCATGCTCGTATTAGGAGATACCTACAGAGAAGCGACGAGACGGTAGGGCACCGCCGCCGTGTATGACTTGACTTTCTTTCGCGAGTCAGCTGTAATTATTTCGTAGGAATATCGAAGACCGTGCCGTTATCTCGGCTGGCGTTAGAGAGATGTTGAGAAGGTGAACTACATTCAGGTGGGTAAGATCGTTGTTACCTTGGGATTGCCGTTGGTGAGCCATGGTATGATGTTGTCGATGAACTGGCCAATATCTTGACACTCGATGCTCTTGTTACCATCGCCCAGATAATTCAGCAGCAGGCTGCCAACGTTCAACTTCTTCTTGATGTCCGTCGTTGACAGGAGCGGCATGAAACCGTCCATATCACGCGGATTCACCGCCATGGTGGCCGAACCGCACGTCGTGTCCGCACACCCGCTCGCGAGTCTTTCAAACGAAACTGGATCTCACCCGACGCACTGGTCAAGGCACATAGTTGCTCGTGGGTTCACGATAAACGGAAACGTAACGCGCCACTCCCCTCGTCATGCCAACGACGTTTCTCGCCAGTAGTACACGGTTATCGGCGAAACGGGACTGTCCGTGCGTTTTAAAAGCCATACGCAAAACAGTGTGCACCGTACCCCCCTACAGGGCCGTTTCCGCGGCCAACGGTCGCGCCAGACACAACCGCGATCAATCGAGCACGGCCCAGCAATCTTATACGATCCTTAATTACCTTACCACAGATCCCGTTCAATGTTCCGCGACCGTACGCACACCGCTCGCATTTTATTTCTATTTACTGCGGACAAAATAATAACCAACACACCAACCAACACCAACGTAACGAAAATCATCGGCACCGTGCACGCGACGCCATTTTCATTTCACCGATCGTCCGTCTCTTTTCATCCGTCGCGATCGCAGCGCGCCGTAGTTCCAACGGGCGTCGCTGCAACTCCGACTTTCGTTCGTAACTTGCATCCGGCGATATGTAAGTACGTTTAAATTTCTCCTGGAATCTTGCTTTATTATCCTCGATCGTCAGGCTTGATCGTGAGTACTTTCTATCTCATTCATTACGATGTCTAATTACTCGACCCGGGTCCACGCGAGATATGTTAGTTTCTATGTGATAACTCGAGTAGCTCGTTTCATCCGCTTCGTTTATCGTTATACGTAAATAAATACCTATATACATATGTATATAGGTACTACCTATTCGTCGAGAATACATTTTCTGTTCTTTTTAATGCGAGCAGCTTTCGAATGGCGGAATATTGTTAAGTAATCGACCGCGTCTCGTTCATTCAATTGAATTTAATTAAATGATATGTATGTACTATGTATAATGACCTTTTCGTCATCGATGGTTTCGATGACGTTTCACGGAAAAACCATTACACTTATGTACTCTGTACATACCTATTGGCAACGCGAAGGCGATGGCGTGGAACACTTGTCGGTTACATGTTTCTGCAACCGTATTTTAATGAAGATGACAATATATACATTAGTTACAGTCACATTTTACAATATCATGTATTTACAGTCATTAATACTTAATTATGCGCTCGCATTATACGCAACGTCGTCCTCGTTGCACTTTAGCCAAGAAAATATCTACTTAATAAAATATTTAGGAGCATGGCCGCTTTCGACTCGCGTCGAATACTATAACAACGTGATTATGTTAAATTTCGACGGCAATCATTTCGTACCTCAATATAGATTTATTTATAACACGGAATCGTAGAATCTCGCTTGGAGATTCTGCTTTAATTATTATATAAAATTACGCGGCTACTGTTGTATCGCGAATACAATAGCACTTCTCCCGACCAATGAAGTCGGTTAAAAGCTGAACCGGTTGAAATGAATTTTCATTTGAATTCTTCGAAAGAAATGCGGAAATGATGGTTTTAAAAAAATAGTTCCCATCAAAGGATTTTGAAACTCCTGATACTTTTGTACAATTCGTGTATGCATGTAGGTATATGTATGTATACATATCGTCGGCGATAGTGCAAAACCGCGTATTAGCAGTTTGTAAATACCGCGGATCTGCAAAAGTAGCAAAATTGAGATTTCGCGCCCACGGTTGCCAAGCGCCGTTTCGCTTTTTTTTTTAAAAGTCACACCATTGATGTTAGTATTTATTACAAGCAGTGCTAAAACTGTCCCAAAAAAGTTCAGTCAAAGAAATCCCATAAAATGGCTAAAATATTAAGTTTTCTCTTCCTCCTATAAAATCGGTAGAATGCAGATCCGCGGTATTTACAAACTGCTCATACGCGCTTTTGCACTATCACCGACGATATGTATATATGTATATACATATAATGGATTATGTACTTTAGAACCTTACAACGCAATTCGGTTCAAGTTAATTTCAGCTCATGATCACTGTTTGCACTTTAAATAGCCTCCTACTACATTCGATTATAGCTGACAATGAGAACGAAGCGAAATGGGACTATTGGAAAACTTTCATTTTAGTTTCTGTCTCTCGTTAAATTGCACTTTGTTCATCTTTGGTAGAGATCTCTGTGTACACACAATGGAAAGGCCATCTACTTATTTTACCTAAGATTTCCTCGCAGAAAGATCCGTTAACGCCTTATTCGACATACCAACAAATATTGCTTACACAAAATTATGCAATGAAAATAAATAATATCTGCATACGTGTACATATATTACTCTTTGTAAATGGCATATTGCATGCATCTTTCATTTAAACTACTTTGTTACCGCGGTTAGACAATCCAACCCGATAGAAGACTGAATATGAACTCGAAAATGATTACATCTACAACCGATTTGCGGTTGGACTGTCTACGCTCGTATATGATAATTAGTTGAATATATTAATTATAATTTAATTACATATCTTGACACCTACGAGGTACTCGACTGATAAATATATCATCTACATAGGAAAGATTCATTCAAAATTTTCTGCTGAGCCTAGCGGATGAACACTATTACGATCGGTAATTATTATTATTACATATTAAAGCTTGGTATATGAAACCGTACGCTCATCGAAGCCGCCAATCTTCTATTTAGAATCATCTTCTCTTACCTAAGCAACTGCTAGTTAGCTGTCCCAAGAAGATCATACAACATTACCGAGATTATAATCGCTATATTATTATTTTCGGCTGACACTGCTCGCGCATGCCCGGCAGTTGAAAAAAAAAACGAATTGCTTATACAGCAATTGCTTATACTCTTAACGCAGACAGACGAAACGCTTCTCTAAGCGTTTATCGGATCGATCGAAACTTTAATAGCCAATGGAAAAAATTACACTTCTTTATTAATCTTTCTTACGAAGGAAATAATTAATCTGCACCAACGATTCAACAATCTAACAATAAGACCGCCGCTAGGTATTGCTTATCTTCCGCTGTACATATACTAAACACTACGTGCCAAATGATCTTCATGGAATGCTCGTCATGCTTAACGCGAACGTATGCACAAAAAGTCTCATTAGGCTGCAAGGTACTTACTTAGTCAGGATATTATGCATACAGCTCGTCAATAATTAAAAGCAAATAGTTATATATATATATATAGTATTAAAAACTCTCTACCGACGTGAAATATGTACAAATCAATTTTAATGCGAGTGGAACGTAATTACCATGTACCTATGACAGCTAGTGTCAACGTCCCAGCTCGGAGAAATCGGGTAGAAAGATTCTCCTTCAGAAATGAAATTCTCTTTCTCTGTCATGCACGAGTAATAAAAAAGTGCAGGAACTTGAATTAGCGTGGCAAACTCAATGGTGAAATAAGTCTATACCTTAACTATATATATAGTTCGTTCCCTTATCATTTTTCTTGAACACTTTCTGTTGCTGTATATCCACAGTGGATGCGTTCAAAGAAAGGGGCGCTATTGTTGTTGCTGCTGTAGTTGCTGTAACAATGGACAGACTTCGACTAAAGGAGTTCCTAGCACCTCCTGGCATACTTGGTTAATGTCGGGCTCCATCATAAGGGAAGATATCTGATCCTCCGTTAACATCTCCACGCTGAAATTTTATGAAATTAGCTCGATGAACATTGAAGTAGTGCAGCGACTTGCGCGATAAGATACTCGCGGGAAGAGCATACCTGGCTAAACTTTCGCTATCGGACGTCTCCTCGTCCGCATTTAGATAGGTCATTGTCTTTTCTAACGGACTAGGAACCTTCTTCCCTTTCCCTTCCAGTTTCTCGAATCTCTCAGACCTCTCCCTCAGATCTCTCTCTATCGCCTTTGGTTCGCTAGATCGTCGTTCCGTAAGGCTAGATATGTTCAGCATCATCATCCCATGACTGAGTAACTCTTTCACGCGCTCCCCCGTCCCTCCGCTCCATAACATGTCCAGCGACTGCCTCCTACTGGAGTTCGCTGCAATATTTGCAATAATGTCAGCATTCGGCATTCGGAGCCACACTATTACAAAGTAGTACAGTACAGATCGCGACTGCTTACCCGAACTATCTCCGCTAGCCTCTCCGCCTGCCGCCGAACTTCGAGTTATCCAATTGGCTAAACTAGTGTCCAGCTTACTCTTACTCTTACTCTTACTCTTACTCTTACTCTTACTCTTACTCTTTACCGACGGACTCCTCGTAACTTCCGCCTTCGTTTCGGCGCTCAAAGTCACTTCGTTCCCCTTTGGCATAGCAGGCAAAGATTTTTGAGTGACCAGTTTCCTTCGACCAGCCTCTTCGCCCGCCGGCTGAACACCCGCGCCGCTATTCGGTGGATGGCCGCTATCCGGACTCAAGTCCATCGGCAGCGGCTTGTAAGGGATTGGATCCTCTTCGTCAGAGTACACCTCGTTATTGTAGTAAATCTCGTCTGGGGAATTGTTCAGACTGATCTCCGTCCATTCCTCCCCATTCTGTAGACTAGGATTACTTTTGCTCGTGTCCAGTGGCATCTGAATCGTCACTCGTTTCTCCGCGGGAGAAATGATGCTCGACAGGTCCGACAAACGGGATGTCGAAGAGCTCGTCTGATTCAACGATATGATATGTTTTGTGTCGGCGGCGGCGGCGGTGGTGGTGGTGGTGGTGGTGGTTGCGATGCTCTTTGGACGGTCTCGCTTGATATATTTCCGAGGTTCCGTGGACGAGAGGTTCAAGTTGATTAGGCCCAAATATTCGGAAGATGGTTCTCTATCAATCTGGGGAACGATACGAACAGCGCGGTGGCGAATTAAGTCGGGCCTCGTGGTCGGTTTCTAATGCTCTGACTAATTTGTATAAGCAACGCTGGATAATTACTCTAGTAGGCACAGGACACGGTGTGGTAGGACTCATTTTGTCAGGGAGGCGTAGATACTCATCACTAGTATAATCTGTACTATCAGGCGACCCAGTCACGCTAGAGTCCGTGGACGTTGCTGTATTAGCTTGGGCACCAGACTGGTCGACTGTATCTCTTGAATGTTTACTAAAATCATCCGCCCCGTCGTACCTTCTAGTCTGCAAAGAGGATAGTTGCCAAGATAATCATAGACAGCAACAGACGTAAGGAACGATTAAGCGTTAAAAAAGTTCGGAAAAAACAATTATACCCTATGAATTTCATCGCTAATCTTTTCTAAATTTCTCAGTGCTTCCGCATAAGTCATTTTAGCTTCACCCACTGATCTTTCTAGCGCGCTTACTCTCAACTTTTGCTCCTCTAACATTTGATTAAATTGCGCTTTCATTTCGTAGTACGGCCTGTATAACAAATCGTTTGGTAATTAATCTCTTGGCGAAGCTCGAAGCTCGAAGCTCGAAGCACGCAAATCATTGTCCGAAGCTTACTACCCATTTCATTTTTTTTTTTTGTTTACACGATATGGAGTAAAGTATACCTATACTATAAGAAGCATGTTTAAGGAAAGCAGAATTTTGCATATTCGTTTGTTAAAGATTTTTAAAAAATATAAGTCGTGCGTAAAGAGGGTGATATCCAAAGAATAAAATCATTAGAGGGGAGATGTTCGTAGCACACACATAAGAAATATGTAGGTATCGTGTAAAAAAAAAAAATAAAAAAAGAATGTCTATCCTACTTACAACATGAGCAAGTTGTGCCTGTAGGCGATACTGTTTATCAGAAGCAAGCTGCGACGTGCACCCATACTGCCAACATGAATATAACCAAAAGACATAAATATTCTAATATCTATATAAATATACAAAATTAACATAACGTAGTAAACATTCACAAATCAATTATTGATATATTTGGCAAAGGGCATATTTGGTGGGGGCAATGTAAATTAAAATGTTAAGAATCACAGGGTAAAACATAAATATATCATTTTTCAAAATGTATATGTATATATCAATTAAATACAATACATTCCATGCATTATTAAGATTAAGTAGACTAGATTAAATCATTCGATCTCACTAGCTGAAAATTAACAAACGTATAGGTATGAAGGTATGTGTCAACAATTACGTACCAAGATTTCGCGATTGCGCGTTTTAAATCGCGTTGCAATCTTTGAACGTCATGTTCTGCCTTGTGGTATAAAGCAGTGGTATGTCTATGTTCAGCTTCGGACAGAGCTCTCTCATGCTCAGATTCATTGACTCGAGCGGTCGCATGATTTAACATTTCCTACAAGAATTGTCACAAGCTGGATCCCTTTGTAAATGGCTGGTAATATCAGCCATGCAACATCAAAGTAACGACTTACTCGATCGGAACGGATTAATCTTATTTTAATTACCTGCCAGGCATGGTCGAAACACCTCCCCTCGGTTCTTAATCCTTCCTCAGCTAGGTAGACCATTTCCTTAGCCGCCGCGTGCTGGCTATTTGCTCTCTCAAATCTAATGGCAGCTTTTTGCGTTTCTTGTAGAGCCTTAAAAAAGTGGTTTACAAGTTAGATGGATCCGTCGTAGATGCGTCGTTACTTAATCCATTTGGAAGGAATCTCACTTCTTTCGCTTTAAACCTGGCATCATAGTAAGGTCTGGCTTTTTCGATGCAACTACCAAGTTTTTTAGCTAAGCTATCAATTTTCAATGTAGATTCACAAAGTAATTCCCTAAACGTTACTCTTGCCTCCTGGAAGTTAAAAAAAGCAGTATTTAGAAATTCGTGAAACTTGGAAGATACGGAGCATATACGCCAAAGTCCAACACATAGCACCACGTTTCTTCGGACAGCGTTAGAAACGACTATATAGGTATGGGACTGTCTTCGAAGCCATTATCCATTTAATGGTACGTTTCATAGCAATCGCCTCAATGAAATGTAATCACAACCAGTTTCAAAACTTACTACTAATTTAGATCTCCCGGCGAGGAAGATACCGTTATTTTAATTTATCCCGATCAAGACTTATGCGTAACGCAAGAAGCATCCTATAAAAACACTTTGATCGTACTCACGTCCAAATCAACCTCGAGCTTGTTGATGTCATCAGTAGCAGTGTTCAATCTTTCAAGTTCAATCTGCAATGATGATTACGAAAGATCATAGTTTAATTCTATTAGTCGCTAGAGGTTGAAAGCAATGTCGCTGAAAAGAAATTATTCTAAAGAATGCACTCGCACTGATTATACACTTGTTCGTTGGCAGACGATTTAATCGAGCAAGCTGTTAGCATCGCGGTAGTAGGTATAGCAAATCGGCGACCATAGAAAGCAGGAATGACGAGAAATATAGAGCATTTTGCAACGTGGCAGACAGGACGCGCATCGGTAAAAAAGAAAAAAAAAACGACATTAGACGTTCTCAAGGTGCCGGAAAAGATTTGAGAAGCTGGATGATGATCACGGTACGTTTCGACCACTAGGAAGGTGGAATTGAGCGTTTTACTCGGAGCAACGTGGAAATATCACGGATATCGCAGGCGGCACAAGTGGCTAGCAGCTTCTGAAAGCTTATGAATTATTCTCCTAAGAACGCGCTGATTTACCTGCACTCTAGGATCCACGGCATCGTCGAGACGATCAGAATCATCGGCGCTCTCTTTTTGCACACGTCCACTCATAATTAAGGCTAAAAGCGAATTTTATTTACAATTTTTCATACCACCTGTATCGTCTGCTACATTATCAGGTGGCCATGTTGAATTTTAGAGCAAACTGCCAGTGCCGTCCACGTCGAAACGGTCAAGGGCACTTGTAAACTATGTACATACATACATATGCACCTAAGTACGTATGTACTATTGTCAGCAGGCGTTCTTCTAATTATTTCCATTTTTAAATAACCCCGCTGATTCTAGCTCACTTTCCGGAGCAGGTAAAAGTATCTTATTTTTAAAAACACAACAATGTACATAATCGTTTTTCAAACTTTCACCTATTTAGCAATTCGCAATATAGGTATATGTATCTCTACATCACATATCGGGGTCGTACGATCAGATGTCAGATCTCAGACAGAATTGGCTTCGTAGTCAGCCGTTAAAAGAACAACGTATGTACATAGTACCTATATAGGTACGTACTCCCCTTATAATTATTCTAAAACAATGTTAGTCTTACAGGGCTAACGGTGTGGCCAAAGTCCACTTTACCGATGAGAATGAAAACGAAACGCTTGCAACGCCCGGTAAAGATAATGAGGAGCTTTCGAAAACTGTTTTGGGACGAGCAGTAAGTAGCTGAAAGCATGCGTTGAAATACCAGCAGGTGTGTACAAAGCACATTGCACATTGCACATTGCACATTGCACATTGCACATTGCACATTGCACATTGCACATTGAGGCAATGGCGTAGCTTCATGGAGCTTTCATCTATTTATTTTCAGACGAGTAGGCACATATACATATGTATAAAGCGGCTGCTTTTAACCGGCTGTATATGTAGTACGAAAGATGCCGCCAAACCGCCAAACGAAGCGGCGAAGGAACATGGCCACCGTCGGGGCGATCCGACATGGCGTCCAGCGTGTCCCTCGCTGATAGAGGGGGCTACGTACTCGCCAGCGTTAGCCAGTGCTCGCCAGGCCCGCCTGAACCACTGCTGAAACAGACTTTTTCCCCATTGCCATTCGCATCGGTGGGTTGGTTCTGTGTGGTTCTGTGTGCTTCTGTGTGGTTCTGTGTGGTTCTGTGCGCGGTCGGAACAGGTGCGCATACGTTCCAGGGGAAAGCGGGAAAGCGGAGGACGCTCGTAGGAACGTCAGTCGCCGAGTAAAATTCATCGTTGTCGCGGTGAGTGAAACCATTATTAAATTCCACCACGATCGCGGGAGTGATCGAAAGGAGCTTCTCCTTTCTCGACCGTTCGGCACTCGCGCGGTGCCCGAGAGAAAGACGAGATAAAAGGTAGTTTTTGATCCGGGGGGGACTTTCTATTTCGGCATTTTTACGCGCGCCGCTGCCGCCGCGAACACGAGCGGAATAGCGAAAGGCAACGTCGGATACAGGGACCAAGGGGCCATAGGCTTCCAAGAAGATGAAGTATAAACCTCGAAAGTCCGCGATCCTCGATCGAAAGCGGCGAGAACGACAGCGCTTCCTTCCGTAAAACCCAATCCCGCGGTTCGTACCTCTGAATTTTTTTCACTCCTCGCCTGATTTTCTGCTTTCCACGCGACCACCAGCCGTCGAGGATGTTTCAAACTCACCCCGGTTCGCGCTTCTTTCCCTCCTGCGGCACGCGTTCTGCCCCGCGAATATCTTTCAGTCCGAGCCATAGTGCGAGAGTGCAGGGATTAGAAAGTGAATTGAAGCTGCTGGCACTGCAGTTAGGCCGACGCGACGGCTCGAAATCGTAAACATTGGTAGCGCGGTTTCAGCGTATTAAATCGGACTTCCGATGTCGCGCGAGGAATCGACTCAAGGACGGAACGGGAACGGGAACGGGAACGGGAACGGGAACGGGAACGACGGTTCCACGAACGCCATGGAACGTGATAAAAGCCTGTTACCTACCACTGGCGCTGACCTGCCATGCAGCCGTGTCACAGTTAGCTTATTTCGTATTCGTCCGGCGAAAATGTATCCTATGTCACGACAAACGCCACGGTACGTGAACTCGTCTTCCCTTCTAGTGTCTCCGCGTAATCGATTCGGCCAAGTGTCCACCGTCGCTCCTGCGTGCCCACCGTGACCGGCAGATCGTTTACAGTTCTGGTCGTTGTTCGACGAGAATGCACGCGCGTCGTCCAACCACGATATAGCTCGTTTCGTATCGCGCGAACGCCCACTCCTGGTGTGCAGTTGGAATTGTCAATTGTCATCGCTATTCAATTCGTTTCCACTTCCCCTCGACTTCTAGATCGCGCGCACCCGCTTCCGAGTTCCGTGTTACACATCGCGGCACAGAAGCACGGAAAACTCCCCGAAAAGTCTCGGGGCGTTTTGGAAGCGTAGTTTCAAACCTGAAGATTCTCGTGTCGTGGACGACGACTACCTACTTACATACCGTAAACAAACAGAATCGATAATAAGATGTAGGTACTTGATTCCCGAGGTCACCGGTATTAGAGTTGTGATTATGTGATGTTGACACGCTGAACTCTCTCGAGATATCGTCCCCGAAGATATCTCGGGGAAGATTAGTTCTCGCTGACCTACGCTCGTTGAAACGCCAGTTTTTCGTCCGGTCGCCACTCTGCCCATCTCGGCTCCGCTTGCAGCCGCAGTTACGAAACACCGTTTGTATGTACAATGGTTTAGCCGTTTAGCCGTTTAGCCGTTTAGCCGCACAGTAGAGATTGGTGCGGGCCCATCTTGGGAGAGGAAATTTGCCGTTCTATCTTCAAATCGTGGATTACGTCAGACACTGTACGTGCAGAATCGTTGCGCCGTTTAATTCCCCGGTGAACATGGAACTCACAAAGCGGTTGATGTAACGCTCAATTCGTAGGTCTGGCCCATTACGTGACTGGTAGAAACGAGTAGTAATCTAGTAATAACGATCATACGGCGCGATCAACCATTTGCCTTTGGTTTCGCGTGCGTGCGCGCGCTCAATGCTCAAAAGGAGAAAATCCCGCGAATTCGAGTTCACCGTTCAAAGGGTCAGTCTGGTTTTGTGATACGGAATTTAAAGAGTCGCCCGATGTACGCGTGGGTAGATGCAAGGGGCAACGTTTCGAGGAACGTAAAGCCAACGAAAGGGGGAGAGGGGGCCTTATACCTGTCTTCGGAGAAAGCTTTTCTCTATCTTACTTACTTACTTACTTACTTACTAGCGCGCTGCGTTTCCACACGTTGAGGGTATTGAGTTGCAAAACACGAGGCGTCTGCTTAAGGAGATAACTTTTAAATCGAGCCATCTCTGGACTAGAGGATTTCGACTCTGGGCTCCTGTTGGACCTTGGCAATCCTAAAAAGGCGTATTCTGTAGTCTACTCGCGGCGAGGAATAGAAACTTGTCAAAGGGACGCTGGACGATGCCTCCAGATTTCACATTCGAAGGGCCGCCGGTGTTTATTCATCTGCTTAATGTCACTAGAATCAGAGACTATGTACCTGAATAGGACTTAGTTAGTAGGTGGGTAGTACCCGTAGATCGTCGACACGGCGAGATCACCCGTCGACGGTCGCCGATGATGGCGCACCAAAAATGCGGGCAGGATGGTTGTTGGCGGTCAAGAGCATGGCCGGAGGAACCAGCTGATTACGTGCGCGGTATACGGGAGGAACGTGTAATTAATGCGGGACGGTGTTTTTTGCCCGCGCATTCGTGGACAGGCGCGTGGAAAAGGCCATTACGAAGAATAACGTGCTGCACTGGTAGCCAGAATCGGAGCGTCGCCCGTTACAAACACGGAAATCGCATTCACTTCATTCTGACCATTAACGCGTTAATTACGCTCGCGACTTCCTCTCGCCATGGATGCACGCAAATTCGTTGTTGCGTACAGCTCTATTACGCCACGAGGATTCTCGCTCCCTAATCCGTCGTGGAAACGTTTCCTTTTCCGTTTCGAGTCGCAGGGAAATGGAAACATTCCCTGCGTTCAACTTTCCATCGACGAGACGGTTTCTGGATGTGGCGTTTAATATATATTATATATAAAACCTATTATATATAAAAATTTATTTTCAGCCTCAACGGCCTTGAAAAGGAACTTGGTTATACAATTTTCCATTCAGTCATCCACTCTGACATTCCTTCTATCTTACGAACTACAATCTAACTCGTCTTTCCTTTCTTTTAAACTTCCTTTCTATCTCTCTCATCCATTCTACTATGCTAACTAAGTAATTATTGAGTTGATCTCGAATAGTTGCACATTACCTAATCGCATTCGGTTACCTACGATTACGAAGCACGGTTATCAATAGAAAATAGTCCTTTACGGAAATGCTTCCTCCTCTACGTGTACCGCCGACGCGGAAATTACACGCCGCGAATCTATCAATTCCATTCCACGGGCTCTTCCCTCTTCCGTAAGAATAATCGTTGGAAATGATCGCGGGCCCAGACCCAACCCAGCGAACATTTCAATTACATCAGCAGTTCGAGAAACGAAAGTAACAGAAACAGAACTACAACTACAGACCGAAAGGGACGCTACACAGATAAGCGCAATCGTCCCCGACTATCCGGCTCTGGCTCGTATTTCCTTTGGGCGGAAAGTCTGCAAGTGCATCACACTAAAATTCGCCGCATATCGAGTGATCGAGTGATCGAGTGATCGAGTGATCGAGTGATCGAGTGGGCGTACATCTTCCGTTAGCAGTTTCTCATGGAAATTCATGTGTTACAACGAAGCTTGCTCGCTGCTTCGAAAGCAGCACCTCTCGGCCCCTTCCACGCCCCGGAAGCAAAAGAAAAGCGAGATCTGCTTGTTCCTCCGCGAAAGAAAAGTGGCGGCGGCTCTCTCCTTCGATCGCGCACGGGCGAAAAAAGAGACCGGCGCGACGTCGCGTCTCTTCCTTCCCCTAGTAAAAGGAAAAAATTCTGCAACACCAAAGGATAAGTCGGAACGGCATTCCATCTATTCTTAGAAGCTGCGCTCTCGATTTTCTTCTCACGGCCGTGCCTCGACTTTCCAAGCCAACCGAAACGCGTCCCTTGGTCGCTCTGGGTCCTACATATGTAGATCATAGCGTGTATCAATACGCGCGCGACCGTCGCGTCGCTTTAGTCGCTTATGCGTTCCCGCTGATGCCTATGTGTGTCAAGCATAGCGAATCGAGATACACTTTCCCTGCTTTCGCGCGTGTCCGTCCGTCCACCGTCCCAAGCGAGCCAGTTCCCTAGCGATCCGGCATTGTCCGAGAAACTTCCAAAAAGATGGAACTCTCGCACGAGGAAAATGCTCTGCGAGCGTAGCGGCTACAGAAATAACCTCTGCCTGCCCGTCTCACGTCGCTGCCTCCTCGTGGACCATCGTGGACAGAGCGAGCCACCGTGCACGATCAAAACAAAAACTGTGCAACCGCATATGCCAAAAAAAAACCGGCTTCACGTTCAGGTTAACGCGTCGCGTTCGCTTCAGGTTATAGGTAGTACATGCACGTGTGCCGCGAGGAAAACGCGTAACGATCCCCCCTGTGTTGAAAAAGAGACTCCCCCGCCTTTCGGGTCCTCTTCTGTTTGCGCCAACGATGCTTCTATTGCATTGTTATCTCTGGAGATTCGCAATCGCGTCCCACCATTTATATGTATAGGTACCTACTTAAGGTCCTTTTATACATATCCGTTCCGGGTCCGTTCCGTTCCGGCGTGCCAGTGGTCAGAAGAAGAGGGGCGTAGAGGGTCTCTTCTTCTTACCACTGGCACGCCGGAACGGAACGGAACGGACCCGGATCGGATATGTATAATGGACCTTTATCCACCGGGTTCCGGGTTCCGGGTTCCGAATTCCTCTTCGCACACTTCTCCCACCGAAATCGGCCGGAAAACTTGCTGCATAGTAGCACCCTGTCGCCTCGAACCACGCCGCAAGAACTCGGTCAGCCATAACAAACGCAACATGCGAGGGAAACCCAAGGATTTCTCATTGTCCGAGATCCACCAACGCGATCGCGCGTTCGCACGAAAACTTTTATGCGCGAACGCCTCGTAGGCACGCACAGCTACTTACTACCTGCAACTTTCATACCCGTGCCCGGCGATTTTGTAATTCGGCGTGATTTTCTCACGCGTAGACGGCTGCGTTCCCGCCGCGGAAAAAGGAAAGACGAGTCCGCGAGTAGCGCGAATCGGCCGACGCGTGTCGAATACAAGCGAATACACCGCGTGCATCCTGTCGCGGCGGACTCGTCCTAAATTTCTCTCGATCTCTAGAGGAGACAATTCTATCGGTTCCCTCGAAATCTACTGCCTCAGCATCCCTCCGTGAACCAGCGATCTCTCCTTGGTTGCCATGCGAACGCCGCGTCCCTGACACAACCGGTCGTCGGTTATTCAGTGTCACGTTTTCAAGCGATCCTCGGAGATGAGACGCGTCCGGATGGATTAGGAGAAAACTGCATCGATCTTGAGGTATATAAATGGAGCCGGTTGCAAGATACGCTATCCTTCGCTCTCGATCAGCCGCGACAGAGGAGGAGGAGGAGGAGGAGGAGGAGGAGGAGGAGGAGGTCGGACGGACGGACGGCTTTGGTCTCGGCCGTGGCTGGTACCGCCATCCTCCTATCCCTTCTCGTTCCATCCATCTACGATCGCTGATCGCGCGCGTCTCCGTTCGAGTTCTGCCATTTTCCGTTTCGCGTCCTCGGTCCTCGTCCTTCCCCCGCGATGATCTTGCAGACAGCGCCGACGAGCGTCTCGTCCCTTGGCGTGTCAGTTTCCCGGAATGGGCGCTCGGGAAGAGGCAACGGAGGAAGGGAGGGGAAGGGAGGTTTAATAGGAATGGATCTGAAAGTCGTAGGAAGGAAAGTAGATGAGGACAGACGAGGACCACGGTCCCGACCGTGGCTGGTACCACCACCTATCAGGCCTTCTCGTTCTACCGAATAATCACGCAGCAACGGCAGCAGCCGCAGCACCGATTCCCGACTCCCACGACTGTGGTTCCGCCCCAGTCGAGTCGGTCGAGATCGTTCGCGCTCGGCTCGGCCCGGCCCGGCCCGGCCCGGCCCGGCCCGGCCCGATACCACTCGCTTTGCTGGCCAAGCTTGTCTGCTGGTCGACTCAGGGTTCGGTTTCATTCGGTTAATCAACGCGCGCGCTCCGATCAGTCCACCACGAGCCGTCGAGCGGCTCGCGTTCTTCGTTTTTACAAATTCCTCGCCGTTCGCCGTTCGCCCTTGCGCCCGGACTCGTGGACTCGTCTACTCCGGCCGCGTACCCTTTCAAACCTCGCGCCTGGTAGCCAGTTCGATCGTGGGCATGTGTTACGCGCGGCTCCTCTGACTCTGTTGGATACACACCGCACAAGCAGGATCCATCCGTTCGGTAAGTCTGCGAGGCCTTCGCCTGTACGTTCGCGTCGCTCTAATGCACGCCCGTCGTTGGGAGAGACCGAGGGGACAGCGTTGCTGGTCGAGCCGCTGCAACGCGGTCTCCGAGCGCAGGCTCGCCTTTGTCTCGCCCGCTTAATTGTCAGAGGGGAGCCAGGCCGTCGCGCGAATTCGAAAGTCATTCTTTCTAGCTGCTCGCGATTGAAATTGATCCAAACCACAGCCGCGGTTCTAGCCGATTCAATTAATCAAGGGGTAACGAAGTGATCCCTCCGCAAAGTACGAAAGAACTTTCTATTTCAAAGTTCAGATTGGAGCAAAGTCCTCAGCTGCTGTTGCAACGGCCCAGGTCTCAGGAACGATTCATCTAGGTGGTCGAACTCTGAAGTGGAATTCTGAAGGAAGCGCTAGCTAGCCCTTTTTCTTGGCGGAAAATCAAGTTCGTCCACGGTTTCACTTTTCATTCACCAACATCGCGGCCGTTGAAATGGTTGACGAGCGGGATTACGTTATGCTTTTTGCAAGCGAAATCCCCGGCTCTTCTTTCGAACGTTCTACTTTCTAGTTTCTACCAGCGTAGCGCTATTTGCTTTCTTGCGCAGAAATTGTCCGCAATTGATCAACCTCGGCCAGTAGACAATAACCCATGGAAACTCTTCAAGTCACTCGGTCCGTTCAGGTGAACTCGCCACGTAGCAGCTAGCGATGTTGGGTCATCCGACACTAATTCTTCTGAAGGGTCCCCCATAAGAAGCTCGAGGAAAATCGAGTAGAAACCATCGGTACACCTGCGTCTCCCGATAAGCAATCTTAAAAAGAAAACCACTCCTACTTACTTGGCGCGTGCATTTCGGCGCGTAATTAACGCGCGTTTCGGTCCCCAGATTTATTGCGTCTCGGAACGAATAGTGCAGGCCGCGTTTTCTCTGTGATAATAACGCCGAGGCTATCGTCGGCTGCAGCCGTTGATAATCCAATTTAAGAAACATCCAACGGTACATTTAGACGCAGTCGCCTCGCAATCGCCTAATGGAGTGTCATTTAGCCCCTGCGGCTCGCGGTATCTTCAAACTAACGACGCGCCACTATATGCCACTGTATGCAGGCCAAGAATTCGCAGTTTCCAAAGCGTAATCGCGAAAAGTCGCGTCGAACTCGAGGCTGATCGCCGATAAGCAGGTTTTTAAAGACCACACTGCGCCGCCGATTGTGGCGGAGTGCATATGGAGTGGCAAAAGGTCTGGATACGAAAACCGGAGTCATAGGTCGTCGTCATTGAAAGGCAGGCAGTCAGGCAGTCAGGCAGTCAGGCACGCCGCACGAGGCTCGTTCGCGGAATTTAATCGAGCGATAACGAGCCGGCTGGCGCCTCGATTAACTTCTTTCTTCCTTTTCCCCTTATCGTCCTACGTCTGATGCGTTTCAGCACTTTGAACGGCGCTTGGAACTACTTGAAAGACGCAATCGCCACGGACAAAGTGCTTCCGCGGTTCCCATTCAAACACTAACTAGGGTAAAGGACCCAATTACTGACACTTTAAACGTTCACGCTGACATTATCTTATAGTTTTGTACTTATAGACTAAAATAACATGTTGTTCTTGTTATTTACTATTCTTTAATATGTTTACTTGATGAGCAAAATTTGGTGGATCTTAAAACTTGCATTTTTATGTATAAATTCATCAATTTCAAATATATATTTCGGGATCTATTACTGACAATACTGACACCCTTCAAATGTATTTGACTGAATTACTGACACCAGTGACACCAGTGACACCAGTGACACCAGTGACACCAGTGACACCCCAATTACTGCCATCTAACCTAAGTAATACTGTTTATCTCATTTTAACGTTATGTCGTCTCATGTTTATGACAGTAATGCCAAAATGCTTGAAACGCTTGTACCAATCACTGTCACCCAATTAATAAGTGAAAATGAATCGTTAATTAATGAATCGTTGAATTCGGATCTTTATTACTTTCTATGATGCGTATATTATTTAAAACATTATATTTTCTTATGTTAATAGCTTAAATATTACAATTGCAGCATTTTCTTTAACGCCTTATTTTCTCTTTTGCTAGTAAGGAAAGTCATCGTTTTCACTCTCCTAATATCCGCTTAAAATTTTTCATCGTTTTATCCAAATTATCGAAGAGAGAAGTAAGTGCTGTTTTTTGTATCGTATAAATAACAGTTTCACAAGATTTATTCGTTATTTTACGTAAAACAGCTTAGGGTGGCAGTAATTGGGTCCTTTACCCCAGCGTTCTCGCCAGGAACATTGTTCGAAACGGACCATCTCTGGTCCACGCGATCGCGCAACCGATTCGCCGTCCCCGAGGGAGCCTCGAGCTTTCATCTTCCTCTCTCGTTTCCCTTTTCCCCTGCGTTTTCCTTGGACGTGTTACGGTAACGAGAGTAGGAATGTCTCGGGTCAATTAAGCGACGAAACCTTAAGTTTGTTTTTCGCTACCTAATCCGCGAGATGTGGGTCACGACCGCGAGCCACCGCCGCTTTTTTCTTTCCCTCCTCTGAATGGAACCGCCGCCGCCGCCGCCGCTCCGAGTCATTCACGCTGCGCGGGTCCGAGAGAAAGTGCGGCCGCGCATTTTCTAATTGTCCGCATCCGCTGGAAAAATAGTGGCGATTTACGGTTCACCCCGTTGGATACCCGGCTAATCGCGGCTAATCGCGGCTAATCGCGGCTAATCGCGCAGAATGCAGATTCGCCGGCCCGGGAGTAATGAGTCGCGAAAGGGGAGTGTCGGGATCCCGGAGCGTTGTCTCGATTTCACGCGCTCGTCGAAAACACTTTCGACGGATCCTCGGCGGCTTTGCGGGCAGCGTGTCGGGGGCTGAAAGCGTTTGGTTACTATGCCAGTGGAACTCCGCGTTGATAACTCGCCTGACTGGCGAGTACCTCGAAACCTTGGTCGCTTCCTCAGGACACTTTGCTTGATTAGCAAAGTATCGAAGATGAGGCGCTTGCAGGGACTTGAATTAACAGAGGCAACTCTAATTGGCTGACCGTAGAGTAGAGAGATAGATGGTGACCGCACCGATGGTGGAACGGTGGGGAAGTCTCACCTTGAACGTTACGCAAGTCGCCATTAACATAGGCACAGAGAGCCGGATTGGTTGGGGTTAGTTGGCAGAAAAACCACGTCTGATGGCCATCCGAACGGTGCCAGTGCCTCCACGAGAGAATTAGAAAATGCCCCTCTCTCTGTTGGAGCCACGCTTTTCCGCCTTCCGTCCATCCACGCGTTCTAACGGTCATCTAATAGAGCAATTACGCGGTTACAGTTAACCTGCGCGCTCCGGTTAACGGTCGAAATTTCCACTGGACATTTCTAATGGGCCAGAAGGAAAGCCGGCAATTGCTGGCGAAAGTTGTTGACATTATTCAGAGTACGAGTATCTACGGCCTACGCAGTTGTGGCTCGCTAGCTACTCACCTCCGGTTATTAATTATTCATGGCAGGCACTTCTCGGTAATTATACATTTTAATGATTCGGTGGGACATTGTTTGCGAAATGTGGCGTTTTAAGACGTTGGTGTCTGTTGCGCGGACGCAGCTGGGACCTTTGTCGAGCCAGAACGGCTTGGGGAAGGTGGCCTCCGTGGCTTACAGTTAAACTGGACACGAATCCGGTAACGCGCGATACTTGGTGAATACTCGAGTACACGCTGAACGGCTGCGACTTTCGCGGCGCCGCGGTATTATTAGCATACATACGTACATACACTGCTCGCACGCGATGCATCATCCGCGTGGAATGCAGAAAAACGTCGTGCACCGGGCAGCCTGCACGGCAGAGCACGCGCGGTCGTCCCGTTTCGGCTTTCTACGCGCTCAGAAGCGAAGATCACTCCGCAACGATTGCCGATAAGAGGTCGGTTTAACCCGTTACATTGATTAGTTACATTGATCGCCTCCGCTGCCTTGTTCGTCAAACACTTGAATTGAAGACACGCGCGGTTAGTTACCCGCGGTTAGGCCGTAGGATTAGATTTTGTAAACAGCAGGGATGCTGAACAGTGAACCTCGCTCCGTTGACCGTTCAGCATTTCAGATTCATTGTAATTGATGTAATGAAATCGGGGACACGAATCTCTTTCCGCCCCTGCTCCTTCCACATTCATTGCTCCTGCAATCTAAACGATTACTCCTCAGTCGCGATTTATATCAGGCCAAGTCTCCTACAAAACTCCACTGCAGCTACCTGCTGGATCAGACGGGTCATCATCGGCGGCGATTAACTACAGCCTCTCGCCAGGAGGTACCCGTTTGACACAGCCGCGTGCACATCACAGTACACAGACACAGGCACAGACACGCGTGGATGGCTGGCGAAGGATCCGCTGCACGTGCTGTGCGCGCAACTTGTACTTACTACATGTCACACGTGACACGTTTGCCAGCGATTCCTTGCACCCCTGACTGCGGAGTGGCATCGCCAGGCGTTTCCAACGCAACCCTCCGTTCTCCGGCTCTCCGCCAGTCTGCAACAGGTGGCGGCGGCACGGGCCGCGTCCGAACAGTTGCCTGCTGCCAGCTGCTAGCTGCCAGCTGCCAGCTGTTCTGCGTGCAAATCCCGCGGTAATTCGTGACTCATGACATTTCATTCGTTACACTGTGCGTCACAGTCGCTTGAATATAGGTGTTTTTTAATCCTTTTAATGTCTTCCAAATTCCAGAATGTGCTCAAACGTAGTTGTTCGAACAAAAGTAATTTTTATTTTCAAATACTTTGCCACTAACGACTTTACCATTTGGGATTTTCTATTCTTCACCACTATTTCTCCTAATATTTCTCTCGCTCCACATCTGAGGTCAGAATATGTATAGGTACATAACGCAGAAATCTAGATACGCGGCAGCGTCTCGACGCCAAGTACGTGTTCCGACACCCTGTATATCTAGACATTTGCCTAGATGTCCGCGGCCTGGAAGTAAAATACTTGGCGTGGCCAGGCAAGGTATACCTTCCCTCTCGCAGGCTTTCAAATAATTTGTCAATTTAAAGCTCTGGCAATATGAGTACATTTTCATTATTTTTCGTTTTTAAATAATTCTTATTCATCGACACCTTGACCTTGCCTGGCCACGGACAGGCCGCGGACATCTAGGAAAATGTCTAGATGTTACATTTTATCTTCACATTATTAAAATGTCCGCGATATGGGTAATGGAGTTGTGGAAAGCACCTTTACGTACTTGCAGCTCATTTTGATTTCACATTTTTTTTTTTATATTCCACTTATTATTATCTTCTATTCTTTTGTGATTTATTTGATGTCATGTACTTGGCGTATTTTTTTCACTTTATTCACAAATTATTTACAGAGAACAAAATCACTTACGCCACTATCCAATTAACATATAACGTAAAATAAAAGAAATCTCAATAATACGAAAACGTGGGCTGTTGGGGTTCCGTCGGTGGTGGCTTACCAGTTACCACTAACTCCGCTGTTGCAAGCGTCCGTGGAGAGGCCAGCAGAGGCGTCGGTTTCCTGAAAAACACATTCTGCTCGAATTAGACCGATGAACTCGGCGCGATAGGGGATTCTCAGAGCCGCTGTACGGCGTTCGTTTGGCCCCGCTTCTACGAGCCGGTGGACGATGGGAAATCATTGTGTCACCGAGAACGACGAAGCCCAGTTCTCATGGGGCTGCTCGTGTGGGATAGACGCGCACGTAGCGCTGTACATATGTATGTACTCGTATGTATACGTGCCTGGAGAGCGCGTGGCAAGGTAGACGAGGGAGCAGAGTGACGAAAGGTATCATCGGGGTGGTGGGTCCCATTCGGTCGTTGCGGTGGCCGCAACGGGGCAACAAGAGCCGGGCACCATATGTACACACACGTCGAGCCAGCCGTTTTGGCCCGACCTCTTTGCGGCTACGTGGGTGGAATAGGAAGTCGTACATTAAATCCGAACCGCCACCTTTCAGCGCTTAAACGCTTCTCTCGAATAGAATGCGCAGGAGATAGGGGTATACCGACGCGTCACAAAAGCTGGATCGTGATTGCGCTCATTTTTCAGTTAACGCTCCGACGAAGGAATTCCCTTCTTTCTTATCGCTGCGAGTGCATCGCGACTGCGGCCAAGTTTTCAGAAACGCTCGCGCTCAGATTTGGCCCTCGCGGCGTCGATCGAAAGAGCAGCAAGCAGTCTACACTACCTGTCCTCCTTAACTTCGTGGCTTCGTGGCTTCGTGGCTTCGTGGCTTCGTGGCTTCGTGGCTTCGTAACTCGTCGCGCGGTTGATCTAATTGAACGTACAACGGTCGCGCGAAGCGCGAATAGTGTCATGCGCGACATGATGAAACGCGAAAGGATTTAGCCTTCGTGTCCAAGGCTGACTGCTCGAACCAGTCGAAGCTCGAACGGCGAACAATCGTCTGCACTTTAAGCCGGTTTTACGCGGTTTACCGATCCGCCCGCAGAACAATGGAGCCCGTTGGTCTGTCCTCCCCGGGTTGCCCTAACCCTAACGAGATTCTCGGACCCGAGCGCGGAGAAGTTCGCGGGAAAGAATGTTGGCTCGCGTGACGCGGGCTCGCGTCGTGAAACGCGAGAGCGACGGGAAACGGTTCTTCAAACGAAAGCAGCGAACCCAGGCGCCGCTGTCAGGATATTGTTCGGCGCGGGACGAGGAAAGATCGCGCGGAATAGTTTCCCATGACACGGGGGAATGCTGAAAAGCTGGAAATGCATCGCGCAACGGCTCGCGTTCCCTTCCTTGAGGGGAAGGGTGACTCGCGGCCACGGAATGCGCGAAACGCCCACGCCGACTCGGGGATCGTTTCCATTTCGAGGCGGCAGCTTATTTTTTCATCTCGAGAGCGCATTCTACAGACTTCGTCGCGAGGATAGGTACATATCTGTATCCGGAGCCGAATCGCGGAACGCCGAACCGTGGGAAGTGATTTCCAAGAATATGTTTTGTCGAGCGATCCGAATGAACGCTGCTTTTCTTCGTTGCAGGTGTCGGTGGGGTGAGCAGGTCACGCTACCTAGGTGACACAGTCGCAGGCCGGCAATATGAGAAACTCAACGCTGCTGAAGTGGGCGCAGAACTCGGCGAACAGCAAAAATCAGACTAGCAAGAATGGTGAGCTATTGGCTAAATTGGCTAAATTGGCTTGCGATTTGAAAGCGCGACCGATTCCTTGTAGGGCGCGCGCGAAATCGGTGAATTCTGTTTGCAGGGACGAGTAGGAACTGGATACACCCATCGGACGCGCTACAAAAGGGCCACATCGCCTACTTGGTCAAGGTACCGCTGCGACACTGTCATCGCTTCTGTTTCATTCTATTCGCTTTAAGCCGGGGATCCCGCCTGGAAGCTAAGAAAACCTATGCTGTGCTGTGCTATGCTATGCTATGCTATGCTATATATCCGACCTGTACTATAAAACCTAAAAAGAAAAACACAGCACAGCTTAGCTTAGCTTTTCGTGGAAACGGTTCCATAGCTTACAATTACCTTACAGGTGGATTCCCGGCTTAACGATCTATTGAAGCTAATTTTTGCAAAACTCAGCATAGTAGGTATGGCGTAGCTCTGCTTAGCACCCAGGTGTATTCCCACCTTTACATTAGGTATATGTAGATTTCGAGGCATCGTACAGGCTAAAGAGAGAATGATCGATGCATTACCTTGAGCCTCGCGCTCCTCCGGGTTACTCGTTACCAAGCGTTTGCAAAATCCCGAACGATAACAAGCAGCTTGGCTTCAGCACCGCGTCGAGGTCGCAGCCAGTTGCAAGATCGGCGGAACGCGTGTAAAAAAACAAAGCATCGATCGCGTCGCGGTGCACTCGATAGTCGATACTCCTCCAGATATCGGCCTCTCTGAAAAGGTCCAGACCACGCGTGGATATCTTTCGATTTCGGAAAAACGCCGGCCCCGCTTCGAGGAAATCCATCGTCCGGCTATCGTCGTTTAAAAATAGTCTCGGTGTATGCCAGCGTCGTTGCACGATAACAACGGGAGGCACGGGGAAATGATTTGGGGCGGACCGAGGAGGCCGGATAAACGCAGATAAGCGGCGTTTTATCTGTCCACGGTTTTGCAACCTGCCGGAGGTTTGTTACCGAGTCACTGGAAGGGGGGAATGTTTGATTCTCGCGTCGACCGAGATAATGGAAATCGTATTTGGCGAGTTGCGCCAGAAGATTCGCGAGCAGCGCGAGCACTCGGTGGCTCTTGTATGTGCGTATGTATGTATGTTTGCCCCGTTCGCCTGCTGTCGCCTCGAAAATGTTGCATAATCCCCTTACGGGTGTGCTCGCCTCTGCCTTTCATTTCTCTGCCGGGGAATCGTCGCCTGGCACGTATGTGAGCCTCTTTCCGAATACAAATACAGGCTCGTTCGGGAAACGGGCCGGAGGTTCGTTGTACCTTGAAATTTCGCGAGCAAAGTGATGTACCTACGTCGTTCAGCTTTCGCCGGAACCGATTAGTGATTAACCTATCGCGGGATAGGTATCTGGGGGGTTCGGGCGACAGCTGACAGCTGACAGCTGACAGCTGACAGCTGCGTCTCCGCGTCCCGATTCGGGGAGTTCAATGCCGCCCGAAGTGCGGCAGAGTTGTGTGATTTTTATCCTCGTTCGCGCACCGTTCGCTGTTCGGACTAAATTTAGAAGACCCCCGCGGAGTGCACGGCTCCGCGGGCCTATTTATACCGACGACAGCTGGAGCAATCGATGCAACAAAGTACGCGTGCATCGCGTATTAGGTAGTGGACCGACGGTAGGGGGAGGCCAGGCCGCCGCGCCTTCTCTCGTTCGTCGTTCATCTCGACGTCGCGGTATTTATAGGTATGTTTGCGACACTGCAGGAATTAGGTATTACCTACGGAACAATGGTTTATGATGATCGTCGGGAACGTATGCAAATAGCCGAGGAACGAGTAGAAAAAAAGCGGAGGATGAATAATGAACGGCGAATGCAGGATTTACGTGAAAAACGTTTCAGTACTTGGGTAGCACGGAAGTGGATCAACCCAAGGGGATCGAGGTGGTGAAGGAAGCGATCTGCAAGCTGAAATTCAATCAGCAGCTGAGGAAGAGCGAGGGGACGAAAACTCCGAAAGTGGAGCTGACCATAAGCATCGATGGGGTTGCGATTCAGGAGCCGAAGACCAAGACGTCGCCAAAAGTACACTATTATGATATTTTTTACAGCACAGCCTCGGTACAGCAGCCTTGATGCCTATTGGCTCCTCTAAGCCAATAATCCCTTTTCAGCGGATCATGCATCAGTATCCGTTGCACAGAATATCGTACTGTGCCGACGACAAGGGCGAGAAGAAGTTCTTCAGCTTTATCGCGAAGGAGGAGGACGCCGAGAGGCACACGTGCTTCGTCTTCGTCAGCGATAAACTGGCGGAAGAGATCACTCTGACGATCGGCCAAGCGTTTGATCTAGCGTACAGGCGGTTCTTGGAGACCTCGGGGAAAGACCTGGAGGCGCAGAGGCGCTGCATGGTACTGCAGCAGAAGATAAAGCGGCTGGAGCACGAGAACAACGTGTATCGGCAGCGGCTGCAGGACATAGCTGCCATCAAGGGATCGGTTAGTTCGTTGGTGGACGACTCGTAGTGTGCCTTGCGGCCAGCGGTGTTTCACGGATATTGTATTCCTCTTCCAGGCTGACGTGTCGGCCTACTTGTCGCAGCACAACCTTCCGGATATCCTACACGTGCCTGGTGGAGTGCCATCGAATGAGACAACGCAGCAGGTAAACGGGACCAGTAGCAGTAGCAAGTCATCGTTATCGTCCCTTGGTTCGAGCAGCGATGCTAATGGAAACATTGGAAACATTGGAAACACGTCCAACGGATCGCAGCAACCGCCGCCAGTTCCCCCGAGAAGCTTCGAAAAGACATTCGACGACAACTTTCTGGGGTATGTAGAGAAGCGGAGAAGGCGTTTCAGGTTGCAGGGTTGGTGCTTTAAACTTGGTGGAATTTTTTTCAAAAAGAACCGAGCCTGCTGCTACGCCATCAGTTGGTACCAAGCTAGAAGGGCTTCTGATGGACGAGTTCGAGGAGGATTTCAATCCAAGAGCGTACGAAAGCGCGGCGAACGGGCTTCCGAATCACCAGACCAATCACAGTTCCCTTCTAAATGGTCAAGTGTCCGCCAACTCCAACTTCTTTGCACAGAGCAATGGCACTACGAGTCCTCCTCCGTTATGTAAGTTTGCTACTTATCTACCTACTTCCGTCTAGCGAGAATCGGGAATGGATATTAACTATCGCGTTGCTAGTTGCTAGTCCCTACTAGTCCCTCTGTTTTTCCGTTCAGTGGCCCCACCGCCGAAGGCAAAGGATTCCAGACGCCAGAATGGGGTGAAGGAGGATTTATTCGGCAGCATTCCGTTCAATCCGACACCATCCGTGAATACCAAGAGCGAATTCAATGATCCTTTCGAGATGGGTGAGTTCGGAGCCCCGACAGCGATTTTTAATCCCAGCCAGCAGGAACTGGAAAATGCTATTGGCCTTTTAGACAAAAAACTGCTCGAAATGAAGGTAAGGCTTCTTATTATTTAATAACGCGAAATGGAAGCTGTAGTTTGAGGTTAGTTATCCACGCTAAATGTTAATCAGTGACATGTTTTAATTGTAGGATGGCTTCAGCAGGGGTCTTGCTATCGATACCGATGATTTCTCGCTGGAGAGCTTGGACCCGCTGCGGAATTGAACGAACGGTTAGGGCATACAGAG
This sequence comes from Andrena bucephala, assembly GCA_947577245.1. Taxonomy (NCBI): domain Eukaryota; kingdom Metazoa; phylum Arthropoda; class Insecta; order Hymenoptera; family Andrenidae; genus Andrena; species Andrena bucephala. The sequence continues at coordinate 78,004,374 of OX387717.1, read as the reverse complement.
CATGACAGTGCAGGGGAAACGAATAGGCAAATTGGGAACTACATTTATACAAAGCCAAAATTAGTCAATTATTATTATTATTATTATTATTATTATTATAATTATGCTAATCGTATATTTATCGTGATGTTTAATATTTATCACATGCCTACTAAATATCAATAGTAGTAGCGTATAGCGTATAGCGTATAGCGTATAGCGTATAGCGTAAGCCTCGATACCGAAACGGTGCAGAGATTACTCATCGTTACGAACCACAGGAAAACAAACGGTATTGAATATTGATATGTAGTATGTACTCGCATCGTAGGTACTGTTCTATCAATACTGTTTGCTTATTTTTCTAACACGAAAATTCAGCTATTTTAACAGAATGTCGAGTTATTCTGCCCGAATCTCATTATCGGTCGATTGATAAGACAGGTTCCTAAGTTAAGGATGCGTGAGAGAAACGCATAAGTCGGGTCTCTACTTCGTCGGGGTCTCCGTTATTCCTCCTCTTGGCTGCTAGATTTGTCGGGTGGAGGAAAAGAATTTCTTGCTACTTCTATCGCCAAGAATACTGTTACGTCAACCGATCGTTTTTAATCGAGAAATCTCCGAGGGCAACGCGAAAAGTTGCCTCTACAACCATAAGATGCAATTAAGAGAAATCCATAATATATTTTTACGCGGATTATAGTCTAACTTATGGCCGTTGCGTCTGTGCATTTCTCGTCCACGCGAATTCATAGAAGGGAAAAAGAAATCGGCGCGCTAGCTGTAGTAGCTGAAGTAGCGATGATAGAGACCACTACTACTGATACGTAGACGATTGTACAAGTAACATCTGCAACCTGTTCCATTCGATTCATCGTCTTCTACATTCCTCTGATCGTTCTTCAACGTTCCACGCTCGATTTTCTATACCATGTTAAACCGGCATGAGTGTTGTACAAGATTTTAGTCGTAGATTTTACAGGCTCTTATGCGTGCTAAAGGTCATGCATGCAGTCTTGGAGATCGAGCAAAGCTGATATTTCATACAGCAACAGAGGGAGGATCATTAATTGTGTACATATGAAATGCTGTTTTATTGTTGTTGCTCTATTGTTTAAGCATTATCGTTAAGAATATAATGCGTGAATATTGTAATCCGAGAAATCCGTTTCATTTCACACGAAAGTTCAGTGTGCCACACGCCTTTCCGCCCTAAATTTCCTAAAGTTCTTCCAGCTTCCTTCCTAACTCCACACATTTTCCTTAATTTATTTCCTCGTTTCCAGATACGTCCGCGATACGCAAGAACAATAATTTACAACATGCTTCCTCAATCGCCGATACTTACAGACTGTACTTCGGATAAAGGATTTGAATTTCCGCGCCACTCGTAGAGCAGGTCGCTCCTCTACCAACCGGGACCATGGCGGGACCGAATTGCCAGTGTATCCACGGGGGGGAGCGCCATTGTCGTAAACGTGTATTGTCGCGTCAGTATTCCGCGAGCTTCCACGGCGTTCTGTCTGGTTCTGTCGGAGCTTGGTACGGAGGAAGGAGAATCGTCGTTGGTCGTGTCCCGTTCGATCGTGTACTTACTGCTGCGGAGTACGACAAAAAGTGCCTTTCCCCATTTAACCGACGGAATAACGAAGCGAAGGATGGCGGACGACAGCCACGAGAACGGCACCAGCAACGGGGACGTGCCCGAGATCGAGCTGATCATCAAGGTGAGTCTGGCACGCGTGCAGAGCAAAGACGAGGAAGGAGAATGAGACAGGGGGGAAGAAAGGCGATCGTTCCGTGCACGATATATGGGCGTGGAACGAACTGTGGACTGGTTTCTTCCTGTACTCTCTTCTGCCTCTTCCACGGTGTACCTATACTTTTGCTGGTTCGTTCCTCGGCGGTGATCTCAGCACTGCCGAAACAAACACGTCTCCGCGACAAAGACGACCCGTCCACCGTCCATCGTCCATCGTCCATCCCGTTTTCCAAATGACCACGCTCCTCCGCCGCGATCGTCATTTAATGCTTGGTTCTTAGCGCGTCCGATCCCGATCCCGATCCCGATCCCGATCCCGATCCCGATCCCGATCCCGATCCCGAGTTTCACGGTCTCGCTGTTCCCGGCAAATTCCGGCAAATTCGTGGACGCTATCCAATCGATTCGCCCGATCGATGCCGGACGTCAGAAATCTCGGCACCACGGACGGGTCTGGACTTTGCCTCGCGGAACATGGTGGCGGCATGCGGCAAGAGAGCTTTTCGCATTCGTCGATGACTAATTGCAAGCGCAACTTTGCCTGAACATGTTTCCTACGTGATCGGCTGGACTTGGAGCAAACGAAACCCTTGACTCTTATCTCGCGATACGCTGCCGCGGCCCGCGGTGTAATAGGTACTTTCCTTTTACGGTCGATCACACCGCTTGTCTCACCGCCGCGCCGCTCGATTCACAAAAGTTCCTGCTGTCCGACTTGCTCTCTTTTCCCGCGTGATTCGCCGAACAATGCCGACCGGAGTCGGCCAATGACGTAGAAGACGCATTCTAACAGGCCGTATATATTAATAATTTAACCAGATTAGAACCGTTTACGCGTGGTCGGCGGGGGGAGGATGAGGAAGTAGGCGCCTGAGAGTTTACATCTCAGTGTTTGCGCTTCGCGTTAATTGCTAAAAGCTACACGGGGACAATTTGAATATTTGGTCAAGAAAAGACAGCAAGTTATCACAGTAGATTAGCCCATAGAAGGCAGATTGTTTGCTCCGCTATCGGATCGCCGGTGTATCTGTAAACCGTAAACAGATGTTTTTCATAGCGATACGGATAATTGTTGTGATCGACGCCGAGGCGATCGATTGGATCGAGGGCGAACTCGATCCAGCTTCTCGGAACGATCTTTCACCGCGTGTGTTCCTGGGAAACGACACTCCTGTTAACGGTAAAGAGGCTTCCCTCGATTGTTGTCCAATTAAGTGTGGTCGTTCGATTAAACTTTCGCCAATCCGATCGGCTCTGGCTCGGGCCCGCTTCGTTTCTGCTGCCGCTCCTGATCGAGGCAATGTCAAACGCTAATCTTATCGCCTCGTTGTTAACTCGATCGCCGGTGAAGAATCCAGATGACGGCGGTACTTACCTCCTTCGGAATATTCCCCGTTAACACCTGCCTTGCCCTCTGCCCTTAACAATTACACAAACGCGTAGGTAGACCATTTTTAGGGCGCGAGTATCAGTTTCGTTCAATTGGAATCCCGGAAATGACGGAATTCCGCCGGAGTCTTGAAAATCGTACAAATACTCGGCTGGAATGCGCATTAAACGTCACTATCGGCGCAAGTGAGAGATTAGAGCGACCGTTTAGGTTCCGTTGCTCGGTCAGGAATGATGGGTAAGACGAAATGGAAGATGTGTTTTACTTTCACTGTGCGTAGACCTAATAAGATACCTACCTACCTACCTACCTACCTACCTACCTAGTACCACCCGGGATGCTTGCAACGCCAAGTTTCTCGATAACCTTCGAAGGTGTGTGTTTCGTCGTGGTCGCGTTTGATGTGTTTGCACGGTCACGAGGCGCCTCGAGTACCATCGCTGGGCTGGAATAAAATTGGACCGCCGGCGGTTCATTCCTTTTTTTTTTTTATTCTCTTTTCATATAAATCGCGCCGCTGGCCAGAACCGCGTAAGTAGGATCCTACGGGATCCAGAGATAGCCGTCGACCACGTTTCATTACGCGAGGAGATTTAATGGTAACTGGCCGACCTTGCACTCGGAAGGCGATCATGCGAGGTCCCCGTAAGTGTGTCAAACGGGATGAAACGACGGGGGAGCTCGACGACGAGGTCCTCGGGATTCTACCGTTAAACGATGAACTCCTTTACCTTCCGCTTCCCTCGCTCTTCTGCCTCTCCTTCCCCCTTGCTGCGTAAACACCGACATCTTAGCCCCCCTCTTCTTCATCATCGCCGCTCCTATTACGTATCTTCCATTCGCTGGTCAGCGGAGTGCCAATAGTCGACTTTGGTCATCGCGCGTCTTTCACGGTGATACTCGTGGAAACCTGGAAGAGAGTATCGCACGGCCACGAAAAGATCGATCGGATGTTGCGGCTTAATCTTCTCTAAGGTCATTACGCAGTAGGAAGCTGAATGCTGGATCTATGGGCAGGGTCACGGAGCTGGAGTCTCCAAGAATCAAGCGCGGAAGAAGCTTGTTCTTCACAGCTCTGCGTTCTCTGCACATACATATGCACGTTGTTGCGGAAAAAAAGAACTGAAGAAACGATGGGTCGTGTGTCATCCTCGTTATGAAACTGTGTTCAACGGTGCACGTACCACCTACATCACCGATACATGGCGGGGCGCATATTTACTTATTTACCGTACGGGTGTGCATAATACGGCAACTTGTTCGATGACGCAATGTACGTTTCTGTATTGTTTCCTCCTAGCTCGTTTCGCGGAGCCTGTGTACGGCTTCAAAATATTAAAGAAATGTCAAATGGGATCTAAATCCCCCCCCCGGTTCAAAGGAAAATTCGGATATACTACAGTATGACCCAACCAACGGAATGAACTGAAATTTTCGTGAGAGAACCTCTAATATAAAATTTTAGCTGCGGGTATTTGTTAGTTTCTGAGATATTATTAAACAACTTTCGGCATAACACATTGAAATCTACCTGTACAGACGTCACTAACACAACCATCATTCTCGTCACCGTCGATTGTTTCCCAGTCGACGATACAATGTACTATATTGACCTCATCGCGCGATGCTTGTAACTGCATCAGTTTTGGTATTCCCAAACTCGCATCGGTTCGGTAACATGTTTTACGCGCCCGCCCGCCCCCCATCTAGCCCAAACCAATACTAATACCCGGGAGAATTTGGAAAGAAGAATGCGTTGCGTCGGAATAAGTCAACAGTAATAATATATGAATTTGTACGCAAAACCTAACTGAAAAATAAATCTGACAGATGCTGGAAATGATCGACACATTTTGATTAACATACATTTATTTATTCAAACAAACCAAAATGTGTTGTTGTTACCGTATCCCTATACATTGTATCGTCGGCTGCGAAACAATCGACGGCGACGAGTAGATGGTTGTGTTAGTAACGTCTGTATAGGTAGATTTCAATGTATTTTGCTGAAAGTTTTTTTATTAATATCTCAGAAACTAACAAATACCTGCAGCTGAAATTTTATATTAGAGGTTCTCCCCCCCCCCCCCCCCCCCCTCGGCCAGCCCCTCAACATTTCAGTTCATTCCGTTGGTTGGGTCATACTGTAGTACAGTCAAAAGTTCCCCAGGTGCGTCTCTTTCTCTGTATTATAAGCAGATCGTGCTCCACTCGCGAGTGCATCGCAAGCGACTTAAGAAATGCTTATTTCAGGCTAAACGAGGAATTTGCTTCGGTCGACCACAGCCTCGTGTGCGAAAATTCGCGACACGTGAATCCCGTTGCCGCCGTACTTGGCGCTCGGGACGGCAGGACACGATTGCGATCGTCGCGATTATTCGCCGCGATGGACGTCGTAGGTATTGATTCACAAGGGCCGCGAACGTCGTCGAATGTAATCGAATTTTCAGGCTTTCGCAAGAGAGAAAGGAAGCGGCGAGGGGCGCGCGAGCCGAGTCGAGAGATCACTAGCGTTCGAAGACGAACCATGTTCCAGCATCTTCGTGACATTTCATCCACCGTCGACGCTTTCCGTCTGGCTCGTACTAACACACATACTTACTCCATTGCACGGGTACCGTTGCCCATTTCCACACTTTTCTTTCGACCCGTCCATTTCTTTATTCTTCTTCATTTTATTACACGGAAGATTAAGTAATGGCGCACTCAGGATTTAATCTTGGGGCGAGCCCAGTTGAAGGGATAAAAATATTTTTAATGCAAATTCAATAAAATTCATTAATTGATTATAAAAATTTATTTAAAGAATAAAATCCGTTTTTCTCTGCTTTTTACATGACCCTTTTGCTTCACCTTGGGGGCCCCTTCTGTGCGGGCCACTGCGGAACACTCCTTTTGCATACAACAGTTTAGAAATTATTGCGAAGAATCAAGTAGGTAATATCTCTACATAAGACTTTATCCATCCTTGATGCATTCAATAGATATTTAAATCCGTATACGATTCGACGGAAGCATCGCGAATGAACGCAATTCTACCGTCCCAATCGCGAGACAGCTCCGCTACTCTTAGGCTTTACGTAACATTGAGAGGAATTCATAGGTAAATAGGAACAGCCGTAGGCAGATTTTTCACATCGATCTGCGCGTTACCTCTCGATCGACGCGCTCGCGCGCGCGGTTTGTCACACCACCAATCTTAATCATTTCCAATAACACACGGAACTAACTGACCAAGCGCAAAATTGCCGCGTTCTGGCCTTGGCCAAAAAGTCGTCGAGCTTGGCACTGCGCTGGCTCGCGTTCCACGTGAAGAGACGGGGGTGGGGGCATGACTTGCCGCGTCATCATGGCTCGGCGCTGAAACTTGGAGGCCAGGTTTGCGTCATCGTGGAAAAAGAATCGAATCAAAGAAACGAGCGATGCTTGATTTCGGCCACTTCCCCTCTCCCTCCGCGTACGGGCAGATGGCTGTGATTTTGGGCGAGCGGCGGGGATGGAGCCTGACGATTTTCGTCGAAACGGGGTGAAAATAGAAACGACGTTGCCGACCGGCGTTGATAGCGCTGGTAACTAATATGTACTGGATGCTCCTGCTTACTCCGTCTCCGGCAATTAAGGGGTCATGCCTAGTTGGCAGGCGTGATTTTGGGGAATTTTTTTTTGGAAAATCTAATGTATATTTTTACAACTATTTGCTTATTTTAAAAGTACACATATTCAGCAACTCTCGGTAATTTTGTTATAGAAAAATATTAAAAAATGAACGAATAACAACCACTCTCCCGGAAGATATTTTTTTTTGCGGTGAGCACGATTTCTTAAAGCTGGGTCATCTGAAATCAAAAAGTGACGAAGATTCTGTTAGTATATGAGTTTATCTAGTTCGTGAACGAAGAATTTTTCAAAAAAATGATTTCAGACAAAATGGCGGCCGTTTAACGCAAAATCAGGAGTTTTCGATGTCAGAATTGTTCGTTTTCATGAAAAACAATAATTCCTTCGTTCACGAACTAGATAAACTCATATAGGTACTAACAGAATCCTCTTCACTTTTCGTTTTCAGATGATCCGGCTCTGAGAAATCGTGTTCACCGCAAAAAAAAATATCTTCCGGGAAAGTGGCTGTTATTCGTTGATGTTTTAAGATTTTTACTGACAGTTGCTGACTATACATATGTACTTTTAAAATAAGCAAATAGTTGTAAAATATATACATTAGATTTTGCACAAAAAATTCCGGACCCCTTAAAGCAAAGCGCACTCGCAGTAGCTTGGATCCCGCCGCGCTGTCTCTTCCAACTAGCCCGCTTCCTATGTATAGGTACTTGTTGTTGCTGCGGGGAGCAATCGGTAGTGGTCGAGGCGAAATTCTTTCCGCGGCGGCACGGTGAACTGGGTGGTAGAAAACTTCCAAGTATACCTATCTCCGAGTAAGAAAGCGAAGCAGTGAGTGCATCGGGGGAAATGGGGGCGGAGCGAGCAGCATTTAAATATGGTACACTCCGAATTTGCTCGATCAACTGGTGGAAACGGATGCCAATCCGTGTGCTCCCTGGCTCAGCGGGAGCCAGCGGGAGCCAGCGGACAAACAGATCGCAGTTTGAGGACGGAGTAAAACAGGTTGCGAATTGTGTTGTTGACAGGCATCGACGATCGACGGCCGCCGAAAGGGCGCCTGCCTATTCTGCCAGGAGTACTTCATGGACCTGTACCTGCTGGCCGAGCTGAAGACGATCTCGCTGAAGGTAACGACGGTGGACATGCAGAAGCCGCCGCCCGATTTCCGTACCAACTTCCAGGCGACGCCCCCGCCGATCCTGATCGACAACGGGGACGCGATACTGGAGAACGAGAAGATCGAGCGGCACATCATGAAGAACATTCCCGGCGGGCACAATCTGTTCGTGCAGGACAAAGAAGTGGCTACTCTCGTGGAAAACTTGTTCAGCGTACGTACCAGGCCGCCGGCTTTAAAGAGAAATTTCTCTAGCTAGCTAGCTAGCTAGCTAGCTACTGAACCAACGGGGCGCTGATTCTCCTTGCAGAAGCTGAAGCTGCTGCTGCTGAACGCCAAGGACAAGGACAAAGATCCAAAGTCCTCGTCCCTGATGGCGCATTTACGGAAGATCGACGAGCATCTGGGCCGCAAGGGGACACGCTTCCTCACCGGCGACACGATGTGCTGCTTCGACTGCGAGCTGATGCCTCGGCTCCAGCACATCAGGGTTGCCGGCAAGTATTTCGCCGACTTCGAGATCCCGGACACTCTGGTGCATCTCTGGCGGTATATGCATCACATGTACAGGCTGGACGCTTTCCTGCAGAGCTGCCCCGCCGACCAGGACATCATCAACCACTACAAGCTGCAACAGGTAAGAGAGAGGTGTAGCGCTAAGATGCAGCGCAGCGCAGCGCAGCGCAGCGCGGTCGCACATTCTGCCCTACAATTTCTCCTCCCGTTTTGCAGAGCATGAAGATGAAGAAGCACGAGGAGCTGGAGACTCCAACCTTCACGACCAGTATCCCGATCGAGGTGAACGACGACTAGGCTGGACCTCTGCCGTCGGGTCTGCTGCGATCTAGGTCACTTCAATTTGGATAGATCATCGTCGATACCGCGGCGACGGCGGCGGCGGCGCAATAAACGATTTCGCGATTCTTCTAATTCGCAAGTCCTTCCGCCCGAAGAGAGGTCCGGATTATTTATAAAAACAATCAGAGTTTTAATGGAGCCCGTGCGGCCAGCTGAAAATTTCCATCGCACTCGGCTTAGATCCCGCGTCGGATACGACGCCATGCCACGCCGATTTATATAACACTTTTGCTACTTACATTTGATAAACTTACCGTCGACGCTGTTTTATGGCCTGAACCGACGAATATGGAACAAGTAGCTTTTTTACCGCAAGAGACAGGAGGTTACACGTATACATCTACATATAATTGTGCATTAAAGCTTTCGACGACGACGAGACCTGTACGCGTGTCCAGAAAACTATATGATTTTTCCCCTCTCCCCTTCTATTTTTCTTTTCTCTTTCACTCCCCCTTTTCTCGCTACGTACCGGCATCGTACGTAGCCTCGACTTGAGTAGCATTATCATTAGAAATGGCATTTTAATCTTTTACACGTACTTTAGGATCGAAACGTCGTATATATATTTTTTTTCCCCCTCGTTTCTTAGGATACAGTTTAGGTGGTTTTCCCTCGTCTTGCGACGGCGACAGCAGTACAGCGAATCGGAGAATGCAAAAGGGACGTATGCATTTGAAGCGCAGATGATCGTTGATTATGCTAACACTTTGCATGCGGGCGCTTGCAATGTGTTAATGTATTCCTCCGTTTTTATTTTTTCTTTTTCTTTTCTCCCTCGACCGAGAACTACCTTGTATTTATCGTGCACCCGAATATTAGTCAATAAAGCGACGCAACGATGGTTGTTCTTTAAAAGCTACTTTAATTTCTCAGACCCGCCTAAAAGGGACTCTAGTCTAACGCGCTTCGCATGACGTCGAGATTTCTAAACGGCTACTTTCGATATCAGATTCGAACGAAACGGAGTGCATACGTCTCTTTCCGGTTCTACGTTACGGCGCGCAGATTCCTAGGTAAATCTGTCCCATCCTGAGACAATTATTCACGAGAGGGCTCTTATGTTTCGTAGGTAGGTGATTCGCGTCAGGGTGGAAAGAATTTTCATCGCGCGGTTGTTACGAGCGCCATTACGACAGCGCTTGATTCTATTAACACAGTCCAACGACTTAACAGACTCGGTATTACGTAATTAGTAATTGTATTATTATATTATAAATGACGATTATTATTATTATTATTATTATTATTATTACTATTATTATTATTATTGTATTACTTTGGTTTATACTCGTAAAAATGAATATACCAGTGTTGTTTACAATAACGTTCTAGCCTCGCGCGTACTTTTATTCAGGAGTCGAGATTCAATTGCGGCTTGCGGGGAACACACGAGCAATGGAACTCGTATAAATTTAACGGAATTATAGGGCAGAACCTCGCTGGAAACGAAAAAGAATAATAGACGTTCTCCCGTCCATTCGTGCGAGTTTTAAAATAGCACGCGCTTTCCCCCCACCTTTACCCTGCCGCAGCGTCTCTATATATTACGACGCGTCTTCCATTCATAAATAGGGAAGCACTTGTACCGGCGGCCATCTTGACTACGCGGTCAACAGACCAACTTTTATTTTCATCTCCGACCGCCCGTATTTCCGTACACACCGTTCGCAGACCAGCAACGATATATTAAGGCAAGTAAATAACCTCTCCCCGAGGCAGAATTTCCTACAGAAATTCGGCGATATTGGAAACGAAAGAGTGTCGCTGTGTTGATCGCAGTCGTGTCAGTACGCAGTGCACAGCTGATCAGTCGCCCCGACGGACGGGCTAGCCGCTCGTTCGTACTTTGAAAATCCTCGAAAACCACAGAAAAACTTACCGCCCACCACCGCACTGCATCGTAAGCACAGTGACAGTTGAAATCTCGGTGCACGACACGTGAACGGAAATCCCTACCGAGTGTCCCTACGGAGCGTGCGTTGCCTTTTCCTCGTTCGCGTTGGACATTTCCAATGGTTGCCGTCGTCCGGTGAGTTTCAAGCACACGATTCAAACTTAGTTACCCGTCTGCCCCGAGCAACCACACCGCGGCACGATTTCGCGGTTAAAAATCCTTCGATCCAGCCGACTCATCGCTGCGCTGTAATTCTTAATTAACAAACACGGGACACAGGAACGGTACGCAGGAGATACGAGGCGGAACATTTCGATTGACTTTTAGCCGCGTGATAAGTACCTAGCACTTATGTACGTCCGCGACGGAACATACGAAAGATGCATTCGTCGGTGGATATTGGATAGATACCTATAATAGTTTTCTTCATTAATGACTTCTCGTAATCAGAGTGCTAGTGCTCTCCCGTTCGGTAGGTGCGTTGATTCCAAACGACGATGGTGGTACCGAGAAACGGTAGGTGGTAGTGGGAGAAGGGGTGGTGGATGCATACCTCCAGCCTCCAGCCTCCAGCCTCCAGATATAGTAGATCGATATCGATAAAGATTAACGTCACACGTTTTCTTGTCCGATGTAACGTTGTGTGTGTGTCTGTTATCGAATGTGTTTCGTCAGGCCGCATGCTCGATATGTTTATCCGCCATGTCTAATTATTACGTGTTTTCCTGTACAGTTCTCTATGGGCTGCGCAATCTTTTCATCTCGTATCGGAACGAAACGCGTCGCTCTTCAAAGTGTACTCGTCCACGCGCCAGGGTGCACGCGTGGACGAGTCAAAGAACGACTATGACTATGCATACTATTCTAGTCGAAAATATAGTACATATTTTCTCAGGCGTGACATAGGCATAAGAGGGTGGACCACCAGGGTCAATCGATGCCACGAATTCCAACACTTCGCCGACGATTTTCTTCCACTCGATTTAAAAAGTAGACACCTGAGTCAGTCGGGGGAGGTTAATACAAAAATACGCGTAAAACGGCGGATAATGTTTTTAGCCTCTGCTCCTCCCCGTTATGTAATCGCGCGTTAATCACCGTTCAGCCGCGACCCTCCTGTAATCCGATCCTGTAATTGCTCGATCGATCACGATACCTCGGGGGTTGCGATTTTTTTGGCACACGTGGAAACAGGACTCGGAACGCCAGCGATATTTATATTCGCGTGGAAGAGCTGTGCTCAGAGTGCTGAGAGTGCTGAGAGTGCTGAGAGTCAATAACAACGAGCTTTACGAGGGCACGTGAATTATCGCGATCGTAAAGAAACGGCGTATCGTTAACCCCGCGTTCACGATGCACGCGCGGCGATCTCCCAACGATAAAACAGGAACCTTCACCCTCGCCGATCGGTTCCCCAGGGATAAGTATCGCGAGCTGGCGGTCGACGCGGACGTTTCCTGCGCGAAAAACGCTATAGCATTACTTATTCTCAGAATACTGTTTATTTTCGAAGCGCGAATTACCGTAACTCTGCATTTCTGCTTCCTTATTTTTCACCGCTTGCAAACTCGACGGGCGCGCTTCTCCTTCGCCGTGGTCGCCCAGTTTCTTAGCGATAAGTAAAAGTCACTGACTCGCGAACAAATTGCAACCCGCGTTTATCGCGTGTTAAGTACTTGCATCCGAACGATCGATGCGCAGCTCGGCGGATCACAACAGGTGTGTCCAGCGCAATTGAACAGGACCATTTATCCGCATCGAACGCGTCGGATTGTTCGCTAATCGACAGGATGCTATCGCGGTGATAAAGCCGGTCGCCTGCTCGCCTGCGCGCCTGCTCGCCTGGGACGCCTGGGACGCTTTAGACGCCAGACGTTTAAAAAGAAGCCGCAGAAAATTATTCCAAATGCGTGAAAATACTCGTGGAATTCGCTTTTCCCCGCATTGCCAGGAGCAGACGAAAACAGCCACGCTGTGTCTCCTGGGTTATTTCATGACACAAATATCTTGCCGGCATGCTGGAATTCCGCTTTTCCTTTTTCCCCCGGTCCCGACGACGAGCGACACTCTCGTTCCCCTCTTAAAATCGTCTCTGTCCCGCGCGTCCGCTGCAATTAGATTTTTCTCTCTCTTTATTGGGAACCCCTCGATCAGGTCTGCGCTTACACGGACACGGCAATAAAATCGGCATTGACACGCACGGGGACTGAAAGTTATTCGACTCCACTCGGTAAATTGGGTCATCGCGGGAACGATTCTATTTTGCAGGGCGGTGTTCACCCGTGCTCCGTCTCCGAATGCTTCTCGAAAGCGCGCGGAGTACATAGTCGGTTACCGTCTAATTAGAAAGTCGTGTGACGAGTGTGACGAGTGTGACGTGATTCGCGATTGCCACGAGGGATTCGACCCGCTCTGCCGTTTCCGCATCGAGTCACTTCCCACGCGTGTTTATTTGTAATTTTCGCCAAAGGCGCGTTGGCAGGCTCCGCCGCGGGGAGTATTTCGAACGGCGCGTCGAGGACACTGCGGCGACGATTCCGTCGCTGGACACGATCAAGGTAGCGCGCGGGTGGTTTATAATATCCTGTTGCAACTTAGAAAGCACCGGTGACGTCCCGTTTAAAAGGTAGGGGACCGGTGCCCGCTGGCAGACGGGGGAGTTTTCTCTCTGATGCCCGCACCCACCTGACACAGTCGCTGGCTGCCAGGTGCGAAGCGAACGAATTATTAATTCTGCCCACCGCTTTATTCTCTCGCGTGGCCCAGCGCCAAATGCGAATTGCACGCGCACAGTCTCTAACCTCTTAGTATTTCCCGATCGGGCGAGCACCCCTCGACGTTTTTAAGTATAATTACGTTCACGTTTGGGCACATGCACGAGGTAATTCTATTTGTGTAGGTATTTTAACATATCTGCGCCTGTGCCTGTGCCTGTGCCTATCCCGAATATGGTATCGATTACTTTGACTTGAAACGCGATTTTCGAATTCTAATCCAGTCTAACTCCCAACCGGCGGTGGTTCCACATTATTATGTTGGAATTATATTCTGAAATATCTTTTTTTATTGTATTTTCTTTATCTTACCTTATATGGGAGGGGGTGGGGTGGGGTGGGGTGGTGGGCGTGTCGCAGGTTATTTGAATACTATAAAAAGAGATCGCGATTCGAAAAAGTCTGGGCAACACTGTTTTATTCAATTTTCCTCGACGTGCAATTCGTTTATGGTTTAAAATTAACGCGCCTCGCTTCCGCTAAGGGAAGCAGCTAAGACCGTCCCCGTATATTAATAAGTATAAAACGTAGCTTTAGCTTGCTCCGGAGCCGAACCGATGGAACGAAGCGCGAGGTAGATTCGGGAAGGGGGCGGATGGCAGAGTTCTCGATACTTTCGCAGGGGATCGAGGGATTTATTGAAATTTATCGAGGCTGTGGGTGCGCGACGGGTGCACCTGCAGGCAGGCGCATGCGTGCGCGCGTGGGAGCGTGGCACGCGCAGTGCCGGCTAATTATGTGGCACTCCTACGTTCCACGCGGCACAGGTGTCCATCGTTTCTTTGCTCGCTGCCAATTCCCTAACCTAACGGGTGTTTCGGAGTTATCGACCTTTGAAATTTAACCGAGACGTTTGCTTGGAAACTTGAGCGAATTCCAGGACATGCGGGTCCGAAGAAGTCTTGCGAACCAGCGTCTCGAGGTAGGGGTCTGTTATAAATATAACAGACCCCTCCAAACTGATCGTTACTCAGGATTTGAGGAATAGTGCCCTAAAGCAGAGAAGTTGTCCGTAAAGGTTTGGCACCTCTGGATTATGAATAGTGTACGTATAGAAGAGTAGGGGCGACAAATTCGCAGGATCTCGGGTAAAATTATTGAAATCGAGTGATGAGCACAAAGGACAGGCCTTGCTCGAAGGAGTTAGACTAGGTGTGTAGTAACAAGGGAAGATCTGAAACTTTGAATGCGTCTGCTGATCACAACGCAATTTTTCCTCGATGCCCAAATTCACTCGAAGGGGGTGAATTTGGGCATCGAGGAAAATTCGGTTATTTTCCGATTTTGTGTTTAAACTCGCAAACAAGTCGCTTCTTTTAATTTAATCATTTGGTAAAAAAATTATTTTACAGTTTGCGAGTTTAAACAGAAAATCGGAAAATCAAACAAAAATCGCGTTGTAATCAGCTGACGAATTCCCTATACATATTCACAAAGTTTCAGAACTTTTTGAATTCCCGGATTCGGGATGTTCCCTTGTAGCTACTTACGTATAAGAATCAGAGAATGGGCGATTGCTAGGAGGAGGTTTTTCCCCAGATATCGCTTGGTGGCCTTTGCTATATGTATAATTACGAGGTCGATTTGCCCCGGACAGGTTCCACGGTCCTCTCCTTCTCGTTCCGCTCACGACTTTGTCTCCGTTAATCGCACCCTCCCCCTGGTCCGCTGATCCGTGGTTGAATAATTTGAAACACTCTCGCGCACCGAAAGCCGCCGCATTTTGGAGGGCATCCAAATCGTTTATCCACCGAACTACAAAATTTGATACGAAGCCCCGGACCTGTCGCTGCCCGCGGTGAACACAGAGCTCGACCGAGTCGCATGAACTGGTGTAACGAGAGAACCTGGCACCCGCAGGTAGGCCTTGCCAGGAGGATGGGGGCCCACGATGGGGGAGTGCCATTGCTCTAACATCGCTATCATGCAGCTGTTCCATGAGCTGAAGCAGCAGTTCCCTGCGCTCCCTGATCACGTCGTCTCCCAGTGCATCGCCCAGGTATAGGTGCTCTTTGTCCGGCCCGCTGCTCCCGGACGCTCGATCTGGAATAACCACCACCCTCCAGCTCGAGTTTTATGGAGTCTCGTGCTCCAAGTGGCCAGCCAGCGGAGCGTGGGCGCAGCGATATCTCTGCGAGCGCGAGATACCTGACCCCGCTTATTATCCGATCGAGTCTCCCGGGAGCAGGGCCCCCGATTGCACAGAGTGTGCTCGTAACCAGCCTGGAAAGATTTGCTCTCCTCGCTCATCCGTCGCGCCGCTAAAACGAAGCACGATAACGACTAACTCATAACCCTCGCCTGGCGAATTAATGGCACAGACTATTCCGACCCCCCGCCCCCTCTCCTATCATTGCACGAGCGTGTGTGTGTGTAAATGTTGGACGTGTTACAACCGCGCCTCTTAATCAGCCGGGGCTGAATGCACTAAACAATAATCTAGCCCCGGCGCTGGAGCGATCTGAGGTTTTCGCTTCTGAGGAGCCTTAATCCTGCGGGCATGGAAACCTCAGAACTGTCCATTACCAGCGAGGCGTTATTACCATGCTCTGGAAGCCTCGAGCATCTAACCGTCTTCGGTTCGAATGGGACTGGAATGGAGCGGGTGTCGTTAAGGCCGGGGGGCCGGGGGGCCGGAAACTGTCTGATCCAGGTGCGTGTGTGCGTTGCAGAACAGTCACGACCGGGAAACATGCGCGAGAAGCCTTCGTGCCACCCAAGAGTCACGACCGTCCCCTGGCGCGTTCCCACCGGCCGCCCTTTGCACCGTTCTCCAGCAGCAACAGCAACAGCAACAGCAACAGCAGCAGCAACGTTGCAGCGCGATGAGCCAAGGGCAACGAAACAGCACGAGTGGCAACAATAGCAACCCGCGACCGCACCGGCCAGCGTCCCTGGACATCGGCACGTCGCGACGCTGCCCCCTCAGCTGTACACGCGCCACCTCGACCTCCACGTCCTCGCCCATCGCGGCTGACCCCGCGACCCCTTCCTCGGCGCCGGCTTCCTGCACCGCGCGAGGCTTCTTCGACGATTGCGTGTCGGCGGCCACCGCCGACGCGAACTGCACCAATCACGTCCAGAGCGCGGGAAACGAGCCAGCCGGATTCGAGCTGAACGTGAACGTTGCCTGCAGTCCTGCCGGCAATCGCGGTACGCATCCACGGAGAACACAGGTCCAACCCTCCTTGGTTCGCGCTCTGACAGGGCTCGGGGGCCAGAGATGGGGGAAAATTTTGTTTAAATAAAATTTGACGAATAATTTTTCTAACTTTTAAAATTTTATTTAAATAAAAATTGTCCCCATCTCTGTCGGGGGCGAGTAGCTTCTTCTTTCTGTCTTCCGTTCAACTCGCACGTGTTGCAAAACATCGTACGCGGGTGTCCAGTGATGCCTGACGGTTGTCCCGTGTCGTCGGCTGTCGATTCGCGCCGCACGCCGTTAAGCAATCTCAGTTGGCCAGGGTGTGTTTAGTCTACGGTAGATCTGATCGCGATGAGGCATCGAAGACCCGTCGAGGAAACCGCTTTGTCCCCGACCCTGTGCGCGCACGCGGGGCATCGCTTTCCGGAACCTCGGTGACGCCGAGTTGCAACACGGTTGCACATTATAAATGGGATACACGATGCCCCACTCGGGCAATCACGTTGCCCGCATGTTTTCTACCGCGTGCAGCTGGTTCCTTCAGCGATTTTACACACCTACTACCGTTTGCATTACGCGGTGACCTTGCGCCGGTCAGTCGAAAGAGATTGCTGCTCGTTGCTCGTTGCTCGTTGCTCGTCGTTCGTTATCACCATCGAATTCTTTCCATTCCCGGTTCACGCCCCAGCGATCGTCGCTTCGAGATCCTTTAACGCGCGATGCCTTCTTTCTGATTGCAACGGAAGCGCAGATTTTCGAACGGTGCCTACGATCAGCGGCGGGGCCTGTAAACGAACCGATCTGATAGTCGATCCACAGCAACATTACGCGGAACCGCTGCTGACCGTGGAGAACGCGGGGCCGCAGAACGATCACACTCGAAGCTACACATCGGTGAGCCTGACACTGAGGCCGCCGTCCTCGGAGCCGCAACCCCCGATCGACATCAGATCGCAGGGCTCAAGCCTGATCTACTCCAGCTCGTCCCTAGATCCCCGGGGCTTTCAGAGCCGCCTTCAGATCAGCATAGGCGCGGGAGCCGTCGGCAGCGTAGCGGCTGCGAGGATCAGACCACCCATGGGCCCTGGCAGGCCCAATAGCTTGGTGCCACCGGCTCAAACTGGTCCTCAGAGGCCACCAGGTCTGTATTATTATTATTATTATTATTATTATTATTATTAATCCTCTTTATTACTCGAAAACGAAGAAACCTGAGTATGGGAAGCCTAAACGTGTGCTAGGAATTAAACTGAAATAACGACAATAAACAAACGTAACAAATATTAAAAATAAACTAAAGTAAGCAAAGTAAAGTCTCGAAAGTAAAAGGCGAAAGGACATGGACTAATTGTAAGACAACACTAAGAATAGTGCTGAAGCCGCTGAAGGATACCTATGCAGTCCTGTGTGTCGTTTAAATACTTTAAGTAACGAGTAAGATTTTAATTCGTTAAAGTAGATAATGGGCGGCAATTACTCGCCCCCTCTTGCTAATACATACCTTAGAGTTCTTCGGGGAACTTCTTGTTACCCTTTAAAACAACGACAATTGCAGGGCTTCCAGCTGGACCACCCAGTCAGTTGCCGAAGCCCACGACGACTATGAGCGCCCCGACCACACCCTCTGTGCCATCGACGACAACCATCATCCCTTCCAGCAGCCTTCCAGCGACACCGTCAGGACCGACGACGACCACGACGACCACGACGACCACGACGACCACGACGACGACCACGACGACCTCGCCACCCTCTAGCCCCATTGGCGAACGGACACCGCTGGCCAACTCCGATCAGAATCGATCGCCGTTAAATCAAGGTATCCCTCGCCGCCACCTTTCCACCCTCCCGCGACAGCTCGAAAATAACCTTTAGTCTGGCTATTTTTATTACATCTGCATCGAACGGCCGCCTTTGTTTTTGGGAATCCCGCATTATATGTATAGGTATCGTACACGTACATATTTACCTGCGAACCAGTCAGTCCGTCGCACGTACTACGCCCACGCACGTAACACTGAGAACGATATTTACGCATTCCTGACCCCACGCTCCGTCTATATATAGCCGCAGTCTTGCGGTTACTCCACGCGGACCACCTGATCCGCTTTTCTTCCTCGCGAGTACCGCCGTCTCGATCTTGGCGACGTGTTTCCTGAATGTGGCCGCCGCCGCCGCCGCCGCCGCCGCCCCTTTGTACCCAACCGGGCGAACAGTCCTTTATCCCCGCGCATGGACGGTATTCACACTTCACAGTCGCTACTTATTCTTAAGATCGTCTTAAGCATGCGGCATTCTCTGCGGCATTGCGGCATTGCGGCATTGCGGCATTGTTAGCTGTAAAGGATGGCCGAATACTTAAGATGATCTTAAGAGTAAGTAGCGACTGTGAATGCCGCCCTATGCAGGGGTGGTGGTCAGTATTTCAAGTTTCCCTTTGCCATCACAGTGGCGGACCACCAAAGGAAACTGCTCGCGGAGCAGTTGGCCAGGAAAGAAAGACTCGCCAGGGAGCTGAGGGCCGAGAAAGGACGACTCGAAGCGATGAAGAAAGAACTGCAGTCTCTCACGAGGCCGCTCGACTCCTCAATGCCGCCGCAAGTACGTACCTAATTACATTGTTGTACCCAGCCGCTGTCGTATTGCATTGCCGATTTCGTAGGAGCTGAAGCAGAAGCTGCGGAGCGAAATCTATCAGCTGCGGGTGGAATGCAACACACTGGCGGATGAAGTGGATCAGTGGTCGGATCCAAGAGGTACCAATCACGTTCGCATAATAACATCTGCAGTACAACACTTGTATCTATTTTATTGCTCAATAGTAGTACCTCTGGGCGAAACGAACGAGGAGTTCTATCAGGACATTTACACCGGTCAACCTCTGCCACCAAGGTCCGTCACTTCCAATCCACCCCCGCTGCCGATGCAGCCGCCCGCCTGGCAACCGGAACTCGGCGGGAACGCTGTCGACGGTGACGAACGGGGGGACGGCCCTTCTTGGGTCTGCAGAATGTGTACCTTTGACAATCACCCGCTGATGAACAAGTGCGAACAGTGCGACATGCCCAGGCTGCTGGATCGCGGAAACGCAGGTACGATTCCGGGGAAATCGATAAGGAAACTTGCGCAACCTCTCCAACACGTTTGAACATCGATCCATCCCCGCCCCCGCCCGCTATTTTATATGAAAATAGTAACAACGATGCGTGGCTTAACAGCATGTATTTTGTTCTTTCGTGATAAGTTTTGCGGATCGACTGACAAAGTGACAATACAATATTCTACGCGTCGATACTGTGTGACGTTGGTGCGCAACCAAAGGTGATAATTGATATACATATATGTAGGTATACATATGTATAATTGTTCGCTATCGTAAGTCAAGTACCTGCTCACTAGAGAGACAGTGGCGCGCACTCGATAAAAATATTTTCAAAGTAAATTCGATAAAACTCTTTAGGTGATTATGAAAAATGATTTAAAGAGTAAAATTCCATTTTCTTTCCATTTTACGAAGCTCCCCTCTGGGTGCACCACTGCTAGGGATATAGAGATTACAGAATTATGCATTGACGAACGGCACAAATAAAAAGTCTAAAACCTACTTTTACTGTACCGCATGGGCGTTCTATTTTTATTTATTCATTTATTCGAAAGTAATCTGTAGACTTGCTCAACGTAGGGGCATGCCTGATTTGTTCTGGCTTCCTAATTATTCATAATCGAATGGTATGAATAATTTTTACTCGTGTCGTGTGTGTGTGTGTGTGCGTGTGCGTGTGCGTGGTCGTCGTTTCGATTGCTGCGAACAGTTGATAATGGCAAACTGCATTTTCGGTAAGTGTTCGTTAAGATCAGTATGGGAATGCCTTCTGCTTCGCTCTGTCGATGGGGAAAGAACGATGATAGAATTCGTATGTTCGATTTGCAGGCGGGACACAAGATATTCATATACGAGTTACGCATCATCACAACTTTGCGCCAAGTCGTGAGTATGCTTTGCTGGATTATACTTATCAGCGGAAGGATACTGCGAGAAAGAAGAACGCGTCGACATGGTTGTGCGTTGTTAAAATAACTTTATTCTTTTCCAGGCACGGTACATAGTTGGGTGGTATGACACGAACTGCATTAGACATTTGAAAAACTGTATATACAATTATTACTTAAATTAAATAAAAAAAGAAAATTGTTGTAGGAAGTCAACAGATCGCCAGAGGAAAACACAGAAATCTTACGAACTTGATTCAGTTCAACTTGTTTTTTTTTTGTTTTTTTTTTATGATAGCGCCCGTCGATATTGATATTAATATATAATTTTGTATATAAATCTGAGTTTCTTGATACGCAATTACGAGACTACAACGCTGACCCAGACCACCTCCACTTTTCTGATTACCAAGTGATCGATGATGACTTATCGATCTGTAGTCCGCCTCTTATTTGTATGAGCTTCGAAGTACTATTTAAAATACAACTTTTATGTATCAAGTCCATTAGTATAACGATCTCCCGTACTCTATATAGCTGTGCCCCTTTCCAAGTTCAGCTTCGTTTCGCGCGTGTACTCTCCGTAGAATCTCTCCAATTTTTGGTTGAACTTGGCGTTGCGTTCATTGATGTAATCAATATCAGCATCGTCGTTGTGCATCCTTCTCCTGCTGTATTTATCCCTCTTTGCGATCCTACAAGCAAACAAGAATGACGATATAGTCCACGCTTCAATCATTTCAAATACATAGCAGCCGGATACTAACTGTTTCTCCAAGTCTTCCACCATCTTGTCGACAGCCTCCTTTTTATCTTCGTGAAGTCCGTGCAGTATAGTATTTCTGTCCCCGTAGAACGCTGGGCCCAATTTATCTCTGGCTTCGTCGTACGTTTCCATATTTGGCTTGATGTTTCTTACCAATCTGTTGTACTGACGTATAGCAGCCTGCTCGTAGTCAGAGAAGCCCGGATCCGGATTCTTTTTATTCATCTTCTTCCGCGCTATACGCTCCGCCTCTATCGCGCCAATGCGAAGCAACTTTGTTCTGTCATAGTCCTCTCCCTATAAAACGCAGAATATAAAAACCATTCGACTCGTCCTTACTATCCAGACGGATCAACCATTATTTAATTTACTTTCTCCTGAGCCTCCTTTCTCGCAGCTTCATCCTGCACGATCCACTCGGCCTGTCTCTTACGTGACTCCCAATTGGAAGGAAGCTTCTTCCTCTTATCCTCCTCGACAACTTCTTTGTGGTTCTGTTGCCTAGCTTCGTTCTACAAAAGCAACGTTCCGTAAGAAGCGCACGTCTCCAGAATTGGCAAAAGGTAAAAGCATTTTTATACTCGCCCTCTTCGTGTGAAGATCGCGCAGTCGTTTCATTCTCTCGGCGTGCCTCGACGCTACGGATTTCTCGGTAGCACTCGAGCCTTCCTTCCCCACTTTTTTCTCCATCACCACGCGTATAATTATAAATACACAAGCAAATATTCTCGGCTGAGAAGACAAGCTTCTGTCACTAACAGTTGCAGGTTGCAGGTTAGAATCGTAATTATCTTGGGACCGATCCGACCGATACCAACCGATACTGAGTCATCCAGTTCACCGTTCGCGATGATTCGTTCAAGTTCCGACAGAGGTCTCCGCCGTGGACCAGTGGACGAAAAAGGCGAACTCTGTTCGTCCGACTTCCGTGACTGATGTGTGGGGTAGGGCCGATTGAAATCCCATCTTTTGCTTCTGAGCGAACGGGTGCGCGATAAGCGGGCGGTCAAAGATTCCCAGAGCGCGGCGGTCGTTGTCGGGACTCGCGCGGTGTACATACGTACGTACATGTCGCAGGGAAAGACGGGCTGAATTTTTCGTCCGCCGGTAGGAGGAAGCAGCAGCAGGTACCGGCCGTGTCGCGATATTTGGCCATTTAGCTACGCTCGCTCGCGAAGATCCGCGTTTGCGCCAACTCCGGCACGGTGGGACAGTGACGCAGAATTGTATACGCTGGCGGCTGGCTGGTGGCGCAGAGGAGAGTTCGCGCTACCGAGCTTTTTAAGCATTTTCCCGCGGAGCGCGGCCAGGGTGAGTCAGGGTGCCCGCGGAACGCTTGCGTCCAGGCGAATCGAAGCTTCGCTCGCACGCGGCTGTACGCCGGAATCGCCGTCGCGCAACACTCCGTCCCGGACAAATTAATTCTCTCTACACCGTTATGGAGACTCTGGAGTCGAGTCGCGTGTGCCGCCTCTGCGGCAAGCTATCCGGTTGTATCTCGATTAATATATTCGACAAGAATGAGAGCCACGTGAAGAAAATCAACGCCGTTCTACCGATCATGGTACGTCATATATGTATCTTCTCTTCGCACACACTTCTCTCCCTTCGTCGCTTTCCAACTACGTGAACCTTCACGTGTGCTCGACTACGTGTCCTTTCCCGACAATCGTAAACGCCCCCTCGCGCAAATCGCAACCACCTTCTTTTTCCCACAAATCGAACGTGCAATGGTGCACATGCAACCGAGATTTCGTACGTGTAACTAGGCCAGGCACGAGCGTTTGTTTCATGCCGCGCTCTTCCCTTACGGGTACCTATCCCTTTATTCGTACGGGGCACACCGGCTCTCCGCCTCGGGAAATTCAAGCAATAGACACGCGACACGTTCAGTCGTGAAAGTGTCTACGACACCAAAAGTGAGGTTATCGTTACTTTGCGCGCCAATATGTCTCATAAACGTTTCTTAACGGATTGTGTAACTTGGAAATGAGCTCGTTCCTTTTTTTTTTACCCCTTCACCGAGGAGTGTTTGGCTGAAACTTATCGCTCGCACGAACGTGATAAGCTTTCAAGGAAGCACAACAGAGAGAGAGAGAGAGAGAGAGAGCGAAAGGGAGAGAGCACGAAGAAACTTGGGAGTATCAGGCACCCTACCTATCTATTCCGCGAAAGAATACTTGACGGTTGGGCAGGGTTGTTGCCGTATCGTTCAAACCAGTTCAAACTAGTCGAAAATTCTTTGGTTATCCTACGTCAGTACTTTAGTTGATAATTTACAGATATTAGGGTATATTTGGTTGGTTGGTTGGTTGTCGAGGTCGATTTTGCCGACGTTGTGTTAGCCGTGAGGTGATGCCCACGTGATCAGCCACACTCGTGGAATGGCAAAGAAAGTTTCTCTGATCGTTGGATACGCCGATTAATATTTCGACTAGTTCGAATAATGGCCCGTTAATTACGATTCGCTATGGGAGAAAGGACGGTCCACGTGGAACAATACGCGCGCAGCTAGCGCGTCAACGCAGGTTGACCTTGAAATACGAAATGACTTCTCACAATCGTGTATATAGATAATTATTTGTCTCCTCTTAGGAATAAAGCACAGCGGCTAATCGTTCTATCGATATCATCGACAAAGTTATGCCACTTTATCGGAAAAATTAATCCGAAGCACGTGCTCGTCGCGTCGTGCTCGGTGTTGTGTGCCCCACGATGCTCTAATAAAGCAGAGTCGCGATTGATAAGCTATAATTACGTTCCGCGAAAATAGATCCCAAATGTTCAATAATTATCAATAATTATCAATAATTATCCTTTCCCTTCCCTATCCTTTTGTGCTTGCACGCGACACGCGCGATGCCTTCCACCACCTATCGCCTCCCGTGGATCGCAGTCGGCGCTCTTTATTCCCGCGCGCGATCATATCGAATATTACGGACTTAAAAAATTACATATTTGCACTGGCTATGTATCCGCAGGTGCACGAGATGGACCTGTTGCCGAAGCACATGTGCCACCGGTGCACATACAAGCTGGAGGAGTTCTACAAGTTCTACGCCGACTGTCTGAAGACAGACGCGGACTTGAAGAGCCAGTTGTCCTGGATGAGGAAGGATGTGCCGACGGAGAGGGTCGGCATACCGATGGTGCACATAGAGAACGTCAAGATCAAGATCGAGCCGCGGGACTACGACGCGTACGATATGAGCCCCATGGTCGATAACGCGGACTATATAAACTCGATGAGCTCAGTGACGTTCCAGCCGAACGATATCCCGTACGCGGCGTACGCGAGTTGCAGGTGTTGCTGTGATAAAATGGACCAAAGTAACCAGGCTGTACCAACCAACTACGAGAACACGATATCAACGTGCAATAGGAGGGTGGTCGACGTCGAGGCGTGCAACAATAACCGGACCAACAAGTCACAGGCTGCGAAGAAGCAGCAGCAGCAGCAGCAGCAGCAGCAGCAGCAGCAGCAGCAGCAGCAGAGCTCGACGATATCCGTTAACGAGAACTGCAAGGATTCGAGAAGTAACCAGCCAACTTCTTTCAGCTCGAATCACCCAGGCGGTGCCAGAGTCAAATTCAACGCGAAGAAAGACGTCTTCAGAAGCCCGATCGTTCGGAACTTGAGGCCTCGGAAGGGTTCCGTGGATTACGTAGGAAGTAAGAGGAAATCTTCCGGCATTTCGACATCGAGGAGCACGAAGCCGAAGGCGGCGTCGCCGCTGCAGCCCGAGATATATGCGACTCGAGTCAAAGTGGAGAAGCTCGACAACTTGGAGGGTCGAATTCTTAGGCCCAGAACGGGGACGATCGACTACTGCATGTCGACGCGGAAGCGCTGGAAATCGACGGACAAGAACCAAAGATCCCAAGACGAGGAATACCCAGCGGCCAAGTACACGGTCCGAAATATCGCGAACAAGGTGAAGCTACCTTCGAGGGAGGTATCGAAATTGACGAAGGATAGGATTAAGATGATGGTAAAGGAGGAACAACTCTCTGATCTCGACGAGACTGGGTACGACGAATTGCTATCGCCTGCGATGCTGCCGAAAGATCGCAAAGCCGTTAAAATCGAAGCACTTCCTAACGGGCATCTCGTAGATTTTCAAAACGATAGGATAAATGGTAATATGTTGAACTGCGCTCAACCGACCACTGATTTCAGCGCAACCTATGCTTTGAAATCACCGAAGAGCGTGTCGAAAGGTAAATTAAAATCAGGCAAAATGAGTTCGAGTCCGACTGCCGCCACCATTATGTATTCGCCCAAGTTTTTGCGAAGTCACGACTCCTACCTTAGGAGTGGGAAAATAAAGAAGTTTGACGACGCGAAAGCTTCGGCTAGGAAACTACAAAGGAACCTTAGAAATGTCGCGGACAGGGTTAGTACGACGACCGGTAGCAATCTGATGACGACAATCGACAGCAACGTCAAGCGCTACTGCGAGGATTGTAATGTCAGCTTCCTTAACAAAGAGTTATTTAAATTGCATGCGTGTTATCACTGAATGATCCACGAAGACTAGACATTTGTTTTTACTCGAAACCTTTTCAAACGGTATTCGAATAGTCGGTGCTATCCGAATACACAGGATGCCTACAAACAGGTGATACGATGATCGATCAAGAAAAGAAAGTGTACCGACGACCTTCCTTGTATACATTACATTATCGCAGGCATGTGCAACAACTAGTAGAACTAGTATAAGTTTGTTAAAGAGAGGTACCTGTATTATGTATTTTGATAATGGACGATAGAACATAGTATAATATTATCTTTAAGGAAATATTTGTTTACTTGCGAGTAATTGTCAGATGTTGACATAAAAAGTTATGACGAACGATTACGATATACGCTTAAAAAGTGTTTGTAGGTAAAAGATTCGCGAACCGCCTTCAAAGTTTAAAAGATTTTGTGTGTGTGTGTGTGTGTGTGTGTGCGCGCGCGTATTTTATAAAATATAAGAGATATAGATTCATATACACGATGTTGTGATATGCGGGTGTTCTAACTAAACTGATTCGATTATTTCGTTGTTTCGTTATGGAGTTTGCTCGCCCGCGACGATAGAAATAATTTTTGTCATCGTCGTCGTCCGGGTGATCAATTAGTGCGTTTAGCAACGTAACCCAGACCATGTCTTTCGAGTCTAATCGACTGACACGTGACGTTCGTTCCGAACATTGTTGCTAGCTTTACGAGATTCATGATAATCGGGTTTGTGCAAAATGAGTGTCATCGATGTTCCACGCTTTCTCATACAAATTCTTGTTAAAAACTTCGATTCTATTATTCATTACTATGGTGTGCCAAGTGTACTAGCCTCCCTTTCTCGTGCACGTATGTTTATTATTCAATGAGAAATGTTCTTTACGATTATCTGGTAATTTAACGAATAAAACGTTGCGATCATCACCAAGGGTCCGTTCCGAGTCAACCATTGAGTCACATTGAGTGCATAGACCGCAACGCTGAGCGCAGTCGCTGCTCGCATTCATAGCGTTCCGTAAGTAGTGATCCTCTATATAGGTACCTAGTGATCGGAAAATGTGTCCACCATCTTATCCTACATAAAGCGGAAGTCAAATCGGCAGGCGCATTTTAAAAAAATATTGCCCTCCTTTGCTAGAATGTCCTATCTAGCATTTTGGGTGCGTTCCACTTACGCCCAAATCGCCCGCACGGTCGCGATATGATATGTATTGGAAATCGCGGGCGATTTGGGCGTAAGTGGAACGCACCCTTTGAAACAACCGAGAAAACTGAAGTTTCACCATTTCCATCTGCCGTTCTTCATTCAAATTAAAACATGTTGTCATTATTTCGTAACAGCCTAATACAAGTTTTTGTAATAGGTGTACCAGTAGGTAATGTATCATTAACGTACCAATTAATTAACTGTTTTAGGTAGGATATTTTAATCATCTGAAAAGCAGTTAGGTTAAATACATTAGACTGTTTCTATATAGATCTCTACGGAGCATGTAGGGTTTTCTAACTTTACTTAAAAGGTAAAAGACATGTGGAACTTCAAATATTTCAATATATCTTGAGAAATGAAAAACTGCTAGATAACACATTTTAGCTAAGGAGGGCAGAATATAGGAAAGATTAATTTCTTATTGTTGGGTGCGTTCAGCCGACACAACCGGTGAGTGATTTCACTAGATTTTACTCGAATCGACCAATGATCGAGAAGTAATTTCGTTCAGAGTAAAATCTACCTAGTGAGATCACTCACCGGGCATGCATGAGGCGCGCGCGTTGCAGGAACTGCTGTGAACTGCTGCAACTCCGAATTCCTGTAGGTAGTTCCTGCGCGCCTCATGCATCGCAAGTGGCATCGTATTGGTGGCAAGTGAGAGAAATTCTAGGGAATCGTACGATGCCACCAATTTCATGCGTTCAATGCACGAATCGGGACAGACCCTTATATTTATTTGCTGTTCCGTTTCACGCATAAGAGATAAATACGCATGCGCGCAGTAACTGCATGGACTGAAACGGAACGGTTTTCTCTGCAGTCTATACTCTATGCACTGCTATGCACTCAATGCGCAAAACGGAACAGACCCCAAGACGGGGTAAAACCTACGTTAATGGACCGATCAATAAATTATAATTGCAGGAGTAAAATACATTTCTCTATTAATTGCTCTGTTTATTGTATTACACGTAATCTATCAACGATCCTATTCTCCATTCGAATTGTTTATTTTTTCCCGGTTTTCGCGGAGCTATTGTTACGCTACTGAACCTGATGAGGTCGCTGAGAGGCGACCATCGAGCGAATTATGTACAACTGAGAAACAAACAAAAAGTACGGCAAGTGTCAAACGATTTTGAAAAGATGACGGATCACTCTAATTGTAAAGCCGAAACGAGTTGTCAGTGAGAAATCCGAATGTCTTTGATCACGAAGAGATCATCCCCTCGTCTCGAGGACGTAAGTTTCATCGCTTCTTATACACACCACTTAGGTACCTGTTAACCTGTTAACCTGTTCAGTTTTCGAAAATCCGTCTCGTTCTGTTCCTCTATCTCGATGATCTGCATGATTTACTATGAAATCAAATCGCCGCTTGTTTATAAAACAACTCGTACTGGCTAGAGTTGAAAGAACACTGCGGTCCTTGTGTTTCCGCAAAAATTGCGTCTTTATGCTTGTTTCATTCTTATACAGCTGATATCAACCGAAGATGATACCTCGGGTTCGCCTATAAGTCTCAGCGTGGGTGAGAACTCGATTAGAATAAAGGAGAAGCCTCGACTGATCGAGGACATCGAGCCACAGGGGAAAAATGAGAAGGATAAGTGGTGGTTGAAGAAGCCAGAGGCCAGGCTTGAAATTTCTAGTGCCATTCCAGTGGACGAAAGAGGGAAACTGTCTCCGTCCCCTTCCCCGGACGTTAGTTCGTCAATGAAAGAATTTCTGGAGAAGGAAAGGATGTGCAAAGTAATTGAAAGGAGATAATACTTTTGTCGTAGCGTTTAGTTAAGCGAATCGTCTAATCGATTGCTTTGCTCCTCGTAGGCCATGCATAAGAATGAAATTGAAACGAAAGGCAAGGATGACACTTTGCACGACATTCTGGCATCCGCAGCTTTTGACAAGTATCCGTCTGACTTCGAGAGTAAGTATCCTTATGTATATCGCGCGATATTTCCTCTTCGTATAACATTTCTAGTGTAAAAGGCAGGATCTCCGTCTTTTGCGCAGACGCTACCGACGAAGACATCGGTAGTATCTTGGAAGAAATGAGCAAGATCGCTGGGGCTCTCGGTCCGAATTCAGGTGCGGATCGCACAAAATCTAGGAACTCTACTAAGAATTCTACAGAGGAGGAGAGATCGGTAGAGGAGTTACTAGAGGAAGCTGAGAAGCTGGTAAGAAAAAATAGCAGTAGTTTATCCAAAAGTGGATCGAAGTCTGATACTTTAGTACCTGAGAATATCCAAGAGGACGTAGAAAGTCTTGGCAGGGTTAAGCGGTTAGAAGCGGATATCTTTCAATTGATAGAGAAGCAAGTGCATATGGAAACGGAGAGAATCAGGAAGAGTCCAAAGAACGAGAACGGGCTGAGGGACGGGTTGAGCCCTGCTGGTTTCGACGTGATATACGAGCATGTGAATGGTTCGAGGACTCCGAAAACCTTGGAACTGCAGAGAAGGAAGTTCGAAGAGCAGAAAGTGGAAGTGTCCAGCAGTTCTGATCTGGACGATCCAATCGAAAGACATTCCAAGTCCGAGGACCTGAAAAGTATAAGAAAGATGGAATCTGATAGAGATAATCTGCAGAAGGAGATAACCGACGTAGATAAGGATTTTTTCGAAGATTTATTAAAGAAATCCAAGGAGAGAGCCGAAGGCGGCATGTCGGGCAGTTCAAGCTTCGGGCAAGAAGATTTTTCGCACTTTTTGAGGCTTTTGCAAGGGCAAAGTGATAAAAAGGAACAGGAATCGAACGAATCGAATCTTGCAAGTGCCATTTACTCGAAACACGTGGATCGGGAAACATCCACCTTGGAAGGCCAATCCGCGAACGACAGGAGCCCCGAATTTCCCGAGAAGGAGATTTCTGATATACTGGAAAAAGAGCTATCACGAGCACCTGATTCAAAAACGGAACATGAAATCGTTGAAACGGACTCCAACGCGGACGCAGAGGAACTTGAGGAGTCTGAAGATGTAAACGATTCGAGAGTATCCGAAGATCAATTGTCTCCGAAAAGAATAGGTGCATCAAAGGATAAGGATGGTAGCAGCAGCAGCAGCAGCAGCAGCAGCAGCAGCAACAGCAGCAAGGTAATTAATTCTAATCAAGCGTTGTACACGGTTGGTCTCACGCCAAGATTAGAATTGTTCGCGGACGCGATCCCCAAGTTGCTCGCGGAAAAGTCCGTGGAGAGTACGACGCAGCGGAGCAAGGAGGCCGCAGAAGATGCCAATAGGCTGATCCGTAAAACAACATCGAGCACTGAGATCAAAATTAGCGCTAGTGCAACGACTTTTCATCGTAATAACGTAGAACGTAAATCCGTTCACGCGGCCAGCGTCTCAGGCGCCAAACAGCAGCAGCAGCAGCAGCAGCAACAGAAGAGGGAGATCAAGTTTTCCAAGTCCAAGAGTTACGATCAAATTTGTAAACCGTCCCATAAAACTTCCGCGGAGAATCTCAGGGCGAGTAAAGCTTTAGATACCACAAGGAAACCCGTTAATTCTATAATCGGACGATCGCCGGCACCGAAGCCAAAGCTGCAACCTACAATCAAATCGGTTACAAAGGTCCCTCCTAAAGTTAAGATATCCCTCAAGTCAAAAAAGGATTCCATTAAGACTGCTTCTACCCCCGTATTGTCTTCCACGTATAAAGGGTCGCTGGTAAAGTTGCCGGAGAGCTATTCGAGGATCATGATGGCTGGCGGTGATACGAAACAGAATACAATAAGACAGAATTGGGAAGTTCTGTGTAGAGAGGAGAGACATAGGAGTGCTCTGCTGAAGCAGCAACTGGAGTCTGAGACGAAGATGTACAAGTGCCAGATGAACAACATGCGTATATCCTTCGAGGAAGAACTGTTCGCACTGAAGAAGCAGAATATAAGTTTAAAGGCGAAAGTGGACGAGCTTTCGTTGAACGAGAGACGACGACGGCCAGAACCTCGACCCAAGAAGGACACGAAGATTATTCTTCTGGAGAAGGAGTTGGAGAAGCAAGAGAACATGATACGCGCTTACGAATCGGAGAATAAGAAGCTGATGCAAGAAGAGAAGCGTATGCAGGAGGAAATGAAACAGCTGCATAAGCAGCAAAAGAGCACTGCACTGGACTCGGGTGAAATGCAAGAGCTCGCTGACAGAGTGAAGGATCTCGAAGAGCAGGCGTTGAAACTTAATCTAGAGGTTTCAAAGCTGCGGGAGAAGAACGCCGACTGCGCGTTGACGAACGAGGACCTGCAGCAGCAAAACGGTCTGCTAAACGACGAGCTGGAGATGTTTAAGGACCAACTAAGAGCGAAAAACAATTTCATCACTGATCGACTGCAAGCCATGACCACGGCGGAGCTGCAGTTGAAGAAGCAAGTGGAGGATCTGAGTATAAAGCTGAGCACTAAAACGGAACAGCTGCGATTGGTGAAGCAGGAGTACGACAAGCTTCAATACAACGTGCTGCCTTTGGAGAAGGAGTTGCTGGAGCTGAGAGTGAAGGAGGGGAATCTCCAGGAGAAGGTGCAGGTGGCTAAGAGCCACGTGGAGCGTGAGAAGCAGCTGACGCAGAAGCTGAAGGACCAGGTGATCCTCGACAGCAAGAAGATCACAGACTTGAACAGGCAAGTGCGCGAAATGGAGAGGATACTCAAGAGGAAGAACCCCGACTCGGTGTCGGCTCTTATACTTACCGCGAATTCGGAACAGGATAGGATTGGCGCGGAGAAGGTTAAGCTACTGGAGGGCCGAATCGCAAGCCTGGAGAGCGAGATCAAGGCAAAGGACGACTTTGCGCAGCAGAAGGTTGTCGAGTTCCAGAAGAAGTTCTCCGACATGAAGGAGAAGTACGCGGCGCAGATAATGGACCTGGAAGGGAAGCTCTTTGAGGCTGCCGTCACGGACCGCAAGGTGTACAACGATATGTTCACCCAAACGGCAGCGAAGCCCGTGGAGAACAAGGGTGTGGAGACGACGTCTATCAAGGGAAGGGAAGAGAGGTCTGGGTCGTTTGAGAAGGAGGACAGGAAGGAGCAGAAGCCACCGGTTAAGCTGAATTTGAAGTCTCAGAATTGCAAGGAGGACGCTCATCTTATAGCCACGATAAGGGGGCTGAAGTTAGAACTAGCTAATAAGGACAAGGCCGTCTGCAAGCTCACTAAAGAGTTACAGGAGCTGCAGAAAACGAATAGAAGATTGCAAAGGGAGAGGGAAAAGTTGCTAAACGATAGGAGATCTATCAAGACTATGGTGTCGTCTTCGGATTCTAAGCTACCGACTCTGAAGTCGGCTGTCGTCGATGGGAACGATCAGAACTCGAACGTCTACCAGAATGGACACATGCCCGACGCGAACACTCAACGATTGTCCGCCTCTGTGCGAAAGCTCTACGACCCCGTGCAGTACACAGAGAACGGAGATAGCCACATCGTGAAGAGATTGACCGATGAGAACGATATCCTGAAAGAGGAGCTGAGCAAGATGAACAAGGACTTTATGGCTCTGAAGAATAAACGTCTGCACGACCTGAACCTATTGCAAGAGGAACACGAGCGTGAGATGGCCACTTTGCTGAAAGAGTACAGTGTCAAATTGGGAGACTCTAAAATGGTAAAGTTACAGGTTCGTAGAGTATTCCGCGCGATGATATCAACTAGTTCCGTTTTACTCGCACATTTTCTTTTACGTTCGCTAATGTTCGCACGTAGTACAAGTGTTCCACAAGTGTTTCACAAACGGTCCCCACCACTGAATGGTCCTGCTCTCTTGCTTGCAGGGTCAGGTAAACACTCAGCTAGCGGTGATCTCGCACTTGGAGCAGCAAATCGAGAAGCTGCGGGACTACAAGGAGCAAGTGGTCGTCCTGAAGGCTGAACGGTGTCACCTGGAGGCCAAAGTGAAGGCGCTGACCGAGAAAGTCAAGTACCTGGCGTCCCCGGTACGTAGCAATGAACGGTGTGCTACGGTAGCTATCAGCTCAGCTTTATCCGTTTAACCATTAAACCGTCAGCCGTGCCTTTGTTTCAGAGCACAGAGCAGCTGCAATTGCTGCAGGACAAAATAACGATACTTCAGCAACGGCACGAGAGCCGGGAGATGACTCTGCAGACTTTGGTGCGCGATTTGCTTCGAAATCGAACGCAGTGCAAGGACTGTAAGAACGAGAAGGGTAAAAATCGCCAGTTGTGCTACTTCCGACAAGAGCTCGATCACATACTTGGGATGCTCCAAGAGATCGCTAACGTCCATTAACTTCACGAGGCGTCGAGAAGGAAATGCCAGTAGAGTAGAGCTGGGCGTGCCAGAACAAGATATTTCTCGAATTCGTTATCGGGGGCATTGTGATAGTTCGCCTGTTCGAATGTACTGGAATAGGTAACGTACGTTTTCCTTATCGCGTTGTTAGGCACTTTTATTGTAAGCGTTGTTTGTGTGCACAGCCACAGAGATTGGCGGCCGTGTTTCCTTGAATCCTTCCACGAAGGCGACGATTAGTTGTTCGAGGCTGTCGCTTTTGCAATACTTTTAGTGGTAATTCGATAAACCAGTGAAATCATATCGATCCTGGGAAAACTCGCGTTTAACGATCGACTGGGATCACTGCCAAAGATTAAAGACAACAAAAATGAACGGCGGGGTTACGGTTTTATGGTAATTCCCCGTCGACATTCCTTGCCAGTGTACGCGCGTGGCGCGTGGACTACGTCCATAGTCGGAATAATAATACTAATATAATAATCGGATATCAAATGGACATAGAGATATTTTCATCTATATTTACCGAAAGCGGACTTTTTATTTATCTAACGAGGTAGGTTTAAAAAAATCGAACTGGACTGCTCCCGAATCGGAGCCGTAGCTTCAGCCTTGTACTTGTCGTTAAGATGATTCGACGGGGACAGAGGAAGCGCCATAAAAAAAAAAAAAAAAAAAAAAAATTAAAAAAAAAGAACGAGACAACTTCCAAAATCGGGTAGAAGTTAGTTTTTTTACACGAGGTTTTTTCAGTATACGCCGTGTACGAGCGTTCTACCGACTCGTTCGAATAGTTGTATTTATTTCTTATTTATTGTTCACTCACCGTTCGCCATCAACGAATCCATTTGTATATTTAAGTCGTAGAAACATTCGCAATTAACGCGCAATTATCGTGGGGAACGACTGGACGACTCTGCACCGACGAGAAACGAAGCACACGCATATCGCAGCACAAATCGACGTGTTTCCTGACAAGGGGTTCTAACGAGATCCATACTTTTAGAACGGTCGTTTCGCGGTGATTACAGGTTGTACCTGTTTTCGTAATCGAATCTATCGTAATCACACCGAGTGTAGTTACTTCTTTAAGACTGGATGTATACGTAAACACCGCCACGTTTTTTATAGTTACTTTTAAGCCGAACCGCCGCAATGTACAAACCATGAGAGCATTATGACTTTAATAAATTACTTTTCTTCTCTTTGACCATTTAGTCTGATATATATCTACGATTAAGGCAGCCTTAGCAGCGACGTTCCAGGGATACTCTGGGCTAGTGGAATAACACACTGCTCGGATCTGATCTGAATAATTTATTCGGACAAAATACATGATAATCCTTAGATACATGGGATACATTTCTGTCTCTATTTACGCTACATATATATGGATACATTAGCTGTACATTAATATACATTTAGAGGATTTGTTAGGCGACGGCACAACGCATGGAGCTATTATACGAGTGCAGTGACTAGAAGCAGGTCGTGGGAGTAGCGGATCGTTGGCCCTCCACTGCTGGACAAGCTGGTTCCTCTACCATACGACGAAGCGCGGCGCCTGCCTGACGACGTTGCTGCAACAGCCAATTGTATTTCGTGAATCTGAACAGTCAGCTTTTTCTATCGCCATCTCTAGTTGCTCGCTTACCTAATGAAAGACCGTTTTCCCTGGAACATGGAGAGGCCGTACACCGCGCAGAGGCCGATCACGATCGCCTGGCGTATAACTTCGAACGTCAGGCCGTCCTTGATGGAATGCTCTTGGTTCAGGATACCCGGGACACCTGGGATCTTGGCCCTGGATGCGAATAAGCGAGCATTAGCAGAGGGAACACGAGATAGTCGAGCAGCCGAGTCCGAGAGGCGGGCGAGATCCGGATCGACCACGCGAGATCGTCTAGCATCGTTCAGGCTCCTGCTTCGGGGGAGTGCCAGGGGTAAGTGAGTCCTATCTGTCAGTCTTTGTTCTCTGCTTAATCGAGCACCGATTGCAGGGCCAGTGGCGCGAGTTCTTTGCAATCGGTTGGAGTCCACGAGCCTTTGGCGATCAATCCTTTGCTCAGTTTGGCGGCGATCAGCTCTGACTTGCTCGCGATTCGGGGACACGGAAACGGTGGATCTCCCCTCAGAGGACCTCCTAGAGTCTACCAGTGTTCGGCGTTCCGATCGTCGACCGCTGGACAGGTCCCGGGCGGCCCCTCGCTGCTCCAAATCGCGCTTAGAATCTTCAGATGCTCTTGCAAGACGAATTCGAGATTCACGGGCCTCCCGAGCCAAACCTACGGTGCGTAGGCTCCTAGTGCGTTCCAATGATCTAGCGTCCAGGCGACGATCCAACCGGTTCATCCTCTCCCTGCGCTCGCTCCCTACTTCTCGTCGTTCCAATCTTGCGGATGATCTACGATCCAAGTCCAACCTGGAATCCCGGCTGGTTGTCAGTTGCGCACGGTCCCGTACGTCGTTCCTCTCGTGACGGGAATCGGTTGACCTAGCTGTCCTGGATCGTGCGAGGGATTCTCGTTCCCTGGAAGCTTCTCTAGCACGGGATTGCAGCCTGTCCGAGACTCGCGAGTTCTCACGATACAGGGATCGAACCACCGTGGTTCTTTCAGAGCTGCGAGAGGATCGAGAGTCCATTTGCCTAGCGTTTTCCATGCTTCGAACCGATCGCCTGCGTTCTTGATCCCTGGAAGCAGCAGCGTGTCGAGAGTTTCGTCTCTCGTCCATGACCGATCGGAGGTTTCGTCGAGCTTCTTCAGGATTCAAGCGACTATCGCGGACTACGCGAACGATCGACGGCGATGATCGACGGTCTTCCACGCGCCGCTCCAAGTTGAGTTCGCGACGTTCCAGGGAGCGGGACCTGCGTTCTCGAACTTGGACTCGGTTTCCGCGAGCCGCTCGTCGATCTGAGGTCACTTCGCGTCGTTCCACCGAGCGTGATCTGCGATCCCTAACGTCGAATCGATCGTCCAGGCGGCTAGTGCGTTCACGGCGTACAGTAGTTGTTCTGCGTACAAGATCCTCTCGATTCTTTCGCCGATCGGTGACAACCGGTTGTCTTCGCTCAGTGCTCCGCGATCTACGGTCCAAGGATCGAGCGTCGCCAAAGTTGAGCGATTGAGACAGTCGGTGGGCCGCGGGGTCTGACGACAAACGTCTGGCTGCGCGATCTTGGTCTCTAGCTTCGTGTCTGGATTCAGAAGCACGTCCGGGGTAGTCGATGATGCCTGTTGTTCTCTGCCTAGACAGTCTCTCTGCGCTCCTAAAGTCTCTTCTAGGCTGCACTCGGGCTCTGGAGAGACGATCGAGGCTCCGTGATCGAGGCATTCCGTTGTCCGTCCGTACCAGCCTGGTTCCGAAACTCCTAGCCTCGTCGTCGGATGACTTTAGAACCATGGTCCGGCCTTGCTCGAGGTTCGAGCAAGAAGGCATCTTGGTAAACGGACTCAGGTTCGGACAGGCGTCCACTCTAGAAGAGAGATAGTTTGATGCTAAGTAGACAAATCTGATCACTCATTTGGCTGCTTTGGTTGCTAGGAAAAGTGGAAGAAGTGGAAACGGAAACGGAAACGGAAACGGAAACTGGTAGTGTGTCTTACTCGTGGGGAGCTCGGTGTTCGAGTTCGGGTCCAGCCAGGCTTCCTGCGCGGCCCTCCTTGTCCCTGGAGACCAGGCCAAGCGTGAGGCAGGCAAGGGACACTATAAGAAGGCCGACGTACCGCCATGCTCGCACTGGCAGCGCTACGTGTCTTGTGCGTCGCATCCTGAGGGCGGAGAACAGATCTACGTATCACTTCCTCCCTGTATCGCGTTACATATTCTTATATTTCAGTACCCAACTCTTCTCTTTCACTCACCTGTCCGTTTCTGCTCCTTGACCAGCAACGGTTTCGTCGACTGCTTTCTGTGCTCGCGGAGGATGCTGCGTGTTTCTCCTAGGAGCTCCAGAAGGCTGCTGATGCTCCCAGTACCAAGGCGCCGAGCTTTTATACCCGCGCTGGCCACCCGCAACTCGATAGAAGTTCAATTCATTGCTTATCAGCGCCGACCACATGGGACCCCGTCCTGTCCCGATACGTATAAATCACCGTGGACGAAATCGGTATCGAGCGAAACCACCGGGAACGCCTCCGTAATCGGTTAACCATGGAGAAAATTGCGAACCAGGCACAGCTGCGTGGCAACTGATAGGTCGGTTACTCGGTTGGCGCGTGGGCGGGCTTCAAAGCAGTGGCTAGATCGATTCCGGGCGATCCGGAGGACCGTTCCTTTCGCGGTTTCAGTAAAATGTAGAGGGATTATTTATAACGCAGAGGGAGTCCCGCCTCATCGGTAGATTGAAAGAAAGATCTCGTTAAAGTACTCGGTACGCGGTTGAACAACAAACTGGTGGCAGGTACAGTTTTTACAGACTGGTTTATTTTTTATACAAAATCCATATAAAATACGAGGGCGGAGGCTCGTAGCGCGTGCACCACTATAAATACGTTCGTCGTATATTTACATTATATTATATTATATGTATCTGTATCTGTATCTGTATCTGTATAAATCGTGCTGGGACCGTCAAAATTTTTCGAAAATTTTGCCGCCTCCTGCCCCGCGTGAGGGGGTGGAGAATGTTCGCCCGTGAATGCAACTCGACGATTCTCGTTCGCAGCCTGTTTCAAACAGCCGCGACACCCTTGAGACGCGTGTTTGTTCAGTAGTTAATGTACAGTGAGCGGTCGCGATGCTTCCGATCGACGCGACGTTGCACCGCTTCGACTTAACGAACGACAGTCGCGAGAATCGTGATCGCGACGAATGCGACAAAACCGATGCAACAGCTCCTCGACGCGCCTGATGGAGTGCCGATCTCGCTGCAGGTTGTCTCGTTCGCTTCTGGCAGGGCCGTGTAATTCGGGAACGTCTGGATGTCCGCCGGCTAGAAAAACAAGACGTGCAATCAGCGCGCGTTTTTTTTTTGTTGCAGGAACACAGTGAAATCGTACTTGGAACTCGATTTACCAGGGCTAGCTTATCGTCCCTTTTCCTGCAGAAGGTCATGTGCCTGCCGTGGTAGAGATTCCACTCGATGGACCTTGAGAGGAGCTCCTCGGTCCAGGGTAGTGCCAGCATGTGCTCCGCCAGTGTTCGACCTGTAGATCGATCGGCGATAAGCCGATTTACCGAGACTTGCTTCATCTGAATCCCTTACCTACTGAATCTACTTACCCCTGAATTCTGCAGGTTCCTCGATGACGAAGCGCGCAAAGACGTTGTCGTTCTTGTGCTCCACCGTGTAGTCCCACATGGCCCTCAACGCTGACTTCACCTCTTTGATGTTCTCCTCGTCTATGTCCTCGTCGCTTGTCCTCGTCGCGGGATAGACGGGAAGCTGCTGCAGACCCGTGCTGCTGGGAGGAGTCGTCACACCGTCCGTCCTATACAGAGATTGTGAGCTCATGGCGCCCGCTATAACTATCGAGGAAGATCCCCGGTAACGGACAGGGTCCGTCCTCACCTGGTCGTTAGGAACAGCTTCTCCACGTTGTCCATAGTGACGCCCTTGAAGCTGTACACACCGAGAGTCTTGAAGAGGTCCTTGACAGGAGTCATGCTGTAGCAAGCAGCGAGCGGCGTCCTCGGATAGTGCACCACGAATGCCAGGCACATCTCCTGGGACGCCGCATAGCCTCCCAAAGTCGGCTTCGTTCTGTCCAGAGTGCCGTAGACGCACTCGGCGACCAGCTCGTCGCCAGGAAGCACCTTCACCTCCTTCGCGAGGGTGTGGGACTGTTGGTACTCGAAGTCGAAGTGATTGTCCTGGACTATCCTAGGCAACTCCTGGCCCTGGCGTATGTGCTTCAAGCCGAGACGTCGCCCAGCCAGGTGGGAGTGCAGCGCCACGGAGACGACGTTTATCCCGCTTTCAGGGAACATCTGCGGGAGTAGCAATTATCACAAGATTACTATCTTGTGATCTGTGAAGATCATGGGCTTCGAACGTCACTTACCGTGTTCGTGCAATGAGGGGTGCAGTAGCCAGCGGTGGCGTACTCCCTCTGCTTCGGGGGGATCAGATGAAGAGGACTAACGGCCACGCCAACGACTAAGATCCCTGCTTCCTGAGGGCGAAGCTTCGGGGTTAAATGGAGCCTGATGCCGCTGCTGTCCACCACCTTCTTCATGCTCGGGTTGTTGTAGTGCACTTCCAGCATATAATAGGAGCCCTCGCTGTGCTCCGCGATGGGGATACCGACGTGCTCCGGAAGCCATTCCCCTGGAAGGCGCAGATCGTTTACTCGCCGCTAGTTAACCGTTTACTACTTGTAGCCATTTAGCCACGGCACCGGCAATCTTCACGCCTCTCCACCTGGCCTTTGTGTCTAACCTGCGCTGCCACGGGCCCAAGCTACTACTGGCTGCAAACAGGACTCCCATTCTCGAGGCATCGTGGAACTGTAACACAGCGCGCCGACGATCCTCGCGTGCTGACCCAACACCGACAAGGTCGACGCGCATTCGTACAGGATTATATGGTGCACCAGGTCCTCGTTCGCCTTCTCCACCAGCGGCGTGTACTGGAAAAATAAGTATTCGCTCGTTCAGCTAAAGATTTCGAGGAAGCAGCAGACGCCTGTTTCTGGAAGGCATTCATTGCGAGAACCGGGCAGCGTTTCGGCCACGGAATGTTCTTTATTCTAATGACGTCCGCGCGCTGTGTACACGGCTGCCGCGTCCGGGATGGATGACCGTGATTCGTGAAGCACATACGAATCAGGCCCAACCTCGCCGCATTCCTCGGTACTTTTCGAGAATTTCGATCGTTTGCTCACCCCGATCATGTGGTGTTTCTCCTTGTGCGGCGCCTTGAAGATCTTGCACCAGTAGGTAGTGTCCGCGTTGTCCGAAACCGGCGGCTACGCATCAAAGGAAACAAATTAATCATCGAAACGATCGTACATACAGACTAATGCCGCTAATGGCAACACCTACTTGATTCAACTTCACGTCCCAGTACGTGATATCTTGCGTGTGCCGCGGTGGCGAGTGCGGGGCAGGAGTTTTGAGCCTGAGAGCTCTTCCTCCGCGCTTGTCCCCGGGCCAGATCGCGGTGTTCAGCTCGGGATCGGTCTGGTGCAGGGCCCAGAGGACTCGAACGGTGTCCCCCTGTAAGGGCACGCGATGATATTTCCGGTAATGTCTCGCGTTTCACGGGTCAGGGGCTCGCTCGACAGCGGATGGGGATCCCGAGGGAGAGCCACGGGGCTCGCGCGCACCGCATGCTAAACGGCTAAATATCGCCGCGGGAATTCGACGGAGCCTGGAGGCTCCCCTCGTGGCGGGCATAAATCGAATGGGGGGCCTCTTGGCGAATTCTACGGGGCTCCCAAGCCTACGCTGTAAATCTCGTCGGCTATTCTCCATTCCCAGGCTCCACCAGCTGGATCGAATATCGGACAGCTTATTTTTTTGCGGCTTTTAATTAGCCAGAATGGAATTATGGCCCAACACGGGGGAATAAATTCTCGGCCTTTGCAAATATAATTTTCTTTATGCGCCCCACGGGTAGAGGGGGAGAGTGAAAGGAGGGAAGGAAGAAGTAGAAGGATCTTCGGAGAGGTCTGGAGATTCAGCGGGACACAAGGCGTGCAATGTTGTTATTTTATGATCGCAGGCTCACCGTAAGCCGATGATCCTGGGGATCGCAGGTCTGCCAGTTCCTCGAGAATAAAACACTGGTGTGCGTCTCGTTCTGCGAGCCTCCGAGCACATTCACGTCCTGGGACGCGTCCGTGACCAGGGCTGCCTCCGGATCCTCGATCCCGTGCGAGTCCTGAAAAAAAGGGCAAAAGATTTGAATCGCGGGCAGGGTCAACGAACGCGTGGAGCCGCTCGAGGGCCCCGAAACTGGCCGTCGCTTCGCCGCTGGACCAGATTCAAGCCGTTTATCGGGTCAGGTGAGAGTGCCAGGTGTTTACATCCGACGATGCACGGGCGATACTTTCTGTCGGGCCCGATTCGCTCCTCTCTCTCTCTCTCTTCTACACTTGTTCCTGTACAGTGAACAGGAGTGTCTCGTCGCGGAGGGCTCGGGACGTAGCACCCGAGCTGGCGAATTTACGCAGGGATTCCGGCTCGAGGCCCCGGTGAACCGTGCGGGATCTGTTGTTCCAGGGTATGGAACGTATGCTCAGCATCGATACTCTGGTAAAGATTCGATGGATGTGGTGGTCAGAGGCTATCCTGGCCATTCGTGTGACCATTCTCAAGAAATGGCAACTTTTAGTTCGATGGAGGCAGGTTACTCGATTGTCAGCGTCAAGCGCGGTTATTATATAATTCACTGGTCAGCAGGTGTCGTCATTGACCGCATCCTTGTAACACCCTGTAAAGGTGTGTATCGAAGCTTGTAAGATGCCGAAGGGAAGAAGCCCCCTTCCTGCTCGTAATGAATCGAAATAATTGGCCGTCGTCATGCTCGCTGCGTGTTTTCGTTGTAACGAGCACGTGCAAAGAGGAAACGGCGATAAAGGGACGCGCGTCGCGAAACTACAAAGGCGAAGGAGGGCCGAGCATCTTGGTCGATATTTCCGTGTCGATAACCGATTCGCCTGTGACACCCTGACTTGAATCCTTTTCGACAGATACGCACCACGCAGCTGACTTTCAAGGACGGAAATACGCGGTGGTGTTGGAGCTCTGTTCTCACGAAGTTCGCGGGGGTTTTCCCATGGCTCCCGGATATTCTCATCGTCGCCGAGCTAATTAGCGCAACCCTGGCATTGCTGGATGGTGATTAAAAGAGTCGGAGATTCACGAGGGCGATTTCACGAATCGACGAATCTCGGACTGGCCGAGGCGACTACTTTTTTTGCTGGCGTTTAAACAGTGCCTCTGACTACTCCCTTTGTTCGACACGAGTTTATTATGCGTCCACGATCGTCAAGGGTTGGTTGTTACGGTGATGCAAATGATTAGACAGAAGCTCCCCGCGTCACGAGAAAATGGCAAGAGGGCGGCTTGAATCGCCTCTCACGTCGCGTCCTCCTTTCTGAAACAGGTTCCGCGCGACTTTTGCGAGCCAGAAATGCGGGAAGCAGTCTCATCCTGCGTGCCGTTTCGCGAATCTAGCGATAATAGACGGCACAGTGTCGAGGGGGAGGGGTGAAAGGCGAAGGGACGATATTTCGGTATATGTACTATACCCTCGGGACGAGGCGAGCCCACCGATGCATGGGAAAGGAGGCACACGTGCGCGGATGCGGAAAATTAATTCGACGGATGTGACGTCATGGATCGGTACTCGCGTTTCCTGTGTCAGATGCCTGAGAAACCGGCGCGTATCTGAAGAGGCCCACTTTTATTCCTTCCGATGAGAGAGCCGAGCAGAATCGAGCGAGACGTTTGCGAGCGACCCTCCTCTATCGGCGTGATCTATCTCGAGAAATAGTTTCCGATCTATACAGAGGCGTCGGGCAAGAAAAGAAACGGTTCCCTTTGTGGAGGATCGTGGAGGATCGTGGAGGATCGTCGCGGTTCCCATGAGCACGGAGTCCCAGAAGAAAAAGAGAGAAATTCTCCCATGAGGCGCCACTAAGAGGACGATGCCAGGTGTTTTGGAGGTAGCCCTCTCTCTCTCTCTCTCTCTCTCTTCTCCTCTTCCTCTCTTTTTCCCTCGGAACGCGTTCGGCCCCCGTACGTATTCCTTTCCCTTTTACCTCCGTCCCCTTCGCACCGCCTTGCTCTTTCGCTTACGCTTCGAGAAACCCGACCACTCCGGGTCTCTCTCCTTTTCTCGTCCTTCCCCCGTGGTCCTGGGCTACCTCTCCTTTTTCTGGTGGCTCTCCTTTTTACCACCTGGCAGAACAGCAGCTGGTAGCGCAAAGAGATCCCTCCGAGGGGATAAAGGGCCGGCCTTCCTATCGTCCTCGGGGAACTCCGAGAAACAACCTACCGGTCACCGAAAGGGAATCGGATGGTCCCTCTGCTCTAACCGCTAATTAATAATCGGTGAGAGGAAAATTTTGCGCGCCGCAACGCGTGTCCTCGTTAACGTCCCCCCACCGAACAAACACTCTCCTCAGCCACCTGGAGGGCGCTAATTATCTCCGTTGCCTTTCGGGATGCGAAGAACCGTCCCCCACGGGGCAGGAATGCGCGGCGACTCGTGGGACCTGGACGATTTCCAGTCAAGTTTTCCAGAGTCATCGGTCCACGTTCCGTTCCCATAAGCATAAGCACAGGTACGTCCCTCTGAGCGTGTCAAGGTTCGAGGCGCGCTTTTACGAGCCTACCGCGGATTCATAATCGAATTAATAGATTTAGAGACCAGCACGATCTCACCCTTCAATCGCTCCAATCAATGGCAATTCTGAATTCACCCGGCGCGTTTCTCTTTTATGTCCTTTGCATCTTTGTACGCGCTCAAACATTCCACGCGTGTCTACCTCCTTCGCGGTTATGCGCTTCTCTGTGTACGAATAATTGCGGAGCGTAAGCGTTGCCGTCGATGTATAGGTATTGTATGGCCTGCGAGATCAGGCCATCCCGCGCGGCGAATTTATCGCCGCAAAAGCCGCGCGAGTTATTGGAATCAGCTTCCGCGAAGCAATTTGGCGCCGGCCGAGCCGGTGCTAATTCGTGCCCGTTCCCCGGCCCTCGGTGTTGGATCGAGAAACCCACGGGACAGGATCGATTCTACTTCAACTTGTGCCAGATGAACTCGATCGAGCCCAAGCCTCCTGGCTAATCGCCGCCCACGGAGCTCCCAGTGATTTCGTGATTGAGCGCGGGCAAGCTGCACACTGTCCCGTGAGAATTGAATTCCGCGCGAGAGAACCCAAACGGGGCTGCTTCATCAATAATGCATCTGGAAATTTGTCGTGGACAGGAAATCGGCCGTGGCCGGTCGTAAAGTAGTCGGAGTCGGATTAAGACAAGGAGTCGGTCGCGGCGCGGTACCGCGACCGATAGAGCGACGGCAAGAAATTCGCAGAACGAGCTCGCGCGGACAAGTGGAGGCATCGAATAGGTAATTTTTTCCGATTAAAAAATTATTCGAATACAAAATTATTTCTTCTTCTCGAATAACTTGATTCCATTCGCAATTCTTATTCGAGATCATTCGAATAAAAATTTATTCTGTCGAAGCTTTACGTCGAGACCGATACAGTTCCTCGAGAACGCTTCCTACAAGCCCTTCGACCCTTTCAGCCTCTGATGGCAGCAATTATTGGTCTCTGCCACAGCTTCACAGCTTTGTAAATTAAAAACACCTTTGTGACCTCACACTCTGCACTTACACATACTTTAACGATACTGTTGATTTGCACTGGGTGGACCGGATCGACCGGATCGACCGGATCGACCGGATCGACCGGATCGACTCCGCGGGGACCGTAAATCGTACTTTGGATTACGTCGGCTCGATCTGTCCCTTCATTCACCCCTTTCTCTCATCAAAACCCGCGTCGATTCTGGTAGAATCCGCGTCCAGAGCCATTCGTGGCGATCTCGTTGCGCGCAAGTTTTTTTATTCGCGGATGGGGTCTTTTTTGTTGCTGAGGAGGGGCTGTTTATTAATCGACGAGGGGGCCCCTTTGATTTCTCACGAATGAAGCTTGCCCGAGGACCGTGAATACGTTTATTAACCGTGAAAGAGGCTTAGAAGGCGCTTGTAAAAAAGAGAATGACCTACGAA
Organism: Andrena bucephala; assembly: GCA_947577245.1. Lineage (NCBI taxonomy): Eukaryota > Metazoa > Arthropoda > Insecta > Hymenoptera > Andrenidae > Andrena > Andrena bucephala. The sequence goes on along the minus strand of OX387717.1, from coordinate 77,959,400 downwards.
CTCGCAGCAACGGTTCCACAATGGGCATACGCGTCGCCAACCACGGGACTAATCTTAATCCGTGAAATATTCCCCTTTGTTGCCGGCTGGAATCTCGCCTCTCCTCCTCCGCGGAAGGATCGATAGCTGTCCCCCGGATCGAGATATACTTAGTGGTATTAACCACTCAGCGGGGTCGCGATCGAGGAAAAGCCGTACGGTTGGACAAATCTTTGGACATCGTAAAGACATCGACAGCCTCTCTCGGGCTGTTTCAGCAATCCAGCCAGCGCTGCGTCGCTTGGCGAGTTTAATGCATCCTCGGGGAACGCGATAAGAGGGAGGACGCTCCGTTCAGGTCGCGCCGAGTTTGAGGAATAATCCTGTCAGCCTGGACAAGAGGTGGAAACGGGGAGGGAGAGAGAGAGAGAGAGAGAGTCGGATCGAAAACGGACGAAAACTGGTTGCCGAGGGTGAAAAAGGAGCATCGAGGCGCGCCGAAGATAATGAGAAAAAAATCACGGCGAAATGAAGGAAGGATGCGCGTCTATGCACGCACCGGCTCGGGCTCCGGCGGGCGATGGACGGATCGCAGATTGCCTGCATTTCAGTTTCACTTTGCGAAACGCGGCTCTCTCCCCCTGCCTGTAATAAATTACGATCGTAATCGTCGTACGTGCGCGTCCCTTTGCGAGCGCTGGATATACGCGCTTGGGCGTCGCTGAATTTCCGCAGCTTTTGGCGCTTTCCAACAAGCCAGCCTCCACTTTGTCCTCAGCCTGTCGCGGTTCCTCGTATCCATTCACTGTTTATCCAAAGCTGAAGAGCTCGCCTTCGAACTGGCGCGGGGGGTTCCCTCGAAATCCACGTTTTTACGGTTCTGGGGCGCGAAAGGTCGGTCGGTCGGACGGTCGGACGGTTCATCGGATCCAGGACCGCTTTTCGTCTTTCTTCGCAACGATGCTCAAAGATTCGCGCGCGGTCCCCCCACCACCACCACGGGCCCGATGTCTGGAGGCCTTGACTGGGCCCCTCTGGAAGCAATTCTGGACACAGCATGCCCATGCCTCTCGGCGAACCCCTCTTTGGGCTTTGCACACGCCCGTGGCCGTGTATTCGTCGCGCGTTCGGTCACGCAACGTCTCTCACGCTCTTTACCTTCGCCTGTACCCCCTGCGTACCTTTTCTACGCGAACGGTGCGTATGCCGGTTGAATGCGACGTCTCTGGCATTGTTTCCCCGCTGAGTGCTCGCGAGAGACAGTTTTAATCGAATGCATTACTGTTACAGGGCTGATCCAGTTAGCGGATGACGACCATGGAGGCCGAGAAATGTGGACGTGGACGTTTCAAATTGACGGAGAGTGCGCGGCGGAGAAGGTAGCAGATGGGAGAGATTGGTCGGGCAGCTCGAGGATTCTTTTGATCTTTCGTCTCCTGCGGTGGTTCGATCCGAATTGGACGAGTCACGGCTACGTGTTCGCCGAACGGTCACGGGTTGCCCGCTGCCCGCTGCCCGCTGCCCTCGACGGATGTAAATTTATCACGACTTTATCTCGACCGGCGGGACGCGCTGGACGTTCGTTAATTTTCTACCAAACGCCCGGCCTTCTCGCCCTTCTCCCACCTGCACGCTCACCGTTCGCTTCGCGTCCCGGCCGTTTCTTTTTCTCTCGTCCCCGTCTCGGCCCCGGTGGAGACCAGCAAATCGAACCAGGGATCCTCGCGTCCCTCCTTGGCGCCCGCCGCCTTAAGCTGGAATCTGACGGCTCGTGGATCGGCGATTCACGCGCAAAAGATCGCTGATCCCACCTTTAGATTTCAAATAATTGCCAATTTGAAAGCTATCTTTCAAGCCGCGACTGATTTGCTCGAATTCCTCCGGTCCCGCCTCAACGGGGGCGTAACGCCTCGAATATCCGCGATCTTTTCGTTTTCTCTCAGCTCTGCACCCAGATTCCCTAAATCTTTGCGTCCTAATCAGCGCGAGGAATATAAAGACGAGTGAAAATTTAATTAACATTAGGAATTTCGTAGAAGCCGAACGGAGCAGGTTCCGATTTCGGATAACGAGTTCCTTTTTGCCGTGAATACGTCTTTAAATTTGCTTCCATGTTGGGGGACATTTCAGAAAACCCGATGATAATCCTTCCGTTGCTTCGCCCTGAACTTTTTCTCATGGTAGAAAGCTATCGCGTCTCTGTAATTTAGGTGAATAGGCAAACCTTTTGGAAGGGCTCGAAAGTGCTCGGCGTGGCGACTAGATCCGATTTGTTTTTCAACCGTTACTATGCATCGTGACGGATCGACGGGAGAGACATCGCCTCGAATCTCCCGTGACGCGTTCATTAAACGAACCTCATTAATACAGATCGCGCGATTGGCAACCGAACCGAACCGAACCGAACCGCGACCGGGATCCCTTTCGAAGAGACATCCATGGTTCCTCAGCCGCGGCACGGGAAAGGGGGAAGAGAAAGACCGATAGACCTTTTGTTTGTCCTCTGCCCCTCGTTCTTCCTCGGAGGCTCACGCAGGTCCTTCAGACTGCTGTTTCGATCTCCCATTCTGCCTCAGCCGCCTTCTTAAAGGAAGATTACTTCCTTTAATTCCCTGGCTTTTCGTTTCTTTCGCTCGTTTTTCATCCTCGGTTTCTTTCGTCCCTCTTCCCGTCGTCGTCGTCGTCGTCGTCGTCGTCGTCGTCGTCCTCGTCGTCCTCCTCCTCTTCGTCTTTGTTGCCCCTGATTTTTGCGCCCTTCTTTTCTTCGCCAGCTCGACTCGATTCACGGCAACGAGGATCCTCACCGAGGATAGATCTCCGGCTGTCCCTCTCGCGTCCACCGCGAACGCCGATATTCCTCCCCCTCGTCCCGCGAACGCGGAAACATTCGCCCTGACAGTCCAGATAAATACTCTCATCTATCCTAGCGACAGCCTGGACGGAAATAGAATCGCGCTAGGCTCGAGAAATCACGGATCGATAAGAAGAAAACGAGTTCTTCCCACGCGATTACTGCCGGCTAACCGCCGCCGGCGGTAGACGGTCTTTCCAGTTAGATGGCCGATTATTCTCACGCGTCCTATGCTAATTGACGATTAGAATATTCGTGCAGCGAATGCGGGAACGGTTGAGAATCCTTGGAACCGATTCCTCCACGGCTGTGCAACGGAGGGACAATAGGATAGCGCGACCTATCGACGATCTTAGGGGCAATTGAACGGTGGAGGAGGACTCACCAGCAGATTAACGGTGTCCGTGTGATCGTCCACCCAGGCGAGAAGGATATCAGCCCCCTTCATGTGGTTCTTCTCGTTGAACCCGATGCCGACGTAGCCCAAAGTCTTGGCGGTGACCTTGAACGTGACCACCTCCTCGTCAGAGGGATCCCATTCGAGCACGACTTCCCCGTCGTCGTCCAGCTCCTCCCGCCTGCTGAACTTGTACTCCTTCGCGCTCCTCTTGGTCCTGCTCTTCGCCATCTCCTCCTCCTCCTCCTCCTCTAAGTACTTACTGCCCCTCGACAGCTTGGCCAGCTTGGCCAGCTTGGGCAGCTTGTCCATCGGCGGAACGTACTTTTTCCAATGCATCCTCTCCCACAATTTCGGAGCCCTCTTCAGGCTGACAGTGTCGTCGAAGAGGTATGGCGGCGCTCCGGTATGATCAGGCTCGCCCATCATCTCGTACTGAGAGTTCCCCTCGATTTCAGCGTCCCCTTGAAGATCGTCCTCTCGAGATTCGGTGGCTGGCTCCAGAAGGATCCTCTGCCTGCCGAAGGATGTCTCGATGTTCGATCCTGACGACGATCCTTCTTCGTTGGAGAGCTCGATGTCGAAGGTGTCCACCAGAGTCTCGTTGCTCTTCGACGTTACCACCGTGGTTTCCTCGGGGGATCTGCTGTCCCCGCTTCGACTCAAATTACCGACGAGCTCGTGCTGACCAACTTCCAAGTTCTCTTCCCTCGAGTTGGGCAAGTCCAGGCCGTCCTCCTTGTAAAGGATGATCTTTTTCTTGGCCTTCCACTGCGCGTACCAGTCCTTGTCAACGTCCAGCCGTTGCTTCTTGAACGTGCCCACTTGAAGGTTCCGCTTTATCCTGGACACTACGTCCTTCGGGTGGTGCCTGGTTCTGTAGGCCAAGGTCCTCATGGTCTCGTCCATGTGCTGGACGTACAGGTCCAGCAGATCGCACCTGGCCATCCAGCAGACGCTCAGCGTCACTATCAGCCTGAGTAGCAGCATCTTCTCCTCTTCTTCGTCGGCTAGCTTGTCATCAGCCTGGAAGCCATCCAAGCTTCTGGATCTCGCCACTTCTTCGAACTCGCCACCTTTTAAAACTGAACTTTTATCATGTTGCCGCGACGATTTATCTACGTGGTACCGATGCTTCGCGCGTATTCACTTTCCGCGAGCTATTCAAACACCGACCGGCGTCCGTTTCTGTGACAGTAGTCGCGCGGCGACTACCAGAGGCACAATACTCGTCAACGATTCCCTGGCATGTTACGCGGACGGCAGTTGTGCCGGGACTAATTTAAGCACGAGGCTGCTGTTGCCTCTGTAGATGCTTGCAGCTGCTTACCTGCGTCGGTCCCCTTCCTCAGGCCCTCCTTCAGCCTCGTAGCAACTCCGCACGGTGCCCCTGCCACGTTCCCCTCCAACGCCCCAACAGGATACCACGAAACCCACCCTTGCTTCGGCCATACGCGGCACAGCTGTTCATTTTCAAGAAAATGGAGACCCGAAGAATAGGGATCACTGACGTTTTAGGTAGTCCGTGCGCCTCCGTGGTGCGCTTGAAGGAGCGCTGCGATGTAGAAGAGGACAAGCAGCAGTGAGGAAGAGGAAATAGGAAATCGTCACACCGTCCGAACGCATCTCCCCTTATTATTACACTACTTCTTCTTCCCGGCTAGACAATTTGTTGGGAAAACATGTAGCGCTGGGTAGACGATAGGTAATTACCGTCGGGTAAGTTCCTTCGTTGTGCAAATGGAACGTTAGGATCGATAAAATTAAAGGCTGACTGAGAACAGATAGAGTCAGCTAAAAAGCTCACCGACTGCGAAACGCAACTTTGTGTGCTTATACCTAGGTACTAGAGTGACTCGAGGCAAGAACAACGGTGTTTTCTCATTTGTGCCCTATCGCCCTTAAAGGGTGTAACTTCAATATCAAATAGGCACGCCGACTTTTTCGCGCATAACTCCTAAGGTAGAAGAAACAGAAAAAATGTTTCAAATTAAAATTAGGCCCTAAGCGTTACAAAATTCCGTTAACGAAATTTTTCAAAAAGTTTCGCTTCATAAGAAAATTATTTTACCCCGCGTTATTTTTAGCAATTTATGTAAGTCGTATAAAGCACCATGCCCCATTGGGCTTATGCAGTTACAGGTACACGGTACGCGCGGTTGCATAATAAGACTCGTTCTGTTTGCTGCAGGCCTTAATACTACCTGCACGAGGGTGCCAAATTCATATGTTATCATTAACATATTCAAAGATGCTAAAATATATTATGTCTAATATATTACTTATAAAAAACGGAGATATTGCAGCTTATCGAGCTATTTTTCAAGCTATTTACATTATACATATTTAATCATTTCGCACGAGGTGTTGTCAAGTGTTATCTCGCACGAGACATCCTTGTATCCTTTTGTTGTCCGCAACCAATCTATACGTTGCGAGAGCGCAAGAGGACTGAGTCGTAAATTTCTTAAAAATTCTCGGAGGCTACGGCTTCCTTCCGTCACGGAAGGAAATCTCCGGGACGGAGGAACAAGGAAACGGAAAGTTCTGTTTCCTGCGGAAGCCTTTTTTTTTTTAAACCGGAGACGCATTTATCGGTAGTAGTGGTAGTGGTAGTGGTGATGGTGGTGTCCCACAAAGAAACCGAGGGGCTGCGAAAACAACTGCGGCAGATGTGAACTCTTGGCACGCGCCCTTCTGCTCCACAGTGGCTCTCATTTTCTTTCACTATATTATAAACGCTCTAATAACATTCATTTCCTCCTGAAATTTCTCTGTAAAAGTACCTAAAACTTCCATGCTACTACAGACGTTTCTTTATTGCTTTCTACGCAATTCTAAGCGCAATTCATTGATCGCGCGAACATCTGATCATTTTCCTATTTGATCCACGATGAATCTCAGCGGCCGCGTTAAATGCATTACTAAGTAGGTACTTATTATTCCTACGCGTTCGCACGCGTGCTCGGAAGGCAACTGTATCGAGTTACTTCCTGCGACTGACATTCAAACTCAATACTTTGCAGAGGAAGGGTTACCGCCGATCCCCGTGCCCTGCTCGGTGGCGTTCGACGTGGATCGACGCGGAAATACCCGCGAGCCGCTACAACAGCCACCGCGGGGTATCCAGAGGGAATCCGGAATCCGGAATCCCGCATCTGCTGCTCGTCGTCACTCTGCCGGCGACCCATCTGCGCGGGGAGAGCAAACTTCTCCCGGATCGCCTGCAATATTGACAAGACTTTGGCTTGGTCGGGCGCAGGAAATCGAAGGAGGAATCGCTTTTCCGGCAAGATATCTGTCGGTCAGGTATCGCGTATTGTCCATGGAGGAGAGGGATTTAACCGTCTTTCTTTGTTCGCAGAATACCAAGGATCGGTCGGGATTCGTGTTAGACGGGACGTTTCCTTTTCCACGAGGGCTGGAAGTAGCGGGAAGATAGTCAGTCGCGCCCCCGTGGAACCCGTGGAACCCGTGGAACCCGTGCCACGGATGGGAATGAAGTTACGTAGCGGTGGATGAAGAATTGGAGATTGGGCTGGTTTATTTTTACCTGGATCGGCACGGGTCGATACCGGTGGTCGGTGCTGGATACGGGGGTATTAGACGGGAGAGCTCGGCCGCTTAGTATTCCACTGGCGAAATTATTCCACGTCCTCCGGCTGGGTTATTTACCAGTGCAGGCGCGCGCGATATCGGCTCGGACTTCTCGGCGTCCTGGGAAAAACCAAAGACCCGCGATATGCACGGAGCATAAGAAGCGAATTACGAGTGATTTTTATAGCGATCACGAACTACGTGCTAAGGTAAAGCCGATCGTGGATTCATAAGTCGTTCGTCTATCGATTGGGATTCCATTGCGCATGATTTTCGGAACGCTTTACAGTTATTAGCGGCGATAGATCTGGGTGGGCGGCTATCTCTCTTGGTACGCCTTTTTCTACTCGATGCCTCACCGATTTCGATATTTTTCAGCTGCACGGATATCAGGAGAGGCACACGGCCGCGATGCTCACCTGTCGCGTGCTCCGCGGCTACACCTGCTTAAATGACTTTCCATCGCGTCCGCACCATCTGCCCCGTCGATGCCCGCCGATGCCCGCCGAGTTTCGCCGGTCGATCGGCAGATGCGACAAGTCGAGGATCTTGGAAACGTTTGTTTGCCCTTAGGCATGTACATATCTGCCGGGGGAACCAACTACTGAAACTAAGTACTCGAACGTACGCGCTGCGTCCCCGATACGTGAAATTCAAGGATGTGATCCCACGAACCGCGGACGGGCAACGATTTCCGCGTATTATTCTAGTCTTGCACAGTACGTACGTGCACGCGTATCAGAGATGCGCCGGCATGCGAAATTCGCTGAATCGAGTTGGGAATTCCTGTGAACAAGGGACGATGCGGTTCAAGGTTCCGGTCACTTCATTAGAATGCTGCTGTTTTCTTCCTTGCTCCGCACGAATTTGCGTCGGGTTCTTTCTATGTATTCGTTTATATCAGGCAGTGGCGGATTTAACAGGGCGGCCGATGAGCAGTTGCCGCCTGAGCCCCTGCCCAGAAGGCCCCACCCAGGGCCCTATTCTTAAAAAAAAATATGATTTTACCCAAACTACCTCTTCATTTTCCCGAAAAAATGGGCCCCTGCTCAGAAGGTCCCCTAGGGCCCTATTTAAAAAAAAAATTATTTAATCCAAGCGCTATATTTTTTTCTATGCTTTTCTACACATTTACCCTTTTTTTAGTAAACTACCTCTCATTTTCTCGAAAAAAAATAGGCCCCTAATAACGTTTGCCACCTGGTCCTTTTATCTTTTTAATTTACGGTAAAGTAACAAGCGACGAACGCGTTCAGCTGTTATCAATCTCTAGTAAAAAGCTGTCACAGAAGATTATTACGATGGCCACAGTTACCACCTATCACTTTGTCACCGCATATGCATATGAGAGGAGAAGAAATTATTCATTTGCCTATTTCGTTCGTCATTAAAAGGCTCAAGTTCATTAATTGTTAATTTGCTGCTTACGGTCGGCAAATTCGGCATCGGAAGCGGTACGTTTGGAACCGTTTGTACGCATGATACTATTCAGAAGAGGTGGCCCGGTGCGAGAGAGAAAGGGAGTGTGCGCGCACTACCTCTCTCTCTCTCTCTCTCTTTCTCTCTCCTGTATTCTTATTACATTAGAAGATTTCCAGTCCCTATTCCGAGCATAGCCCAGCTAAAGAGCAGGTGTCATCAAAGGTAATTTTATATATCATTAATTTTGTAAAGCTATTAATTAATTTACGACAATGTTTTTAAATGGGATTCTTTTTCATGGGTTAATTAAAAAATGTCCGCGAGATGTGTAATGGAATTTATGAACACAACATTTTAGCTGTGTATATGTAGTTGTGTCATCTTAAGCGCAGTTGGAAATCACCTTTATGTACTTGCAGCTCATTTTGATTTCACATCTTTTTTTATTTTGTAATTATATTATTTTCTTTTTTTTTGGGTTTATTTTATATTTATTTGATAATACTTTTTTCGTCCTCGACTTTTTCATGTACTTGGCGTTGTTTTTTACTTTTTTAAAGTTTTTTATGGGTAGGATAGACCTATCACCTTATGGAACTTCGTGTCACCTCCTAAACTGTATTACCGACCCATAACTCGAGGTCTGAATTTAGCGGCCTCTGTTCATGAACAACGTCCAACTCCGGAACTACTCTGAAATGTGTTGAAATGCTGTAAGGTGTGTGCGTGCTTGTATACGTGTGATAACTTAAGATTCTCTTCGTCAATCTTTTCTTTTCCTTTCTTAGTTGTATGCGTCTTTTGAGTACCTTACTAATATAATATTAGAATTATGCAGCGTGTGAGGTTAAATAAATTGTTATATGGTCGCTAACTTCAGTTCAGCTCGATTCAGATTCATTCCGATTCGTCGAGCTATAAAAGTGGGGCGGTTGCGCAAATTTGTCTTCAAATTTTTTGTGCGCGAAGAAAAGTACGGTTCTTTTGTTTTCAAACAAAAGGGTACCTAATTTTTTTTACCTGTTGTCATTTGTATACGTTTTCTGTGATATGATAGAATTGGACTGCGTTTAAATGTATTCTACATGAAATAAAGGTTAAATTGGGAAGATAATTAAATTCTTTATAAGTTTTACATGAAATTATATTGTAATATTTGTCGTATTTTCTATACATAATAGACAAATCAGGTTAATGAAAATATTTTTCTTCTTGCAGATAAATCTTGGGAACATTCCTCCGAGGCCAGGAACTTTAAATGAGACAAACGATGGAAAGCTATCAGCCTCAACAATGAACATGAAGAAGACAGTGATTTTATACAAAACGTAAAATGAAATTATACAATATTGTAACACTGTAAAAAAGGCCTTTCATGCAAATAAACTGGAAAAAAATTGGGAAAGAACTGTACTATTATTTACAAATACCTTCTACAAATTCCTATCCAAATTCCAAACCTATGATTTCCATGGTAAAAGACCTTTAGAAGGCGCAGCTCTTGTTCGCTACTTCAAGGCAACGCCTTCAATGGTGAAATTACAAGATACCTCCTTTCGCTTCATGTTCTCCTGATACATCGCTCCAAAATCTGGCCAAAATTTTCTGAACGCTCCAAAATTGAGATTGTAACAGGAGAACATGATGTGGAAAGAGGCGGCGCAAGGTTTAGCACCTTCGGAGAGAGAATCTAAGGCGGAGAACTGTTTGACGTAGAGGCGCAGCGTCTTCGAAAGGCTTCGACGATGAAATTCAAGGCGTACCTCCTTTCGCTTCATGTTCTCCTGATACATTTGCTAAAATCTGGCCAAAATTTTCTGAACGCTCCAAAATTGAGATTGTAACAGGAGAACATGATGTGGAAAGAGGCGGCGCAAGGCTTAGCACCTTCGGAGAGAGAATCTAAGGCGGAGAACTGTTTGACGTAGAGGCGCAGCGTCTTCGAAAGGCTTCGACGATGAAATTCAAGGCGTACCTCCTTTCGCTTCATGTTCTCCTGATACATTTGCTAAAATCTGGCCAAAATTTTCTGAACGCTCCAAAATTAAGATTGTAACAGGAGAACATGATGTGGAAAGAGGTGGCACTAAGTTAGCGTCTTCGGAAAGAGAATCTAAGGCGGAGAACTATTCGACGTAGAGGCGCAGCGTCTTCGAAAGGCTTCGACGATGAAATTCAAGGCGTACCTCCTTACGCTTCATGTTCTCCTGATACATTTGCTAAAATCTGGCCAAAATTTTCTGAACGCTCCAAAATTGAGATTGTAACAGGAGAACATGATGTGGAAAGAGGTGGCACTACGTTAGCGTCTTCGGAAAGAGAATCTAAGGCGGAGAACTATTCGACGTAGAGGCGCAGCGTCTTCGAAAGGCTTCGACGATGAAATTCAGGGCGTACCTCCTTTCGCTTCATGTTCTCCTGATACATTTGCTAAAATCTGGCCAAAATTTTCTGAACGCTCCAAAATTGAGATTGTAACAGGAGAACATGATGTGGAAAGAGGCGGCGCAAGGTTTAGCACCTTCGGAGAGAGAATCTAAGGCGGAGAACTGTTTGACGTAGAGGCGCAGCGTCTTCGAAAGGCTTCGACGATGAAATTCAAGGCGTACCTCCTTTCGCTTCATGTTCTCCTGATACATTTGCTAAAATCTGGCCAAAATTTTCTGAACGCTCCAAAATTGAGATTGTAACAGGAGAACATGATGTGGTAAGAGGCGGCGCAAGGCTTAGCACCTTCGGAGAGAGAATCTAAGGCGGAGAACTGTTTGACGTAGAGGCGCAGCGTCTTCGAAAGGCTTCGACGATGAAATTCAAGGCGTACCTCCTTTCGCTTCATGTTCTCCTGATACATTTGCTAAAATCTGGCCAAAATTTTCTGAACGCTCCAAAATTGAGATTGTAACAGGAGAACATGATGTGGAAAGAGGCGGCGCAAGGTTTAGCACCTTCGGAGAGAGAATCTAAGGCGGAGAACTGTTTGACGTAGAGGCGCAGCGTCTTCGAAAGGCTTCGACGATGAAATTCAAGGCGTACCTCCTTTCGCTTCATGTTCTCCTGATACATTTGCTAAAATCTGGCCAAAATTTTCTGAACGCTCCAAAATTGAGATTGTAACAGGAGAACATGATGTGGAAAGAGGTGGCACTAAGTTAGCGTCTTCGGAAAGAGAATCTAAGGCGGAGAACTATTCGACGTAGAGGCGCAGCGTCTTCGAAAGGCTTCGACGATGAAATTCAGGGCGTACCTCCTTTCGCTTCATGTTCTCCTGATACATTTGCTAAAATCTGGCCAAAATTTTCTGAGCCGTTTCACGTCCCGAGTACTTTCTTAAGGGGTGAAAAATACCCTACTATACAGGGTGACTGAGAAATCAGTAACGATCGAGGAAAATCGGCGATCAAAGGGTACATTTATTGTACTCCTTGGACGCGGTTTCACGTCCCGAGTACTTTCATAAGGGGTGAAAAATTCCATACTATACAGGGTGACTCAGAAATCGGCAACAATCGAGGAAAATCGGCAATCAAAGGGTACTTTCATTGTACTCTTTGGACGCGGTTTCACATCCCGAGTACTTTCATAAGGGGTGAAAAATTCCCTACTATACAGGGTGATAGAGAAATCGGCAACGATCGAGGAAAATCGGCAAACAAAGGGTACTTTCATTGTACTCTTTGGACGCGGTTTCACGTCCCGAGTACTTTTATAAGGGGTGAAAAATTCCCTACTATACAGGGTGACGGAGAAATCGGCAACGATCGAGGAAAATCGGCAAACAAAGGGTACTTTCATTGTACTCTTTGGACGCGGTTTCACGTCCCGAGTACTTTCATAAGGGGTGAAAAATTCCCTACTATACAGGGTGACGGAGAAATCGGCAACGATAGAGGAAAATCGGCAATCAAAGGGTACTTTCATTGTACTCTTTGGACGCGGTTTCACGTCCCGAGTATTTTCATAAGGGGTGAAAAATTCCCTACTATACAGGGTGACGGAGAAATCGGCAACGATCGAGGAAAATCGGCAAACAAAGGGTACTTTCATTGTACTCTTTGGACGCGGTTTCACGTCCCGAGTACTTTTATAAGGGGTGAAAAATTCCCTACTATACAGGGTGACGGAGAAATCGGCAACGATCGAGGAAAATCGGCAATCAAAGGGTACTTTCATTGTACTCTTTGGACGCGGTTTCACGTCCCGAGTACTTTCATAACGGGTGAAAAATTCCCTACTATACAGGGTGATGGAGAAATCGGCAACGATCGCGGAAAATCTGCGATCGAAGTGTACTTTCATTGTACTCTTTGGACGCGGTTTCACGTCCCGAGTACTTTCATAAGGGGTGAAAAATTCCCTACTATACAGGGTGATAGAGAAATCGGCAACGATCGCGGAAAATCGGCGATCGAAGTGTACTTTCATTGTACTCTTTGGACGCGGTTTCACGTCCCGAGTACTTTTCTAAGGGGTGAAAAATACCCTACTATACAGGGTGACTCAGAAATCGGCAACAATCGAGGAAAATCGGAGAGGGGCAGAGTTTTCGAAAGGCCTTCGACGATGAAATTCAGGCGATACCTCCTTTCGCTTCATGTTCTCCTGATACATCGCTCCAAAATCTGGCCAAAATTTTCTGAACGCTCCAAAATTGAGATTGTAACAGGAGAACATGATGTGGAAAGAGGCGGCGCAAGGTTTAGCACCTTCGGAGAGAGAATCTAAGGCGGAGAACTGTTTGACGTAGAGGCGCAGCGTCTTCGAAAGGCTTCGAAGATGAAATTCAAGGCATACCTCCTTACGCTTCATGTTCTCCTGATACATTTGCTAAAATCTGGCCAAAATTTTCTGAACGCTCCAAAATTGAGATTGTAACAGGAGAACATGATGTGGAAAGAGGTGGCACTAAGTTAGCGTCTTCGGAAAGAGAATCTAAGGCGGAGAACTATTCGACGTAGAGGCGCAGCGTCTTCGAAAGGCTTCGACGATGAAATTCAAGGCGTACCTCCTTTCGCTTCATGTTCTCCTGATACATTTGCTAAAATCTGGCCAAAATTTTCTGAACGCTCCAAAATTGAGATTGTAACAGGAGAACATGATGTGGAAAGAGGCGGCGCAAGGTTTAGCACCTTCGGAGAGAGAATCTAAGGTGGAGAACTGTTTGACGTAGAGGCGCAGCGTCTTCGAAAGGCTTCGACGATGAAATTCAAGGCGTACCTCCTTACGCTTCATGTTCTCCTGATACATTTGCTAAAATCTGGCCAAAATTTTCTGAACGCTCCAAAATTGAGATTGTAACAGGAGAACATGATGTGGAAAGAGGTGGCACTACGTTAGCGTCTTCGGAAAGAGAATCTGAGGCGGAGAACTATTCGACGTAGAGGCGCAGCGTCTTCGAAAGGCTTCGACGATGAAATTCAGGGCGTACCTCCTTTCGCTTCATGTTCTCCTGATACATTTGCTAAAATCTGGCCAAAATTTTCTGAACGCTCCAAAATTGAGATTGTAACAGGAGAACATGATGTGGAAAGAGGCGGCGCAAGGTTTAGCACCTTCGGAGAGAGAATCTAAGGCGGAGAACTGTTTGACGTAGAGGCGCAGCGTCTTCGAAAGGCTTCGACGATGAAATTCAAGGCGTACCTCCTTTCGCTTCATGTTCTCCTGATACATTTGCTAAAATCTTGCCAAAATTTTCTGAACGCTCCAAAATTGAGATTGTAACAGGAGAACATGATGTGGTAAGAGGCGGCGCAAGGCTTAGCACCTTCGGAGAGAGAATCTAAGGCGGAGAACTGTTTGACGTAGAGGCGCAGCGTCTTCGAAAGGCTTCGACGATGAAATTCAAGGCGTACCTCCTTACGCTTCATGTTCTCCTGATACATTTGCTAAAATCTGGCCAAAATTTTCTGAACGCTCCAAAATTGAGATTGTAACAGGAGAACATGATGTGGAAAGAGGTGGCACTAAGTTAGCGTCTTCGGAAAGAGAATCTAAGGCGGAGAACTATTCGACGTAGAGGCGCAGCGTCTTCGAAAGGCTTCGACGATGAAATTCAGGGCGTACCTCCTTTCGCTTCATGTTCTCCTGATACATTTGCTAAAATCTGGCCAAAATTTTCTGAGCCGTTTCACGTCCCGAGTACTTTCTTAAGGGGTGAAAAATACCCTACTATACAGGGTGACTGAGAAATCAGTAACGATCGAGGAAAATCGGCGATCAAAGGGTACATTTATTGTACTCCTTGGACGCGGTTTCACGTCCCGAGTACTTTCATAAGGGGTGAAAAATTCCATACTATACAGGGTGACTCAGAAATCGGCAACAATCGAGGAAAATCGGCAATCAAAGGGTACTTTCATTGTACTCTTTGGACGCGGTTTCACGTCCCGAGTACTTTTATAAGGGGTGAAAAATTCCCTACTATACAGGGTGACGGAGAAATCGGCAACGATCGAGGAAAATCGGTAATCAAAGGGTACTTTCATTGTACTCTTTGGACGCGGTTTCACGTCCCGAGTACTTTCATAACGGGTGAAAAATTCCCTACTATACAGGGTGATGGAGAAATCGGCAACGATCGCGGAAAATCTGCGATCGAAGTGTACTTTCATTGTACTCTTTGGACGCGGTTTCACGTCCCGAGTACTTTCATAAGGAGTGAAAAATTCCCTACTATACAGGGTGATAGAGAAATCGGCAACGATCGCGGAAAATCGGCGATCGAAGTGTACTTTCATTGTACTCTTTGGACGCGGTTTCACGTCCCGAGTACTTTTCTAAGGGGTGAAAAATACCCTACTATACAGGGTGACTCAGAAATCGGCAACAATCGAGGAAAATCGGAGAGGGGCAGAGTTTTCGAAAGGCCTTCGACGATGAAATTCAGGCGATACCTCCTTTCGCTTCATGTTCTCCTGATACATCGCTCCAAAATCTGGCCAAAATTTTCTGAACGCTCCAAAATTGAGATTGTAACAGGAGAACATGATGTGGAAAGAGGCGGCGCAAGGTTTAGCACCTTCGGAGAGAGAATCTAAGGCGGAGAACTGTTTGACGTAGAGGCGCAGCGTCTTCGAAAGGCTTCGAAGATGAAATTCAAGGCATACCTCCTTACGCTTCATGTTCTCCTGATACATTTGCTAAAATCTGGCCAAAATTTTCTGAACGCTCCAAAATTGAGATTGTAACAGGAGAACATGATGTGGAAAGAGGTGGCACTAAGTTAGCGTCTTCGGAGAGAGAATCTAAGGCGGAGAACTGTTTGACGTAGAGGCGCAGCGTCTTCGAAAGGCTTCGACGATGAAATTCAGGGCGTACCTCCTTTCGCTTCATGTTCTCCTGATACATTTGCTAAAATCTGGCCAAAATTTTCTGAACACTCCAAAATTGAGATTGTAACAGGAGAACATGATGTGGAAAGAGGCGGCGCAAGGCTTAGCACCTTCGGAGAGAGAATCTAAGGCGGAGAACTGTTTGACGTAGAGGCGCAGCGTCTTCGAAAGGCTTCGACGATGAAATTCAAGGCGTACCTCCTTTCGCTTCATGTTCTCCTGATACATTTGCTAAAATCTGGCCAAAATTTTCTGAACGCTCCAAAATTGAGATTGTAACAGGAGAACATGATGTGGAAAGAGGCGGCGCAAGGCTTAGCACCTTCGGAGAGAGAATCTAAGGCGGAGAACTGTTTGACGTAGAGGCGCAGCGTCTTCGAAAGGCTTCGACGATGAAATTCAAGGCGTACCTCCTTTCGCTTCATGTTCTCCTGATACATTTGCTAAAATCTGGCCAAAATTTTCTGAACCGTTTCACGTCCCGAGTACTTTCTTAAGGGGTGAAAAATACCCTACTATACAGGGTGACTGAGAAATCAGTAACGATCGAGGAAAATCGGCGATCAAAGGGTACATTTATTGTACTCCTTGGACGCGGTTTCACGTCCCGAGTACTTTCATAAGGGGTGAAAAATTCCATACTATACAGGGTGACTCAGAAATCGGCAACAATCGAGGAAAATCGGCAATCAAAGGGTACTTTCATTGTACTCTTTGGACGCGGTTTCACATCCCGAGTACTTTCATAAGGGGTGAAAAATTCCCTACTATACAGGGTGACGGAGAAATCGGCAACGATCGAGGAAAATCGGCAAACAAAGGGTACTTTCATTGTACTCTTTGGACGCGGTTTCACGTCCCGAGTACTTTCATAAGGGGTGAAAAATTCCCTACTATACAGGGTGACGGAGAAATCGGCAACGATAGAGGAAAATCGGCAATCAAAGGGTACTTTCATTGTACTCTTTGGACGCGGTTTCACGTCCCGAGTATTTTCATAAGGGGTGAAAAATTCCCTACTATACAGGGTGACGGAGAAATCGGCAACGATCGAGGAAAATCGGCAAACAAAGGGTACTTTCATTGTACTCTTTGGACGCGGTTTCACGTCCCGAGTACTTTTATAAGGGGTGAAAAATTCCCTACTATACAGGGTGACGGAGAAATCGGCAACGATCGAGGAAAATCGGCAATCAAAGGGTACTTTCATTGTACTCTTTGGACGCGGTTTCACGTCCCGAGTACTTTCATAACGGGTGAAAAATTCCCTACTATACAGGGTGATGGAGAAATCGGCAACGATCGCGGAAAATCTGCGATCGAAGTGTACTTTCATTGTACTCTTTGGACGCGGTTTCACGTCCCGAGTACTTTCATAAGGGGTGAAAAATTCCCTACTATACAGGGTGATAGAGAAATCGGCAACGATCGCGGAAAATCGGCGATCGAAGTGTACTTTCATTGTACTCTTTGGACGCGGTTTCACGTCCCGAGTACTTTTCTAAGGGGTGAAAAATACCCTACTATACAGGGTGACTCAGAAATCGGCAACAATCGAGGAAAATCGGAGAGGGGCAGAGTTTTCGAAAGGCCTTCGACGATGAAATTCAGGCGATACCTCCTTTCGCTTCATGTTCTCCTGATACATCGCTCCAAAATCTGGCCAAAATTTTCTGAACGCTCCAAAATTGAGATTGTAACAGGAGAACATGATGTGGAAAGAGGCGGCGCAAGGTTTAGCACCTTCGGAGAGAGAATCTAAGGCGGAGAACTGTTTGACGTAGAGGCGCAGCGTCTTCGAAAGGCTTCGAAGATGAAATTCAAGGCATACCTCCTTACGCTTCATGTTCTCCTGATACATTTGCTAAAATCTGGCCAAAATTTTCTGAACGCTCCAAAATTGAGATTGTAACAGGAGAACATGATGTGGAAAGAGGTGGCACTAAGTTAGCGTCTTCGGAAAGAGAATCTAAGGCGGAGAACTATTCGACGTAGAGGCGCAGCGTCTTCGAAAGGCTTCGACGATGAAATTCAAGGCGTACCTCCTTTCGCTTCATGTTCTCCTGATACATTTGCTAAAATCTGGCCAAAATTTTCTGAACGCTCCAAAATTGAGATTGTAACAGGAGAACATGATGTGGAAAGAGGCGGCGCAAGGTTTAGCACCTTCGGAGAGAGAATCTAAGGTGGAGAACTGTTTGACGTAGAGGCGCAGCGTCTTCGAAAGGCTTCGACGATGAAATTCAAGGCGTACCTCCTTACGCTTCATGTTCTCCTGATACATTTGCTAAAATCTGGCCAAAATTTTCTGAACGCTCCAAAATTAAGATTGTAACAGGAGAACATGATGTGGAAAGAGGTGGCACTAAGTTAGCGTCTTCGGAAAGAGAATCTAAGGCGGAGAACTATTCGACGTAGAGGCGCAGCGTCTTCGAAAGGCTTCGACGATGAAATTCAGGGCGTACCTCCTTTCGCTTCATGTTCTCCTGATACATTTGCTAAAATCTGGCCAAAATTTTCTGAACACTCCAAAATTGAGATTGTAACAGGAGAACATGATGTGGAAAGAGGCGGCGCAAGGCTTAGCACCTTCGGAGAGAGAATCTAAGGCGGAGAACTGTTTGACGTAGAGGCGCAGCGTCTTCGAAAGGCTTCGACGATGAAATTCAAGGCGTACCTCCTTTCGCTTCATGTTCTCCTGATACATTTGCTAAAATCTGGCCAAAATTTTCTGAACGCTCCAAAATTGAGATTGTAACAGGAGAACATGATGTGGAAAGAGGCGGCGCAAGGCTTAGCACCTTCGGAGAGAGAATCTAAGGCGGAGAACTGTTTGACGTAGAGGCGCAGCGTCTTCGAAAGGCTTCGACGATGAAATTCAAGGCGTACCTCCTTTCGCTTCATGTTCTCCTGATACATTTGCTAAAATCTGGCCAAAATTTTCTGAACGCTCCAAAATTGAGATTGTAACAGGAGAACATGATGTGGAAAGAGGTGGCACTAAGTTAGCGTCTTCGGAGAGAGAATCTAAGGCGGAGAACTGTTTGACGTAGAGGCGCAGCGTCTTCGAAAGGCTTCGACGATGAAATTCAAGGCGTACCTCCTTACGCTTCATGTTCTCCTGATACATTTGCTAAAATCTGGCCAAAATTTTCTGAACGCTCCAAAATTGAGATTGTAACAGGAGAACATGATGTGGAAAGAGGTGGCACTACGTTAGCGTCTTCGGAAAGAGAATCTAAGGCGGAGAACTATTCGACGTAGAGGCGCAGCGTCTTCGAAAGGCTTCGACGATGAAATTCAGGGCGTACCTCCTTTCGCTTCATGTTCTCCTGATACATTTGCTAAAATCTGGCCAAAATTTTCTGAACGCTCCAAAATTGAGATTGTAACAGGAGAACATGATGTGGAAAGAGGCGGCGCAAGGTTTAGCACCTTCGGAGAGAGAATCTAAGGCGGAGAACTGTTTGACGTAGAGGCGCAGCGTCTTCGAAAGGCTTCGACGATGAAATTCAAGGCGTACCTCCTTTCGCTTCATGTTCTCCTGATACATTTGCTAAAATCTGGCCAAAATTTTCTGAACGCTCCAAAATTGAGATTGTAACAGGAGAACATGATGTGGTAAGAGGCGGCGCAAGGCTTAGCACCTTCGGAGAGAGAATCTAAGGCGGAGAACTGTTTGACGTAGAGGCGCAGCGTCTTCGAAAGGCTTCGACGATGAAATTCAAGGCGTACCTCCTTTCGCTTCATGTTCTCCTGATACATTTGCTAAAATCTGGCCAAAATTTTCTGAACGCTCCAAAATTGAGATTGTAACAGGAGAACATGATGTGGAAAGAGGCGGCGCAAGGCTTAGCACCTTCGGAGAGAGAATCTAAGGCGGAGAACTGTTTGACGTAGAGGCGCAGCGTCTTCGAAAGGCTTCGACGATGAAATTCAAGGCGTACCTCCTTACGCTTCATGTTCTCCTGATACATTTGCTAAAATCTGGCCAAAATTTTCTGAACGCTCCAAAATTGAGATTATAACAGGAGAACATGATGTGGAAAGAGGTGGCACTAAGTTAGCGTCTTCGGAAAGAGAATCTAAGGCGGAGAACTATTCGACGTAGAGGCGCAGCGTCTTCGAAAGGCTTCGACGATGAAATTCAAGGCGTACCTCCTTTCGCTTCATGTTCTCCTGATACATTTGCTAAAATCTGGCCAAAATTTTCTGAACGCTCCAAAATCGAGATTGTAACAGGAGAACATGATATGGAAAGAGGCGGCGCAAGGTTTAGCACCTTCGGAGAGAGAATCTAAGGCGGAGAACTGTTTGACGTAGAGGCGCAGCGTCTTCGAAAGGCTTCGACGATGAAATTCAAGGCGTACCTCCTTACGCTTCATGTTCTCCTGATACATTTGCTAAAATCTGGCCAAAATTTTCTGAACGCTCCAAAATTGAGATTGTAACAGGAGAACATGATGTGGAAAGAGGCGGCGCAAGGCTTAGCACCTTCGGAGAGAGAATCTAAGGCGGAGAACTGTTTGACGTAGAGGCGCAGCGTCTTCGAAAGGCTTCGACGATGAAATTCAAGGCGTACCTCCTTTCGCTTCATGTTCTCCTGATACATTTGCTAAAATCTGGCCAAAATTTTCTGAACGCTCCAAAATTGAGATTGTAACAGGAGAACATGATGTGGAAAGAGGTGGCACTAAGTTAGCGTCTTCGGAGAGAGAATCTAAGGCGGAGAACTGTTTGACGTAGAGGCGCAGCGTCTTCGAAAGGCTTCGACGATGAAATTCAAGGCGTACCTCCTTACGCTTCATGTTCTCCTGATACATTTGCTAAAATCTGGCCAAAATTTTCTGAACGCTCCAAAATCGAGATTGTAACAGGAGAACATGATATGGAAAGAGGCGGCGCAAGGTTTAGCACTTTCGGAGAGAGAATCTAAGGCGGAGAACTGTTTGACGTAGAGGCGCAGCGTCTTCGAAAGGCTTCGACGATGAAATTCAAGGCGTACCTCCTTACGCTTCATGTTCTCCTGATACATTTGCTAAAATCTGGCCAAAATTTTCTGAACGCTCCAAAATTGAGATTGTAACAGGAGAACATGATGTGGAAAGAGGCGGCGCAAGGCTTAGCACCTTCGGAGAGAGAATCTAAGGCGGAGAACTGTTTGACGTAGAGGCGCAGCGTCTTCGAAAGGCTTCGACGATGAAATTCAAGGCGTACCTCCTTTCGCTTCATGTTCTCCTGATACATTTGCTAAAATCTGGCCAAAATTTTCTGAACGCTCCAAAATTGAGATTGTAACAGGAGAACATGATGTGGAAAGAGGTGGCACTAAGTTAGCGTCTTCGGAGAGAGAATCTAAGGCGGAGAACTGTTTGACGTAGAGGCGCAGCGTCTTCGAAAGGCTTCGACGATGAAATTCAAGGCGTACCTCCTTACGCTTCATGTTCTCCTGATACATTTGCTAAAATCTGGCCAAAATTTTCTGAACGCTCCAAAATCGAGATTGTAACAGGAGAACATGATATGGAAAGAGGCGGCGCAAGGTTTAGCACCTTCGGAGAGAGAATCTAAGGCGGAGAACTGTTTGACGTAGAGGCGCAGCGTCTTCGAAAGGCTTCGACGATGAAATTCAAGGCGTACCTCCTTACGCTTCATGTTCTCCTGATACATTTGCTAAAATCTGGCCAAAATTTTCTGAACGCTCCAAAATTGAGATTGTAACAGGAGAACATGATGTGGAAAGAGGCGGCGCAAGGCTTAGCACCTTCGGAGAGAGAATCTAAGGCGGAGAACTGTTTGACGTAGAGGCGCAGCCTCGCAACGGCGCATACGCGTGAATGGGCAAAGAGGATATTGTTGCGTGGCCGTCAAGCCTTGTAACGTGAACGACTGTTACGAAGAGAAGGGAATACCCGGTCGAAGAAATTATAAGACGCTTATATAAAAATAAAACGTAACGTCGTTTATTGATTACAAATGGTCATGTAGTACAGATGCATGATATTGGCAGTTAGCACTTAAGTTATAGCGCAGTTTCGATGTGATACGGTATTAAATCCTCGGAACTCACGTTACATATTGTACGGTTGTTGGTATTGAAAAATATTTATCAATATGTACAGCGCATACGGTCTCCTGTTCTGTAGAGAAAAATAATGTATTTGAATCTCGCACTGGTCGCGAAAGACTACGTACAAATCGTAGATTATTCCCTATTCAATAATTTCTATCGTCTCGCGCGCACGATAACGTGTCTCTTTAAAGCGATAATTATTGCGATCAATATGTACAATAAAAATACATTGTTTCGCGTACACGATATGATTCGACACCTTTCCCGATCGCTCGACATTTAAAAAAGAAAAAGAAGAATACAATCCGCTGAGCGTTCTGGGTGCTGAGTCGCAATTAGTATAGAACGACACGTAACAACCATTGAAACACACATTTATTAAGTGCCTCTGTGTGCGAACCCAGTGTTTTCGGGAAAAAAAAGAAGAAAAAAAAGAGAGAGAAGGGGGCACTTCACAGCCGTAATCACTGCACCCTGATTTCTCGGATACTGTGTTGACTTGGCCAGAGGAGTCTTCTTCTTTTCCCTCCGCATTAGCATCGCCGACTAATGCTTAAAGAAATGCGAAATGAACATCCCGTTTCTTTATAATCTGTAGAAAGAATACCCGGGGGGCATGGCGTGTCGAGTGTCCAATATAAATGTGTCTTTCGCGTTATTACGTGCGGAGCAGTGAAGCCGGGCTCTCATAAGCCCAGGTGTAAAAATCTCCAGGGACCGTCGAACGAGCGCTGATCTCGCAGTGTCGACGGGGCTAGTATTCACGCTCGATGATCTAAACGCGAGAACTATTGTCAGTAAAACTCTGAATCCGAACTGTGTTGCGAGTCACCGCTTCTACCGTTCAAATACACTTCCGACGTTTGCTGAATCGACGGCGAGTGTTGCGCAGCCTCCCAATGTTGGCCTGCAAGAGCAAACAGGATCGATTTCTCAGAAACTGGATACTTTGCGGAACGCTGCAGGCGATCGTGACTATCTAGATACATACCGTGTGCAGCCAAGATTGTAGCCAAACAACGTGCCACGGCGCGATTCGGTGCGCAAGCCAGTGCAGGAGTAAGACCCTCCGCATCGACAGCTACTACGCTGGCTCCTAATTGCAACAAGCGTCGTGTCACCTGTAAAAATAAGTCTCGTTCACTTTGCAAAATCCCCCTATACTTGTTGGCGGAGCAACTTGATTCGTAGAACTTGCTCGTTTACCTTTACGAGGCCGTTCCTCGCTGCCAAGTGTAACGGAGTCCTCTGTTGCTTATTGGTCATGTTAATGACAGCGATGCGCTGCTGTTGCGACTGCGACGTGTTCTCAGGATTCGTATTGGCCGGGTCTATCCAATTGAGTAACAACGACGCGGCAGCGGAATGGCGCCTTTGGCAAGCCAAATGCAACGCGGTGTTCCTGTTACAATCGACGGCGCTCACGTCGGCTTCCCGCTCGAGCAATAGCTCTGCCATCGAAAGACATGAAAACGATTCAATTCATACAGAGATCTCGAGGAATAGATATCGAGTCGGTCAGGCTTACCGATAACGCCACACTGGCCAGTAACAGCGGCGCAAAGGAGAGGTGTTCGACCTGAATAATCTGGAACCTCCAGTCCAGCTAATTCTGCACCGACAGAGTTCAAGATAAGCCTCGCGCAATCAAGGGTCCCTGCACTAGCCGCGACGTGTAAAGGCAGTCGATCGCCCGTACTATCTCTTAAAGCAGCGACAGCTTTCCCTCCGAATTTATTTATTAATAACTTCAAGCAATCCACCGATCCCTGGTACACCGCGCAGTGGACAGCGGAGAATGGATTACCTGCGCGTGTAATAGGAAGTTTAGATTCAGGTGTTGGGAATGCCAGCTCTCGTGTTTTGGTCACGGATATTTACCCTCTAACGAATCGATTACATTTTGATCCAGGAGGTACTCCACGCAATTGGAGTTGCCATTGTAGCAAGCCCAATGAAGAACCGTACAATCTTGATCGTCCTTCGAGGTAACAGCCCCGGGGTCGGCTTTAACGAGAGCGGCTAGTGCTTTCACTCTGCGGGGGAAATGAAGTTGAAGCGAGGTGGAAATATGCGGCGATCTCTCGATCGAATAAAATGTAACCAGCCAACCAACCAACCAACCTTCCGCACGCAGAGGCTAAATGCAACGGCGTTTTACCATTCGTATCTTGTACCGCTACTCGCGCACCGTGCGACAATAACAACTTCACTAGCTGGTGATCACGTTCGCTAAACACTGCTCGAAATAATGGCGTGTGTTTGTTTACGTCTGGCAAATTACAATCAGCTTTATATTTCAAAAGTAAATTGACGCACTCTGTATTACTGTTCGCCACCGCTAACGTTAAAGCAGTACGCTGTTTTGCGTCGTAGCGATCGACAACGCTTGGGTCTTCTGCATTTTCCAGAAGAAGTACCAGACAGCCAGAGTAACCTGTCGCAGCTGCACAGTGCAATGGAGTGCGCCTTGCGATAGAGTCCTGCAAGATCATTGGGAATCGTCAGTACGGGCGAATCGCGCGAGAGCGAAAAGGATCTTTTGAGGTCATACTTGAACTGATACGAAAGATCCGTGTCTTAACAACAGTTGAACACACTGGCGGTGGCCTTTACAGGAAGCCAGATGTAAAGGCGTTTTACCGGTATCCTCTTTAATGTTAGCGTTGGGGAACAACGGCAGCAATAAACTCAGTATCTCACTGTGCCCGTAATATGCCTAGAAATAGACGGCACGCGTATTAAACAGCCGTTAAACGCGCGTTAAAGTAGCTCTCCAAAATGATTTTATCAATCAATCATTACGGCAAGGTGTAGAGGCGTCAACGCTGGTGATACAGGCTCTTGTTTGTCCGTGGAATTGGACGAAGTCGTCAAGTTCACTTGTGGACAAGCTTCTAGAAGAGCTTCCAAAGCCGGTTGATTTCCACCAGCAACCGCGTAATGAATCGCAGTGAAGCCACGTTTGTCGCGCAAACGTGGATCTGCTCTATGCTTCAATAAATACTGTACGCATCTGAAAAATAAATTAATTGTACAGTATTAATTGTATGGCGAAGGCACGGGCAATTGTATTACTTGGGCAAGCTGCACGATAATGATTGAACGCTTACTGAGCATCAGAATCCATAGGATTCGATGCCGCCGCTGCTAAATGCAAAGGGGTCGCGCCGTCTACGTCCTGTGCATTAGAATCACTTCCGAATCCGATCAGCGTGAAAACGCAAAGATAGTGGCCCTGACTGGCAGCGTAATGAAGCGCCAACCTCTTGTCGTTATCGGCTAATCGAAAATTAGCTCCGCTAGACAACAACAGATCTAAACAGCCGACAGACCCCTTGAATGCTGCCAAATGCAACGGTGTCTTACCACCGAAGTCCCACAAGTCTATGTGTCGGCTATCGACTTGCAACAATTTCCTACAGACCTGCGTACGTGTAATAACAAATAATAATAATAATAATAATAATAATAATAATAATTAACGTCGGATTCAAGGTACGTACTTGAATCGATGCCTTACCTCGATATGTCCTGCTAAACAGCTTAGGTGCAACGCGGTGCGTTGTTCAGCGTTGCACGCCGTTGGAGACGCGCCGTACTGTAGTAAAGTTGTTGTTAAGCACTCGTGGCCGAACCTAGAGGAGAAATTTCAACTTCAAATAGACACCGAAAGAAATGGCCAACAACAGACGAGACCAGTATTTTACATTGTACTTTACCAAGCAGCTATGTGTAAAGCGGTATTCCTAATTTTATCCCTGGTGTGCGGCGATGCCCCCGCGTCCAGTAAGCTTTTCGATCGCGTGAATCTTCCGTGGATCGCGGTCATATGCAATGGCGTGCGATTGTCTATCGATTGGACGTTTATTTTCGCGCCAGCTTGTAAAAGTACTTCTAAACAATGAACGCCGCGTGTGCTGACGGCGGCAACGTGTAGCGGAGTCAGTCGCCGGTAGTTGACAGCCTCTGTTCGGACGATAATTTGTTAGAAATTTCATGGAAAGGAACAGTGATCTCGACAAACTTTTACTGCCATCTCACCAACGTTCACGGTATTACTGATTAATTCTTTAACCGCGTCTGCATGGCCGTTCAGACAAGCAATATGTAGAGGTGTGTTTCCATATTCATTCTTCGCCTCGACGTCCGCCCAAGCCTTAATTAATATCTGCATACATTCTATGCTACCGGAAGCTGCGGCAGCGTGCAATGGAGTGTACAAATCTCGATCCTTAACACAGAAACGAATACGTAAATATCATCCTGTAACTAGCGTGAATGCTTGAATGCGGGAAAAATAATATTACTTTCACAATCACATCTGCCCCTTGCTTTATAAGCGTCTTCACGACATTATCATGCCCCATGTACGCCGCGAAATGTAAAGCCCTGCGATTCTTTTTATCATAAGCGTTTACTACGCAGCCAATTTTTATTAAGTATTCCGTCATTTCGTGATGTCCATTGTAAACTGCGTGGTGCAAGCTTGTTCTACCGCTCCTGGAAACATTCGCGTTCTTATCGATACGTATTCCGAATCGATCGACAGAAGAATACCTAATTGTAAGACACAAACCTGTCCGCTACGTTAACGTTCCTTAAATATGGAACTATCAGTTTCGCGCACTGTATCGCATTATTCGCTGCTGCTACGTGTAAAGGCGTTTGCCAGCTACGATCCCTCATATTCACATTCGCTTTACGGTGTAATAAAACTTCTACCACATTATGATTCCCTGAGCGACAAGCCCTATGCAACGGAGTTAACCAATTCTTATCTTTAGCGTTCACCGCGGCTCCGTGCAATAACAGCAGCTTGACGATCGTCGCATCCCCCCAATATGCGGCTGCGTGCAGAAGAGAGCGCTGTTCAGAATCTTGCCAATTTGGATCCTCTTGCTTGGACAATAATGCTAGAACTTCCTCTACGTCTCCGAAGAATATAGCTCTCAACAGAGGAGACTGCAAACAGGGATATATACATATACAGTAATTTATTATCAGCCCCGAAGATACGTACTTTCGTACTTTCGTACTTTCGTAACGCGTAACGCTGCAAATTAATTCCATTAACCGGGAACTCACAGTAGCAACCGCTACTGTACCGCGGGAAGTTAAAACGAAATTCAACGATTGACACATGAGTCTAACCTCCGGCTTTGCGGTCCCGTTAATGTATTCAAAGACTGTGCGGAGAAATGCGTTCGCACGAAGGAATCAAACAACATACCCCGTCGTGTAGGTCCTGCACGTTCATGATTAACCGCTTTCTCGATTTATACAGATACGGAAGTATTTATAAAAACACAGCTACGAGAGGCTGCGAATAACTGACATGGTAGTGTTGTGTGAGTCATACCGCAATGCACGCAGCCGAATATATTACTTTCATTTCCCAGTCGACGATTTCTTACAAGCGTGTCATTAATATCGGCTGTCGTTTCGGGCAAACACCGGCGTCGCCTACGTGAAAATAACTATCAAAATATGCATAACGATCCTATGTATCTTCAGAGGTATAAACAGTTGCAGCCATCACTCCACCTACACACTCCATCTTTCTTTCTCTGACAAGTTCTCACCTTCTCACACCTTCTCACAAGCTTGTAAACAGCAGATGCATATATGTATGTAGTATGTAAACACATGCATCATAGGATGTATGTATGACGTAGTGCAAGGCGATCTCGCGCCAAAGTTGAAGGGCTTTATGCATTTCCCCCATATTCGACGCAGAATAAACATTTCTCGGTGTTTTACATGATTAAAAAACGGGTGGTCGAAGAGGCTTCGATGTAAAATATTCAATTCGCCATAACTTCCCACAATTGTCCTTGCCTACTGCGGTGCTAATCTCAAATCTGCGAAATTTTAGAATAGCAAATTTTAGGTAGCATCGCGAAGTATTGCGCATTTAATTACCTTTCATTTGTTTCTGCAAATGGAATCTTCTCGTATCTTCTCAATCGTAAGTACGCCGATATACCCAGATTACCCAGATAGCACACCTCGTCTTAGAGACGTCTAGTTTATGTCTATTTCCCAGATAGCACAACGTCTGGTAAAGTCTTAAAGACGTCCAAAAGGCGTCTTACAGACGTCTTAAAGACGTCTTGTTACAAATCAAGACGTTCAGACCTAAAATGGACATAAACTAGACGTCTCTAAGACGAGGTGTGCTATCTGGGTTTAGGTCTGAACGTCTTGATTTGTAACAAGACGTCTTTTGGACGTCTTTAAGACTTTACCAGACGTTGTGCTATCCCAGATAGCACACAGGCGTCTGAGCGACATCTTTCGGCCGTCTGCGCCAGACGTTCCCATCGTTTGTGAGACGTCTTGATTGTCGCAGCTAGGCCTGGGTTTGGTCTTCTGCACGGCTGTTGTTACAAAATAGTACGCCTTCAAGACGTCTTTAAAGTCGTCTCAAAGACATTTAATGGACGTCTTGGGACGTCTTCAAGACTTTTTTAAAGCCGTTTCAAAGACGTTTAATGGACGTCTTCAAGACTTTTTTAAAGCTTTTTCAAAGACGTTTAAAGATCCCTTCAAGACGTGATTAAAGTCGTTTCAAAGACGTTTAAAGGACGCCTTCAAGACGTGATTAAAGCCGTTTCAAAGATGTTTAAAGGACGCCTTCAAGACGTGATTAAAGCCGTTTCAAAGATGTTTAAAGAACGCCATTAAGACGGTTGAAAAAGCATTTCAAAAACGTTACTGAGACATCTTTATTAGGCCCAAATTGGGTCAGATACAGCTCTTAAAAAGTCAATATTAGGACGTATTTGAGACGTTATTATCAGGTCTAAATTAATTAGGTCAAGTGCAAGTGTTTAGATTATGAATTATCTAAATGAAAAATGATTAGATAATGTAATTAAAGCGTTTGTCGATATAGGAATTAGATTTTATACAAATCTAACGGAGGAAATGGTTTTGAAGGTAGAATAAAGTTTAATAAAATATGTATTTAACAGTTACTTTTATTTGTATTATTATTACATATCAGGTTTAGTAAACGATCATCTATTGCATTATTACATGTGTTTACGCAAGTCTTAACGAGGAACTAATATATATATATATATACTTATGCAATACTTAAAACTACAAATAATGTATTACAAATGCGGACACGGATGGCTACGATTCTGCCCCGTCAGACTCTGCTTCCCAGATTTGACTAGCAGAGTATGATGTTGTATCGACTACATGTTGTATTTGACATATTATGACGTGGAAGCGGGTGGTTCTCGAACGTAGTACACAGTCAGTTTTTGTATGCAATAATAGTAAACTATATTAAACAGAATGAATAGTACAAAAATATAATGCCTTATCCGCTAATACATACATTCAGAATGCAAGCATGCGCACAACACGCATAAAACAAACTAAATAGTAAACGTTTTTCATTGTACCTTAACATTTATAGACACATCGTATTATGTATACATATTTGTCATCAGATTATTAATGCTTATGTAAGAATTATGAATACAGGACATATGTAGTTTGAATAAATAGTACACGTTAGAATACACAGACTATATACGAAGTATATATACAGAGAATACACAGAATATGTGTACAGCTTGTCCCACGGATTTTGTGAGTTTATAATTACAAGTGTTTCGTTAACAATTTTGTTGCGTCGCGGACTAACGTTGCGAAGAGCTACAGGGGTTCTTGAGTAATTTATTGCGTGGTACTCCATTTATATGAACTCTACTTATATCAACGAAATTTCAGTAGTGGCCGATTGTATGGACTCTTAATTTCAATTGAATTGCAATATTATTATGTGGTACTAGCAAAATACCGCGTGCTTCGCTACGGCATCACTCAGACTTTCCGTTCTCATTTACTTTACCATTTAATTTTAAGCCCCTAACCCATAGCAGTCCCATTAAAACAAAGATTTTTCAGGCATATGGTCCATCGAAATCGGTTCAGTAGTTTTCGAGTTTTTCGCTTCTTACATACATACATACATACATACATTCACACATGCACGGCCCGACCATTTTTATATAATCGTATAGATTCAAAAGCAAATGTTTGGAAAAATCATTTTTATATGAACATTTAAAAATATCATGCAAACATAACTAAATAAAATTAGTAAAATGGTATAACTAATACATTATAATATTATCATTAGCTTCACAACATTCTTTTAAGAACAAATCCCGATATTTATCACAGTCATGCACCGTCGCACCCGGCAGCGAGAAAAGACTAACGTTACTGCACTCCGCGTAAAAATTGAAGGAACACAATATTTTCCCGAAAATTTTGGTCATTTTCAAATGCGAAAAATGTTCGCAGAAAATATTTAAAAAACGCATGTTAACGCTTGAAGTTTCTAGTTTTCGAATCAAACACTCAATTTTTTTTCGTCCATTATGATACTGTTTTAAGAAGATGAAGCGCAGGAAACGAAGTTTCAGAAATTTTTGCCTACTTTGAACATATGCACGGGTCAAAAAATTGAACATGACATTGAACATACAAAAAAAAAACGTGCATCAATCGTTCAAAAGCTTCGAGAACAAGAAAAGGGTTTTCAAAAGACACATAACGTAAAAGAGGTAATCGCTTAATTTTTCAGACTATACCGCATGTTTGATCTTCGAGGACATACGGAAAAAAAATCTGATCAATCCGGCGTTTTACACAGTGTTTAAGGGTAGTTTTAACTGCCAAAAAACGAGAACACTTAAATGATTACACGATTTTCCTTCACGTGGCATTATGTTTTCTAAAAAATGGTAAGTATGCCGTTTTTGGGGTCATTTTAAAATGGATTTAATACAATTAAAAAAATCTCATTTAATTCTTAGCTTTCGAAAACAATCATGAAAATTCGTCCACGATAATGAGTTCGCAAGTTATAGGTGTTCAAAGTGAAAAGTATCTTTTTTGCTTTGATCGCAAATAACTCGGGCAATAAAAATCATACAACAAAATAAAAAATCGGAAGTTAAAGAGAAATGTGTGCTCTATAAGACCTCTTCGTTGGATTTACGGGAAACAAATTTTTTTGGCCCGTGCACACGTTCAAGCTAGGTAAAAATTTCTGAAACTTCGTTTTCCGCGCTTCCGACGCCACCAGCACACGTGTCACTAATTATAAAACATTATGTGCCTACCCAAATGAAAAATTCGCGCGCAAACCATACGCACTCATGCAAAATCGCAATATTAAGTCGCATAACAAGTCGTGACATGTCTAAAATGAGAATAGCTTTTGCGGTTTTTGGCAACAATAGATGTTTGATCATATTATAAAACATGAAATCGTCGGTCGAAAAGACCCATGCGCGCCTGCTCCCGGGTGAAGTGTTTCCATGCAAAGTTCCCCCATGCGAAGCTCTCCCATACGAGAGGATGCTGTGCGAGGTGATCCTGTGCGAGCTGCTCCCCTGTAACGTTCTCCCGGTCAAGGTGCTCCGGTGCGAAGTGATGCCTTCAGGGGTGATGCCATGCGAGAGGATGTAGTGCAGGATGATGCTCAGCCAGGTGATGCTGTGTGAGCTGCTCCCCCGCAACGTTCTCCCGATCGAGGTGCTCCGGTGCGAAGTGATGCCTTCAAGGGTGATGCTCTGCGAGGTGGTCCGCTGCAACGTTCCCCCGGTCGAGGTGGTCCGCTGCCAAGTGATGCCTTCAGGGCTGATGCTGTGCGAGGATCTCCCGTGCGAGAGGATGCCGTGGCGGATGATGCTGTGCGAGTTGCGCCTAGTTAAAACTAATGAAAAGACAAAATAAGAATAAAGTTTAAATGTAAGATAACTACTCGACTGTAAGCATTTCTAGAGGAACGCTTACTATTTAGCAAAACAAGATATCAAATAGCATAAATGGAGGAAACATACGGGAAAATTTTCTGTCCGAGGCTTGTGTGAGTATCCCCGTCGAGGTGATGCCGTGCGAGGTGATGCCGTGCGAGGTGATGCTCTGCGAGGTAGTCCTCTGCAACGTTCTCCCGGTCGAGGTGCTCCGCTGCGAAGTGATGCCTTCAAGGGTGATGCTCTGCGAGGTGGTCCTCTGCAACGTTCTCCCGGTCGAGGTGGTCCGCTGCGAAGTGATGCCTTCAAGGGTGATGCTCTGCGAGGTGGTCCTCTGCAACGTTCTCCCGGTCGAGGTGCTCCGCTGCGAAGTGATGCCTTCAAGGGTGATGCTCTGCGAGGTGGTCCTCTGCAACGTTCTCCCGGTCGAGGTGGTCCGCTTCGAAGTGATGCCTTCAAGGGTGATGCTCTGCGAGGTAGTCCTCTGCAACGTTCTCCCGGTCGAGGTGGTCCGCTGCGAAGTGATGCCTTCAGGGCTGATGCTGTGCGAGGATCTCCCGTGCGAGAGGATGCCGTGGCGGATGATGCTGTGCGAGTTGCGCCTAGTTAAAACTAATGAAAAGACAAAATAAGAATAAAGTTTAAATGTAAGATAACTACTCGACTGTAAGCATTTCTAGAGGAACGCTTACTATTTAGCAAAACAAGATATCAAATAGCATAAATGGAGGAAACATACGGGAAAATTTTCTGTCGGAGGCTTGTGTGAGTATCCCCGTCGAGGTGATGCCGTGCGAGGTGATGCCGTGCGAGGTGATGCTCTGCGAGGTAGTCCTCTGCAACGTTCTCCCGGTCGAGGTGCTCCGCTGCGAAGTGATGCCTTCAAGGGTGATGCTCTGCGAGGTGGTCCTCTGCAACGTTCTCCCGGTCGAGGTGGTCCGCTGCGAAGTGATGCCTTCAAGGGTGATGCTCTGCGAGGTGGTCCTCTGCAACGTTCTCCCGGTCGAGGTGCTCCGCTGCGAAGTGATGCCTTCAAGGGTGATGCTCTGCGAGGTGGTCCTCTGCAACGTTCTCCCGGTCGAGGTGGTCCGCTTCGAAGTGATGCCTTCAAGGGTGATGCTCTGCGAGGTAGTCCTCTGCAACGTTCTCCCGGTCGAGGTGGTCCGCTGCGAAGTGATGCCTTCAGGGCTGATGCTGTGCGAGGATCTCCCGTGCGAGAGGATGCCGTGGCGGATGATGCTGTGCGAGTTGCGCCTAGTTAAAACTAATGAAAAGACAAAATAAGAATAAAGTTTAAATGTAAGATAACTACTCGACTGTAAGCATTTCTAGAGGAACGCTTACTATTTAGCAAAACAAGATATCAAATAGCATAAATGGAGGAAACATACGGGAAAATTTTCTGTCGGAGGCTTGTGTGAGTATCCCCGTCGAGGTGATGCCGTGCGAGGTGATGCCGTGCGAGGTGATGCTCTGCGAGGTAGTCCTCTGCAACGTTCTCCCGGTCGAGGTGCTCCGCTGCGAAGTGATGCCTTCAAGGGTGATGCTCTGCGAGGTGGTCCTCTGCAACGTTCTCCCGGTCGAGGTGGTCCGCTGCGAAGTGATGCCTTCAAGGGTGATGCTCTGCGAGGTGGTCCTCTGCAACGTTCTCCCGGTCGAGGTGCTCCGCTGCGAAGTGATGCCTTCAAGGGTGATGCTCTGCGAGGTGGTCCTCTGCAACGTTCTCCCGGTCGAGGTGGTCCGCTTCGAAGTGATGCCTTCAAGGGTGATGCTCTGCGAGGTAGTCCTCTGCAACGTTCTCCCGGTCGAGGTGGTCCGCTGCGAAGTGATGCCTTCAGGGCTGATGCTGTGCGAGGATCTCCCGTGCGAGAGGATGCCGTGGCGGATGATGCTGTGCGAGTTGCGCCTAGTTAAAACTAATGAAAAGACAAAATAAGAATAAAGTTTAAATGTAAGATAACTACTCGACTGTAAGCATTTCTAGAGGAACGCTTACTATTTAGCAAAACAAGATATCAAATAGCATAAATGGAGGAAACATACGGGAAAATTTTCTGTCCGAGGCTTGTGTGAGTATCCCCGTCGAGGTGATGCCGTGCGAGGTGATGCTCTGCGAGGTAGTCCTCTGCAACGTTCTCCCGGTCGAGGTGCTCCGCTGCGAAGTGATGCCTTCAAGGGTGATGCTCTGCGAGGTGGTCCTCTGCAACGTTCTCCCGGTCGAGGTGGTCCGCTGTGAAGTGATGCCTTCAAGGGTGATGCTCTGCGAGGTGGTCCTCTGCAACGTTCTCCCGGTCGAGGTGCTCCGCTGCGAAG
Source organism: Andrena bucephala (assembly GCA_947577245.1). Lineage (NCBI taxonomy): Eukaryota > Metazoa > Arthropoda > Insecta > Hymenoptera > Andrenidae > Andrena > Andrena bucephala. The sequence goes on along the minus strand of OX387717.1, from coordinate 77,925,646 downwards.
TGATGCCTTCAAGGGTGATGCTCTGCGAGGTGGTCCTCTGCAACGTTCTCCCGGTCGAGGTGGTCCGCTTCGAAGTGATGCCTTCAAGGGTGATGCTCTGCGAGGTAGTCCTCTGCAACGTTCTCCCGGTCGAGGTGGTCCGCTGCGAAGTGATGCCTTCAGGGCTGATGCTGTGCGAGGATCTCCCGTGCGAGAGGATGCCGTGGCGGATGATGCTGTGCGAGTTGCGCCTAGTTAAAACTAATGAAAAGACAAAATAAGAATAAAGTTTAAATGTAAGATAACTACTCGACTGTAAGCATTTCTAGAGGAACGCTTACTATTTAGCAAAACAAGATATCAAATAGCATAAATGGAGGAAACATACGGGAAAATTTTCTGTCCGAGGCTTGTGTGAGTATCCCCGTCGAGGTGATGCCGTGCGAGGTGATGCTCTGCGAGGTAGTCCTCTGCAACGTTCTCCCGGTCGAGGTGCTCCGCTGCGAAGTGATGCCTTCAAGGGTGATGCTCTGCGAGGTGGTCCTCTGCAACGTTCTCCCGGTCGAGGTGGTCCGCTGCGAAGTGATGCCTTCAAGGGTGATGCTCTGCGAGGTGGTCCTCTGCAACGTTCTCCCGGTCGAGGTGGTCCGCTTCGAAGTGATGCCTTCAAGGGTGATGCTCTGCGAGGTAGTCCTCTGCAACGTTCTCCCGGTCGAGGTGGTCCGCTGCGAAGTGATGCCTTCAGGGCTGATGCTGTGCGAGGATCTCCCGTGCGAGAGGATGCCGTGCCGGATGATGCTGTGCGAGCTGCTCCTAGATATAACAAATGACAAGACAAAATAAGAATAAAAAATAAACGTAATATAAATACTCGAAAGTGAACAGTCACAGAGGACCGCCAAGTATTTAGCTGAGTAAGATAGCAAGTGAGATAAAGGATGGGAAGATACAAAGTTTTAATATTTGGAAATTTTTCTATTGTAGGTTATTTGATGAATAAGGACGTGGCCCATATTACTATTACTACGCTGCTCGATATTTCCACCTTCTTCCTGACAATTAAGAATCTCAGAGTATGAAATAGCATAATACAGAACGGTTAAAACATACAGTTTTAAAGTGGCCTGTCCCCTCCTCTCCTGTCGGAAGCTCGCTTTAGCCACAATTGAATGTTTTTCTCTGTGTCCATCCTGTTCCCAGTGGCTTTGCCTTTTTCGGCAGCATCTTAAACAAGAATTTGGATGAAACATTATATTTAAGTTAGAGAATATTAAATATTAACAACAATAAAATGAGAATGACATTTACATACCTATTATCAATTTCGCCACCGAGGAATTATTAAATGGCCGTTTCCCCTTTCTCCCCAGCCAACTGTATTTTAGGGCCAATTCGTTGACCATTAGGGGGGTCAGCATCCGTTTCACACAATTGTAATTGTTTGACCCTCCATACTTGGCCAATTCAATAACCTAAAATTAAGAATTATTAAAGCATAAAAAATGTAAATATAATTTCTTTTTCGAAGAAATGCCGAAAACGAATTTTAAAAACAGCTTGTAACTTTAGATATTTTCTGCATTAGATATTTTCTGCAAAATAAAATGACCTATCCCCACCGTAATTTATTACGATAATAAGTCCAAACACGATATATGTAAATACTTTACTTACCGCCTCTTCAAAATCCTCCCGATTCTCTAAAACTTCCTCCAGCATCTTTAACTCCTCTACACTTTGCAACGGAAATTTTAGATGCTGATATTTGATGAACATGGAAGTTGTACTATTACTTGGGGTGTTTCCATCTATTTTATTTTCTATTACTTTTAACATATGCGCACCCTCCACCTGAATTGCCCGAAACAGGTGCATCTGTGACGCAAGTTGCTTCATGCATTTCAGCACTTCTACACAGTGCTTACAACACCCGCCCGTGCTTGCGTTTTCTGGAAATTATTTATTCCATTTCAATGATAAAAAAAAATTTCCGCCTCCAGTATCTTTACATAAATACATATATTAGCTTACCAATGATGCTCCCGTGATGCGAGTTGCTCCCTTGCGAGGTAGTGCTGTGCGAGGTGAGGTTCTGCGAGGTGATGTCGTGCGAGGTGATGTCGTGCGAGGTGATGTCGTGCGAGGTGATGCCGTGCGCGGTGATGCCGTGCGAGATTCTCTCGCGCGAGATGCTCCTGTACGAGATACTCCTCTGCGAGATTCTCTCGTGCGAGATTCTCCTCGGCGAGGTTCTCTCGTGCGAGATGCTCCTCGGAGGGGTTCTCCCGCGCGAGGTTCTCCCGTGCGAGGTTGTCTCGCGCGATGTAGTGCCGTGCGTGGTGCTCCCGCGCAAGGTTCTCCCGTGCGATGTAGTGCCGTGCGTGGTGCTCCCGCGCGATGTAGTGTCGTGCGTGGTGCTCCCGCGCGCGGTTCTCCCGTGCGAGGTTGTCTCACGCGATGTAGTGCCGTGCGTGGTGCTCCCGCGCGAGGTTCTCCCGTGCGATGTAGTGCCGTGCGTGGTGCTCCCGCGCGATGTAGTGCCGTGCGTGGTGCTCCCGCGCGATGTAGTGCCGTGCGTGGTGCTCCCGCGCGATGTAGTGTCGTGCGTGGTGCTCCCGCGCGCGGTTCTCCCGTGCGAGGTTGTCTCGCGCGATGTAGTGCCGTGCGTGGTGCTCCCGCGCGAGGTTCTCCCGTGCGATGTAGTGCCGTGCGTGGTGCTCCCGCGCGATGTAGTGCCGTGCGTGGTGCTCCCGCGCGCGGTTCTCCCGTGCGAGGTTGTCTCGCGCGATGTAGTGCCGTGCGTGGTGCTCCCGCGCGATGTAGTGTCGTGCGTGGTGCTCCCGCGCGCGGTTCTCCGTGCGAGGTTGTCCTGCGCGAGGTTGTCTCGCGCGATGTAGTGCCGTGCGTGGTGCTCCCGCGCGATGTAGTGTCGTGCGTGGTTCTCCCGCGCGAGGTTCTCCCGTGCGAGGTTGTCTCGCGCGATGTAGTGCCGTGCGTGGTGCTCCCGCGCGATGTTCTCCCGTGCATGGTGCTCCCGTGCGTGGGGCTCCCAGAAATAGTGTCTGAAGATAAGAATTATTTCTGTCAAAGAGATAGTATTTAAATACTACCTGCAGCATTGAACAAAATTAAATCGGAAACGTGTGGAAAGCTACTTTAAATTAAATTGGTACTCGAGATGTATTAGCTTTGAAAATAAATATGATAAATGGAAACACGTTTCAGAGTAGAAAGATGTGCAACCATAACTTTGCAGAAACGAAGGTGAGCGTACAAATGCTTACAAAGTACTTATTAGACCCATGACCTACGTGTCAGATTTATGTCAAACGAATAAGTAAAAGTCGAGTAGTCATCAGTAGACGAACAAAACATATCGATGGGTTTTACCATTTCATTACAGAAAATGTACAGAATTAGAAAATGAAAGTTAATCGCTTAAAATCGCAATAATAAACAAAATTATGTAAATATCTTTAGATATTATAATTTTTATATAGTATACTTTCCCTTTGTATTTACCCACCTAATAAGGAATTGGTTTTCCTCATTTTGGGTGTCGGTATATTTTCCTCCTTGCTGCCCGAAAGCTTCCTCTTTTTTCCTTTCTTTTCTTCTTTTGCATCATTTTCGGACAAAAAATTGAGCGTTTGCTGCACCTCTGTTGCCTTGGCCCTAGCTGTGTCATAATCATCTGCAGGCACCCATTAGTAAGTAATTGGTATACAGTTAACCATTAATTAATATAATAAATAGTAATTATTGTGCAAATTTCAATGTACCAAAACTGGTATTTGTAATCGTCTTGACCGAAAACTGCGTCCACGAAGCTGCCGGTATCTCGCATTTCCGAATGGCAGTGGCTAGACGTTTCTCATTGTATGGTGGCCACGAACATCTCCCTGCCTCTAACCATATCAATGGCACCACCTCGACCCTTCCATCGTTGTAAAAGTGGACGATTTTCCACCCGTGGTACATGATTTTTCTAGAGTGATAACTCGCAATAAAACAATTGAAGGCTCGGATGCAATAAGGGGACTAGCCCTCGAAAATGCGAAAAACTATTGTCAAAATACTAAGAAAAATTGAAAAATTACATTTTGTTAAACTGGATTTTAAAACATACAGTGTTGTAAAGCTCATCACGGCACATATTTTTTCTATTTACAGTTTTTTAATCGAATCATTAGTATTCGAGATAAAAATTATAAACAAAAAAAATTTCTTCGGCCAAAGTCAATATCTTTTTAGACATAAAATGCGATATCTTGAGTAAATATTAACGGATCGTTATGAGACTTGAAACATAAAACTCAGAAAACTCTAGCGAAACCATAAAATGTATGCACAAAACCCTTATGTTAAAAAATGTAATAATGTTTAATTATAATGAAATACTGGACACAGCCCATGTTTTTCAACGTTTGCCGTTAAAAAGTATCGAGGAAATTTTGAGGTACATATAACTTGCAGTGACAAAGTTTTTCTTTAATATGCAAGGAAGTTTTTCACCAATTTTCACACTGATTAATAAATAGGTGTAGAAGATATGATGATATATATAATTCACGCTCGCCACCAACAGTCAACAGCTGTGTATAATGCGCTATTTAGCAGCTTTAACATTCGGGTTGACAGTTGGTGGCGAGCGCGAATTATAGGTATATATCATCATATCTTCTACACCTATTTATTAATCAGTGTGAAAATTGGTGAAAAACTTCCTTGCATATTAAAGAAAAACTTTGTCACTGCAAGTTATATGTACCTCAAAATTTCCTCGATACTTTTTAACGGCAAACGTTGAAAAACATGGGCTATGTCCAGTATTTCATTATAATTAAACATTATTACATTTTTTAACATAAGGGTTTTGTGCATACATTTTATGGTTTCGCTAGAGTTTTCTGAGTTTTATGTTTCAAGTCTCATAACGATCCGTTAATATTTACTCAAGATATCGCATTTTATGTCTAAAAAGATATTGACTTTGGTCGAAGAAATTTTTTTTGTTTATAATTTTTATCTCGAATACTAATGATTCGATTAAAAAACTGTAAATAGATAAAATATGTGCCGTGATGAGCTTTACAACACTGTATGTTTTAAAATCCAGTTTAACAAAATGTAATTTTGGACAATAGTTGTAAGTTTGGACAATAGTTTTTCGCATTTTCGAGGGCTAGTCCCCTTATTGCATCCGAGCCTTCAATTGTACAGGTCAGTAGTATTCTTACATTAAAGACTATAAATATATGAAACAGGGAAAACCTTGAAACCTGGATGATTTGTATGGCTAGAAGTTGAAAAATATAAAAATTGAAAGAGCATTTTGTTAGTGTTTCGGAAGAGTCGTATGCAATAATGGAAATATAATAATTTTATCGTCTGTTTCTAATTTGACACATTTATAAGATATGTCTGTGACATTAAAAATTTGTAAAGGACCTAAATTATCTGTAACGAATATTCCTAAATCTGATGATTTGAATGGATCTGTATAAAAATCTGTTAGTGTTAAAAATGGTTTACCAACTATTTTCCGTTTATTATCGGATAAAACTAAGTTGTATATAATAATAATGCTGCCGTCGTTAAGACAGCAGCAGTTATTAGGATTTTCAATTTTTAAAATATAATGTGGAAATACGATACTTCTGAATTGATGAGAGTCGCGAACAGTATCGATTAATGGACCTTTAAAATGTTCTGATTTAAAAAATGGATATTCTACGTTAGGGTTCAATTTTTTTGGTAAAGAATTCATTTTCTCTGAATGGCGTTTGACTATTTGCTCTAATGGTTGCTGACCCTTCCTAACGCACTTCAAAATGCCCTGTAAATAGTTCTCGAATGGAAAGCAACTGAAGTCGTCAAGCGGGCCATGATTTTTAACATCTTGTGCAATGTGTAAAAGATTGTGAACGTTGTGGGACACGTATTGTTGGCCATATAATTCTATAAATTTAGAAACAAACTTTTGCAACAGATTAGCTGCGCGATCAATGTGGACAGAATGTCTTGAATGAGATAGAATAACGGATGCTATGTGTAAGTGGAGAAAGTTTCTATATCTACTCTTAGGTATGGTGCGGAATAAAACTACAGGTCCTGTATAGAACAAAAATTGACGAAATTCTGTTGCCTTCCATCTTTTTAAATCATCCAGACTTCGAGGTTTTCTATTAAATTCTACTGGAATACTCTTGTACAAAGCTATTAATTTTAATGATATCTTGGATACTGTAGGTGATGAAAGTTTTATGCAGGTTTCGCCACGACACCACAGCTTCAGAAGTACTTTTTTAATTACGCCAAGACAAATCAAATGCATATAATCTAGAGGAAAGGAGTTGATCATGTCGATGCCGGGAATATTTTCTATAATCGATGTGCCCTTATGGTGCTTTGGTGCAATTTGTAATCTAAAATCAATATCTGTTCTTAAAGGAATTGTATCTGAATCCGGAAAACAAGTTGTTCTAGCTACGCTACTGCCTCTGATATGGCATTTACTGCAAGAATAATATCCAGTGTGACCTTTTGTATACTTAATAAAAGATTTAGCAGGGACATCACAAAGAAATGATTTGATTTTAATAATAAACAGTTGTCCATTAATGGCGATTCTATTGTTAATAAGGTCCATGGCTTCATTGACAAAATCTTGAAGAAAAGAATTGGCATCATTGGGTTTCTGATACCCATGGTATATGCCGATCATCGCTATATCTTTGGATCCTGCAATATTGCATAAAATGGGGTACACCTGGCTACCGGAACTCTTAGAAATTGGTAGACCGTCAACGTTGATATTAATATAAATTGTATTGTTTTGAATATGAGATACACCAAAAGATTTTATAAGTTGTAGAATACTATTTTTTAATCCAAAATGATAATAGTGTCCTGGCTCAACACATTTTGTCACGATTTTTCTTTCTGTTTTTAAAAGCGTTCTGGCGTCAGATGGGAAATCAAGTGAATATGATTCCTTCAAAATTGAAAGCAAATGGTTAAGTGTACTATGAGGAACGTTGTGTTGCAAAGCCCACTGGGCTAGAGGAGAAGAGAAATTCTGACTATTGGCTGGATTTTCTTCTACACGCGATTGACAATTATAATTATTTTCAGAAAAATTAAAAGAAAGTTCGGAGCTACTGCCAGACGCAGGATGGATATCAATAGCCGGATCACGAAATGAACTTGTAGAACATGAATCTAAATGACAATTAACATTATTTTCAGAAGTATTAAAAGAAAGTTGGAAGCTACTGCCAGGTGATGGATGGATATCAATAGCCGGATCATGAAATGAACTTGTAGAACGTGAATCTAAATGAGGAGTACCAGTGCCAGGTGAAGCAGAATCATTAGTTTGAAGAAGTAAATCAAGTAAAATTTGGTAATTAGTGGCTGGTGATATGGTGGCGTCTTCCCGAAGGGACTTATCGAATGATCTTTTAGCACGCATGTAATACTTGTTCAATGGAAATCTGTCAGACATTATTGCGACGGGGAAGAAGTAAAAATATGTAAAGAGTGTACTTTAAAAGAAAAAGAGTAGTTTTAGAAATATATAAATACGGAACTTACCTACGAGTAGTAGAACACACTAACACACTAAAAAAATACTCCAAAGTATTCGCACCTGGAAATACCAAATAAGGACGCTTCAAATCGCTTGTTCGTACGTGAACGGCGGATCCACGATAACTGCCGTAGCAGAGTTTGCTGTGATGTGGAAGAAGGCACCCTCGCCATCCCCACTCCGTGGCCTCAACCCCCGGTGGACACGCCCGTGGCAAAGAAGGGTGGGGAGTGGTCCGTCCCCGACTTGAGGCCCCCATACCAACCGCCGCACAGTAGGCTAAATATGCTTCAAACGCGAAGAAAATATTATTATGTCTCTAGCAGTGTTATTAATTAAGTAATGAAATGTATTTGAATGATAGATATATACATGATATTAGGAGGACAAAAAAACAAAAATATAAAGTTATAATTTTGTTTACTTACATAAAATAGGGGCCCAGGGGAGGGGCCCCGTCTGCCCGGTGCTAAGGGCGGTCTTGTCTGTGGGTGAGAGAACAACGCAATGGTGTATATGTACTGTATCCCTCTATTCCTCACTTATAATTGCACCTCAGAAGTAGCTAGTAGCAGCCAATTTTTTTTTCAATTTATAGGTAAAGCTTTGCCCTTTACAATGCGGTGACCAGAGAAAACCCCGAAAACAATCAAACCTTCGAGTGCCCAAAATGGAGGAAAGGGTTTTGAAGGAGTAATCACCTTAGGAGTCGGAGGCGGATACAGGAGCCTTTCTTAGAGGAGGCAAAATATGTAAAAGTACATAAGTACATTTTTTAACTTTTTTTTTACAAGATTTAAAATTTGCTTGTAATTTATACTTTAATATCTCTATCTGATACTATAGCCTAAATAATTGAATTCACATTAATTATTTATACAGAATAATACACAATGTCATAATATTTATCTATTTTATTACTCTTGGGGGGGGGGGGGGGCGATCGCCCCCCTCTGGATCCGCCCCTGTTTAGAGTCACAGTTTTCACTTGCATATATTGTCTCTTTAAATGAACTACGAGTATACATTTGTAACTCAAAATTACACAATACTCATTCGGGCATAGTAATGGGGTAAAATAAAATCTTTTTCACTCCCAACTTTGGGGGCCGCGCGCAGTCACAGAATTACCTGCCTCTTTTGTTCCTGTGTCCCTCCGCCGAGTGTTCCGACGATATAGTAAACGCGTGTGATTTTTTAATTCAAAAGCGAGGTAGTGGGATTGGAAAGATTAATAACAACAATACAGGACGCATTGAACAAAAAAAGGAGATATTAATAATAATTACTGTAAAGAATTAAAGTACATCATATAGTGAATGCATATCGTTAAAAATGTAACCCATATATATGTATACAGTGACTCCCGAAAGTGTTCGGACACATTTTAAAACAGAATAACGCTTTCGAAGTTGGGTCAAACGACTTGAATTTTTTTTTTTTTTGAGAATCTAGAAGGATTAGCTTACTCGTTGAGGTGTTTCGGCGTTTTGGAAAAATTGCAATTGATCGGAATAGCGAAGAAAATAGTGACGGTCGCTTTTTCAACTTTTTTGTCCGAGTCCGTATTGAAAACGTAAAAATTTAGCTAAAAAAGCTACAATTTGTAGCTCATAGCTATGTTAACCGATTTCGAGGAAATTTTCAGCATGCATGCAACTTACTTAAATCTACAAACGGGATTTTTACATTTTCAATACGGACTCGGATAAAAAGTTGAAAAAGCGACCTTCACTATTTTCTTCGCTATTCCGATCAATTGCAACTTTTTCCAAAACGCAGAAACACCTCAACGAGTAAGCTAATCCTTCTAGCTTCTCAAAAAAAAATTCAAGTCGTTTGACCCAACTTCGAAGGGGTTATTCTGTTTTAAAGTGTGTCCGAACACTTTCGGGAGTCACTGTATATATATTCGTTAAATGTTTATGAAAATATATTAGCAATGGATTGCGAATCCCATACATGATACGAGTGTCACCTGATGATGATAACCAGGTGACAAAACTCCAAATGAATACGCAGGTGGATGTTTCCACAGAGTCGGCAATGTTTCCCCTCCGAAACGGGAAACCTGGAGGGGGCCAATGTCACGCCGCTAGGCACTCGGCCGACTTTGCTCACCGTCCACTTGAATATATGTACAGTTTTCGGGTACATGTGGCCAACAGTGATTTCTAGAAGGCCGCTTGAAGCAAGGGGCGAGTTGCTGTATCCTACAGAAATGTTGCCAAGTCGCTAGATACACGTTGGCGGCGATTTGTTGCCCGGTCTACACAGACGCACCTTAAAGGTCCATTTATACATATCCGTTCCGGGTCCGTTCCGTTCCGGCGTGCCAGTGGTCAGAAGAAGAGGGGCATAGAGGGTCTCTTCTTCTTACCACTGGCACGCCGGAACGGAACGGACCCGGAACGGATATGTATAAATGGACCTTAAAGGTGTTCCCCGTGGTGCAAACAAGTCAGAGGAAATCAGTAAATTTACGGGCGCAATATCTCGAAAACTTGTTGAAATAAAGTGTGTACGTTACAGGTTATTCAATTTGTCTTGAATCGCACTGTCAAGTGATTTCTAAAAAAATATATCGTTCTATTTAAAAAACGAACTTGACAATCGTATCTCTTAAATTAATAATCTACAAAAAAATCGTCTGCTGAGCTAATAAATTTGCCCCATCGAACCATTGAAATTCCGTATATGTAGACGTTTTTTTTCTATCTCAAATACGTTAATAAATATCCAGCTGTTTACTGTTCTCGCTGACATCCTGTACATATGTATATATGTATATAAAGGTGGAATTTGACGGCGCGCCACTGAGGCAAACCCGCGAAATTCGTACTACAAGTAGAGCTTTTCAAGTATTTTTTTCAAGCGGCCCGAAAGAATCGGGCGGCTTGGAAAGAAGCGAGCGGGCCGAATGAACTTGGAGCAGATCGAAAACTATTTGTCCGATTTATTTAAAACTTGATACACATATTCTTAATGGTATTATCTAAAATTTAGCATATCATTTTATTTTATGCGGTAACCCATTCGTATGTAATAACTGTTTTAACTTTGCCTTGTTAGGTAAAAAATTAATAGCGATATTCACCTTGCTCTCATTTGTACAATAATATTTTTTCTTCTCAAATCCGTATGCTAATTGTCTTGTTCTTTTCCGCGTCACCTTGTCCGCGCAGATTTGGCTGCAGATACAGGCAAAACGGCTTTTCGACCCTACGGCGTAGGACCTATGCGGATATATACTACTACCAATAAAATAATAAAACGTTTCGTACCGACCGTAGCAAAGTATAATGACTTGCCACGTTTATTTCTTTAAGCACCTCTACTGAATTATGCGTGTCTTGGATTTTTTTCGTCAAAGTTATTAAACAGGACCTTCCGTTGGAAAAAGAATTTCAAACAACGAGACGCGTATTTTCGTCGTAATTGCCACCATATGGAATGAGACAAATTCAATGAAATAAATTTTGCCGTACTTGCTCCGTTTTCACAAAGATCGTTCATTCACCCTCGGCGTGAGCTGTTTACGTTCAATATTAATTACGTCTTTGTCTCGTAATATTTCTGCCACTTCCTTCCTCCCAATACCCGAAACGCGTTTCTTTTAACGGGCTAACAATTTTACGGTCCCAGGTTTATCTAACATGATTCTAGTGTTCATTAATAAAATATCTACAATGTAGCATACGGATTTGAGAAGAAAAAAAATTATTGTACAAATGAGAGCAAGGTGAATATCACTATTAATTTTTTACCTAGCAAGGAAAACTTAAAACATGTATTATATACGAATTGTCGCGGTAATATACGGGTTATCGCATAAAATAAAATGATGTGCTACATTTTAGATACCATTAAGAATATGTGTACCAAGTTTCAAATAAATCGGATAAATGGTTTTCGATCTGCTCCAAGTTCATTCGGCCCGCTCGCTTCTTTCCAAGCCGCCCGATTCTTTCGGGCCGCTTGAAAAAAAAATCAAGTACTTGGTTCTATCCGGGCCGCTCGGTTCTTTCGAGTACCTGGCTCGACTTGGAAACCGAGCCCCGGATTGATTCGGATTTCAAGCTACCCGAATATTCAAGTACTCGAACAGCTCTAACTACAATTCTATATTTCTTACATCGCGATAGAAATGAGCATTTCGATCGTTCATGCTACCTCATCCCTCTCCCCGCACCTACCACAATGGCCTTTAAACTGTTATAAAATATGCAACAAATCTTTAGTCGTACAATGAGAAACATTATGTTGCAAAGCCTACAGTGCTAGCAAAAAAGACAATTTGGGGTTATTTGCTTGATCCGGCAAATCCTTTCAGTGCTACATATAATCAACGCAGGGTCCCATTGGTGCAACGGCGCGCCACGCACCGATCTGATTTCCGAGTTTCTCGGCTTTTCGAGCAGTTCGGAGCACTTGAAAGGGTTGATTTGTACGACGAGGTGCGCGTCGAAAGCATTCGTGTGCGCCCTATGCAGGGATTTCAACGTGCTGAAAGGTGGTTCTCGGCCTCAAGAGCAAAAATTGAATGGCGGAGAAATATGGACACCAATGGAGTCCTGGCGTTCTCCCGATTAAAATTATAATCAAATGTCATGTAAACCGTGCGTGCGAGATCGAGTCTGGCCATCGGCGTTCTTTTAATTCGATTGAAAAAAGTCGAAGTTTTCGAGTCGAAGTAAAAGAACGTCTACCTGTACCGCGTCGTTAACCGCCAACTCGCGGGACAATACGGTCATAAACCGCAACCCTGGCGAAACGCTCTGGCCGATCAGCCTGATTAATTTTTGGGTACTAGATATGGCATTGTCCTCCTCTAGTAGCTAATCCCTCTACGTTCGGCAGGCAATAAACCGTGCTCCGCTACAACATAATTATATTATACTGATGTTCTGAGCACTGACCATGACGTAAAATTAATCTTATGGTCCGTACGATGACCAAAAGAAGATGTTCTTATGTTAGATCGAAGAATGTTTCTCCGGCAATGGGGTAGGAAACGAAATAACTCTGAACAAGTACCAGTACGCCTCGCGGTGAGACACAGGGACAAAAGGGGTAGTCCCTCCTTCTACGACTCCCTTATCTCTCGAGTATAAACGCGCGCTCAAATTTTAAAACAAAAACACGCGTTAACGTATTCCGTGCGAGAGAAGGTGAACCTTGGAGAGAAGGTATTTGCTGTGTAGAGGGCCTCATCCAGAGAGTGGCCGTTTGTGACAAATACAAGCCCGATTGGTTAGGAAGCAGCTTACATTAGAACCAAGCGACGCCGAAAACGCGCAGAAAAAACGGGCGCGAAAAATCACCGGAATAAAAGTAACCGTATCCACGCGCGAAAAATACTTACCTGTGGGAGTCTGGTTGCCAGATGTGTAGCTTGGCTATAGCCCGACTCACCGAGGACCTCAGGGGAAGAACCCGACAGTATGCCGAAAATCATAAAGTCCTTTTACCTGAGAACCGAGACACGATAGCGGCGAAAGTCGAAATCCCTGAAAAACGGCACGGTGTCGATTGCCCCTTATCGACATATCTGGTAGGCAAATGTTTCCCAACGAACGCTTCGAGAGCAAGCGATTGCCTAGTCGCAAAGAAACGAAGAAATTTCGCTTCAAAAATACCAAATTTCCAGCTGTAAATCGCCTGCACCGCCAGGACTGTTCAACTTACGCAACCCCTTTCGAAGCCAGATACAGCGTAAATCCCCACCGTAAAACCCTCGAAAGTAGGACAGTATGGGCCCATCCGCCCTTCACTACACTTATACCTATTAAAAATCACGTTGACTGGAACAGTTTGTACATACTACTAATATGCAGAGTTGTGCAGAATTACAATTGAATTACTCCATGAATTGTAATTACAAAATAATTCAATTACATCGTATTCAATTACATTGCAATTCGTAATTCAGATCTCGCATTCAATTAAAATACATCGTAACTCGTAATTGCAATGTATTTGCAATTGTAATTGCACAGTACAATGTAATTGAATTATAATTACGAATTAAGAGGTAACCAAATTGAGAGCTATTAAGAGGTGGGAAAGAAATGTGTAGGTAAATGTTTCGAATAGAAAAAAATTACTATGAGTGCTGAATATGGTATTATTCATAAATTTATAATATATAAAGAGAAATAAACTCTTTTGTTACATTTTTTCCACTTTTTTTCTCACTTCAGAGTTTTGAGCTGTAATTGAATTACATTGTATTTCAATTACATTGTAATTCAATCACACGCACAATTACAGTAATTAGGAATTAAATTAATTGGAAAGTTTGAATTATGTATATGCACAAAACCCTTATGTTAGAAAAAGTAATAATATTTCATTAAAAAGGAATACTGGACATAACCCATGTTTCTCAACGATCGCCGTTAAAAAGTATCGAGGCAATTTTGAGGTACATATAACTTGCAGCCACAAAGTTTTTCCTTAATATACAAAGAAGATTTTCAACAATTTTCACACTGATTAATAAGTAATTGTAGAAGATATGCCGATATATATGAATCTCGCGCGGCACCAGCAGTCAACGCGAGTGCTAAATCTGCTATGGAACGCATTAGACGCGGCTGTTGACTGTTGGTGGCGCGCGAGATTTATGTATATCGACATATTTTCTACAATTCTTTATTAATCAGTGTGAAAATTGGTGAAAATCTTCTTTGTATATTAAGGAAAAACTTTGTCGCTGCAAGTTATATGCACCTCAAAATTGTCTCGATACTTTTTAACGGCGAACGTTGAGAAACATGGGTTATGTCCAGCATTCCTTTTTAATGAAATATTATTACTTTTTTAAACATAAGGGTTTTGTGCATACATTTTACGGCTACGCTAGAGTTTTCTGAAGTTATGTTTTAAGTCTCATAACGATCCCTTAATATTTACTCAAGTTATCGCAATTTATGTTTAAAGAAATAATGATTTTGGACGATGAAAAATTCCTTATTTATTATTTTTCAGCTCGAATAGTAAGTAATGATTCGATAAACAAACTGTAAACAGAAAAAAATGTGTGTCGTGACGAACTTTACAACATATTTTTTAAAATTCAGTTTAATAACATTTAATTTTCCAATCTTTCTTAGCGTTTGGACAATAATTGTTCCCATTTTCCAGCGCTAGTCCCCTTATTGCATCCGACCCTTCAATTAACAATTACTTCCGCGATACAGTCCACAGTGTATTAGAACGCTAAACACGGTGGACAGTTTAAACTTTTGCCCCAAAAAAATGGGTTTTCAGCCCACTGTGCGCCGTACGCGCAAACGCCTAGACCTGACCTGTGATTTTTCCAATATTAGCGGGCTCGCGCCGCCGACGACCCTCACGATTTCCTGTCTCTGCTTATTGTCACCCCCCCCCCCCTCCACGCCCCTCCGTGACGCTGGTCCTTTTTGCGCGTAGAAGCGGTTAGTTTTCTGTTTCCGGTGACTTTTCGCGTCCCTTTTTTCAGCGCGTTTTTGGCGTCGCTTGAGGACCTCGGTCCTCTTCGAAGGCAGTAGATTGAGTAGGTATAGGTCGAAACGTTTTTGGGAAGGTGAATATGAAATTAGCAATCGTAAAGAACGAATGAATTTTCGTTTCGCTCTGAAAAATTCCACAGGCTAATCGGCCAGATAGTCTCGCCAGAGTCGCGGTTTATGACCGTATTTTCCCGCGAGTTGGCGGTTGACGACGGACCTGCGCGTCCGAATTGTCATCGTATGTACTTAGTACCTACTATGTATCCACCGACAGAGCAATATATGGATTAACCCAGAATGAAGAATTCCGGTAATAATGCATAAAAGGGTACACCTGACCGATTCTGATGACCTTGAAATATGTTGTCAAGGTCATCATTCTAAGCAACTCGCTCGGCCTTCGTTTCCGAGATATTTACGAAAAACTTCTTTTGACTTATTTTATTACTTCTTTTGACCCCCCACATCGGCCAGGTTCACGAACGTCAAAAATAAAGAAGTGCGGCGCGGGGGCCGCAGGTAGGCAAGGCCTGCGCTGTCAACTTGGGACGGCCACGGGCGGCCCCCGCTGCTGTTTTTCGTCTGAATAAATTAACCAACTCGGCCAGCAATCTTAACTAAAAAGGGGAACGAGGGACTTTCCCAAATCGCGCGAGCACAATGGACTAATGTCCACGGGTAACGGTCACGACAACCTGAAGCGCACGTGCAGCACCCGCGAAACGAAAGACCTCCATAAAAACAGCTCGAGGCGTCGTATCCCAATATAACGCTAAACAGCGAAACAGGGAACAATAGATTCAACCGGTCCTCGGAGCTCGGCGCCGCTCGGGAAATAACCTCAATAAGCCAGGGAAATTAGGAGACCTGGCACCAAGGGACTAGACACGTGGAAGGTAAACGCGTACCCTCCAAAGTCCACAGACCA
This sequence comes from Andrena bucephala, assembly GCA_947577245.1. NCBI lineage: Eukaryota > Metazoa > Arthropoda > Insecta > Hymenoptera > Andrenidae > Andrena > Andrena bucephala. Next base: position 77,909,649 of record OX387717.1, on the reverse strand, counting down.
TCGGGACCCGCGAGATCCCCACCACCACGGAGAACCCGCGGACAAGGCAGCGACAATAGGACCCTTTACACGGACGGTCTTGCGCGCGGTCCGGCCCGCGGTCCGGCGCGTCACGAGCCGCGCGGCCCGCAAAAGTACGTGAAGCCGGATCGTGGCGCTCCTTCGCGCGGGCCAGGAGGTCGTACCCGTCACTACTTAGAGACAGCGAGTTCGGGCTCCCATTTCTACGTCGACTCCACATGCTTTTTCCAGGAACCAGCGCAGTCTTGTATTGGGTACTACCTGTTCCATGTATATTATCGATCTGCGAAACGATCGGCAAGACACGATCGCGATATACGTAGGTTTGCGAAAAGTATACGAATTCCTCGATATACCTGGCTTATAGAGGATATCATAAATGCTGTTACTGTAGGGTACACTGAAACATCTGTTTTTAGGAAGCTACATTTGGTTGACCTGAAGGTGCTATAAATGGTGCTGGAAATGGTTTATGACTCAGTTATAACGACTGTCAAATTTTACAAGGGTACTTTAAAAAATGTCCAAATGTTTCCCCGGCAATGCGATGGCAAATGAAATTGCAGTTAACACATTCACTGTTGTGACGATCATAATTATTACTATCAACGGCAATAATTACCATGTCACTGCTTGTTTTAATATAAAAACTAATATTGATAGACAATAAATACATATAGGTATGCAAGTGATGTTATATCTAAGATAAATGATGAAGAGATGTAATATGCAAGATGTTTTGAAGAAGGGGGGTAGTCTTCTGATTGCTCGTGATGCAGGTCAAATTTTTCACCCACGCTCTTGCGTGGCGCGCAGCAAGAAAGCATCACAGTCCTGCCCGCGCGCCAGAAAGCACCGCGCTCCTGCCCGCGCGCAAACCTCGACTCCAGAAGAGTTTACATAAGAGACAGAACAGGTAGTTGGAAAAGGACAAAACGCCAGTTGAAACCAGGCTCGTCGGGCGCCTCAGGATTTCCGACAGTGCGGAAATCCTGAGGCGCGCGACGATCCTGGCAGCCAAGCCTCCACAGGCAACGCCGTCGATAAGCCGTGCCTCGATGGGTTTCGAGGACTTCGACCCTCGAGACCAGGGGGGCCGTACGATGTTGCAACCTAAGACGTGACGAATCGAAAATTCTACATTTCTCACCGGATCTTGGCGAAAGTGACGTGAATCGTTTCCTTATGTTTTCCCGATGGAAATGGTCCAAAGACGACACAAATGTAATTAAGGAATCTTCATAACAAATTGATTTCCATAACTTCGTTAAAAATAGTTCGATTTATATGAAAGTTGGTAGGCATAATTTTCATTTGAAAAACATGAGAAATACATCGGTATCACTTCCATATCGATAGGATAAAGAATAAAGTATACAGTTTTTCTGAAACAGATATGAATCCTTGGCCGACCGCAGCGAATCGAGGTCGGCGACCCACAGTCGAGGGTGAAATATTCATTACAGCGTATTAAGAAATTCTTTATTCTTCATCGTATCGATATGGAAGTGATACCGATGGATTCTTTACGTTTTTCAAATGAAAATTATACCAAATTTCATGTAAATCGGACTATTTTTAACGAAGTTATGGAAATCAATTTATTATGAAGATTCCTTAATTACAATCCGATTTGTGTCGTTTTTGGCCCATTTTCATCGGGAAAACATAAGGAAACGATTCACGTCACTTTCGCCAAGATCCGGTGAGAAATGTAGAATTTTCGATTCGTCACGTCTTAGGTTGCAACATCGTACGGCCCCCCTGGTCTCGAGGGTCGAAGTCCTCGAAACCCATCGAGGCACGGCTTATCGACGGCGTTGCCTGTGGAGGCTTGGCTGCCAGGATCGTCGCGCGCCTCAGGATTTCCGCACTGTCGGAAATCCTGAGGCGCCCGACGAGCCTGGTTTCAACTGGCGTTTTGTCCTTTTCCAACTACCTGTTCTGTCTCTTATGTAAACTCTTCTGGAGTCGAGGTTTGCGCGCGGGCAGGAGCGCGGTGCTTTCTGGCGCGCGGGCAGGACTGTGATGCTTTCTTGCTGCGCGCCACGCAAGAGCGTGGGTGAAAAATTTGACCTGCATCACGAGCAATCAGAAGACTACCCCCCTTCTTCAAAACATCTTGCATATTACATCTCTTCATCATTTATCTTAGATATAACATCACTTGCATACCTATATGTATTTATTGTCTATCAATATTAGTTTTTATATTAAAACAAGCAGTGACATGGTAATTATTGCCGTTGATAGTAATAATTATGATCGTCACAACAGTGAATGTGTTAACTGCAATTTCATTTGCCATCGCATTGCCGGGGAAACATTTGGACATTTTTTAAAGTACCCTTGTAAAATTTGACAGTCGTTATAACTGAGTCATAAACCATTTCCAGCACCATTTATAGCACCTTCAGGTCAACCAAATGTAGCTTCCTAAAAACAGATGTTTCAGTGTACCCTACAGTAACAGCATTTATGATATCCTCTATAAGCCAGGTATATCGAGGAATTCGTATACTTTTCGCAAACCTACGTATATCGCGATCGTGTCTTGCCGATCGTTTCGCAGATCGATAATATACATGGAACAGGTAGTACCCAATACAAGACTGCGCTGGTTCCTGGAAAAAGCATGTGGAGTCGACGTAGAAATGGGAGCCCGAACTCGCTGTCTCTAAGTAGTGACGGGTACGACCTCCTGGCCCGCGCGAAGGAGCGCCACGATCCGGCTTCACGTACTTTTGCGGGCCGCGCGGCCCGTGACGCGCCGGACCGCGCGCAAGACCGTCCGTGTAAAGGGCCCTATTGCCTGCAAACAACTGTGGGAAATAGAACAGAGAACGCCCTCCGGGCTCCAAGATCGCGACGGCCGAAATCGATGCATTTTTCAAGGAGTCCTCTTGGATAAGATTTATAGAAATAGTACTCCAATTCCAAATATCTCTACGCGCTATTCAAACTGCTCCTAGTACGATGCAGGAACGTAATGGAGGAAATGGAGATCACCAATGGATTCCTTATGTTTTTCTGATGAAAATCATACCAAATGTCATGTAAATCAGACTACTTTTACATAAGGAATACAAATTGCTTTTGTAAAAGTAGTCCGATTTGCATGATATTTGGTATGATTTTAATTGCGAGAACGCCAGGAATCCATTGGTGCCACTTTCATATCGATACGATAAAGAAAGAAGAATTTCTTAATAACCTGAAATGGATGCCTAATGTTCACATTAGGGGAGGATTCTCCGATTTCAATGACCTTGACATATGTTGTCAACATTTCCCTCTAAACTTTTTGGCGGTTCGCCTTAGTTTCAGAGATATTAATAAAAAACTTTCGGTATAATATATTGAAATCAGTTTCATAACCGACGGTATTAGTGTGAGGTTGGGGATAGATTAGGACGGGGGGCGCGCGTAAAGCATGGTAGCGAACCGATGTGAGTATGTGTTAAACTCGTTAATTCTAGTGTTAATGTGCGTGACGGGAAAGTGAATTCTTGCTTTACGCGCCCCCGCCCTTACCTAGCCCCTACCAATACCAATACTGTCGGCTGTGAAACAGTCGGCAGTTCTAGTGTTAAGTAAAGTTTTTTATCATTGCAATCGGAGAATCCTTCCCTAATGTAAACATTTACCCATACCTGTTTCAGAAAAAAATAATTCTTCGTTCTTTATCGTATCGATATGAAAATGATGCCTTATGTTATTCCGATGAAAATCATACCAAATTTCATGTAAATCGGACTATTATTAACGAAATTAGCTTTAGGTTATGGAAATTAATTTCTCATGGAATTTCCTTCATTATTTTCCGAATTATAAGGAATCAATTGGCGTCGTTTTCGCAAAGATCTGATGAGAAATGCGGAAGTCGAAAATTTCTCACTTCTTAGTAGGCACTTCACAACCCCTTCGAGGGTCGAAAGCCATAAAATTTGATGAGGCACTGCGAGGGGTTGTCCTCGCCACGCAGTACCAGGCCGCATCTCTGTGACGGGCGTAGCTCCAGAATCACCCTGTAGAAACGATATATTCGTGTTTTTGCATTCGTTATCTTACGGTTTCTATTATTTTTGTTGGCTTTGTTGTTTTCATTGTTATTATCGTTATCGTTGTTATTATTTATAATACATGCAATAACACAAGTATTGAATAAACATCTTTTTCTTATAATTCCCAAGCTTATTATTTTCTCGTATATGTACAACAAATATCCAAACGTAATCCGAAACCCCTTCCACCCCGTTCCATAGTATCTCGGCGAGGGTCTCGAGCGACCGTGAGTATGCATTAGTGAACTATCGGTGTGGTTCTGACTCAGGACTCAAAGTCCCATACTCGAAGCATTAATAAACAGTTAATATAATGGATGGTTTAAAAGATCGTTGCAACCAAGAAATCAACGTAGAACAAACTTTAAAACATCCGTGTGTGCTGTAGTAGGTATACCTATATATGTACTTTCCCAACTAAAATGTGGAGTTGACTGTGACCAATTAGAAATTTTGGGTGTCCTTCCTCTTTCACTAAACTCTAAAGAAATTTTTAAAGGAACGAAAGATAGGTAGGGAAAGTAACCGTGGTTCTAACCCGCCGACATCTGTTGCCTACTAACGTTCAGATGTTGGGATAGGTAGGTACTTACATCTGGCAGAACTCGCAATAGCATTCTCGAGAGGATGGCACGAAACAGTCATTGCTCAGTTTTTTTTTTTCTGACGGACCGGTCAATGTTAACGATAAGTAGATATACATACATACATACATATATTGCATTACCTACCCAAATTCTCGGCGTTTGAGAAGACATAGTTCTTACAGCAAATACTCGTAAATCGACTCGTTAAACGTAATATGTACAATATGTAAAAGTTTTAACAACATTTCCGGACCTTTGCGACATTATGCGTTTTTTTCTTTAAAATTTAAACATTATCTCGTTTGTCATAATCAACCTTGCGGAAAGGTTTTTTAATGAATAGCCATCGATTCAGGGGTGCAAATTCATCCCTTATTGCTCACGACAATATAATCCCTTTACACCCTGTACATCAGATAAACAGAAAGTTTGCAAAGAGCAGCGATAACGATAGGTAGCAATTGTTCGATAGGTTAAATGATTTTATTCAGCTTCAATCCTCTGTCTGTTTGTTTGTTTGGTTCAAATCTGGAAACGCAATTTTAACCCACTTCCAACTATCGAATAGACTTGCAACTTTACAAGCGTATGTAGTTTTGATGACAATACAAAATTTTGAAAAAAAAAAATTAATCCCCGAGGGGGTGAAAAAATTGCACACCCTACGATAAACACGCATAACCACTCCAAACTTTATATTAACGTCAATTTCAACTGTCCGAATTTGCCCGAAACGGAAAAAATAGCCAAAATCATTAAGACTTTCACCGCTCAGACGCGTGCTACGCCCGGTGGACATAATAAAATACTTGATAGGAGATGATTCAAATTATTGCGAATCGTCAGATACAAACCAAGATACATGTTCCGAGTCCGATTCTGATTTAATATGATAAACAAATTTTTCCATTTTATTATTATTTATTATTTATAATTTTTTTATTAATGTTTTCATTTTTATGTTATTTTTTATGTTTTACATACTACGTAATGAAAATTACAAACCAAATAGAAGAAAAATGTTGAATGTGTACGAAGGTATGATATTTGCCTCCCACATCCATATATGTAAAACGACCGCAACGGTTTTCAGGTATATCTGCGAAACTGATGAAAAAAAAGTTCCAACAAAAGTGAGTCAGTATTCAGTTGACAAGAATTTACAAAAGTAAAAATTAATAAAAAACATTTTATTCAATAAATATTCAAAATCACCTCATTTTTTTTAAAATGGAAATCACCATATTTTTTATACACCTATCGATGCATCTTTCTATTCTCTTTAAAAAAAAAGTATGAGGGCTGGAAGGATTAGCTTACTATTTAGGTGACGTGTTTCGTCGGTTCCCATTAAGGTTGTAATTGTTCGGAATAGGGAAGAAAATAATAGCGAAGGTTGCTTTTTCAACTTTTTTATCTAAGCCTGTAATGAAAATTTAAAAATCCCGTTTGCAGATTTAAGTTGTATACATGCTGAGAAATTATTATCACTTTTATCTGCTTGTACTGTCCTCCTTAGTTAAACTGTCCTATCTAGCATTTTTTTATTTTTTGAGATATGTTGAAATATTTGAAATTCCACTCGTCTTTTACCTTTTAAGTAAAGTTAGAAGACTTCTACATGCTTCGTATAACTTCTTTCCAAATGATTAAAATATCCTATCTAAAACAATTAATTAATTGGCACGTTAATAATACATTACCTACCGGTATACCTATTACAAAAAATTAAATTAGGTCGTTATGAAATAATGACATGTTTTAATCAAGGGAAATAAGGACGGTACAAAGTAAATGATAAAACTTCCGTTTTCTCGGTTGTTTCAAATTGCTAGATAGGACATTTTAACTAAAGAGGGCAGTGTAGCTCAGAGCTACACGCACGCACGTATACATCATTCGAGAGTAGTTCTTGATTTGAACGCTGGTGTGAGAAGAGGACGCTAAGATCAGTCACCTTCAATAATTATGGGTCGGTAAAACAGTTTCGTTGGGCCGTCCAATTCATTGCAAGTTAAAAGTTTAAAGTAAAAATTAAAATGCCACTTAAAATTGACAACGCAGCCATATATATAGTTAAAGTTAACTATATATAAGTTAAAGTTAAAAGTAAAAATTAAAGTTAAAGTAAAAGTAAAGTAAAAGTTAAAGTTAAAAGTAAAAATTAAAAAGTAAAAATTAATATATATATGGCTGCGCTGTCAATTTTAAGTGGCTTTTTATTTTTTACTTTTAACTTTTAACTTGCAATGAATTGGATATATATATATATATATATATATATATATATATATATATATAAGATAGAGTTCTTTTACATATATTTAAGATAGAGTTCTTTTACACTGATTATTAAAATAATTTTTAAAATTTTAATTTAATATTTATGTTGTAAATGGTTGTTTAATATTTATTTAAAAAAAAATAATTATAATTAAATTTTTTGTATACAACTAAATTAATATTTATATGGCTGCTGTATATAAACTAATCTGCAAAAATGAACAAGGATGCGCACAAATACAAAAACGTATATATATGGTAACATTAAAAATAAAATACCTTTTACAACATCTAGAAATTAAGATACATTTTTCTAATTGTCGTTTCATTATATATCTGTGTCTGTGAAAATATGAATTATACTGGGTGATTAATATACCCTACGCAAATAAAGATATTGTAAAAAAAGAACAATACTTCGACTACTATGTAACGGGCACGTCTCAGAAATGTCCGTTCAGGATGTCTTAACAGCGTCTGGTACAGACATCTTAAAGACACACGCTACAGACATCTTAAAGACCCACGCTACAGATGGCTTAAAGACATACGCTACAGACGTCTTAAAGACACACGCTACAGACGTCTTAAACACGCCTGCTACAGACCTCATACAGGCGTCTGTAGCAAACGTCTTTAAGACGGTTACTATACGCCTGCTAAGATGTCTATCAGACCTTTGACAGACGTCTAGAGGGCGCCTTAGAGACACCGGAGAGACGGCTTCACAACGGCCATGTTACGATTGACGACGTTCAGACTTTCAGACCTAGAATGGACATGAACCAGACGTCTCTAAGACGAGGTGTGCTATCTGGGATCTGGATAGGTAATATCGTGACGTGGTTAGTTCGAAATCGAAATGGATGCTGACGCGATCGACCCATCCCAATGTCTCATGAACAGGAGAAAGATTTCGAGTTATCCCGAGGAGAATTCAAGGAACGCTTTCTTAAGCGTGGCGCCGCCGAGTTTAAAATTCACTCTCAGTGCTGGAAACCTTAGAGTTCAAGAGAAACCGATAGAAATCACAAATTATTTCTCTAAATTATGCCCCGTTCAACCATTGCGATTTCAGACTAATTACTTCCGGGTTGGAGGTGCTTCGCAGGTGATGAAAGGCTTGTACATATGAGAAATTGAAGATGCGGAGAGATTGAGAAACGAATTTATTGCAGAGAAGATGGCTTAGTCCAGGATCGGTGCTCAGGATAAACGTTCTCTTTTATCCCGACGACTCGAGAGATTATAACGATGCCTTGAGTATCCGTTATTTCGACGATCGAATATTACGAATTAAAATTACTGCAAAGATAAGAGGCCACTTTTCTTTTCCTACTAACGTGAACTTTGGAAATGTGCCACTGGGTCGAGCGTAAGTTACTCGTTCGATGCCCGTACAATTTGCGTCGAAAATATTATTGTTCAATGTTTAAGGGCCTGCTGTAAAATACCGATATCATCTCGCGCCGAGAAGGAATTCTCCTTCGCTGTTTTACCACCGAAAGATGAACCGTGTGTCGACATCTATCCTCGGCGTGGTAAACTTGTATTTTCTAAGCAGATTGCAGGGGTTCTTTGCCAAGCTGCCTTATAATTGCTTGGAATACACGTCTCGATTTCTAGGTCATATAAAACCAGGACAGAGACCTGTAATACTCATGATCATTTACAGACCCCTTCGATACATAAGTATGAACTTCAAAATTCGGATATTCATTTCTGACTTGTGCAAGACGCCCCACGTCGTAAATTTCCATGCGTACACTCGACCGGGTCTTCTACGGTGAGACAACTGAAAAGAATTATGCAAAGGGCGCATACACTTGTATGTAGTCCTGTAACGAAAGTGACTAGGTACTTATGGTTTAATCAGAGAATCGCTGGAGAATGTCGAACCGAGAGCTAAGAGAACGGCGCAGCCCGTAAAAATTATCCCAGTGTCCCGTAAAAAGAGAAAACCAATTTCCCAAGAGAGACCTGCACCGAAGTTCCATATAAAAAAGCCTGCTAAGCCATGCACGAGCATCGAGAAAGCTTTAGCGAGGGAATGCTGTTATTTTCCTTTGTATGCACTGCACACTGTTAATTGCGTCTTGAACTCGAAGATTCGTAGGCCGTACGGCGAGCACGAATTAAAAGGTTAGCACCTTAATGAATTTCGTACGGACTATGAATAATGATAATGAATAAACTGTCTCGTGGAAATTAGGTCCGTTGAACGCGTACGTGTACCAGATTCTAGAACAAAGAGCACGAATGCTGACGGAATTCCTGCTAAAAGTACAGAGTTATCGCGATGAAAACGAACGGGCGAGAATTCATCATAGGCCGAAAGTAAATTATGGAACGCGCGACGCTAGCGAGATTGAAGTAATTCAAGTTAAGATACAGCGGGAAGAAGAATGGAACGATTACAGAGAGTCTGCAATGAAGACGAGCTTGGACGAAGACTTGTTTCAGCGAGAGAATGCCAAAGGCATAAAGCAAAGGATTTTAAGAGCTTCTCAGAGAGTACGCGTTTTCTTAATTATTCGCAATATTCGCAAAATTCGGCGTAATAGCTTTTTTCGTGCATTCTATTCTAGTATCCTCGTGTTGCTTTAACATTGCCTGAAAATGAACGATCGCTTCTCCGTTATAATTGCAAGCTCCTGCCCTTTCTTCAAGCGGCCCGTAAAATTGTATTACGGAACAGATTGTTGAATGTACTTGAGAAACTGCGACATTCAACAACCATTTAAAGAAACTTTTTAATAATAAGAAAGGAGGCGTCGTCGATCGTAACGATTTCGAACTTTCACCGCTGCCACGGAAGATCACAACAGTCTTCGATATCCAGTTGTTAAACTACATTTTCACGTTACCTTGATAAATACGCGTAACATAGAAATGTAGAAGAATTTTACTTTAACTAAATGCAATTTTTTTTATATACATATACAGTATTGTCTCCGTATGTGCTCGCTGGTCAGGACCGGCGTGGAACCCGTATCGTGAACAGAGCCCTAATTCCGAGTGTTCGTTTCTCGCTTCTTTCTGGCCGAAGGGGGGAGCGAGACGGAACGCTTTTCGTGCCTCAGATGGAATCGTGACTGCTCGACGCATGCATGCGACGGTCAGATAGCCAGGCACGGCATGAGTCCTTTTCCCGCTTTTTCAGCTTCTTCATATCCCTACTCTTAATTCTTACTCGTAGTTTAAAACCGTTGTAGTACAATTTGTAGTATTTCATTTAAAAATTTATTTTCAACAATGCCAACAATGAAAAGACCATTTTGCACCTCTTGTCAACCTTACGCCGTAGCAGTTGCCTAATTTTGCAGAGTAAAGTCATAGATAATCTCAAATAAATGTATTAGAATAAAGGGCACAATTTGACAAGTTCGCCTGGGGCGCAAAAAAGACTTGAGCCGGGCCTGCGTCAAGATTTTGCGAAGCGGATCCCGTGCTCACCGTAAGTGCTTGCGACCATCGCACACGCAAAGGATGGAGTGTCACGGCGCCTGAAAGACGGAGCGAGACAATACATCAACGCGTCGTCTGTCTCGTACCGTCCTCGCTCGCTGTCACTGGCTCTCGCTCGCTCTCGTTCCATCTCGCTCTCGCCTTCGCCAGACAAGAGTGAAACAGAAGTGGTGGGGATAGCGAGAAGTTGCATTTTTAATAGCCCATATTTTTAGTTACGCGTATTAAGCAAACATTAGTACAATTCTTATTAAAAGTATGCCGTCATTAACTGGGCTTCTACACGTTTTGCATTTTATAATCGTTCTTTTAAAAATTACGATAAGAATAAGTAATTATTTTTATAGAAATTTCAAGAAAAATAAATTTAAATGCAATTTCAACAGTTGTTTTGTTGTTATACATAAATATATTCAAGTATTAATCTCAAAGGTCCATAAATTCAACAATTGAATTCGGTCATTCACTGGTTGGTTTTTACCATACTTTGTAAAATAAAATGGAAAACGCCAGGAAAAAAATTGTAACGACAACGTTTTTCAGACTTCCAAAAGAAGGGGTTTATGAGAACCATTCTAGTTTTTGGATTGGTAGAAAGATGAACAACCAATTTGCAACACAAACTGTGGTGAACCACAAGTTTAGAGTTACGATGGGGAGAATTAATATCTCCATAGGAATTAGGTTTTTACACCATGTTCACACCCACCCTATAACAAAGAGTTAGTCTCTTAAATAACCACGGCAGCAGGCTTGTGTACCCGGCAGATACCGTCCTGCCACTCATAAACCCGCTACTTGATACTACTGTTAGCCCCGCTTATATATGAAACCTTGACGTTACAGCAACCAGCGAGAAACACTGTGCCTCGAAGACCCTCTAGCGGGAAACAACTTATGCGTTCCACATATGTATTTCAAAGAATGAAGTTCGTAAATTGTGCTTGTTAACTTTTATTATTAGACAAACGCAGACAAACGTGTACGGTCACGAGTCTCGACTGGAATAAACATTAACGTTGAACGATTCATTCGTATTTATTCGTATTCTGTTTGGCAAGACACAGCGTTTACAGATGGATTTGTGTTTAACTTTTAACTGCAATGGAAAGGTGAATTCTAACGATTGGGAATTGAGCAAGGAGAGTTTCTTCTTATTCGGAGAACTGGAGAAGGTTCTTTACCCGAAAGATGAATGTTCATTGTCCGATATGGATGTACAACTATTCGATTGCGCTGTGCCTGCCGCAACAGCCGTGTTTGACTTGAAACATTTTATCAAGTGCTTGGAGTAAGAAGCGATATACCTAGTTGTGCAAATGTTTTATTCTACGTTGTGTCGATTCCTTTAATTTTTTCGTCTAATTCTTTCGCAGCATGCAATTAAAAATACTCAGCAGGCATGAGACTTACAACCAAGTTTTATACTCTAAGACAGATGACATTGATTTTTATTATATTAGACGTACTATATGCGAATTCATTTTATACATTCGGACGTATTTAAACGGGTGAGATGATTTGCTATTTAAAACCACCTTCGTTACTTAAGTTATGTCTCTAATGGTATACGAATCTCCAGTATTAAGTGGGATCATCAATCTTTGCAAGTTATAAACGAAGATATCGAAGAGGAATTTAATACATTATTTATTACTATTAAACGTTTCCTACAGAGGTTGTGGAATATCCCAGATGCTACGTTTCATTATGCACCTTCTAAGCTGGGCAATCAGGTTTGCATAAGAAACGTGTATGAAGTCACAGTGCTTGCTGCTTAGGTATATTATTCAAGCAAGTCGTTTGTATTGCAGTGCAAAGAACCCCAGTATCATATGTACCATACACACATAGAATTACGATGGCTATTTATTTCCTTGGTATATACACGTAGTATGTACTACCACTATTCAGTGGAAAATCAATTTGGCGAATTGGAAGATATACAAGCGACGACAGTGAATGATCTTATTTGTATTTCATTGAAGATATTTGAAACGGTAAGAGAGTATCTTCTTTGGGAGAAAAAATGGCGCTTAAATATTGCAATATGTTTTAGATGCCTCTAATAAACATACAACAGAAAACACCGTACAATTGTACCTGTATTCGTGAATTATGGCTGATGGTTCAAGTATTCAGTGATAGCTTGTCTGAAAGAATGAAATCAAAGGTACTACATACTACATACTACATACTACATACTACATACTACATACTACATGCTCATTAGGACTACATTTTCGAATTCGACTATAAAATATTTATCTATTATCTATTTCCAGACATTTTGGGATTATGTAAATGATTGTATCAATGGATTATTAAATAGGAATGCGCCGAACAGTAAGCAGCAATCTTCGCGCCGTACTTTAGGACCCTGCAAGAACTCAGAATTGTTCTGCCTCTGGATTATCTACAATCTTTCACGTTTGTACGGATACAACAGTGACGGTACATATTCAGGATCTAAGTGTTCTAGGGTAATAGTTTTAATGTTTTTAATCATTGTGATTCAAAGTCACGATGATAATCTACATATTTATTTGCACCTTTAAAGATTAGACCTAATTACGAGCAGCTTGAGAAGATATTGAAGACGTACATCTCCAAGGGCGGGAAAGATGGCGCAAGGGACGAAATTGATGAAGAATTACGTACAATGATACCCTTATTAGATACTATAGTTATCAATTGGTGGCAGCCACGAGTCTCGGTGATCTCTCTCCTTTGGGATTGCTTTCATAAAAGATTGGATGAGCCCTTCTTATTGCAGACATCTGGTCCTTGGACACTATCAGTGGAAAAGTAAGTGAACTGATTTCATTGGTACGTCTAGGCGTTCGTTTTATTACGATCTATGAGAAAGCTTTCTAATAGGAAGACTGCTGTGGACATGTTGAAACAAGTAAAGGACAGGATTAGTAACACAGAGTGTGGCAAAGAATCCAGTTATGGAATGTTTTTACGTTTGCTTGGTACGTATCGCGTGTAAAGTAAATTGTATCACGGAATGTATTAATTTCAAAAACGTATTGCAGGATCCTTCTTGCAAATAAATTATAGCAGCAGTGATACAAAGCATTGGAACCAAATTAAGGGTCGTATTTATTCGAAATTTTCTAAGAGCAAAGTCCAAGAATTTTCTGTAACAGGCTTGTATAATTTCATTTCGTTGTTTTTAACGCTAGCTGTTACTGCAGATACCACAAACGTAGTGAGTATTATCATAGTTTTAATCGCCTTGCCTGTCGTGCGATAAGTATCACGAATCTTCTTTCTTTGCAGTGTTCAGTGCTGTCGGATCTGTTACCAGTGACAAAAGAATACAATAATGAGACCAGTAAAAAGTATAATTTAATTTGGAAAGGAAAGTTAGCTATTCTTCTTTTGCACAGCGAGTTTAGACTCAGCTTTGCGAATATTGCGCCTTACTACATAGATACGGTCTGTACGACTTACATTCGCCAGATTTTCTGTGTTTCGGATTTTCTGTGTTTCGTTAATCGAAGGATCTTTTAATTATATTCACAGGTGAACGCAATAAGTTGCCGTAAAGATGATACCTCCCGCTCGATGATGATCAATTTTATCGATGTATTTAGTATAATAATGTCGTCTAGTAGAGCGGAATTGGGAGAACATTTACTACTCGGCGGTTGGGTAGATCGGTATCTATTGGAATGTCCAAGTAAGATGGTCGGAACATTGACAATGGCGCTAGTTAACATTTTCGAGAAGTGTACTTCCCTCAATCTTAAGTCCTCCAATTCAGGTTCGTTGCTTTTTAATTGTATATCGATGTTCTCTCTCTCTCTCTCTCTCTCTCTCTCTCTCTCTCTCTCTCTCTCTCTCTCTCTCTCTCTCTCTCCCCCCCCCCGTTTTTAGCGGTTCATTTATTTGTCACGTATAGATGGTGCAGGAAAAATGTTAGATGCTTTATGGTGTTATGTTGCGTGCAGAGTACGACAACTTGTGTTTGATCCTGCAAGAACTGGTGATCATTATCGAGATGTCTCTAAACTTGCTGTTGAATTCACTTTGGAGGCATTGAGGAATCCAGCAACAGCGAGAAAGCATAAGCATTCAGCCATGTCTTTGTTTCAACACTTCGCGTCGTCCATAATCGTTAAAGACATCAGGTAAAATCGCAAATTATTTCTAATATAATGACAAAGTATACTTGATAGGAAAATTGCATTTCAGAATCACAAGGCGGTACTTGGTGTTAATACTCGAACAGGAGCAAGCAGTGTTGTCTCTGAAGAAAGAAATAAAAAATTTTCATACAATACTCGTGCAAGTCAGTAAGAATTCGAAGTAGGTGCGTAGACGTACATGTTTAGTAATAGGATTTCAACATTGCGCGCTAATTTCAGGCGTGGATAAAATGTTCCATCATCGGCCACGATACCAACGACGGTGAAATAAAAATTATACAAGATTACATGTTACGATTGGGCGAAATACAAGAGATGTTTGTGACACCTCGCGACATTCAAGAATTTCAAGACAGTGACGAGTCCATTCTAATGTTCATGATGTACTCTATGAAGAAACGAAATACTTTAAAGGTATACACGTTTATAAATCGCATATATCGATGATAAAATGGTAATTGCTTATGCGTTTCAGACGGAACAAGAGCGAATGCAACATGACGCGAAGTGGCGATCGTACTTTAAACATTTAGAAAAGTGGATCCTCGCGCCGATTACAGAAGAGACTAAAGACTCGGAATTAGCTTTGTGGGTATACAGGTGCATTGGAACATTAATCCTTTGTACTTCCACAATGTTGTATTCCAAAGTGAGTAGTAGAATTCACGTGCCCATAATGTATGTAGATAAAGTGTAGCTAGTGCCGGTAGTGGTTTGTAATAATAATGACAATTCTCTTTTAGAATCAACCCAATAACATGTTCAAAGCATTATTGAATAAAGCTATCCTTTCGCTGGATCATCCGTTCTCGAAAAATTTAGGGAAGAAGACATTTTCCATGATACTTTTGGGCATAGAGGCTCTGAATGTTAAAAGTGACATATCGCTTCAGATACTAATTCGTGATCTCTTCGATCAGTACATGTCACTTTTGATCACTTCCACCACCAACACAAACAACTTCAAAGTGTCCGATTCATTGTTAAAGTGTTTCAGAGATGCAAAGTCAGATTTCTTGTGTCTAGTGTTTGAAATATTGATGTCGAACTTTTTTAGCATCTCCAGTGATAACACGATGCATAAACACTCTTACTTGGTAAGTAGCGTCTCGCGTTTCTTATAAATCTACCGCGATTCCCAATTAAAGTGAAGTGCTCTGAATGCAGGTAATGATACTTGTACAAAGTCTGCTGAAAGGTGAAAGAAATTACGCGTGTCACGTAACAGAATATATTATTTCAATTTGTACACCTTATATTATTGGAGGCTACGTGAAAGTTCATGATCATCATCCGCATAAGCAACACACCATCGATTTTATAAACAGTGTCGTTAACAACTCGTATTACAAAGAAAATCGTACTTTACAGTTAGTACCTATTCTTATTCTCTCAGTCGATTTCACAAATATGCTCCGACGATTATGTTTCGCGAAATTTACAATTTCAGGGAGAAGTTTAACAATGTCGTATCTGGTACCATTGGGAAATCACTGATAACGAATCAGCATAATACTTTCGAATTTTTGCGATCGGTTTTGTCAGTGAGAGCTGAGATGGTGCAATTCTTATCGTCACAAATTGAACGTACCTTAGCTGACTTGGAAAGGAATCGACGTCCGAACGCGGCATCTTTAAGGTAAGAGACATAATAACACATAGCGAGAACTGTTCTTCGCGAAGCTCTTCCGAGTATCCTAAATGTCTGATTGAACTTTCACAGGTATTCCTGGAATCAACTTCGGTGTGCTATGAAAAACGTGAAAGGAAATCAGTAGTAAGTTTAAAAAATTTATTAATAAATAGTCGGTAATACCATGACGATACTTTGTTATTATGCTACAGAGCGGCTATGTGTATATACATACTTATAAACTGTATAAACGAATAGATGCCTGAAGGTACATTTTATAAATTATACTCACCTAAAAAGAAATTGTATTAAATATAAAGCTATGAATGAAGAAGGGAATTTAATATTACATATGGTACAGGCACGTTAATTATCAAGCTAGGAAGCATACGCAACTTTGACCGATACACAAGGGAGAATTTCTGCTTTGGGGGGAAAACATAGCATTTCACAAAACACATAAAAAAAACAACACAGTGTTTTTCTGTTTTTCTCTCTCTCTCTCCCCCCCCCCCCCCTCTCTCTCTCTCTCTATTTTCGATGCGAGTGTCTTGAACGATGATGTTTTAGCGAAGTAGTAGTCGTACTACCGGGAGGCGATCGTCATCCAATTAACTCGAGGCGAGATACAGCACTGCGCACAGCATTTCGCAAAGATTGCTCCGTACTGCTGCTAAGTAATGATTCGAGTCTTTCAACGTAACTGTCGATATTTTGTAACGTTGCGCCCTCGTTTGTGCCTGAAAGTAAGCGGCTCATCATTTCTGCGGCAACGATTGAAAAGTTATCCTGTTCCTTATATATATATATAGAAATCCAACCTGGAAGGGGTATCGTCGCGAAGCAACCAGCTAATTGCGAACGAAGGGAATCCAAATGACGTTGTAGAGCTTGATTTGTCGTGCGTTGTTGATTTGTTTCAGATTCCAGCCGATTTACAGCTGCGTAAAGACTATCTACGTGCCGTTGCAGAACAGCGTTCTGAGCTTCGTAATCTGATGTAGCTTTTCTTAATTGTCTTAATTCCGTTTCACATGCTGCACCAATAAAGGATTATTTTTAAATACACCCGAAACGCAAAACGCGAAACCAATAAAATTGTAAATATTCTTTTATACGATTATACAAGTCGCTGCTGTGTTGCCCACCTTTATTGTGATCCAAGAATTCTTCCGTAAAGATCGGTATGTCGAAGCCTGTAAAGTCATTGTCCTTGTCCTGCTGAATATCCTAACGACGAAACGAATATCAGAACGGTTGTAACGATAAATTAAATAGCAGACAATTAAAGCAAGCGCCTTACATTTTGCTCAGAATTCATGTCTGTCCCGTTCCTTTCTTTCTTTTCATGCTG
This sequence comes from Andrena bucephala, assembly GCA_947577245.1. Lineage (NCBI taxonomy): Eukaryota > Metazoa > Arthropoda > Insecta > Hymenoptera > Andrenidae > Andrena > Andrena bucephala. The sequence goes on along the minus strand of OX387717.1, from coordinate 77,892,079 downwards.
CTTCTCCGACGACTGCTTTTCGCTGAACAAACGATACGCCTCTGTCTGTTTGTAGTCGCTAAATTCACGATTATAACGTTCTTTGTCCTGCTCCGCTGCATCCAGGTACTGCTGTTTCTGATCGGCGGGCAACGAACTCCACTCGGAGGCGAGGAGTTTGGTAATTTCAGCAAACGACAAAGTCGGGTTGTCAGCCCTCACTTTTTCTCTTCGGTCGTTTAAAAACCTGCATCGTAGTTGATTAAATGGTAGTCTTTTTATGTCTTCCATACCTTTTTCTCATTGCATAAATATAAAGCCGTACCTGAAGTAGCCTGTGAGTGGCTGCTTTGGAGCGGTGGCGTCCCTAGGAGCTTTTTTACGCTTCTTTGCTCTGTTAGTTGTATTGGTTGTATTAGTTGTATTACTTCCAATGCCAGAAGCGGTATTATTCTTTTTCACCCCATTGTCACAAGCGGAGTCTGGTACTTTATCCTCCCCACTTGCCGGTGACTTGTCTAACAAACGAATCATTATTATTAAGAAGTAAAATGCTATTCCTGAAGATCAATGGAAGTGAAGTTACTAATATGTTCTTCGGTTTCTCCATTGAAAGTAGGCTGCTCTGGCCCACCATTGCTTTCAGGCACATCATTAATCGGCGGGTTTTCGCTCATTTTCTCCAATATACGTTTCTCCTTTGCTACAATGTTTCGATAGCTTCAGATAAGACACATAACCGATGGCCCCTTCAGGCTTAAAATTATAACTGCATTACTGCCTGGAAGGTTATACCTATATTGCAAAGTGCAATACCGTCTTATGAAGAGACCTGGACGGCTGATTGTGGCAAGATTTAATACTTACTGTGATCAATATATTTTTTAATCAACCTAACGCGTAGGTTCATTTAATGATAACGTAATAGGTTATTAAACGACGACATATGTGTGTACTTATGTATGCATGTATGTATGTTGACAACAACTGACAACAACACTGTTGCAACTGAATGCAAATGAAACGTCGCTGAACGTCGCGGTCGTAGCACTTGAATCACAATAATCACGACCGGTGCTGCACGGCAACGTGTAGATACATACGTGTATGTACATATAATGTGCGACGTATGCTTCGGGAAGAAAAATTCATTTTTCATCACAGAAATAACATACCTATCGAGGAAAATACATGATAATTAATTTAAAGTTGATTGGCATAAACACTAAAGCCGACTTCTCATGGAGAGGTTTCGAATTCATTCGAATGACGCTAATTCAAAAGTTGATGATTTTACCGCTGAATTGAAAGCCTAGATGGCCGTCGGTTTGTGTTTCACGTTTACTTGGCAAAGTCATCGGCGCACTATCTAGGTATTATGTCATACTTAAAGACCGCGAAGGCGCAATGTTCAATAATCGTTTGAAATCGTTTGAAATCGTTTCGCCGTCGCAATCTTCGGCGGGATCTGCGTTTTCTATCGTTCTGTAGGTACTACCTATGATGCGTGAAAACTGATGACATAACATGGAAGTAAACGATCATTCATTCATCCGTCAAAACAATAGCGGGTGAATAATTTATTAAAGTTCATCGACTAATTAAGATTCTGTGTGTTAATATAACGGTTAAGAAATAAAATTGTATTCCTCCAGAATAACAGTGGCAGATTCGGTATGGAAGTTCATCAACAGCCCTATAATCGCAATCTTTTCCGACTTGAAGAATGCAACGGCAGAACAAATGCTGCGTTCCCTTTTGGAGTCAATTCTTAAGGGTTCTGCTACTCTGACCACGGTCTTGGTTCCCCCGTTTAGTAGCAATGGAATACAAGATGAATCTATAAGATGTCAATACGCTGGTATGGAACACGACGAGTACGAATGACGATTGGAGTGCAACCGATCTTGTTTATATCGTGTTGAAATTTATAGCTTTTACCACTTGGTTGTTCGGCGCAATGTTCTACGTAGTTGGAGACCCCTTAAGCAACGAGATCCTAGTTAACAGTATAGAAATACAAGCTTGTATGCTTAGAATATTGTCCAGGCATCATGTCACAATGTTTGAGACCGTCAGTATCGAATATATGAATATTCTACAAGGTATGTAATTACGATAAGGCCGAATCTTTAAGAAACTAATTGTTATGGATTTCAGAAATGTCAGAATTTTATAAGACGAATGGAGACGGGAAGGAAATCGTATTGGCCAAGTTCGATATAGAAAGAAATGTTATAGAGAATTTGGATCTTCAAGCATTTCCTGTCTCAATAAAGTATTCCGATGTACCGCTGGTACAAATGTCCATTCTAAAAGTAATATATCTCTGTCTACGCTACATCCTTGAATTTTGCATCGGTGCGATAAAAATTCCGCCCCTTTTCAGATCGTTATGAAAACAGGAGTCGCAGTTTGGAAGCAGGAAACGCTCTCGGATACGGTACTAAAAGTTATCGTCGTATCCGTCCCGACTGTGAAGTTTAGAGCTCTATATGTTTGCGTGGAGTTAATGGAATTCTCTTTACTGAACAAACAGGCAAGTGTCCTCCAAGTAGATGTTATTAAATGTTTGCGTCGATAATCGTATTTCTCCTTTGGGTTTCAAGGAACTCCACAGTTTGATTCTCTATGTTCTCGAGACTGTCAAAGTAATTCCTACCTGGTTAGGCTCCAACGATCTAGCGAGAAATGAGTTACACGAATTTACACGGACACTTGCTCGATTCATCCAGTTGTCGCCGATAGTTCCGAATAGTATTGAATTATGCTTTCAGGTGATTGATCTAATAGTTGATGAATTAACGGGTAAGTTAACTGGAACACAAATGGTTTTCATTTATTGCTTTCCTCGATAAACTTCGAATTGAAAATTAACGTATAGGGCGCACCGCTAATCTGGAGTCTATGGAAATACTTAAAGGGGAAGTGTGTAACAAAATTAGACATTACTTTGTCGACGAACCAAGAATCTGTACTCTTCCCGAGGCAAACAAATTTATCTCGTGTTTCGAGCATTGCCCGGTTCGTAACAGCTAAGATTACACGAGCCTAATCTACTTAGGTTTTTATGCAATAAGGTTTTTACGTACAAGTATATAGCGATGATATAAAATTTTTCCAGGACCTCGTTGTCATTTTTATGCATTGCATTTTAATTGACATTAAACGCACTGCTGGCACCGGTAACTCGATCAGTGATGTCTGCGAATCATGGAGTTTACTGAGAAACGAACTAACATCCGCAACCCAAGTGGGAAAATTTCAGAGACTTGTGCATATTCTGAAAGCCTCGCGTATCCTACAATGTTGGCTGAGAGAATTGAAATTGCAAATGAAACTGTATACAACTGATTTAGACGATATACTGAAGATACTTTTGCAGAATTTAAGTTCAGGGCACTGTCAGCAGAAGGAGATTATTTTTGAAAGCTGCATTCACATGATGGCGCACAACGAATCAAATAAGCATTTAATTCAGACACTAATAACGTTGCCATTTGCGCAACATATTGAAATTCCTAAGGAAATCATGAATAATCACGTGAAAGAAGCTGCTGCGTCCCTTGACATTGCGACAATGTTAAAATGTCTTGAGGTCCTATGCGAATTTGGTAGTGGAACGGAGCGTTTAAAAGTATTAAACGCTTGTATATTAAACTGTGAAACTGAATTGGCCGTGGGGGCATTACTGTAAGTATCGTCCACTACTCGAAAATTTATGCGCATCTTTACGTATAGAAAAATTTACAGGAGCAGCGCTCTACTTCTAAACGGTAGAGAAGTGAAATTGGAAGATATTTCGAAATACGTTCTCGAACCTGCCTTATATTCAAAGGAAGAAAGAGTTCGCGAAACGCTCGTAATTGTTTTGAGCAGATTAAGTTGTTACTTATCAGGATGTGCAGACTTCATAAGGTAACTTTCTATCAATTACTTTGCCTTTTTGTGAAAAGATCTAATCAAAGCGTTTTCCTCTACGAATACTAGAGCACCAGACAGCAGAAAATGGACAATACGATGCAAACGTTGCATCGAGAGTTCCGAAAGCAACGTCGATTCTAATGTCTACCATGTCTCGGACAAACACGATTCCGTCCTCGGTCGCTACTTTAGTTTATTATCCTCGGACATCGTTGCAGTGCGTTTGCGCATCTCTGAAAATATTCTTTCCTTTTCAAATCACATAAAGTCGTTCAACGACAATAAAATAGCAAAAGTATGGGTTTTATATGTGGAAGACGAGAATGCTGCGGTCCGTTTCAACATCGCTGCGGGGATCAATGGAATGCTGACCAATAAGATGCATTTAGTGGGAAAATCTACCGGGATACCGGATCTACCGGTAGAAAATGATATGCCTGATTCTTTAGACGAATTTGTCGATTTACTGATTAACACTATAGCAACGTCTCTCTTGAAAGCTCTAAAAAGCTCCAATCATGCTCTGCACGATACGTTACTTGTCACAGCAAGAAATTGCGCAAGGTAAGACGAATACCAAGGCGTACGAGGCACCTATGTATCTTGCGTATAACGCATAAATTGCTGTCTTATACTTTTAGCGTTCCGCTGTATATAATTGAGAGGAGAATTTTGAATGTATTTCTCATTTCTATATTATACTCAACGTCATCACCAGCAGCAGTGGCGTTTGCTACAACCGCATACCACGACATTGCGAAATTTTTAAACGTCTCCCCTAAAGTATTGTACGTTCGATATAAAACGGATTTCCTCAGGGTATGCGGATAGTTCTACTAAGATTACAAAAGTCCGAAGGAGTAATTTCAAGTACTTAATATGCTCCACTAATTTCAGCTCATAATGCAATGCGCTGTCCATAATTTTATAAATCACTCCTACAACATCGCCACATCGATACACCGCGTTGCAAAGTGCATTGGATACGAGGGATCGCGGCAATTATTACGGAAAGATGGTCATTACGCAGTCTGCTTTTTGCTTTCTTTCATTGTCGACGTGCCAAATGCGAAAGCTCTTCTCCGTGACATAGCTGAGTCAATCAGCATGGACGAGAAACAAATGTTAAAGGAATATTTCCCTGTACGTATATAGATTATAGAACGGACAATTTATCTAATTTTCTTAGTGCAACTATTAGTATGGTTCTATATTCGATTCATATGGTTTTGTTCAGCAAATTTGCAGCTACGCCTTCTTAAATATGTCTCTCGCGAGTGCTACGGAATGCTTAAGACTAGTATCAAGAGTCACCCAGATGAATTTATCACTCCTGACAAGGCAGTCATTCATGGTAATGGAAATTTGCAGCTACAGTATCATTAAAATTCAATTCTAACGCTTTCTCTAAACACGATCGACAGGGTATATTCGAGGAACTGATGTTACACTTTCACGAATCCCCAGAGAGGATAGTTGGGTTGTTGAAAATTATATCCGACTATGACAGTAGTTCAGAGAAGAATTTCATCACACAGAAAGGAATTGTGAGCCTGCACCTTTGCCCGTGTTCTTCTACAAAAGAAGCATGAAACTTTAGAAAAGTGCATTATATTCGCAATACTTTCAGGAATCTTATTTGAATTTACGTTTACACGGTATACTAGTGAACTTTGATATAAAACTCGGGTCGAAATCGGACGAGCATACACAGCAATCCGCGCTTGCCTCGTTAGCCGCGCTAATGAGGTATATGGGTGGAGAATATTTGACACCATTGCGGTACAAGATCCTAGCAACATTGCGAACTTCGCTTGGGTTTAAGAGACCAGGATTCGGGCTTCTCATATGCGACGCATGGAATGCATTCGTTCACAAGTATGTGAAACAGCAATTGATGTAAGTCACAGGGCTCAGGGAGGTGTAACTGTTTTCTTATTCAATGTTTCAGCATCGACATTAAGGAGCTCGGCCCATTATTGCCAACGATATGCGTATCATTAATATCATTACTGAAAGTTTATCCGCAAAAAATAATTCCCATGTTGAGGTTCCTTATCATCGAGTGCAATGAAGAAAATTCTGATCACATTGCGGAATTGTTCTTTATAGACGACATAGAAGTTCCCGATCAGATTTCCAATATAATTAAAGCGCGTATTCTGCAAGCCAGGTACGTAGAAAGCATTTTTCCTTGTATCTGTTAAATGTGTTCACCGTGCTGAGAGGTGTGCTAAATTTCAGGCCGAAAAGTTTCGAAGCAAATTTAGAGTTGTGGCTGAAACGGATTACTCACGAAACGGACGAAGTGAGAGTCAAAGCTCTGATGTATTTGCAGAAGTTCCTCGCAGAACATCGTAGCCAACTGAACGAAATGATCTTAAGTGAGACGGACATTCATCCGCTGATCGTTGATGTACGATTGCCTTTCGAAATATCATGAATATACTACATATACTAATGATGTATGCATAATGATCAGGAATAAATCTTTCAGTTACTAGACACATTGTTAATTGGGTGTCAGCATAAGGATGAATCCATCCGCTTACTGTATGGAGAGTGCTTAGGAGAATTGGGTGCCATTGAACCAAGCCTTCTTCCTCGCAGAATTATCTCTAGAGGTAATGCAACTAATTACTTCGTCACCTATGCTATCTATATTCTTTATGCTATCAAACGCTTCTACGTTTTGTAGATGACAGTAGGTTTATCCCCGACGTGAATGAAGAATTTGCCCGTGCCATGCTGTTCGAACATGTAGGTGCATTTCAAATGCAAAAGAGTAGCCAGAGCATGGACTGTTTCTCACTTGCCATTCAAGTAGGTAATACGACGACTCCGCGACGCCTTGCACCTACGAGCGGAAATTTAAACGCACAATATGATTTCAGGAAATCTTGAAAGCGTACGATATCTCACCTCAAGGGAGAAATAGTAATCTATGGAATAATCTACCATTAACTGTGAAGCAGATTATCTCTCCCTTTTTGACCTCGCATTACAAGATAGCGGCCGTCAGCGACGACAAAATGTTTCCCCATCCCATTTACGGGTATACAAGAACATGGTCATCGGACATGGTCTTTCGCGAATCCTGTTCAAACAAAATGTATTTCCTTTATTTTGCAGTTCCGAAGCTGGCTCTTCGGTTGAAAATTGGGCCTTTAATTGGCTTTGCAGTATGTTCCACAATATTGAGGATGAAACGCTTAATAGTGTATTGCGTGCGTGTAAATTAGCACTCAAACGGGACATAAAAATACTAACATTCTGTTTGCCCCATGTCGTGTGTAAGTACATAGTAATAGTAATACATATCCTAATATCATTACTGAATCTTTACCGTGCCTTTTCCATTCACCAGCGTACATAATAACCAATGGCACGGAAGAAGAACACGCCGCGATACGAGAAGAAATGTTGACGATAATCGATGTCAGGAAGAAACCTACGCTCGATCCCGAGTTGTCGCGCCATCGACCGCTCAGGCATGGACATAGCGCGAAGGCGGACGATACGAGAATCTCTGAAGAAACCAGACGCACGCGTTGTGCACAGGTACTTGTAACATCATTCCCGTTGCCTGCCAGTTGACGAATAATTTGTTTTCTAATTTTTCCACAGATCGTATTTTCGGTGTTAGATCACTTGCAGAGATGGCTTTGGGAGCAACGATTAGATCGGAACTATAAGTACGGAGCAGTGAAACGTGAGTCTTTTAATCTGAATAAACTAACAGCCGAAGATATATCGATGAATTCTAGCGCATATAGGTATCCCTTTCATGCCCGTTTAGAGTTCTGCGAGAAACTGGATAAATTAATAGTGGCTGAAGGTTGTTACCAGTCCCGAGAATATCATCGAGCGCTAATGTATTTGGAGCAGCATATGGATTCCTCTAATAAAGGATTATCAGAAGCACTGGAGGGTGGATTGCTGGCCGTAAGTAAGCTGAGCTAAGCTAAGCTAAGCTAAGCTAAGCTAAGCTATGCTCTAGTGATCGATGTAAATTTTCCCTCTAGAAAATCTATGCACAACTGGACGAACCAGATGGTATATCTGGTATACTGGCTAGCCAGGATCAAACTCCCACGGTTCAGCAATTGGTTCTGGCTCACGAAGTTAATGGACAGCTTCAGGTACAACGTAGCAGAACGTATCTTTGAGCGTACCAATTGGTATGTGTACATTGTAAACAGATCTAAAAACTTTTGCAAAACGTGTAGGACGCGGCTACGTGTTACGAAAGGCTGGCGCAGAAGAAAGCTTTAAAGCACACATATTTACAAGGCATGATCCAGTGTTACCTTGACCTTGATCAGCCTTTCACAGCCAAACATATCACTGAAGGAGTTTTAAACAGCCGGTAATTAGACGCAGGTACTGAACAGACAATTTGGCTGCTTTAATAATAATGCATTATTAAATCGCGTACCCTAGGCCAGAGCTAGAGCCACTGATAATCGAAAACGAGCCCTTTTGGAGACTGGCTCATTTCACCGGACTTGATGATACTTCGCAAAAGAATATAAAGCATACACTGCTTGAAGACCTGCAGAAAGGGGCAAAACCAGATTTGCTATCGTTAAAGAAGAATCTAGTGTCGTTGCTCGAAGATGCTTCGCGCCCAGGAGCTTATCAGCAATGTTACTCGTACATTATGAAGTAATATTAGTGTATATATATATATATATATATGTATAGTAGTTTTCTTCGAAGCTGAAGACTGTTGTGAACAAATTTTTTATGAGACTTTTCTGTGACAAACAGGCTACACATCTTGAATGAGTTTGACAAAGCAGTGTCTACGATGCTAACTAGCGCGGAGCAGCTGCCAATGATATTCGAAGAGTGGGAAGAACGTGGTCAACTTGTCAGAGCTTCCCGTGGAGTGGAATTCGTATTGAGTATGCGCAGAGCCTCGTTGGATTTAGCAGTTCAGTTACAGAAAGCGACGAACAATACAGAAAACTCTGTACTTAAGCAGGAAATTGGCAAGATTTGGCTTAAAAGTGCCAAAATTGCTAGGAAGTATGCATATCTTCTTACAAATACCCTTACCCATTTTATTGCGTGCTGAAAGCAAGTGTTTTGCCAGGAGGGGACTGCACCAACAAGCCTATATGTATACCTTGTCAGCCAGCGATTCTTGCCCGCCGCAACAACTTTACATAGAACAAGCTCAGTTATATTGGCAAAAGGGCTGCCAGGAAGATGCTTTCACGACGTTGAAGCGATCTTTCTCCAACTGCTTTCAACCAGCCCAATATTACAAATCTTTGCCGTCGGGGGAATGCTTGGAAGAGAGGAAACAATGCGCGAAGGTGTGCTGCGCAAAGTAAGAAGAATATCGGGAGGCGATATTAATTTTCACCCGCTTTCAGGCGAAGCTTCTGTACGCGAAGTATAACGATGAAACAGTTAATGTGGACACCGATGCCAACATCATCAATTACAAGGAAGCTATCGAAGTTTGGAGAGAGTGGGAGAAGAGCTTGCTTCTCTGTGCACAGTACTATGAATCTATCATCGACAGGATGACCGACGAAGAGAAAGACAGTAAAGGACGGTAAGCAGCGGTAAATAGTACGTTTAATGGAAAAAAAAAAAACAATTATTGCTGTACGATATTCTTAGAGACTTGCAAGTGCACACAATGAACTACTATGGGAAGTCACTTCAATATGGCTGCAAGTACATTCATCAATCTATACCAAGAATGTTAACTATATGGCTGGACTTTGCTTCCCGCGTGACATCTCGAACTAGCTTTTCCGGAAATCAAGAACTTACGAAACTTAGTAAAGATGCTTTACTCAAAATGACGAAAATTATGGGTGAGTGTTAAAACAGACCAAATGGAATTTTGGAACTGAAGGATTAAGGATAATATTGTTCTTTCACGGTGCAGAAGTATACCAAGAAAGGCTGCCGATCTTTATGTGGCTGACAGCATTCAGCCAGCTTGTGTCCAGAATTTGCCATCCTTCTTCAGAAGTGCAGAACACCCTCTGCGGAATAGTAGTGAAGCTAATTCACGTTTATCCCCAACATTGCTTGTGGATGATGGCATCAGTTATCAATGTGAGTGCTTGAACAGTTAGCAATGCGAATAGACTCTTCTGACTTGAGACGCCTTTCTCAGTCGTCGTATCCAGCACGCCAGAGACGCTGCAAAGAGATTCTGAATAATGCCAAGCTTAAGTCGCCGGAGATGATGAAACTTATCAATGACTTTCACAAACTGTGGGAGAGACTGATTGAACTGTCCAACAAAGCAATACCGGATGTAAGTTAGAAGAATATTGCATGCAAAAGAAAGTGTATCGAGTGCATTAATGATTTTGTAACAGGGTATCACGAATACTACGGTGCACCAGTTGTCGCGCCATCTTCCTCGTTTGCTTGCGAACAAGGAATTTAGTTCAATTATGATGCCGACCACCAAGTTTAGACAGCTCCATTTACCGTCCAAAGGTGTATCGTTGGAGAATCATAATCCATTCTCGGCGTACGTATAGGATTAGGTATATGTATAGCTTGTCTGTTCCAAAAATAATACAACGCTGCTCTTTGATATACAGTAACTGGGTTCATATATCGGGGATAGAAGACACCGTAGCCATTATGCCATCCCTTCAAAGACCACGGCGCATTGCTTTAAGAGGATCGGATGGTAAGCAGTATCTTTTCATGTGCAAGCCGAGGGACGATTTGCGAAGGGATTTCAGACTAATGGAATTCAACGACATCGTAAACAAATATCTTCAAAATGATCCGGAATCGCGGCAAAGAAGATTGTACATCCGAACATACGTAAGTGTTTAAATGTGTTGGATAAAAAACGAACGCTACTACGCTACTACGCTACTAATGCGATCCACATTGTGAACATTACAGAGCGTTGTACCTTTAAATGAGGAATGCGGTCTGATAGAGTGGGTGCCCAATCTGGTCGGTTTCAGACCTATTATAATAAATTTGTACAAAGAGAGAGGCATTGGAGTGTCAACCAGAGAACTGAGGAGTATGTTGTGCGGTAAGTAGAGGCAGTAGAGCATGTGTACTACAAAATGGGACTTACGCGCCTGTTGCTTCTCAGCGTTGAAAGATCCACTGGAGAAGAAGAGGAAGGTGTTCTTAGAACAACTCCTGCCGAGGCATCCTTCCGTTCTCGGAGACTGGTTCCGCCTTACGTTTCCTGACCCGTACGGATGGTAAGCTGCTGCGAACAGAATAGAAATATTTTCTTTAAGAATAACGAAGATAACTCGTGACGAAGAGCTTTGAATATAGGTACGAGGCACGTACTGCGTACATTAGAACCACAGCGGTGATGTCCATGGTAGGATACATTCTTGGTCTCGGAGATCGGCATGGAGAGAATATACTATTTGACTCTAAATGCGGGGATTGTGTGCACGTGGATTTCAATTGTTTATTTAACAGGGTACTTATGAAAAGCAATTCTAAATGTACTGATTCCTTTTATTAAATGCCGTGTAACTTGTTGAACAGAATGCCAACTGAACAGTATACATTTTACCAGCCACTTCTCTATAAAATGAAATCTTAATTATCAGGGGGAGCTGTTTGACTGGCCGGAAAGAGTACCGTTTCGTTTAACACATAACATGGTAGACGCTATGGGGACGTTAAAAACTGAAGGGCCGTTTAGGCGTGCTTGTGAGATAACTATGAGGGTTCTTCGGCAACAGTGTAGCACGTTGCTGAGTATGCTCACTCCATTTGTGTACGACCCGCTTGTAAGCTGGAATAAAAATCAAATCAGCGACGGCGGCGAGAAGACGAATGAGAAGGTAAGGTCCAAAAGATGTACGGTGATGTAATAATGAATTGCCTGCCGTCTTCCACAGGCCGTCGAGCACATAAAGAATATTGAACAACGGCTGAAGGGACTTATTCGATCGCACGGGAAGAAACTAGAGAATATCGCCTTGAATCTCAGCGTCGAGGGGCAAACTAATAATCTGATTCTAGAAGCAACGAACATAGATAATCTTTGCCAAATGTACTTTGGCTGGGGTGGATATATGTAAATGAGTGCTATACAATCTGAGAAATACCTGATACCGAAACACTTGGTGGTAGGTAGATGATTCTTGAGTTCTAAGCTTCTACGCGGAAGCTTCGAAGCATCATGAAGTACGATAGCGCAGTACTGAGTGTCTGCGAATGTAGGTGGACAAAGTAATTGTTTCATAATCTGCCAAGCACCACGTAACGACGTTTTACCCTATATATATATTTTACCGAACTGAAGTTTTCTAAATGCATCACATATATTTTCCCTGCTGTAATGCAACTGGGCGTCTGAGAACGTAACATGATCATGCACACTTCGGTCTTAATCCGAGCTTGCGGTTCGTACCACCGCGTAGAGTATACGGCTCTACTTATACCAGAACTCTGCCGTAATAAGGACATAATTTCAAATTCAATGCTCGTGTTACAAGAGAGTAGAGACAGTTTTTTTTTTTTTTTTTTCATGAGATTGTTTACCTGAGAGATTAAAATGTCTCCAGGGAAACAGAACAGCAATAGTTGGGAAAGTGCCATCACTAAATGAGAGGAGTATCTTATTACTTTCGATTGTTCCATTAACGTCTGCAATTAAAGAATGTACGACATACGCGTTATATTGTAACACCCTGTATCCCGTTCTGATTTGTGGAACTTTTAAGATCATGCTCACTGTGGAAACTTGAAATCCGACGAAACAAAGTAACAGACTGCTAGCCACAGTTTGCAAAAAGAGCATTAAATGAAAATTCTTTTCCATATTGTCGCAGAACCTGAATTTCATTCGAGCAGATGAGAAACCACCGAAACTCATTTATGTACATTAAATTTATTTACCAAAGAATTACTTGATGATGCTTAATTACGTGTTCCACTTGAATCTTTAAATTACTTCCCTGTAATACATGAGAGTTTTAGAAAGAATTTTAGGGCCGCTATGGCTCGTCGGATGAATAATATTTTACGTACACAATGAATACCCGAATCGAGTTGCTTCAAATTTTCATTGAGTATCTCGAAATGTCCACAAGTGTGGAGCAAAGCGGTAGCAATTAATGTGTCGGTCGCAAGAATCATAAGACCGCACATACTAGTTGCCAACATTTGGGATACATAAACAATCTGTGTACAGATTAAATTGAAAATTGTAACGCGACATTAATGAATTAAACTATTGGCGAATACTACCTCATAGAAGGGAAAGTTGTAAAAAGCCGAAGGATACGATGCAACGAATGGAAAGTTCTTTGCGGTAAGATTATTCGTCGAAGCTTGATTTGCCGTAATAAGCATTTCAATAGTAGGCACACTGAAGAAGAATAATAATGCATTGAAAATTAGAAACAAGTAACCCATTGTGATGTTTTTAGCGCATCTGAAAAGATACGAGACTCGGTTTATATTTAAAATGCATCAAATGGTATTCGTCTCGACACTAATGATTATTTACGTTGCATATCCTTGTAGATGTTTGAAAACGTCAGCTTGAACTATTCCCCAATAATCTATTAGCATGAAATCGATCAAGACTTCCAGATTCTTTCTGTTAAAAATCCAAATCAATGATTTCAGTATAGCGAGGAAAATCGTAAGTAATACTGAACTAGGAAAGACGAAGGAGTTGGCAATTAGTTCGTTTCTATTCCCATTCAACTCCGAACGCTTATTATACTATACGCGTTCAAACCTTGTTTCCAAAATAATGTTTAAATCCTCGAAATTATTGTAAATTTGTGCGATTAGCGGTATGACAATAAGTATAATAGCACCGATGCATGTAATATATCTCACAATATTTATTGGATAAAGCCCAACAAACTTTAAAACTACTTGATTGATATATGTATAAGTTTGAATATTCATTATATTTGTGTCGCGAAGTTTGATGATAAAAAAGAAAATGAAGTTGACACAATGGAGCAGTATATTTTGACTTTACACTTGATCGAGTGCAATGAATATATTCTGAGAAAAGAAAGTCCGTTGGACTTAGCGTTAGAGAAAATCGATAGTCCGAATGACCGGTTCGCCGGACAATTTGGACTTCATCCCTATATTAGACCAATTTCACTGTCGCATAAATAGTTAAAGACATAATGATGCACACCAGCTTTGTGGTATATTCTGTGCTTTGATCTTGTGCCGGAGTGTTTAAGAAAGAGGGTAAATACATAGCTGCGCATAAACCAAACCGCTCGTCTCGCGAGTACCGCAGCTCATTAAACGTGTTTAGTGTAATGAAAGGTTTCTTTTGAAGTTGGAGCTTTTGGTCATACATTATTTACACGGCATAATTCTTCCGCGCCCGATGACAAGGAAGATGTGCTTTGAACAGAAAACTATACTTTGCTGCCGTACCCGTGAGAGAGCACGGTATATTTCAGAGGTGAAATATACGCGACACACGATCCGTGGTGATCCTGTAGATTAATTTAAGAAACAGCATAATTTCGTCGTAAGTTTTTATAAAAATTTTAATACAACTTTTTATACACTATTAATTATAAAGTTTTATTGCGTTTACGTGGTGCACTGATAATAAATAAAACTCCCACTTTTGACTGCATATTTTACAAGTCATTATTGAATTGAATATCACGTATAAGTAAAATATACTTATCCACGTTTCAGGCGAATATTCAAAAACACGCGTGTCCTTAAACAAATGTCAGAGGAAATGATTGCCTATCTCGTCATTGTTATGTATAGCGTTCGATTTGTTTGAATGTAATGCACAGTGTATTCTTTCATGACCGTTTACTTAAAAAAAGATCGTCGAAGATCGGTGTTTGTACAAATATCGATAGTATTATTAGGTGAAGATAAGTGAAAATAACTTAATAGTTTAAGGACATTTCCGTTCTACTTGGCTCTTTCCACTTTCCTCGTACTCCTGACTTGAGATCCACATTTGCTGGAAGGTACCAATCGACGCCAAGATAGATCCGCCGATCCAAGCCCCGAATCGTCGTTCGGCACATCCATTTACGCTAATCAATTTCAACCTCATGCTAGACGGTATTCTCGTAGAAAGATCTCTGTTTAAACGCTCCGGGAATCCCTATGCGTCGTATTAAAAACAATGTGAATAAAGTCGCGAAAGTCGCGCGGCTGTTAATATCGACCAAGCTAATAATTACCTGAATAAACGAATTACCACCGGTAACAACGACGCTCCCATAAAGCGCTGGCCTCACGTCGACGTCGCACATGCCCACGCTGGTCTGTACAATGTGTCCTACGCCTAGCATAGTATTACCAACCATACCGCCACGCATTTGTACCATGCTAGGATCGAAAAGTGCTTCCGGCATACGAAATCTTTCGCTCCCAAAGTCCTTAAAATGTATTATTAACATTCGTCAAGCATCGATACACGATTTAAGATCACACGCACACGAACACACGCGTGTGCTACTTCCAACTACCTGATGATATCCGGTAGGGAACTCGTATTGAACTGCAGGAATCGTGGACACTATTTTTTCATCGTACGGAGATTCTGATACCTGTAGCACCGTAGCTTGGAAATCTTGGATCAGTTTTTTCACCATGTAGTTATGCCAGGATTTAGTAACCTCGGGCAAGCCCTTCTTTTTTACCCACCTCGGTTTGTCATGATCCTTAACAACTTCTTTGCTACCCACCATGTAAGAGGGAGACAGGTCAATGTCATTGTCCTGCTGTTCCAAGCACACAATTAGTCCGCTGTTATACCGCTATGAAATAGGATTTCGACTAGTATATCTGTACCTGAAGGAACTGTCTACACTGCATAGTTATGTAGTCTCCCCCGAGCGGGGACTTAACTATCGCCTGTGTCAATACGAAACCGTCTTGAACCGGTACAGCGGAGGTATGAGTCGCGCCGCTATCAACAACAATGCCAGTTGCTCTGCCGTTCGCGAAAGCAGCAAGGACTGCATTCTTCACCAGGAAATATGCTGGCACATTATATTTCTCGAACATTAATTCGGTCAGTCTTTCCCTTTTACTACGTACATTCCATGGCGATTCGGAGAACAGCACTGGGTGATACTCGGCGTCCGACTGGATTACTTTAGAGTAAGTGTAATCTAAAACCTGTTACAGGATGCATGATTGTAGTCGATGCTCGCGCGACCCGACGAACTTAAAGGTTATTTCCAGACTATTTGGTCCCAGTTTTATGATACCTTTTCAAAATGATCCCAATCCTCGATCATACCATCCTTCATGTAACTCACAACTTCCATATTCTTTCGTGGGACATGAAGTATGGTAGTGTCGATGTAATACTTGGCCCCGGACTGCGTAATGTTATTATCTGGCTTTTTATCATCGATGTCCATGGGTTCGGTTTTCGTCGCTGTACAATTCCCATCTTCCCCTATGCCCACGACAGCTGGGATCTCGGCTTTCGGAGTGTCCTCCTGAGCATAGCCGACTCTCAAAGAATGATGGCCCAAGTCAAACACCAAAGCACCGATTTCATCTCCCCCGTAAAGCATGCCTCCTGACATTTTGCTGGTTTCGAAAATATCTGCGACAACAATAAGATCGCCTGTATTGACGAGTCCTCCCTTCTCGGCGGCAAAGAATAATGCAAAAACCAACTTTTGTCATAGAACCGACACAAATGCTAAATTAACCACACATAAGCCGGAACAGCAACAATTCCAACCGAATCAAAAGGATAGAAGAACGTCCCTATTTTGATTTCACGACTCACCGTAACTTCTCTACAAAAATAACTCAATGAAACGACAAAAATATATGTACTTGACGGCTACATGAACGTTTATTTATGTATTCTTTTTTTTAATACAACAGAAACATAACCTCAACTTAGAAGGACGCTTGGTGCCGCCACCATGGAATCAACGATAGATAGGTTAACAAGCGACACATTATTCGATAGAATTGATAGAATTGATAGAATATGTACATAGGTACCCTGAAGAAGATGTTGAAACGAGAAGCTCACCTAATTGCATACCTAATTCTCCCTCCAATTCGAGGAATAACGTCGATCACTTAAACGAATCAAATCCATATCCCAAAATTCTCTTCAATTACAGAAATCAATTACCTGTATACGAACGCCAGCATTCGATTGATCGGGGCGAGCAAAAACATTTCGCATGGAATAAGAATAACTACTCCCCCACCTTCAATTTATATCTACCTATAAAGAAATTTTTTCATCGAATAAAGAAATTGCCATCTCCATTTCTCTTTCAAAGTAATGGAAAGAGCTGTCGAAGCATCAAGGAACCATTCAAACCACCTGCTAATACCGCGGGCTCGCCTCGGCGGCGCTACGTTCGCGAGGTGGTAGAAAATGGCGGCGAGAGCCAGATCGTCGAGAGGCTCGAGACAATGCGGAGGTGTATAGCCGTCCTCAGTCCTTTAGCCATGTTCTATCGCCGAGTTCGCGACAGTGCTGTGCGAGAATGAGGTTTACGGATGTGAGACTCGATCTGTCGTTTCACGGACGACGGTGAGTCAAAGGGATTTGGCATGTATTCGTTCAGCAGGACATTGTATGCTTGTGCAGCGATCGCGTGAATAAATAAAACTGGGGTTTTTGTACGCGTCGGAGTCTGTGACACCCGCTGGCCCAATGGAGCCGCGTATTCTCGCTGTCCCGTTGGCTTTGTTGACATTCGTCGTACTGGGTAAGTCCGATATATGCCCACCAGAAACGCACATTCCCTAACGTTAGCCCCCCCCCCCCCCCCCCCCGAGCGGTCGTACCTTTGCGTATTACCCCTCGGAAATGCCCCTCTCTGTATCGGAAATTCGTTTAAATCGCAAGGTGCCCGTGCGTCTTGAAAGAGAAAATGTGGTGTCTGCGCAGGACGGCATTGTCATTCGCGTATAAGTATACCGTAAAAACACGCCTTCTCGCCGATTCCTACAGATAACAGCGTGAAATGGGATTTTTTCTCGCGCTCTATCCGGTGTTTTATCGATGAACGTGGAAACGGGGGATATCGTCGCGTATCGGTTCACGGTTGCCACTGTTCGCATCTGGTCTGATCGTAGCAGTAGGCAAATATTTACGAGGCCGTTCCGCGATTTTCTGTTTGCTAATCTGTTAACGCTTGACGCGTGATTACACCACCGCGGAGGAGGACCGTTCTCGGAGCGGTGCGTGCCCCGACGATTTCATCTGTCCTGATCTGTCCGCTGTGCGGCCGCGAGAATTACCCGATCGATTTTTCGCGACCAGAAGCCACGCGCCTGAGTTATCAGGACTCGGGAGCATTCCGTTGATTCTCGAAAAGTTGCAGACCCACGGATCGCAGAAATGGAAACTGCACCTCTATTCGTTACGCACAATATACTTTTATAACGTGCAATTATTATGCAAGTGGTTGTTTCATTAAACCGTTTACCACCGTTACGACTTTGAATTAAATAATGAGCCGTTTAACGATCGGGGCTCTGCATACCGAAGCAGGCGAACGACAACAATGCGAACAAAGAATCGTAAACGAATCTGCACGATGATTTCCTGTACCCAAGACTCTTAAGATATGACTGTTCAAGAGAAAGATATTGTTACCAAGTAGATACGATGTTAAGGGTACGATATTGTGCACCTTTTGTACGGAATCCGGGTGCCTCGAATTATTTTCGGGAATCAAGTTGAGAAGCACTGCGGCACGGACGATTATTATTGATGCAGAGAAGGTTATGTCGTCGTATAAGGGGGTGATTCGGGGTGTATGTACATATTTCCGATTGCAACGATCTGAACGGAGACACATCCCTTGGCAATACTCCCGCAATAACGAGGGTGGAATAGGTCCCCTGATAAAAGTAACAATGAGCTGGGGGGAGGTTTCCAAGGCAAGCCTATGCCTAGGGACAGCATTGTTCTAGCCCGTAGCATACTACACATACCCTACGCGAATACATATAAAAATCCTACCATCGTCCATTCACAGCAGATTCATTAAAAGCGGTTGCACTACTATATAGAAGCATTCGCGTTAAACGCTGCAGTAAAAGTATTCCGACAATGCGGCAAGCCTCTCCTGGCGATTTTATCGCGATAGAAAATGCATCTACTAAACGTCCAATGTCGTTGCGTCAATCGCAACCAGTACCAGCAGCGGCCTACGTTAAAAATTCAATCTATCTTCGCTGATCGACTCGCCGGTATTTACGACTGCCTTTCCGCGAGTATCATCCCCCTTATTATTCTTGTTATTTGCTTTCCATTATTACAATATACGTCCGTGTATAGTTAGATATAAAGATCCATTTCCGGCTCATCGCGGTGGCGAGGCGTTCAAACAATGAAAGAAGGGGGTCTTAAAAGGGTGCGTTCTTCAAATAAACCAGTTAGCTTTGTCTGCCGAGATATAGCTCTCTACCGGCGCGCAGCACACTCTGCAGAACAATTATGGGGCCCGTGCAAACAGAACATGATGAGTTCAACACCGACGTCAACCCCCGTCGATTTCAGTTCATCGATCTCTCGTTGAATGTAGTCAAGTACGTATAGGTATGCGTACCGTTTAAACCGAGACGAGCGAGTAGAAATGGAAACAGAGATTTTCGCGCACTCGGGTACAGGTCGCGCGCGAAACGTGCTCGTATAAGGGCTCGCCGGTGATGTAGATTCGACACATGGAAGATGTACGCTAGCGTTGATACTGTTGGTAGTCCAAATACGGGACGATCGTGCAACACGAGCGCGTCCGAATGCGTTCCGTGTAAAGTGGTATTTACAAACGTGTGTACCCCGGGACCGATGTCGTAACGACACCTTAATGGTCAGCGCCCACGCGGCGTACGCGCGTGCATATTGATGTATAGGGTGATTTACCTGAGACACTCTCTGCATCTAAAATGAAATCGATCGCCGGATTGATTTCGCTTAGATGCCTTCACCTTTACCCTCCCCCGACGTGGCCAGATCTCCTGAATTTTTTATATCCACTGCTTGGAAACGTACAGATTTTCTAAAGGGAGTATTTCCTTCGAAGGGAGGAGAGGAAAGGTGTTTCAGTTCACGCTACCTCCCCCCCGCCACCCATCAGAGTTTGGTAAATCTGGTCACATTACGCTTTCTGTATCTCACAAAGGAATCACGTTCGCTTAAAGTCGTTGCGTCACGGCAGTAATTCCATTACCGCGATACCGTCGTGTGTGTTATCCTTTCAAGGCAGTACATCGTTTCCCCGATTCTCGTCTTTCTTGGACGTGTTTCGCGGAACAGTTGTACCTCCTTGAACGGAAGTAACAGTCACGGTACGGAGAAGTATAAGAGGGAGAAGGACAGAAGAAGAAAACCCGGTTCGAGGAATTCATTTATCGATCGCTAAAGTCGAGCCTAGATTTTGCCCCCGGTGGCGTTCCCTGTATCTAAACGGTTGCTCCCTGCGATCCCCCAACTGTCGCGAGCGATTAATTGATTCCCTCGCAGGGGCGAGGGGGGGGGGGGGGGGTCGTAATATCCTTTACCCTCGTCCCCATGCTCTATCGGTATTTATGCGCGCACCCCGTAGATCCGTGGTGGCGCGGTGTGGTGTTGTACTTGTACGTACCTTGCCTTCCTTCACGGTCTGTTCGTCACATGTCGAGTACTTTTACCGCGCGTTTTTCAACATTCTCCCTCTCCTTCCACCGCGGGCATGCAAACTCGCCCCGCGAATTAATCCAAGCCTGCGAAAAAATTCGCTGGATTTATTATCGCGTGGAAATATCGGGGACGAAGGGACGAGCGGAGGCTGGGAACAGGAAACGAAATGAACACCACTGCCCAGCTATTAACATGATGTTTGCAATTTTTCGGGCGGGGGCAGTTTTTAAGGACAAAAAAGAAAAAGGAAGAAAAGTCACGGTTACCGATAGAAGAGGGTGAAAGTATGCCGGGGCTTTCTAAGCATTTTTGCGGCCGCGTAATCGCTTCACGAGCATCGAGAAAACACCTCGCGAAACGATTCTCGCATCGATCGTGTGAACCTTATCTGCAGTAAATGTATCGGATACATTTAGCTCGTCCGAGATAGCAACTTCAAGACTCGCTGTAAGTTTGTACATGATACTTTCGTCCTCCCCTCCCCCCCTCTTTCCCTCTCTCTTCCGCTCCCGTTATGCTACTAAACAAGATGTATGGAACCAATGTCTGAGAAACACCCTATGTACAAGGTGTTGTCGAACTGTGTAATCGATGGTGCATCGAAACGGGGGATGATTCTTTACGCAGAAATCAGTAAAGAATGCGCGATAAAATTTTGCCGGGTAAGTACCGGTGCCCCGATCTCTCCACGAAGCATAGTCCCGGTCGATATGTTCGATGGCTGCCGAAAACGAAGCCCCGCGCAGGCAAGCTTGTTGATCCCACATTTCGAGGGATCGCCCCGTTTCGGTTGCACGATGAATTACTGGACGCTCTGTATGTAATACGGTGCAACAGTGGTTGTTTCCGCGACAGATTTACCTCGCGCGTACGCCGCAATGGTTCTCCTCTTGATCTATTTCGGTATGCCGTGCGGTAGGTTGTCGCCCGCACTCATAAATCAAATAGTCAGACGGCAAACGGTTTATTTTCTTGAGAATGCAGCTTCGTGGCGCTATAGGGCGCGAAATTTCGCACGTTCCATCCCCGTCTCTTCTTCCCTATGCTTTTATTTATCGACGTTTAACTTCGCGCGTGTCCCTCCACGGCCAGGAGAGCAGAACGGAACTGAAGCGTGTTGGCTTCTCGGAGGTAAAGTTTCGAGAATCGCAAGCACGAATCTATCGATATACCTAGATATTTTCGATTGATCCGCTTGACGTGCTTGTGGCAGAAAAAAATGGCGGTAAAAATTCGAACGTTTATCAGACACGCGATATAGGGAAGCAACGAGACTTGGAGACTTGTCCGAGTTGCGAAAGAAATGTAAGTACTCGGCGAAAGAGAATAATTATCTCTGTACGTGTCGATCGTTGAAGACGTGTTTCGCTCGTTCGCGAAGGTTGCACGGAAAGGTGACAGACCACCGTGAGCAGCGTGAAACTGTAACCCAATAACCGTAGACAGTGTCTCTCAATTTTCTGGAGGTGTCGATTGCATTGGTCGATCCACCGATGCCGATTGCGCGTACTCTCCGATTTCCCGCCAAAAACGTATACCTAATTACCTACGTGGTCTCGTATACCATCTCGTCGACCATCGCTCCTCGAGGCATCCATTTTCTTCTCCCCAGCGTAAGTTTCGATACCTAGGCACGCTGAGGTTTTTTTATACGCTCCCCGTTCGTATTGAATTTCTTGGCGCTTTTGTAACGGTTTTTGCAGTGCGCCGGGGTCTAGAGGCGAAGGATTCCTACCGGAAGATTGTTAGCCCGGGAAGATATCCATAATTGTCTGCATATAATGCGTATCTCTTTCACGGGGAGTCTTAAGAATTTCTTGAAAAGAATTTAACGAGCTGGATGGAATTTCTTCGTCCGAGTCGATCTTCAGTGCCCGTTGTATGGAATATGGATGCGAGACGTTTCCACGCGAAAATAATGGCAGCGATGTTGAGCAATTTAAACAACTTTTTCCAGCGAAGACGTCATCGATAATGCGCGTTACTTTTGTTGTAATCGATAGGGATCTAAATATTTAATATAAGGAGAGATAACCTTGTTTTATCTGCCGCGGATAGTTCCGCGAAGGGAACGCTTCGCGGCGTACCTATCGATTGCGCGCGGAATTTCAGCGAAAGAAGCTACCTATATAGCTTGCGTTCGCTAGAAATCATTCGGATCGCGTCCCATAAAATTGCCCTGTCGAGATTCTCTTCCACTTGTTTCTTTGTTCCCGGCGAAGGGCTATTCAGAAACGACGTCGAATCGTCCTGCATCACGCGGTTGCGTACGTCGTATCGGGCGATCGCAAAGCCCCTGGAAAGGAGGGAAAAGGAAGAAAGGAAAGAAAGGAAAGAAAAGAGAATTTAGGTACTCGGCTCGGGTGTCTCGCCCAAAGGGCCAAAGGGCCAAATGGCCAAAGGGTGCCTCCGTAGGGTTGCCGACCCTTTATCCCCTCTGCCCTCCCCGACTATATACCTACCGCGCACTTCCACATCTTCCCTAGATAAAACTCTGCCAGTTTTCACAACATTTAGCATTCTAATGTTCTAAGGCCTGTACGTGTTGAATAACATGTGAGATGCAAAGGAAATTCGATATACCTGTGGCTCGTATCGAATTCACCCTCGCATTGGCTAACGATCTACTGGAATCTAGAACTAAGCAGTCGTTGAATAAAGCATATGATCACGTACCTGTGATTTCTGATTATGTAAAATTCCTTTTTTCTTTTCTTATCTTTTCTTGTTAAATTTACAAGTCGAATTTACTCCTCGCAGCTAGCGCGGGTGGATTGTACTTTACCATCGAACCGCAAGATGTGGTGGTCGAGCAAGGAAGTTCGGCTAGACTGGACTGCGAAGCGAGGAGTGATCTTGGGAAACAGACTATTCAATGGCGAACAGATGATGGCCAACCGATTAATTTTATTGGTGACACTTATAGGTAAGGATGTAGAGTTTCAAGATGATGCCCCTCTGTACCGGGGAAAGCTATACCTGTTCTTCTCTTCGTAGATCTCAGCTAGCGAATGGATCCTTGTATATAAACACAGCTGCTGTTTACGGCAGTATTCCAGAATTAACTGGAAGCTATCAGTGTTTAGCTTCTGTGGATGATGTCGGAGCTATTGTCTCTCGCACAGCTACAATTAAACTCGCAAGTTAGTATGCGCAGTTCACACGAACAGAGGGTGATTAGAAACTAGAGGAACTTCATAGCGAGTGGTTTGTTTCAAAGGTTTGCCAGGATTTGAGAAGGAACCTCAGGATACAATGATCTACCCGGGGCAGATTGCTTATTTAAGTTGTACACTTCCTACGTCGTACAATTCATTGAGTGTACAATGGCTGAAAGACGAGCGCCCGTTGATACTTGATGATAGTAGAATGACAGTCTTACCATCAGGCACGTGTTACTCGCGTTATTGTATGTGTTTAATCGAGAGATTAACTACATGTGCCGTTCTGTGTTTGATAGGTGCATTGGAGATCGACGATGTTAACATACAGGATGTCGGTTCATACAGGTGTAATGCCAGCAGTTATGGGCAGTATAGACTGAGTAATAAAGCACAATTAGGATTATTGACAAGCGATATTGGTTAGTATAATGCTCGAAAACTATTAACACGTAGCAGCATGTGGGACATGGGACGTGGGATTTGTGAAAGAGGGAATCTTGTGTCGTAGATCAAGAAAGTACACCGCCGGTCTTCATTGCTAAACCATTGCGACAAATGGTTACCGAAGGATCAACAGTTACCCTAGAGTGCGCTGCCAATGGCTATCCAAAGCCAAGCATACTCTGGCTGAAAGACGGTGTCGCTATTGATCTGGCATCTCTTGATTCTAGGTGAGCAGTGAAGAATTTCGCAAGGAGGCATGAATGTAAAAGATGTAAATGCATTTTATTGTCCAGGTATCGTAAAGTTGCCGCATCCAGTCTTGTAATTAGTAACGTCCAAGAAATGGATGACGGTTCTTACCAGTGTCGCGCAGAAAACGAAGTTGAGACGCTGGATGCAGCTGCTGATTTAATTATACAAGGTATCTTCTTTTCCGCCAAGTGAACAATATTTCCCTTGTCTTCGTATGCTACGCTCCTTGTTCTTACAATCTCTAGTGCCACCGAGATTTCTAAAAAAGCCGGACGACAAGGTAGCTAGCGAAAATCAAGATTTAGAATTTGAATGCGAAATTTACGGGAAACCGGAGCCAAAAATTACGTGGCTGAAGAACGGAGAACGCATTACGTTTAGCGCGTATTGGCAGATCATAAATGGGTGAGTCTATGAGCTGTAACTTGTATGCACCAGAGCGATGTAGCTTGGCAACTCCTCGAAATATATTTCTCTTACGTGATTACTTTCAGCAGCTATCTTCGTATTAACGGCCTACTAGCTATAGACGCTGGAATCTTTCAATGCATCGGAACGAATTCGGCCGGGAGTGTACAAGCCGCGGCACGGCTAACGATCAGTCAACCTAGTGAGTTGTTGACCAACCATTTCATAGTTCCGTACATGTAAATTCACACTTGAAGGTGTAAAGTTTACGTAGCTTACACTCTTTTCTGTACATGTCTGTCAATTTATTAATTTACAATCTTTTTATTCGCTTGAAAGCTTGACATTACGTTATCGTTTGCATTTCTTCTTTCCGTTAGAAACTTTAATTTTATCTTCATTTTTTTTCTTCTCTTTTCTTTCCATTTGTGTTTCCTCCTTGTTAACTGTGTTGCATGCTAACAAATGTATCCAGGAAAAGTGAATTCCCATAAGACAACCACTCCAAAGACAGCTCCCAAAATGAAGCTGCTGCTGCACCGTCAATTGTACAATAAAACCTGGCAGCATCCGAGCACCCTTTTAGGCCACACGCTGTCCGCGTTCACCCCGAATCCGCCGCTTTCCATTAGTCCGTCCGATGATCCCGCAGATCTTCCCGGATCTGTTAGCTTCCCGAACTCCCTTTACGACCCGAAATCCCATTTTGTAGACGACACAGACAGCCTGGAGTCGATAGAAGGAAGCGTCCCGTCGGCCCCGAGGAATCTAAGTCTCGTCATTGTCACTGCCCGATTCGTAACATTACGGTGGCAAGAACCAGAAAACACAAACGGGGATATTCTAAATTACTATATTTATTACAAGCAGGAGGGTGCTCAAAGGTTAGGCTAACCCATTCCGCGACAGATTGCCCTCTCAAAACATCCCAGATCGTATTTCGTGCATAACAGTGAAATCTTACAGAGAAAGAGTTATAAATACGCAACGAAAGTTGCAAGCAATGATACCAGGTTTACAACCGAGTATGACGTATCAGTTTCGAGTGGTCGCTTTGAACGCAAAAGGTCCTGGGATCTCTAGCGAGGTGTTGCAGGTCTCTACGCTCACAGAGGTCTGTTCAGAATTGAAGTAAATCTTCAGTAAATTACTTAGTAAATCTTCGATTTAAAACTGCTTTATAACTGCCTTGTAACGCCGCCGTAAATGTATTTTGTAACAGGCAAATGTTCCTGGACCTCCGCTGAATATAGAGGGCCACGCCACAAGCAGCGTGAGCGTCGCACTGTCTTGGGAAAAGCCGCAAGTCGTTAATGGCAGAATTTCTAAATACGTTATTACGTTCGTAGAGGTAGCTATATGTGAAAGTTCGATGTGAAACTATTACTGAAATAATTAATGCTGCATTGCATAGCTTCACGAATGAATATTATCTATCCTGATCTTTCAATTGAAGGGTGACAATGAGGAAGTAACGCGCGAAATCACTAGTACCATGCACGAATTGGTAGACCTCGTGCCTTATACAGAATACAGTATTAGAGTTCAAGCTGTAAATGAGAATGGTCCTGGCGCGTTTAGTAGAGATATCGTAGTGCGGACTTATAGTGCACAACCTACTCAACCACCGCACAATGTTACAGTAGAACCGGCTAGTCCTACAGTGCGTATCGTACTATTTACAAGATTCTACAAGCTTTCGCCTGAGGCGAATGTTCCGAGATATCACTCACTTATTTACCTCTTCCTTAAACGACAGAGTATTTTAATAAGATGGGAACCACCGCTTGAGGGACAAAACGGGATTATCACTGGCTATAAAATCCGTTACCGCCGACACGATCGAGGTTCGCAGCCGGTTACTATAACGACCGAAGGAAATCAACGCTCGCGGGTGCTCACGGGGCTTGAGAAGCATGTAGTCTATCAAGTTCGCATATGTGCCTTAAACGTGAACGGGACTGGACCTTGGACAGAATGGATACCGATAGAGACGTACGAAACCGAGTCGGACGAGAAAAGAGTGCCAAATACGCCCAGCAATTTAAGAAGTCAGTCGGTCTCTAAGCATCCTTAATTATTTATCTGGTAAGAACAGCAGAGAGATACCAACTAAACCCATTTCGCACGCGTGTATTACAGCAAAAGTGATGTCGGATTATATACAAGTATTTTGGAACCCTCCAAAGGATCAAAGTATCAAAGTAAAGGGGTATAAGCTTGGCTGGGGAAGGGGAGTGCCTGACGTCGAAGTTCGAATCCTCGATGGAAAAGAACGTTCTTTCACTATAGACCAATTAGGTGAACATGAATGACATTTTCATTGCCTCGAAGCATCGAAGCATCGAAGCATCGAAGCATCGAAGCATCGAAGCATCGAGTTTCAGAGAATCGGGTAGATAATTGCTTCTTCTTTGCCCTCAGAGTCAATGACAGAGTACGTTATATCGTTGAGAGCGACAAACGATGCCGGCGACGGCCAACCGGCATATGCGAATGTGAGAACAACCGAACGTTCTGCGTCTGAAACTTCTGTGCCTTTGATACCGCCGGTTGGTCTTAAAGCTGCAGTTCTCTCGGATACTACGGTAGTACTGTATTGGACTGACACGACTTTACCGAAAACACAAGTAAGTTGATGGTGGGTGGAGCGTGAATTACCGCGAGCGACGCAGCGGGCGATATATATATATATATATATATATATAATACATTGTAAATCAATGATGAATTTTGTAGTTCGTAACGGATAATCGGTACTACGTTGTGCGTTATACGCACCACCATAGCAGTAGTCCGCGGTACAGGTACCACAATGCCACTGATCTCAATTGCATGATACACGATTTGAAACCAAACACACTGTACGAATTCGCAGTGAAGCTTATTAAGGTGTGTACAATTTGCCGTTTCAACAGTCTTTTATTAATAGCCAGGATAGCTATGTTTAGGCAACGATATGTTCACCATTGTTCTTAGGGAAAGCGAGAATCGCCGTGGAGCATGGTGGTTTCGAATCAAACCCAGGAAGCTGTCCCAAGTTCTGCTCCGAGGGATTTGGTAATTCAAACTATCGAAGACCGTCCTACTTCCGTTCTATTGCGATGGCAACCCCCTAAACAGCCCAATGGACCAATCACAGGTATTTCTGAACTTTCTCCAATCGATGCGTTAAGTTTACCAACGGAGGTTCAGATAAATTTCTTCCAGGGTATATTATTTTTTATTCTACCGATAACACAAAGTGGGATAGGGAGTGGTCGATCGAAGCTGTTATCGGTGATAAGATCGACTTTATCGTGAAGGACCTTAAACCGAGTACAACTTACTATTTCAAGATTCAAGCACGCAATTCAAAGGGATACGGCCCTTTCTCTACGACTGTCCCGTTCAAGACACCGCAAAGTAAATATTTCACTATATACGCACGCGTATCATGCACGTATTTGATAATCTGTTGGTTGTAAAAGAGTCTGTTTAGTATCGCAATTTCTTATTTCTATGTTAGGCAATGGCATGGATGTCTATGATGAATTGCATGGTCGAGGTAAGATATTTAATCTCCATTAGATTGTCGATCATATTAGGGTGTTAGTGCAGCACGTAGTCAGCGTAGCGAATGGTAAAGTAACGTGGACATGTATTTTATTGTGAAACACTTTTATTTATTTCGCTGGGATGCTAGAATATTTGCGTAATGACTGATCAGTGAATTCAATTTACAGACGGACGAGGTCTGTCCAATATACTGATCTACATTATTGTCGGCTGCTCTATCGTGCTCATCACCGGCGTGGCAGTTGTAGTCGTAGTAATGTGCTGCAAGCGGAATCCAGACACCCCCGATCGGAAAAAGGGGTGCGTATCCTCACGCAATTATTCCGTACAATTTCCCATGGATTAACGTACGTTTTAGATACATGAAAGACGCGAATCAAAAAACGAACATCAAACCGCCAGACTTGTGGATTCATCACGATCAGATGGAGCTCAAGGCCCTCGAGAAGTCTTCGATAAATGGGGAAGCATCTACCAGTGGCGTGACTAGTAGTAACACGTTACCCAGACCAAGTAATCAGGATTACAACGAAGAAGCTGTACGCGGCAACTCTAGCTCGTTGGACAAACGTACTTACGTGCCAAGTTACATGGGTAAGCCATGACATTTATGCAAACACAGCTGCGCGGTACTTTTGCACAGACCGATTGAATTGCCAGGAATGAATGAGTTTTCTTATGATTATCACTACAACTGGGACTGATGAGAGGTTTACTTCCAACATAATTCAGTACACAATTCTAATGATTTCTTCTTCAGGCCTTAGTTCAGAGTTAGTCATATATCCAAGCAATATTCTATTCTATTTGGTTCGCTGTTTTCCTGATTTTTGTGTGTCGGTTTTTGTTCGTTCACTCAATATTAGGTAACACCGACGAGAAGTGCTCGACCCTGAGCAGGCAGCATAGTCGAGGAAGCCACAAACCTAAACTCATTACACTTCCCGTTGACAGTGCATCCTTACATCAACGTAAGTAAAATCGTGAATTAAATGGCGCGGGAGAGGGCTAGTTAGTGTCGTCTTGCCATCCGTAGCGGTGTTAATTTTCAAACACAAACAGCGGATACCCGATGATGCACTACCTATTAAAAGCATACTTGAATTGTGAAGCAACGATGCTTGAGCTATAGCTATATGATAAGGTGCTCGGCCCTGTTGCAGCCATAGCGACTGCCACACCGATCGTGAACACGAGCATGTCGCAGCCAACGATCCACACTTCCTGCAGCGACACGCCAACCGTCAGACAAAACTATCCTCGAACTGTGGCGCAGTATAGCTTAAGTCGAGCCCACATAACGCTAGAACCGACGCCAGAATCGAGTCCGGATTCTTGTAACATTTCGAGCTCTTACGAGCCCCTGCAGAGCCAAGTAAGATCACAACCTTCACAACCTTCACAACCTTCACGTTGTAAAGTAACACGCCCAATTATTATACGAACAATTATCATTTCAAGCAATTATCGTACGGCGCGAGCGGTCAACCGTACGCCGGTAGTACTCAGTACGCTTCGGGCCATTACGGCAACAGCAATCAACCGTCAAGTAGCGGCGGAGGAACGGAGAACAGCGGCAGTAGTAAGAGGATGCAGGGCCATCCTTTGAAAAGCTTTAGCGTGCCAGCACCACCTCCTCAGTCTGCGCCCTCGACACCGGCGCAGCAGAAACACGGTGGTCAGTGTCACATCACACTCTTCACATTCTCTTTATCTGATCATTCGTGATTAAGATATTGTATTACGCTATTATATGGCTTCTACTTTTCGCAGTTTCTCAAGTAACGGTAAGACCCACGATGTCCGGTAGCCCCTACAAGAAGCCACAAAGTACCACGCAATTAGCCAAGAATCGATTAGCCTCTGTTTCGAATCCGGCGCACACGTCGGAGGAAGTAGAACGGTTGAAGGTAATGGACACATCATATGAACTGTGCGCTTGAGCGATGTAAAACGGAGAAGAACGGCACTTTTAGTCCCGTATTACAGAATCCGCTGTTCCTTCCAACAGCTAGCTCTACGTGTCAGTTCGTTTTATTATAAGTCGCCTGTGAAAGGTCAGACAGCTTGACTAAAATCTCGCCGTTTCTTCCAGCCTTCGTACAGTACGGAAGAACTGAACCAAGAGATGGCTAATTTAGAGGGTCTGATGAAAGATCTAAATGCCATAACAGCGTCAGAGTTTGAGTGCTAGAAGAGGTTCCTAAACCTTGTGCCATCTCAATTCAATAGACTGCAATGATACATTCTCAATGTTAGTACCTGAGAGATAGAGGTGCGATGACCACGTTGCACGGCGAACCCACTGCGCGAGGATCATATTTCGATACAACGGAAAATACGATAGAATTTGGCAGCCGATGGCCGATGGCCGATGGCCGATGAACGGCGTCAGTATCGAGCATTTCGGACCCTGGTTTTTGCCTGAAAATTTATATATAGCATCCGAGTATCGCCGGGCTGGAACGCGAGTGTTTCCTAGTCAATTTTGCTTTCTCCTCCGGTACTAACGTTGTTTTCTACGGCGAAGCGTAAAGTATACTTGCCAATGTAATTTGACACCGCCACACTATTGTAGTACGGTTTGAAAGTGTTTCTCACGCGAGGATCGGACGTTTTATTACGAACGTATCGACGGCGTACTTTCGTGTGAGATTGCATAGGGCGTGTCCTCATCTGGGATTCTTTCCTGAGAGTTAGGATATGTTAAATTAATAACTCGATGAATCCGTAAAGGAGAGAAACGGTTTTAACGTTTTTCAATTCTTATACGTGTGCAAAAGTTCTGGGTGATCAGACGGGATTGCCTTCTATGCGCTTTGATGAAAATGACGATCTTGCCTAAAGAAAATGAAAGAAGTTGAAATCGTACTATACCCGAAAGCTCGCGTGCTCTTTGCCATGTTGATTCTATAATTTATACTCATGAGAGTACATTTTGTATATCGATACTGTCGACTGCCATACTTACGCTTAGGACGGCGAGACCACGTGAGCCTCTTTTCAATTGAACAATTCACAGTTTAACGTATAAACGACGGACGGTAGGAATGTCATTTCTATTTTCTTATCCGTCAGAATCTTTTCATATAACAGTTCCGATCGTAGGTTTCGGTACGGTACAGTACTTTCAGGCTAGTTAATTTAGTATTAATCGATTAAAGGGCAACTGATCGTTAAGGGGCCCCATCGATACAGAAAAAACCGGTCGCTTGTAAATTTTACGAAGAGCGTTGCCTGTGATCTTATAAATTTTATTTAACGGCCTGAGATTCTCATCGCTGTTAGGACCTTTAATATTCCTTTTTTCGGGAGCACTGTGCGCGGCGACCTTGAAAACATTTGTATCGAGTTGCCCTATACTCAGTGGCTTCGGCAGCTTGCTAAGAGATTGTTTCATTCACCGGGAGAATATACAAAACAATGTAGTATTACGATCGCATCGAGAAATATTATTTTAGAATTAATGAAAGCGAACATCGAGTATGGGTATTACGATATAAGCTGTACAGCGTACGAGAAAGCAGTGATTCGATCTTCGCAGAGAGCGACAGTAACTTTTCTTCGTGTCGAGACGCGCTCACCGTTTCGACGAGGTTGATTTATCTTAAATAACGATTACGTTCTAAACGTCCAGGTAAGGGTACGTGTGTCGGTCTAATTAATAGAGTTTCGTCTTTACGAAATATTTTTTAACGAATATTTACAAATCGTTATTTTGTAAGATATACGTTGTTTCTTTCGAGAACGTTCTAAACCAAGTTAGGTCGGTGACGATGAATCGCGTATATTACGTGCACGCGCCACGTATAATTGCCGGAAGCAACGGATCGAATTTTTCTATCGCTCGATTATCAGATTGACACGCATATTTACAGCGAATTTCACATAGAATAGTAAGCGAACAGTTTTTTACCATATCCGTCGAGATATATATATATATATATACATTACTTCCTTCCAGCGCTAGAAAATTAGCTATCCGCGTAAATTTTGTACACCGTTTTTACTGCGATAGAGGTCTCTTTAGTATTAATGGAAAGCGAGACTCCGGGATTGCAGGATAATGTAGCGAGAAAGGCGAGCGAGGGCAACGGCGCTTGTAGTATTCCGTACTATACCATCTTTTTAAACACTTTTGTATTTTCCTAACGTTGGATATGGTACTGTACAAAAGTTCTGCATTGCGAGAGAGGGGAAACGCGCCGGCGAGCGTTCCCGTTGTGGCGACAGTCTAATATGGATACAGTACAAAGGAATATGTGATACTCCTGCTTTAGGAATCCTCGACATTGATGCCCAGAGTATTGCATATTACTCGAATATTTGCTGCTACACGCGGGGCGGGGATACCCACCCGATTTCGAGGAACACGAAGCAAAGTTCTTTTGCCGTCGGCTTAGCTCGGTATAAGTTAACGAAAATAGTATTATAAAACGACATTCGACCCATACGCACATGCATACAGATTTACGGATTGCGTTCATTCCCTGATTAAATCTTTAATTAAATAAGTGGATTTAGAAACGAAGCCGCCGCGAGGTTAACGGAGAGATAATTCCAAGCATT
Organism: Andrena bucephala; assembly: GCA_947577245.1. Classification (NCBI taxonomy): domain Eukaryota; kingdom Metazoa; phylum Arthropoda; class Insecta; order Hymenoptera; family Andrenidae; genus Andrena; species Andrena bucephala. The sequence goes on along the minus strand of OX387717.1, from coordinate 77,859,154 downwards.
TTTCAATATCTTTCACTCGCTTCGAAATATAAAGTATTTATTTTACGAACATTTACGATTGACGCCAATGGAAACGCGTAAGTGCGAGCTATACCGATAAAAAAAGAACAGCTTGCACATTAAGTATACATATACACTCCGCATCAAAATTAAAGGCACGCTATAATTTCCCGAAAATTTTGGTCATTTTCACATGGCTGTATCTCTGCGAAACATGGTCGAAAAAAATATTTAAACTGTTTTTTATACTATTTTATCAAGATGAAGCGCAGGAAACGAAGTTTCAGATTTCTTTGCCTAGTTTGAACGTATGCAGGGACCAAAAGAAATTTGGCAAACATTTCTCTTTAATTTCGTATTTTTTTTTTTTCGTTGTATGAGTTTTATTGAGCTAGTTATTCGCGATCAAAGCAAAAAAGGTATTTTTCACTTTGAACACTTATAACTTGCGAACTCATGATCGTAGACAATTTTTCACGATTGTTTTCGAGAGCTATGAAAGTTTCCTTACGGAACCTTTAGTTGCAAATTTAATGAGATTTTTTTTAATCGTATTAAATCCATTTTAAAATGACCCCAAAAATTGCATATTTACCATTTTTTAGAAAGCATGATGCCACTTCAAGGGAAATCATGGAATCATTCAAGTGTCCACGTTTTTTGCGAGTTAAAACTACCCTTAAACACTGTGCAATAGGCCGGATCGATCAGATTCTTTTTCCGTATGTCCACGATGGTCAAACAAGCGATATGGCCTGGAAAATTTAACGATCACCTGTTTTACGTTATGTTTATCTTCGAAACGTTTGTTTTTTGTTTTCGCGGCTTTGAACGAAATTATAGTGCTCCTTTAATTTTGACGCGGAGTGTGTGTGTGTGTGTGTGTGTGTATATATATATATATATATATATATATGTAATATATACATAAAATTTGTAACTATTCGCGGTATTGGAGGAGCGGTTAGCTCTCTGTAAGGGGAAAGAAAATAGGCCTACGACAAGGCCTGCGCAAATATTTTACCACAAAAGTATAATAGGATAATTATATATATATATATATATATATATATATGTATGTATATATGTATAGTTATCTATATGATTATTATTTATTGATTTTTATGTATGCTGGAAATATTGAGGATAAATGAATGTTGCGAGATGCTAGAGGCTGGTTGCTTTTAATCATTTCCATCAACACGAACGTAGAGTACCATCTATCATCGCCACGACCATTGCCATTCTCATGTCATTTCTTTCATTGTCATTCATCGTTCTTCTTCTCTTCGATCAACAACTCACGGATTTGTTAGGGTTAATTATCGAGGCTCGTCGATAATCAAGACTAAAAAGCTACAGGCCACTGATGTATATAAACAGGAACACCGCCACTTTAGAAGATAATTAAGTATTTATATATATATATATATATATATATATATATATATGAGTGTGAGTGTGTGTGTATATGTATATGTATATATGCAGCCATTATAAAATACAATTATTATATTTGTACGATACGTGTAAGGCAGCCATCTCCAATGAAACATTCATAAACAAGTGTGTGATAATATTTGTAAAACTTGATATCCAATAAACAATCTTATGTTCTTTACAAATCATCGTTTCAGCTATTTCCTGCGCTACAAGAAACACGGGTCTCCACTGAACACTGACTACAATTAAAGGATAATACAGGAAATTATATGAAAATTTTAGGATATAGCTCGTTAGCAACATGTTTTTCAGAAGACCACGGCTCCAGGGAAACATTTTCTGTTTACGTTGTGCTGAAACAACACTTGGAAAGAGATCTGGCGGAATCGTGTATTTCAGAATGGCGGGGAAGTTAACGACAAGAAATTTGAAACCGTTTCCATGTACCGTGGAGACATCTAGGTGGCCAGGGTGCTGCCACCTCGGCGACGAGTTTTTTAATACGAGCACGCGAGGACAGATAGCGTCACCGATTAGCCGAGCACGTTTGAAAAAAGCAAAGGACAACAATAACGCGTTCGAGTGCGGTGAAAAATCGGTGAAATGGTGGAGTTGTGTCGCGGGTATATTTAGAACCAGGTGAGCACTTTATTCGTTAATCAACGCATGGTTTCGTGTTCGCTGTACGCCAATCGATGGAGGTGCGTGCTGTGCGCTCAACATAGGACACATCTCTTCACCCGTGATCGTTCAAGCACACCTTAATCCGCTGCAAAACATTTTACCAAGCCCCGTAGGTGTCTGCTTGCTGAGACTTATCGCTCGCTTGTTGTGCATTTAAGGATGAAAACGTTAAGGTCGTTGGTTTCGTCGGTCGGGAAACATTGTACACTGTTGGTCCTCAAAACGCATCGTGCTCGTCGCCCGTTACTATGCACCTTCGTGGATCATAACCTCTTCGCAACCCGCGCATAACATCGTGAACCGTTTCACGACTCTGGGCGCACATGATCATCGCGACAGGTATGAACATTTCTCTACGCACGGCGATTTTCATGTTGTACGTGCCTCAGTACGTAGTAGATAAAGGCAGCGTGCAGTTCACTCGTAACGGAAAGAGGAAAATGGGAAATGGGGATTCGCATTCTTCGCTACTACGGGGCACGTCGAAACTGGGAGAATCAAAATTACCGTGCCGTCAATCGTTTGTTTCTCGGTTCGATCGACAGAGAGATTTCGCGTTCATGATCGTTATCAATTGTTCCTCTCTTTCGACAACGACATTGACGATACACGCACGAATGGCAATGGGGAACGCGTGCTCTGTTCATTGACATTAGATTCGACGCTTTAATAATCACATACAGAAGATCAGTGACTGTGGACAATTCGCGTTAGGACAATTTTACGAATATCCCCGCGAGAGATCGACAAAATGTAAGATTAGAGCAAGACTGCTTAGCATTCTGTAATGCTCGCTAATTTCCGCGGGAAGTTAAAGTAGCACGTGGTTACAAGCATCCCGTGACTTGTCCGAAGAAAACGCACTGCTTTTGTACTATTTTTATCGTATTCCTTAGTTAGCATACAAGTTTCGTGAAAGAACAGCGGCACGAGTTTCCGTAGATAGTAACTGGTTAATAAATTTCCTCGTGTACAACTTCACGCCCGCCCCGTGCGCGCGCGCGCGCGCGCGTGTGTGTGTTTGTTGGGGGGGGGGGGGGGGGGGGTACCTCGACAACGCGATCCACGCCGAAGGGATGCGATTTCAGTTGGAAGGAAATTAAAGCGCTAAAAATGATTTTTTCTGCTCGGATGTGGGAGCCTCCCTTCACCCTGGGAAGGCCAAAATTCCACGGTGGCTTAATGCCTCCCCCCCCCCCACCGCGATCCGGCCTCTATTGATTGCTCTACCGCACTACTGCCCTACTTTTATGACTTTACTCCACCCCCTCATCCCTCCTTCCCTATCGCTGTGCTTCCCCTACTTCCCCACGATCCCTACGTGGCCGTATCGCGGAGTCATAGACACACACGGGAATCCTGGATCTTGTTGTCTGTTTTTATCGAAAGCGGGCTCTGTTTTCGGCTGCACCACTATGCGGAAGCGTGCCGATTTTAGACGAATTCGCGGAATTTCCGCGCGCTCTCCGCAATTAAAGTTCCCTCCTCCGCGGCACAGTGGCCGGATGGCGTTCCGAACTGCTCCGGCAGCTCGGGCACGATAATGCCGTTATCGTTCGATGGCCTGCCCTGGCTTATAAATATCAGATTGCGAATTCAGTATTTCCATTCCTCCTGCTGCATTCGCGATCAGAGGAGGGCATGCTACTTTTAAGCCCCGTTCGGCGACGCTCGGCGGTCCACGAGGAAGCGAAGCTAGCGAAGCTAGCGGAGGAGCGGCTCTCCGCGTCCGCTTGCCGTTCGAGAGCCACGAATCGCGTGTGCCGGTAGTAAATTCGCGAAGGCTCTCCCTGAGCATCCATAAATCGCCTTATAATGTTATGCGCCGCCGGGGAGGTGTGTGCACGCGCTAACGTGTGCGCGACATGTGTGTACGGCGCTGTTGCGTGTACAGGATCAAGGCTGCACGTGGTGCAGGTTTATTTCTGAAGAGCCTGTAACGAACCGGCCCGAGGAGCAAGGCTTTTTTCCATCGTCTTGCGTGCAGCCTCGGGATATTTATACGGTTCTCCGTTTTCCACCTTGTCGGACTGTAATGGTCTCATGGTAACGCGCCGCTATTACGGATACAGCTTTCCTCTCTCTAGTTTTCGGATCGACCGACGGTTAATTAGTCGCTTCGACCCGATCGCAGAGGTACACTCGACACGGAGGAGGCGTTATTCCTCGCTTCACCGAGGATCCGCGGTGTCGATGGGAACGATGCGACGAGTAATTATTGCCGAGTGGCGTGTCGACGCGAACGGAAATTTCTTTCTTTAGCTTATCGATTTGCTGATAGCTCTTTCGACTCGCCAGACGTTTCTTTTCTCTTATTCGTCGCTGTTCCTCGTTTCCCTGCTGTGTCGCGTCCCGTTGAAACTTTATCAGAGAATCTTCTCCGCCCTCCTCTAAGTGTGCGACAACGATTTCACGGTGACTTAGACCAGCACTGTGTTCGCGGCGATTAAATCGACGCGCGTTCACCTTTTCCAAGTAGCGACGTCAGGAATTGGTCAGCCGCTGCACGCCCATCCGTCGAATCCTTGACTCCGCAGTCTTGCGGCTTCCTCTCGATCATCGTACCCTGTGAAAACTTACAGCAACGTGAAGACGCAGCTGTAAGTCTCCCGAGCCAACAAGCTCGTTACATGAAGCAAGTGTGTATGGTCCTGGACGGCTCCACCCGCGAGCCGATTCCTCGAAGCGATCGGATCTGCGGAGCAGGCATCGAGCCGCGGCGCGAAATCGCGTGTAACGATCACGATCAAGGCGCTCGGCGTCGATTAGAATCGCATTCGCCACACGCGGTAGTCCTCGGCGTCGCAGTGCACACGAGCCTTTATCCAGCAAGGTCATCGCCAGCGCGAACGAAACGAGATGACTCACGCGGGATTCGCCGAATGCCTTCACCATTGGCCGAATCGATCCGCGCTGTAGGCCCCCTCGCCAAGACGAATTGCTGGGAGGGCCGATTTTTTGGGGTAGCAGTCACGAGTCACGACAGCCCCGTGCGGCACCGCACGTGGCACGCGCCCTCCGAGAAGCTTCTGTTAACCTTCTTTCGGGGAATTCCCGACCCCCGAGCGGCGAGATTCGATCGAAGGTAGCCCGCGGTTCGAGGTGAAGGTCAAGTTCGCCAGTCGGACTACTCGGCCTATCTCCGTGATTCGCGCATCGCGTTGCAACCTTCTAGATTCTAGCCGCCGCCCCAACGATCCTCCTCTGGCTGGCACATTTCCTTGATTAATGCTCCATTATCTGCCGTTCACCCTGCGGATTCTTCTGCGCGACCCAAAAGAAACAATCTTCATCTTCGAGATTCGAAAGCGGTTTATTCCCCTAGAGGAATCGTTTCCCTTTTTCGAGCAAAAGATCCTTGAGCAACTATTTAGCCAAGGCAAAGAGTTGCTTTTGAAATCTGCCCCAGTTACACCCCGAGGATTCTACACCCAGTAAGACAAGCTTGCTTCAATTCCCCTTTCATTAAAGGAATGACGGTCATCTAGCAGACACGCGGATTAGAGTAGAGGTAGCCGGTTTCGAGGCCGATGAATCCTCGTCGAGGGCGATTAAGGGACAATAAAGAAAAACAGTCGATGCCCGACGATAAAGGAGGCTCGTCGAGATCCGCGAGGATAAGGACTGACTGCGATGGCCCTCGAAGCGAGGAGGGTGGCGTGTTCGTGCCCTATAAGAACGAAAATTGCTCCTCTGAGGAGTGAGGACCCGCCGCCAGCCATATCCCTAATCAGCTGTTGGCTTCTTCTACACCTACCACTTCCTAGAATCGAGTATCGACTTCTACCACAATCTCCTCTGTCTCTAAGATTTAATAGCGTGACTGGATGTAACTTTGAATTTCTGAAAGCCACCGGAATTGAAAGTTTCATCCGCGGCTCGAGTGACGCGAGTAGAACACGTGCGTCTATAGTCAGACATGGTTGAATCGTTCCCTGTCGGTTCCAGGAACTTCCTTCCCCGGCTGTGAATTCTGAGTCATCCCATCCCACCAACAGGGTCGCGTTACGTCGCTAATTTCTCTCCCACGCACACGCAGATGGTGACGTTTCGTAGGCACGGCAGCTTTAACGAGGACAAAAATGGGAATTGATTGCTCGGTCGTCGGGGTGGCTGGCTGTGATTTCAGCGAGCTACCTGCCATCAATTGATCCAGCCAGAGGCAGCCTGCTTTTCACTCGCCTGCTTTAATTCGCCTGACCCGTCGAGCAGAAATGAGTGGGTCTACGGTTCGAACGGTTAGATGACATTATTCCTCGTCTGTGGAATTCCAGCAGCGTCTAGAATCCAGGCGGAAAGCTGTCCGTCAGGTACTTAAAACTCGGAAAATAGTTGACGCCGACTCTGGTAATTCTTGTGTCCCTCCTCGTTTGATCTATGAGCAATACCCAACTACACCTCATTGCCTCCTTCCCATCGTCATAAGACCGCCCGCTGACATTTAATCGCGACTTTTTATCGCGAAATGCCGCCGGGTTCGCGCAGCCGCGAAAATGTGGAATAGCGACGGGCGCTCCATCGCGTCACGGTGCCACCAATGAATCGTGACTGGTCGATTCGAGCCGTGTTTTCCAATTCGCCTGGGCAGGCGCTTCTTATCGCGGTCCGTCGCGTCGGCCGGCGGAGTCGCGGGAACAACAGAGCTTCGCGGAACCGATAATTAGTAATTACACATCGCCGGGCGCGCTGTTTGCCGAAGGAAAAACGAATAGGCCGGCGATGAAATCGTCGAGTTAGGGGGCGGAGGATCGGTGGACGATGGGAAAGACCGCCGAGGCAACGACCTGAACTTTGCATGAATCCCTTGCTCACCTTGCTGGATCGCGGACTGGTGTCACGCTGAATTTTTCATACGACAATTGCCGTTGCTTGAGACTGCCCGAGGAGGAAGTGCAGCGTGGTCGACACGCGTTTCCTCCGTCGATTTTAGGCCTTATAGTTGAAGCTTCGTTCATAATCGAACGTAATTCGAACAGGCAGAAATATTTGGCAATCTTTCTGAAGCTTCCACGGGGCTTCTCCAGTCATTTCACATTCAGCCAACTTCACGACCCCTCCTTTCTCTCAGAGAAATCGGTTCCGCGGCGATCCAGAATTCCCATCGCCAAGTCTGTGTGAAGGTAGCTTGACGTTCGACCAGCAGCAACCGTGTACGCCTGTACGCGGTGGTACGTCTGTATTCCCTCGCGCGTGCCTGCGAACTCGCTGCGAACTGCAGCTGAACGGCTGAATAATGCAGCAACGACCAACGCGAGATGCACAGGCTCCGAGCGATCTTCCATATATACCTAAACGTATCGCGGGGAAACGTAACGCAATTTTCGCCGTTAGCTGTGCCTCAGTCGAGCACTCTCGTTCATCCGTTTTGCTCGGGGCGGTACTCTTCCTCCGCAGCTGAAGACAGATGAACGGGCATTCTCCTGGGAAGCAAAGAAGAGCGCTGACACAAGGCGCGACGAAGCATCGTAAGTAAGTAGTAGCACGTAGGATTGGGCTGCCAGGGGCGTTCAGGTCGAAGGCGCGCGGATGATTACACGGAGGTGGGCTGTCTAGCACGGCCAAGGAGTCTCGGTGAAAATCGCCGCGGCGTTAAAACACCCGCGTTATTTTTGGTCGAGAGGCCTACAGAGAGATATAACCTGTCAACCGGTCGAGTTTCTCGCCTTCTCTCTCTTCCTCTTTCACGTTCTTTCATTGATGCTGGCGTCAGAGACCGTCCTGACGTAGCCCTTGGACCAGGGCCAAGATTGACCAGGCCTCGTCGGGAACGCACGAATTAGTGGCGGTTTTCTTCGTTAAATACAGCTCCACTGTCGCGGATACCGCGAATCAACAGGGTGTCCATTTCTGCCTTCCCACGACGATTCTTTTGTCCCTCGCACTTCACCCCCCTCCCTTTCATTCCGCTCGGCTGTTCTATCAACTAGCTCCATCCCGGTGATCAAATATCTCTCTTTGGGAGATGTATTACATTAACTCTCTTCTCTCTATTCCTCCCCAAAGCTGCTGTGATGAACAGCAACTGTAGAAAAGAACGGTCCACTGCGCTACACTAGGTACTAACAATAAGTCCGAGATCTCTTATTCCGGGCTCCTTCTCACAGGAGTTCCTGATCCCACAGAATCGTGGTCAGTCTCGAGCGAATGTTTCCGCGAGGGACGTCGTTAAGTGGATTATTCCGCTTGGAATCGGCGAACGTAAGAGCGGAACACGTCCCAGCGAATTACCGCGATCCTCGAAATTTCGCGGGCTTAATGGGCCCTAATGCGAAGCTGTTAGCGACAGAGAGGAATCGGATAGGAACGGTATTGATCCGACACGAGCCCAAAACCTCCCCCCTTCCTATAGCTCCTTTCAATTTCACCGCATTCTTCCCGATCGTCCATCCGCGAATTTATGTGCCGCTACGAGTGGAGGCACGTGTTGCTTCCCTCTTCCAGGAAAACAGTATCGAGAAGTCCATTGTCGACACCCTGCGCTCTCAAATTCCCATTCTTCCCTCGTTTCTTTCTTCGTCCCACGCCGAGGATCATGCGAGTCGAAGATTTCAGTGAACGAATGAAACGGAGGGTATGGAATTACGTGGAGATAATGCTCGGCGGATTGGCTTGGAGGCAGGTTGCTAGAGAAACAACCGTGTTGATTAACCCTGGGACTTGATTCGTTCTACTTGCGCTGGACCAATTTCGCGACACTTGGATGCCACCGTAAACACTCTTCGAGTAAACACTCTTCCTTCTTTAGACTTACTTCCGACATAATTTATTTAATTGAAATTCAACGAGCTTCTTCAAGTACTGCCACCGCAAACACTCGAGTTTCCTTCTATTAGTTTGGACGTAACTTGTTTAATTGAAATTCGAGAAAGCGTAATCAGTAAAATCAGTCGTCTCATAGCGGAGGGTGAGCATTGATAGTTGACGAAGCGTAGGCCGAGAAGTTCGTAATAAGATTACTTATCGACGACGTCGTCGTGCAAAGGGGAAGGAAAGGCGTCGAGAGATCGATGGGCGTAGGTGCTAAATGCGCGGCGAGATATATCTCCGTCGATAGATACGTGGGCAGCGGTCGGACATCGTGGTCCGTCGTGAAAATATTTTCATTATAAATAGCGGTGGGCCGGCACGGAAGCTCGTGGCTTGGGCTGAATGCTCGAGCGCGCCTTCCTCGCGGCGACCAGCGCCTGCTCGTCTGGCGTGTTTGTCGTCGGGAAATATTCACCCTGACGAGATTACTGGCCAGCGTTTAGCCTACGACTCTTATCACCCCTCTCGGGGAGAGTTCTTTTCGAGATGAACAAGTTTTCATTTGCTTCCTTCTAGCGGGACGGCTGAAAAGAACTTAATTTTTCGAGGATTAAAAAAAAAGAATCCTTTCGCAAGTTTTTAGCTTTATTACCTACACACATGTGTATATTGTATATATTACCTATAGCGGAGGAGGAGCATCCGGAAATATATTCATTCTCTTTGCAATGGATATTTGGATATGTTTTACTTACAAATTTTTGTACAGTCTTAAGGGGTCATTCTGGTAATCGCGCTGCAAAATTCAGATTTTTTTCTCAGTGAATGCAATGAATAACAACGTCAAACTTTTTTTTTCATTTATTAGGTTACTTATAAGAGTATTATCAGAGTTGGGCATTATCTAGATAAAAAATTATTTAAATAACGATCGAATAAATGATACTTTATCTTTATTCGAAGAGCAACGAATAAATAATTTTGTACGATGAGAATTTATTCGACGAATAAGGGTAATTTTTTTGAAAATTATTTCAAGCTCAAATAACTCTGGAAGTGGAGAGCGAGAGAGATGGGGAGCGTGTGCTAGAGTGTGGTATGATCGGTTTGGTTTTCACTCCCGCCGTATTTTCAAAGGCGCGACTTTCAACTCCAGATAACACTGAAAAACACAATTAAATGTGTATTGAGAAAATTGTTACCTAATAAATGGAAAAAAGTTTGACATTGTTATTCATTGCATTCGCTGAGAAAAAAAACCTGAATTTTGCGGCGTCATTACCAGAATGAACCCTTAAATTTAAAATGTAATGCCTAGGTTGTTTCTTTTTTTAATTCCCGAAAGATTAAGTTTGTTTGACCCGTGACAGTAGGAAGACCCCTTTAGCGAGGAGAAAATGCTTCCGTTTAATTTATTGTTCCAGCTGTGCGAGCTAGACTTGATTTCAATTAGTAGACAAGTCGAGCGAACGTTGTGGTTTCGCGGGGAAATGTGGAATAGCTTTTGCTCTCCGTCTCTTTTATTTTCAGCGCGACGAATGAAACTATGACGGCACGGGTCCTTTCGAATCTCATCGAGCGGTATGCGTTTTTCCCGGGAATCAATTCACAAGATACACAGACGAGTGCATCTCGCCGCCGGGTCGGGTAGATTTGTTTTCGAAGAAGGATTTGCTTTGCCACCTAGCGGCTGTACAAGAGCCTCCCTCCCTGGGATTATGAAGATTTATGCGTGGAAGGGGCGGAGACGCCTCCGCTTGCGGTCGATTCTAGCATAGATTTATCCAAATGTATATCATCCGGAAGGGAACTTGAACACAGAATGTACCTACATATCGCCGCGTCAAGTCAGTGTTTACCTCGCAAGATGTTCTAAAAGCGTTCAACAAGTACGGCAAGTCGGCAATGTTCACCGGCATCCTCCTGCCAGAATCAACAAGCAGTTTTCCAGCGATCGCAAGTTTCCTTGCACAATGGACAAGAGGGGCGGTGCTTTCGCTAGTTGCAGTCTTACGCATTCCTCGTCCCGCTCCAAATACATAGGGGAGAGGCTTGTAGATTGCCACCCCTTAGCTTTTTTTATCATAACTCGTGATAAAATTAACGTATCGATGATGTATGGTATAAGTTGGAAAGAGGAAGGGTACAAATCATGTAAACTCTCGAAAAAGAAAAAGTTTGAGATGAGAAAAAAATTGTCAATTCAAGATATGTTTGGAAATCTGTTTGGCATACGTAAATTAGATGAACAAAACAACACAGTACGAATAGTTATCTTGAATTGTCGATGAAAATGTTCAATTTACGAGCACAGAGAAGACACAGAATTTCAATAGTTCAGTTACTTGACAAACACTATATTACCCTTCGCTCAGAAAACACAGCGTTATTGCGTCTGTCCGCTCCAGAGGTTAATAAATAGTGACATCTACTCTTTTAACGTCGATTTGAGTGAGAGTTCAGGTTATGACACTGCTAGAAAGTCGAAATACAGCAGGGGTGGCAAGCTGCAAGCAGTGGCAACCTGCAAGCCTCTCCCCTGCATATATTACTGCCAATGGATCACGGACCGGCTTTCGAGGAAACACATCTCCCCCGGTGAAGATGGTTGTCGAGTGAATCGGTTTGCTCGTCGAAGGGGTGGAACGCGAGAGCACCTTTACGTTCGGGGATGAGCTCGATCCGTCTTCGTCGTTTATTCCCCGGCCCATTTGGGGGAATATGGGTCACGGGGTTCAGCAACCCTCCGGCACCCCGGGTCGAGCACTGTGCACGGGTTGACCTGAATAAAATTCAGCCGGCACACCGATTCCCCATGACTTCCCTCCCTGCTCCACTTTACTCGCTTACCGGTTACCGACACCCTCTGACCCACCAGTCTCCCGGCAGTCTCCAAGTTCATCCACGGTCTCGGTGGAAATCGCGGCGGGGCCGGGGAGGCTTCTCCATCTGCTTAGTTGGAATTCTGGCGGCCATCGGGGCGTCTATTTCCGAAGCCGGAGCGTATCGAGCGTCCGCGCTTGCGAGATGATCGAGATTGCAGGGCGACGGACGTCAATGATCGTTATAATGTCGTAATAGGCGATCGACACGTCGCCATATGCCGTCGAATATACAGCTAAAATAATACAGATTGGAGCCGCGCCAACGGGCCCCTCCATTGTCTTTTTAGCTGGCGAACGGTGACGCTAGATCGGGAGCAGGAAATCAAATCCACCGCGCGAATTTATTCTGCCTTCGTGGGCGCCGATGGAAATCAGGCGCGAGAAAACAGGCGTCCACCTCGAGCTCCTGCTGTTCTAGAATAGCAGCGAACCTCGGTCGATAATTTTGCGTACAGGTCCGCGACAGTGACTCGGCGGAACTCGCCACCTGGAGATCCTGGCTCGGGAGAGATTAATATTTCAGAGTCGTTGGAGATAGTGTCGGAGGAGCGCGTGCCAACGTGGGTTGGCAGCGTGTCGCAGTAATTAAGGAGCCAGGAAGGAGGTGCGAGTTGGAGGAGGTATGGTAGAAAGTAGATCCTCAAGTCCTGAAGGGGGACTTTTCTGTCGATCTCGATTAGCCGACAGTGAATTCATGGATGCGGCAGCTTTCCTCCGTCGACATCGCGAAAAACGCCCCCCCCCCCCTTAATATGGAAAGGGACGCCCTTATAGGAGGTTAGCTGACAACGTAATAACATCGAAGAGGCACGAGATGACACCGGAAGCTCGATAATCGTCGAGGAAAATAGACGCTCTACGGGGTATTTATAGAAGGGACACGCGCATCGATCGAACCTACAACGCGTGATTTAGAATTCGATGAGAAATCCCCTTTGGCAAGAGCTTTGGGGAGAGCCGAGGGACGTCGGCGTCGCGTGGAACGTTTATTCCAAAGTCCTATGAACTCCATAGAAATCCTTTGGTTTGAGGGTGTCAGTTTTCATTAGAAATCCTCCCGAACCGGTTAGCCATCGGGTTCAAAGAGCAGGCACAGGCAGATATCCTTATTCGAATGTTTAACACGCGGAGGGTGGCCGATGCGTCCGTCCAGGGAGAGTAGGTCGTTTCCATGGCGACAAGGGGTGCATCGGACTGGCACGTATCGCTAAACTGAACGTACCCCCCTGGCGGCCTCTAACCTCCCCCATATATCCCGCCTCCTGCGGAATATCCTGGCCTCCTCGCGCTGGCTGGGTCATCCCTCCCGCAGGAATTAGGTTACTTCCTGGAATTGGGTTTTCCGGGCGATTCCTCGGGCGGGAAGGGCTCCTGGGCCACCTTCGGGCTCCTTCGGGGCAGCTACGCTCGGGGCCAGCCTCTCGGCCCGCGGTCGTCGCTGGGGCTGGGGTCTAAGTCTGGCCTGACGATCCTCCGTCCCAGACGAAGCGATTAATTAACACTCCTCCCGGTCGAATTAATTCTGTTCCACCGATAATAGCCCCGACCTACTTTCCTCGCCACCCCCTTTCGCGCGTTAAACGCCCAGCCAAGAGCGGCTTGTTCTTTCTCTTCTGCTGCCGTGCTAGGGGGATCGCCGAGGGACTGGCAAGCTTCTTGCTGCGTTCCTTCGCGCTCCCTTGTACCTACATCGATCGCTCTAACGCGTTTTTTAGGCGTTCTTAGGCGTTCTTAGGCGTTCTTAGGCTTGCCGAGGGGAATGTTTGCGCAACGTGGTCGTACGGTGGCGTGGCTGTCCACGGTCCCACCTGGCTCGGGATGCCGTCATCAGGAGGAATAGCCCGGGCTGTCTCGCGTGTTCAGTTCGATCTGGAGGGGTCGCGAGGGGCACCGTTTTCTTTGAATAAAACATTGGGGCAATTACGGCGGGGGCAACGTGAGTCGTTCAGGGCAACTGCGTCGAGAAATTGCTCGATTCGGTGTCGAGCTCCCTGTCTCTGTAGGTAAATCACGCGTCTTTCTCTTCTTTCAAGTTCAGATTAGGGGTTTAGAGTTTTAGAGGATTCGCGGGGTCCTCGGAGGCGCTTGAATTACTTATGATCACTCGGTGCACGCTTGTCGCGGCTCGCTGTGCTTTTTCAAAGAAGGACACCCTGTATTATTCCAGGGGATACAGAGGTGCACGACCTAGTTACGCTTGGGCGTGTTATATAGGTCATAGACACCATTCGCGGCCAGTCATACGTACACGCAGCCACATCCACGCTCTGGGATCATAGTAGTTGCCACGGAAACGTGTAAAAGTTTTACAGCCGACCTAGGGGCACGGTCCTCCTTGCAATTATCAACCGCGATCGAGCGGATTGTTCCTGCAAGCGGAAATGCGGGGATTCTTTCTCCTTCCTCTCGAAACGATTCTTCTTGAGATTTCAAGCTGAACGGAGTGTCGAGGAACTCTCTGTCAATGTGAAGCTTGTAACGTTGTAACAGCCGGACTCTGTCCTCGGGTTTGCGTGTGCAATCACGGTTAACAGTGGCCGCATCGATCATTCTCACTTAAATCGGCTTTTTTCCCTGGGAATAAATTTCTGGCAACGAAGTGGCGCGGTCGTGATTCATGCAAGGCCGTCGAAACTCTGTGGGATCCTACCGCTAACGATGAAATAAATGTAAGTTGGCGAAGGACGTACCTCCCCAGGGGCATATTCGAAACTGCGTGGAAAATTTCTGTAGCCCGCGATGGAGAGTTTCAAAGTTTCCTTTGCGGCGTGCAGGCTATTTACTCTATCAAGTTCTTCTCATTCTTGCTGGAATCCGACCCTCCACGTTAGACCTTTCAGTCGCTCTGCTTAACCCTCCTCCTCTCCCTGAACGTCCTCAAAAATCTTCAGATCGAGGAAAGTGTAAGCTTCCCCTGTGTCCTGCGCCGCGTTACCTCCCTCCCCCGAGGATCGCGACTTCGCGTTCGTGCTAGAATCACCCAGAAGTCGATCCCCCAGGGTGCAAGTGGTCGAGACACCCCGAGAACACAGGACCCACGCATCGTCGCTTAGAATCGCGGGGGCCATTATTCGCTGCACACCCGGTAGAACCGTGGCACGCGCACGCGTGCACTTGCACGACATACGTAGCCCCTTTCGCAGCCCCGCTGCAGCCCCTCTGTCCTTCTCCAGAATCATTTTTCCTCGGTCTATCCCCGCTTTATCGTTTCCCGTTTGCCTCTCTGTCTAAAAATTTTCCCTCCCTTGGCGCGCTCGCCCCTTCCTCCCTAGCCTCTGCTCCGTCGCCCCGTCGCCCCGTCGTTCGCTGGCTGGCCGCTTCCCTCTCTGTCCGTCGTTGCTCTCGATACCGCTCTCCACGTCGAGCCCGCGATCGAGAAGGGGGGGGGGGGGGGGGCAACGAGGCGCGCGTTCAGTGATGCCAGAATGAGGACGGGAGCGCTCGAGAATTTCCCCCACCTCGCATGCACACTACGCCGGAGCTGCGTGTCCGTGAGCTCGGCGCTTCGGACAACGTCGGGAAGACGAGAGAGAAAACGAATGTGTGTCTTTCTCTCTCGCTCTTGAAACGCTGTGATCCAAGGTGGGGTGCAAGCGACACGCGGCCGTGCGCGATCTTCCTGAGTGCCTCGAGGCTCGAGATACACTTTTCACTTTCTGACATATGTACATATAATACTCTTGTAATGAAAAAAAATTTGGAAAAAATTTTGTTAGGGAAATCACGTTTTAAGACCTCCTGATCACGTTTTGACTATTTAGAAAAGAGCTTTTTTTTAAATATCTCATGTATTTTTTATCACGATTACGTTTAAACGGCAAAATGGATTTCAATGAAACTTTATATTAAAATTTTATATTCTTGTCTTAAGATCCGATTAGATCACGAAAAATGATAATTACCCGTTATGGCTCTTCGATTTTTCAGATATACGAACTAAATTCTACATAAAAAAAAGTTAAATAAAGTTCTTCTGTAACTTGTTTAACAGAGAAAAATGTACATTCATAATTGAGGCATTTGATGGAAAAAGGGCACATACGCCAAAATGCCATTTCAAGAAAATCGATTTCAAAGTTTTCATTATAGTATAACTTAATAAAAAGTAATGCAATTAAATCAAATTTTTTTAAGGATGTAGTTACCGTGTCGTTCAAGCGTTCTGAATACAGAATTCATGATTTAAAAATGATATATGTCTTTATTTATAAATTTTAAACAAGTGGTTTATGTGCCCTTTTTCCATCAAATGCCTCAATTTTCTGTGTTCATTTTAAATTTCCGTACTTTTTATTTGAGCTATTTCTATTTTTCAAACCTTAAAATGAATTTTTTTATTAAAAGACGAATATTTTGATACTGTACATTGGTGAACTTTGTTAAAATTAGAATTCACTCTTGGCCAGTACCATGCACGCTGTAGAAGCCTTCGATAAAAAATATTTTTTCAGAGTATTCAAACGTAATTATATCAAGTTGCGACAAAGAATCACACACTATTTACAAATTAATTACGCGCAGCGTGCACGTTACCGCTCGATGGAAACTACGGAAAAGTGGTGGTCTCTTCCATCGGGAGGGAAATGTAAACAATTGGTTATGCGAAGCTAACATCGCGATACATGTTGTACACTAAAATGTACAAAAACATTACAAAAATAGAAAAGAAAGGCAGCACGTAAATATATCAATTGGGTTCGATATATTGACGAGATGTAAGACTGAAATAATGCTACAATTGTTTAGATTTCCAAAGGATAGAAAGCAAGCAAAGGAATTTACTATAATACATGTTACAGAATTTCGAGATAATTGTTACATATAAAATGAATATAATTAAGAATATACATTTATTTGTACAATTATCTCGACGTTCTCTCTATGAATCATATGTACAGCAAGCAAGCGAATTTATTGCAAGGATAGAACAAGAATTGCGAGAGGTAAATCGAACAACTATTTACATATTCGCGATGTCCAAAAATCGAATGAAATAAAAAATGGATGAAATTGATAATATTCTGGACATCACTAATTTGCATTACCCGACGTAGAAGGAACATCCGCGAGGCCATCAACGGCATGTAAACGTAACCTACTCTTTTGCTTCTTCGCAAGAATTGGATATAAATGCTCAGATGACATGAGAGATAGATGTATGTCATCTACCTCCATGGTCTGAGCTGTGTCCCCGTACGCCTTTAATGCCGATTTCGTTACGCAAATGGCATTAACGAGGGTCGAACAAAGTCGGTTTCGTTTCTTGTTCTTTATGTCGGGAAGCATGGAAAACGATCTTTCAGCATCGGCGTTTGAATATGGAAGACTTCTAATGGAATTTAATAATTTCTGCAAACATGGATATTTAAATGAGCCTTGATCGTTTCGCGTTAACAACACCGTTTTCCAAACATCATCAAAAGCTAATGTACAAAGCATCTGCTTGTCTTTATATGCAAAATTCAGGTGCAATGTCGACCATTCTTTTTGCAAACCGTCTTCGTCGAAACCGCCCAATTTTTGAGCAATAAAGAGAATACTTTTAAAGGAAGTGTCTCTGTCATTATCTATTAATGCCAAATGAGGCTCAAAAACACATAACTTGCTCAGAAATTCGTCATCGATTGGCAATCGATTACGAATTTCGTTTGCAGCCGTTATGTAAAACTTAATACAATTTTCTCGAACGGTTTTGACAACATCGGGTTTGCCTTCTGCAACTAACTTAGAAAGAAAAATGTCACAATCCGGATCTAAATGAATACTATTAAATGCGATTTGGTTATCGCCTTTTGAAAAATCTATTAATTTTACTAAATCCATGTGCTTCAAAAGCTGCGGTTTCAAAAAATTACGTAAAATATTATACAAAAGAGTTTTGGCAGTAGTTTGAAGCAAATGGATTCTTGTTTGTTGCGACTGAAAGAATAAACTAAAGTCATTGAAATACAATAGAACGTATTCCAAAAACAGAAGATATGCTTTCGCTTCTGGATTTTGCATGATGATAAGCAGATCTTCCCCAGACTTTGTCTTCTCACTTACGACCAATTCTTTCAGAAATTGCAACACACTGTCCCAATTTTCTAAAAGTGTAACTACGGATGAATAACGCGATAACCATCGCGTAGTACAGAATTTTAAAATTTTGCGGTCAGTAAATTGATAACATGGTTGGAAATCGCGAAAAATGGCCGAGCGTTTGGGACTGCTATAAATGAATGTAGTGACTTTCCGTAATAATTCCTCGCAGACCTCGGGAATGGTAGCGCATGCTTTATGCACTACCAATGCAGAGGAGTGACATGGACACGGCATGGTGAAAAAATTTTCACCGCGAATTTCTGCAAGTTTGTTCTTGAATGACGAGTGACACCCTGTCATGACAGAAGCGTTATCACACGACAAAGCAAGAATGTTTCCGAACGGAATTTGCTTTTTCCACATGGAGTTCTTAAAGGAGGTAAATATTTTATCGGCACTACATTCTCGCGCGTCAAGATTAATTAATTCTACTAATTCCGTTCGAACATCCAAAGTCTCGGGTGCGACATACCGAACAATAAACGACATCCATTTCTCATTGGTAATGTCGGATGTTTCATCAATAAATACTGAAAACTTAGAATTCTGTAAAACCAGACTAAGACGCTCTGTTTCCCGAGGACACAGAACGTTCGATATAATATTAGAACACTTTGTTCGATCACACGTCATACGTTCCAAAACATCAGGATCTTTCCCAACGTCTTGGAAAAGTTGAAGAATCGCCTCTGCGGATTGATGCGAAATATTTTTCTCGGCAACTAATGCAGCAAAACGAATAACCAAAGCATAAACAAAACATAAACAAAGCATACGCGACCACAGATCGCGGATCTGACCGTCAAATGTACTTGACGAAAACCAGGCCCGAGCGAACCCTCGAAACGGGAAACGAAAAGAATAGATAGGAAATCGTAAAATAGTAAGAAAAATTCAGAAAGGAGAAAAATCGAAGAAAAGGCTAAAAGAAATAACAGCAAGGTAATGGTGACAGTACCGAACTGCCACAGATGCATTTACCAGTTACATTTCTCTCCTATTCTTGTACAATAATACCTTTATACCAATTTACACATTTTAGTGTACAACATGTATCGCGATGTTAGCTTTGCATAACCAATTGTTTACATTTCCCTCTCGATGGAAGAGACCACCACTTTCCCGTAGTTTCCATCGAGCGGTAACGTGCACGCTGCGCGTAATTAATTTGTAAATAGTGCGTGATTCTTTGTCGCAACTTGATATAATTACGTTTGATGTGATTACGTTTAGATTTTAGATTTTAGATCATACTCTGAAAAAATATTTGTTATCGAAGGCTTCTACAGCGTGCATGGTACTGGCCAAGAGTGGATTCTAATTTTAACAAAGTTCACCAATGTACAGTATCAAAATATTCGTCTTTTAATAAAAAAATTCATTTTAAGGTTTGAAAAATAGAAATAGCTCAAATAAAAAGTAGGGAAATTTAAAACGAACACAAGAAATTGAGACATTTGATGGAAAAAGGGCACATAAACCACTTGTTTAAAACTTATAAATAAAGACACATATCATTTTTAAATCATGACTTCTGTATTCAGAACGCTTGAACGACACGGTAACTACATCCTTAAAAAAATTTGATTTAATTGCATTACTTTTTATTAAGTTATACCATAATGAAAACTTTGAAATCGATTTTCTTGAAATGGCATTTTGGCGTATGTGCCCTTTTTCCATCAAATGCCTCAATTATGAATGTACATTTTTCTTTGTTAAACAAGTTACAGAAGAACTTTATTTAACTTTATTTTATGTAGAATTTAGTTCGTATATCTGAAAAATCGAAGAATCATAACGGGTAATTATCATTTTTCGTGATCTAATGGATCTTAAGACACGAATATAAAATTTTAATATAAAGTTTCATTGAAATCCATTTTGCTGTTTAAACGTAATCGTGATAAAAAATACATGAGATATTTAAAAAAAAAGCTCTTTTCTAAATAGTCAAAACGTGATCAGGAGGTCTTAAAACGTGATTTCCCTAACAAAATTTTTTCCAAATTTTTTTTCATTACAAGAGTATTATACATATGTCAGAAAAGTGTATCTCGAGGCACTCAAGAAGATCGCGCACGGCCGCGTGTCGCTTGCACGTAACCTTGGATCGCAGCGTTTCAAGAGCGAGAGAGAAAGACACACGTTCGTTTTCTCTCTCGTCTTCCCGACGTTGTCCGAAGCGCCGAGCTCACGGACACGCAGCTCCGGCGTAGTGTGCATGCGTGGTGGGGGAAATTCTCGAGCGCTCCCGTCCTCATTCTGGCATCACTGCGCGCGTTTCCTCTCTCGGCCTCTCAGTCTCTCGCGCGACGCGGTTTCGTGGCGACGTGCCGTTGTACCACTCGACGAGTTGCGGCTGGTCCAGGTCTCTTCGTGTCGGGTCTCTCTCTCTCTCTCTCTCTCTCTCTCTCTCTCTCTCTCTCTCTCTCTCTCTCTCTCTCCCCCACCCGCTTTCTCTATCCTTGATCTCTCCGCTTCTCTCTCTCTCTCTCTCTCTCTCTCTGTGTTTTCCTCCCCGTGGACGGCCCCGCAGTCGCCTCGTGCTCCGCGAACTCGATTTTGACCACCCACCCCCACAGCGGGCGAGCAGGATATCGCGGTTCTGCCCCCGCCGAAGGGGCAGGCCGATAGATCGCGGAAAAGAGGCGCGAAGGACCGCGGGTCGACAGAGAAAGAGTGTTCTGCTATTTTCGAGACTCTCCGTGGTGGCTTGCCAACGCGCGCGTCTCCGGTTCACGCCACGAGGAGGAGGAAGCCGCGGGTGGAAGGTCGCCGAGGGCCATGGTCCGCGCTCGATCCTGCCACGATCCACTCCGATCCAGCGATCCGTGCGGGTTCGAGGAGCTCCGTGCACGCGAGTGGCGGCGAGCTACAGCTACAGGAGCGCGATGAAAGTTGAACGGTCGAGGGAGAGCTCTTTGATTCTTCGCCGATCTCGTCCTGTTACGCGAGTGATCCCACGATCGGAGCGCGTTAACCCGCATTAACCCCCCTGACCAACACGACCACCAGAACTGACCTACGCTCACGTTCGTTGCACAAGTTAGAAGACTCGACGTCTATGTTGCAAGAAACCCTGCTGACGATCTTCCGGGCTCTAAAGAGGATAACGAGCTAGAAGACATCCTTAGACACGTGAAAAGTGCAGGTTTCTCTGTGACGACGATGATTTACGATCCGCTAGTGCGTTGCAAGGGATTTACCGTCGCTCGTGTATACAGAATCGCGGAGTAACGGTGGATCGACAAGATTTTTTGAGAAGCGGAACGGCGAGGATGTCGTAGTGGAAGACGCGGCTCTGTTTTCGTGCCACTTCACCGCGATGCTTCCCGCTGCTTGTCAATCGCTCGTCGTGGAGGCTGGCTTGTGGAGGTTGGTTGTGGCTCTGCGATCGACATCGATCCAACTCATTCGATCGCTCATTCACGTCGCTTTCTTTCCGCCGTGGGGTGGGAGGATTTATGAATCGATGTTTGGCTTGAATGAAACGGGTGAACAGCTTTTGTTGTCAGTGACCAGCGATATTTTTGAACGCACGCGTGCAGTGGCGGTCGCGCTGCTTGTGGAGAGCATCAGTCGTGGACTTTGCTCGGTTTCTGGCTAAACTAAGCAGTTCACTTTTAATCTCGGTGCTCTAGAAACCAGCACACGTGACAGTTTCGAACTCCTGTTTTCGGGAACACTGTTCTAACGACTCCTTCGTCACTAATAGAATTGCAAGCGTGCGTTTTTCATTCCATCTAACTGACACTATTTTAATACAATGCTGGAGTACTTACATGCAGCGGCGGATTTAATGCGAATGGCCCAGGTGGCCCGTTCTGAAAATTAAGGGAAACAATGGAAAACATAGTATTTGGATAAAATCATTATTTATTTATTTTTTTTTTTTGACAATGGAGCCCTGGGGGCAACTGCTCGCATCAGTCACCCGCTAAATTCGCCACGGAGTACAGGGTATCTGAAAATGAGTGGTGCGATCGAGGAGTACCACTAGGACTATTACACTTGATTGTACTGCACACTAAACTAAAGCATTATACCGAAATGTAAACGTTGATTTGAGAGAACTAGGTGACCGTGATGCAAGAATATAGGATGCAAGAATATAGCGACTGTTGAGACGCCCGCAGTGTGTGCCTGAACTACGACCGCATCCTGCGTTTTCAGCCAACTCATCACCGTTGTGTTGTATCTGCTTACAGAGTGTACGATGTTGGAAGGTGGACGTGCAGTGGTCTGGCTCCTTGTATCAGTCCCACGAGCCGCACGCCACCCAAAAGATTCACGTACTAACCCAGTTGCACCCGTTTGAACCCACCAGTTGCAGAGCCCTGCACCGTAACCCCATGACGCATTTAACACATGGCCCGCCTGGAGAGTAAGTGTACAATCACGCTCACGATTCTTCTCCCCCCACCCCGCCGCCTCTTCCTTCGTAGCCGTTGCCACACGTGATAACTTGCCAATTTACGCGAGACACCGTCCCAGACGGAGACTCAGACGTAGGCTGTGTTCTTTTGGAAAGGTGTCGGAAAGAACCCTCTTCCTCGAAGAATACCGGTGAAATCCTCGCTGATATCTTAAACAGTTTTTCTCTGGGGGGAGTGCGGAGAAGCTGAGTCCTTCCACCGTGGAGATCCGGGGAAGGACAGAGTGAGCATTGGCTTTGGTTGTTGCAGTACCAAGCATAGTGGTGCATAAAGGCAGCAGGTCGCACAGTCCACCTGAGAGTCCCACGGTGGTGGTGCGAGGAGGAATGCCCTCGGTGCCGTCCTCCAGGCAAGGCTTCGTCATAGGTGGCCCGAACGTGTCCTACCAGAGCAGCACGGACTCGGATATGATAGACGGGAATGCCAATCCCAATGTCGGCTCTTCTCCCTCGCTCCACCGCGTCTCGCCCTCCTGTCCACCCGATAAACCTGACACCGAGAACAAAAACTTGCGTAATAGGGTACGTGTCGCCGGTTCACCCACGAGGCTCGCTCGCGGGCCTGCTCTTTAGAATATTATTCTTTCAGGCGAATACGAAAGTGAAGTTGCTGGTGAGGAGCCATGCCATGAGAGAGTCGACGTCTCCCCCGAGGGAGCCACACAACGCCAACGGTTCGTCGTCACCGCATAGCCCTCAGTCGGTGGACGGCGAGAAGAAGTTCGCGGGCAATCTGTCCCCCAGCTCCACCAACGCCAAGCTCAACAACAACGAGTCGATGTTCAACAGCAACCTCTGCCCGAATCAGTCCCCGAAGCAAATGCGCAACACGGCCACCTCGCCCACCTGTCGAGCTCCGTCACGAAATGGTAAGCGTTCCTTCTTGCAGTAAAAGATTATCCTTCCTTCGTCCAGGGTACTGTGCACGCGTTAAGGTATGGCCTTATGGCTATCTGCGTTATGGTCGCAGGTCAATCTAGTCCTTCTCAAGTCCACTCGCCAAAGAACAACACCTCGCCAACGAACGGCAACAAGTCGGAGTCGCAGCGCTCCAAGATGACAGGCTCGAACGTGATCCAGAAATGCAACAACTGCGTGAAGAACAATCAGAGCGAGCGACCCGGTCTGCTGCAGACGCCAGTGTCACCGTCCAAGTCGGGCCAGGCGCTGCAGCATTCGCCCAAGTGCACCAATCTGGCCCAGAACGCGCAGAACAATCAGAAGTCGGAGCAACGTAGACCGAACACCTTGAATATTTGCAACAATCAATGCTCGAACCAGTGCGGCAATACCCTGTCGGTCAGCAGACCTGGCTCCAGGCACAAGCTCAGGCACCAGAATTCCTCCCAGGGTAGCTTCGACAGCGCGTCTCCTTGCCTCTCGCGAGGTTCGTTCTTCTTTTACTTGTTACGTTCCCATTAATTGTAATTGCAAGTTTCTAAGCACTCAGTGTTCAAGAAGCATGCATCTTCCCGTTCGCAGATAGCAGCACGGAGTTGTACACGGACAGCACTGGCATCGACCTGGAGCACTTCATCGCGGAGACCATAAACCGAAATCAGAAGGATCGCACGGTGCTGCTGAAGATCGAGAAGGACCTGATCGAGTTCGCCAAGGACAAGCAGAAGGTCTGCCACAAGTTCCCGAACATGTCCTCGTACAACAGGATGCTGGTGCACCGGGTAGCGGCGTACTTCGGCATGGAGCACAACGTCGACCAGTCTGGGTCGAGCGTGATAGTGACCAGGACGAAGAACATGCGGATCCCGAACACCCGTTTCAAGGAGCACATCAGGGACGACCTGATACTGTCGGAGGAGCCGCGCAGGAGTATCCTGAAGAGAGACTCGAGTTCCTTCGAGGATAGTTTCAATTTCAAGTCGCCCGACAGGCTGTCCGGCGATTATTGCCGGCAGAACAAGAGTTTCGAGGAGAGGGAAGAGGAGTACGAGCGTGCGAGGAGAAGGATATTCAAGGATAGTAGTGGAGACAGCGGCGAGGTTACTTCATGGCCCTACTGGTCATCTACGGAGAGCTCCGACGCCTCAGCGAGATATCGTTTATTGCATCCTTCGGACCATACAATGAGGTGAAGCTCGCTTCGCCGAACGTTATCGCCTTATCGGGCGATTCTGTAAATTCTAACGCTGTCTGTGTAACAGGCAAACGAAGCTCCTGAAGGGGGAGTCCTTCGACGGGAGAGAGTCTTGCCGGGGCGGAGTACTAAGGCCATCAGTTTCGAAATCATTCAGCTTCGGTGGCTACACCAGAGGCATGCTGTCCAGAGGGGACAGCGTCACGTCTACTCACAGCGCAGGAGCTCGTCTTATGAAGCAAGGTTCGTCTCTCAAGTTCTTAGCTACTCGGTACTAAGCTAGCTACTACCTATGTTACACTTCTGTGGAAACGGCGGTTAAATGTTTTCATTCATGAATCGAGGAGGATTGAATTGGCGTGTTACAGACTCGGGAGCTAGCATGTGTTCACGACTGAGCCCTTCGAGCAGTGGCTACAAATCGCAGAGCCAGCGCAGCGACGCGACGATCTCGCCGTCACCGTCGCCATCGCCCGTGGCGAACATGATCTGCAGCCACACCCAAGTATCTAGTCAGGATCTCGCCTCCCCGGAAGCAAACAACCAAACGGTGATGTGGGCGGTCACCAGTATATCCAGCGTGCCACCCGGTAGCATAATCATCAATCCACAAACCAATCAGCCGTGCACCAACCCGGACGGGTCGATATACCGGTTCGATCCCGAGAATCCACCCAAGTTTTACGCCGCCGCTACGTCGCCGCGCGAGAACGAGGGGGATAACGCGTCGCCCGTAAAAAACGCGGAGCCATCCGAGCCATCGAAAGTAACGAATAACGGGAAGAACGAGGGTAAAAAGAAATCGCAGTCGAGCAAGAACAGTAATGGTGGTAACACGACGGTGACTCACGTCACCAACACAGCTACGTCGCCGAGTCTACCGTTCACGCCACCGCCTCAGCAGAACCCGGGGCCGCCTCAGCAGCAGCAGCAGCAGCAGCAGCAACAGCAACAGCAACAGCTACAGCAACAACAGCCGCAGCAACTGCAGCAGCAGCAGCAGCAGCAGCAACAACAACAACAACAGCAGCAACAGCAGCAGCATCAGTCGCAACAGCAACCCCAGCAACAAACTCTAGTCAAATCGTCGTCGACGGTGCAAACATGTAACCATAACCAAACAGCTCAACCGTACACCAGCTACCTACCTACCTCAGAACCGTACAACCAGGGTGTCTACCAACCCCCTGTGGGCCAGCAGGCTGTGATGATGGCTCCTCATCCGAGTCAGGCGAATGTACAGAACAATGGTCACGGGGACGTCTTGTATAATCAGAACTCTGTTTACGCTAATTATGCAGTACCTGTGCAGCAAGGACCAGTGTCGCAGACAACGGTAAGGGACTTGTTTCTACTACATCATAGGGACGCGAGTGGTCGTCCAAGGTTATTGTTACGCGGTGATGCCCTTTGTATATAGGAAGTAACTGAATTGTCTGGATATTTTATGGGCATGAGTATCTACGATCAGCGCGTACCCGGTGAGAATCACTCCACGCCACCGCACTCCTATCCGCAACCGCAGCCATCTACGAATCAGACGGTGCAAAGCGTGCAGACGATGCCGCAGAATTACTGGCAGCCTCCGCCAAATTCAATGCCAGTAGGAAGTGCTTTCATACCCTATGTATATCGACGTAACTCGACGTTACTCGGCGTTACTCGACGTTACATCTATATTTATTCTTACTTCATTTCAGCCGCAACAAACGATGTACTTTGTACCTCCACCTGGTACAGCGCTTTCGGTCAGTCAGGGTCCAGGTGATAGGCAGCAGCTGCACCAGCAGCAACGATTCACGTCAAATTATTCTTTTAACGCGCAAACCATGACTCCCCCCAGCCAATCGAATTGTAAATCAAAACTTTCTCTTCTTTTTAGCGTCACCCGTTTATCGATTAGTTTAATTGTACCGTTTCTATTTCAGCCAATTACGTGGGCAGCTACCCGGTTCCCTACAATTCGATGCCCGCCGTGACACCGGCACCAAGCGACTACACGTATCAGCCACCGGTTCACATGGTTCCCACGTATTATCCACAAGGGCAAGCGACCATTCAGCCACCACCTGTCATGTACAGAGTACCTACGCCACCAAACACCCCGACCTCTAATCAGGTATTCCATCGAGCCACGTTTATCCTACCATTAGAAATGTTTTTGTAAACAGCAACTGCATTAATCTGCAGATGCCCGGGATGCCGTTGATGTACGTCAATTCCGGAAGTTATCCACCGCCGACGATGGTATCGAATGGTACCTTTGGCCATCAAGTCGGGCACAGTGGAGCATCCCCTGCGCCACCTGGGACGTACATGACTCCCACGCTGGTTCCCAATCTCGTTTTCAGACAAAACGTTCCTGTAAGTGTTGAAGCACCTGCGGCACAGGACGCAGCAATTCGTTGATATAATTCGTTGAACGGATGATGCCATAGGTCGTTGCTGCTGGTGTTCGAGCCTCGACGCCAGGCAACTCTCAGAGGACTAGCAGGTCGCCGACCCCAGCACATGAGCTGTTCGGAAGTGGGAGCGGGGACAGAAGCGCACAACCCCAATCACGCTACCCACTGCCAATGTATCAGGGTGTCCACATTGTGCAAGGTATGATAGTGGTTCGCATCCGTTTCATGACGCGGTTCTGTCGAGTCACTGTTGCACAATTGCTTGTTCCAGGGGATATGAGATTGATGCATCCGGGAGTGGCAGCTAATCCGCGGCTACAGTATGCACCAGTACCATCACCGCCTGTTGTTCAAGGTTGCCCACGACCGTACCGGCCACCATCGTACTCGTCGAACAACTCGGGCGCCGGTACACCCACCTCGTTCGACGGGAGGAACCCGAAGATTCGTAAACAGAGGTGATTCTTTCAACTGATTACGCTTGTATAGTTCTACGAACGCTAGGAACCAGAGAGTAGCAATGTAACTTGTTCGTTAGGTCCAAAGTAGCACCGTTGCCACCGACCGGCGCTCGGCCCAATCTTTATCAGACTCCTTCCATGCCGTCGCTCTCGTCGAACATGCCGAAAGATCTGAGAGAAGGTAAGGATCGACGATTAAATCTGTACGGGAGTCTAAGTTAGATGTTCGTCTCTCTTTCTCGTCTTCTCTTTCTCTCTCGTTCGGTACGTTGCTTGAACGGTTCCTGTTACAATTCTACTTTTGTTCCGCTTACGAAGAACCATATGTGACACAACTTTTTCACACGTTCTTGTATCCCCCTTAAAAGCGAGACCAGTGGAAGACAATATGATATAAGGTACAGATATTCAGTATAAAATACTACAAACCAACACGACGTATTCCACATCACGCAACATAGACGCTTCTTCACGCGCGTTTACTCCCGCTTTAGTCGATATCTGTCCGTCGCGTGGAAATGTGCCTGGAAAATTCTTCCCATTTCCTTCAGACTAATCTGTAGTATCGCCGCGAGACCTTGACTATACCCTGGTCCTTTTCAAAGTCGGACGCACCGGGAGCAGAAGTTTTCAGAGCACATTTTACTACAGCACTGTACGCTTCACATAGTCACTACTATGCAGACATGTTACCAATTAGTTGATAAAATGAATGTGTTCTTTATCGCACAACGATCAGTTGTTCCTTTCTTCTTTCCTTCTTTTAAGCGTGCGTGTCTTTCATTATCCTGTCGGTATCAGTTACCGTTCCACACACGTTTGCAAATCCGCCGCGCGGTTTTCCCATTCAACTCCGCTTATAGATCAGCCGTGACCGATGTAGCCTCGGGACACCCGTTAAACGCAAAATCCTGATTTGCACAAAGCAGCAACTTCACCGGGGCATATTGTGTCGCGAGGATCGACGCGTCGGGGCCGACGCTGCTCTCAGCAAATAATCTTCTGACTTGCAGGGACCGTGAAGGTGACAATCACCCGTCGAAATCAACTGGTACAATATTAGGTAGCTGGGACAGCTGGGGGAGGGCAGAGAAGCAGCGCGAGACATGGGAGAACGGAGGAGACAACCGGGCTGCGAGCTGATGAGGGAAACCGAACGACGAACGCGTGATTTATCGCTACACACACACTCCCATCCACATCCACACACACACACACATACGTACACACCATTCTTATTAATTAATATTAACCGTACTTTTAATCGTCTAAGCGAAGAGGGTAAAAAGCACACCACCGTTAGAGTATAATTATTCACGTCACGAAATCGACGAAACGAAGAACGAGAACAAAGTACGTTACATCCCTTTTGATAAAAAAAACAAAAAAAAACGCGGAGTTCGGGAACGATTAAACTTAAAGAGTTGCGTAACGAATAATAATATCTGAGCTATCACGATAATCGGAAAAAGAGAGAAAAAATAGAGGGATATATGAACGGTGCGTTGTTTTCTGCCTAGTGGCACGAGCAGGCACACACAGTGGTACACCAAAACAGAGTTACTGAAACAGAATTTTACCTATTACAATTATTACAGTATATTATATTATATCTGGAGATATTTTAATCGCGGTTTTACAGATAACTATATGAATGTGAGATTTACTTTTAAGGAAAAGGTACTTTTAAAACGTAACACACCCAAAACACACACACACACACACACACACACACACACACACACACGTACAGGGATTACCTTGGACAACCATCGCAATGATCTGCGGGGCCACCAAGGGAATCCTTTTATTATAATTATAATAGAACTAATGTACGAGTATTATAATGTACATGTTACTGAGTACGTTTACAACCAGCAACTTGCTAATGCTGTCTAATCAGGAATATAATCACTGCTCACTGATTCTTCTGTATACTGCCACCGAAGAAAAATTGCTATCAGTTGCGATTCACGAGCCCCCGAATCAAATTACATGCCACCTCGTTTTTATATTGAACATCTTCCACCTCTCGAACTTAATGCCCTTGATCTCGCAGAACGCTTCTGGCTCCTTTCGTTTCAACACCGAAGGCACTTACGCTCCCTAGACTCCCCGGAATCGGGCACTTTTCGCGTCCAAGGATAATTCCGTGAATCTGTGAACGTATTCAGTACCGTGGTCTATATATCTAGTTCGACACAGTAGTTAAGTAGCGCGAAACCATCACAGCTTAGCTATCACGAGAGAAACCTGCCTCGCATGCGTCTTCTTCGACACGATTGGTTTCCCTTCCGTTTCATTTCGCCTGTAACGGGCCGCGACGGTGAAGTTTAGCCGAGACGAGGATCTTTTACATTAAAGCTGAGACGCGACTAAAGAGCTCACCGACGGTGTAGCTATGATTCGTCTTCCAAGCTTCGCGGCACACTTCTGAATCCTATAGATGTCTGACAGTGGGTCACACTGTAAAAGCTACGAGAACGCAGGAGAATAGACGATAATTTTCATGCCCGATTTTCTCGAACAATCCAAAACGCGTGTATCAATTCGTCAGCGGTGATGGTGACGCGTGATCGTCGTAATTAAAAATAATGTCTCCGTCTGTGAAAAAAAAAAAATAATGATCTGCGGCTCAACGTGAACCACTTCTCGCGCCATGGCCACTTATTTATTCGTTCTGGTCCCGATTCTCTGAACCCGACGCGAAGGGAAGCTTCGATTTTCGTTCGTCTTTCGATCCTAATCGTTTCATGCAGGAGCAAGGGGTGCACGTTGCTCTGCGAGAGAGAAACCAAGTGGAATCCATCCAGAAGCTTCGCTTACGGTGAATTGTACTTCAGGACGTAGGTGAAGGTGTGCCTATCTTTTTATCGATAGTTGGCGAACGAGCGAGGAACGGGGACGATGGGTGGGAAACAGAGAAAGATGTGCTATTCTCTTCCAAAGGGAGCGTGATAAATTTAATTAGAGCATCGTTAGGTTTAAAACAGCGATGAAAAACGAGAGCGACCTGAGCGGTATACATTAGGCAGATTAAAAGAGCTAACCGACGTTTCGATTGTAAAGAGATGGGCGCACAACCGTAGTGTTTAACCGTACCTAAAGTCATCGTAGTGATTAATGAAGATAATTGTACCTATAACAGAAACAGAAGGAAAGAACAGCAGTTCACGAATCTCTCTAAGTCGTAATTAAGGAGGAAAAAAGAGAGAAAAAAAAGATACGAAACAAGGATTAAACTTGCTATCGAGAGAAACCGCCTGCGACTATCGCCCGGAATCCCTTGCGATCGTAGCAACCGTTGTGAAGGGTGAAAGTGCGATTCCTTCCTATAAAAGGGATAAGGGACGTGGAATCGACAGTGTGTATTTTAAGCGCTGTACATTCACACTTGCGAGTGTCTCGGCACTTTCATTGAATCGCCGAGACCGTGACGCGGGGGCAACAACGGCGTGGCAAAAGACACGTTGCCCCCTTTACAGTTATCAATGGGCGCTACTCGCAGATGCGGTTCCCGCTTACGTCGTGCAAACGGAGCAGCTGAACCAAAGTCATAATCGCCAATTGCACGATCACGTTTATTTATTTATATGTTCATTTTGCTCGCCTGTACGATTTTAGTCGGACGCTCGATGCACCCGCCCCGGTACGTACGCTACTCTGTTCCGTTGAATCGTGTGCGTCTGGGAAATGCTTTTTATTTATTTCGATCGGTAGAGGAAGCTTGGTGAGAAATATTGAAGAGAAGGATTCCAAAAAAGTGCTGGTCGGTTGGTGCACCGAGCGTCGTTCGATCGCCACAAGTGATTTCGTAACATCGCCTGGGCTATTCTAAAAAAAAAAAAAAAAAAAAAAACCGGGGAAGCAGTGAGGAGGGGGTCGCGGGGGTGGGGGGGGGGGGGGGTGACACGCCGATGAAGTCGTCCGCTCGCCGGGCGACCAGCTCGAGGAATTATTAAACTAATGATCGGAGGAGAACGGGTGATAAATGTCATTGTAAGTTTCGCAAGACCTCACGTTCGTTTCCTACTATTTTTGTATGCGACATAAAAGGAGATTGACACGGTAGCGAGAGCGAAGAGTTTGTGAGAGCGTGAGATAGCGCGAGAGCGAGAGAAATGGATGAGATTGCGCGTAAGGGGCTGAGAAAAGAGAGAGAGACTAATAGTGCGCGTGGAACATTGTGGGTGTTTTTCGTTGGAAAATTTCGCATCTTCCTGATCACCTTCCGTTGGTCGCGCCGCCACGTCGAAGACTCGCGTGTAGCCTTTAAGCGAAATTGTATGATTTCTGCGCTTGATTAGCGGATCCTCGATACACAAGAACGCGGCTGAAAGTTCTCGCCCACGCGCGGAACGTGACGGAACATTGAATTGTCTGTACGACTCGTCGTAGGGAGCCCGGTGCACCGCGAGAAGTAGCTGGAACTTTTGTAAATGGTTTCTGGAAGGGCACATTCATTCGGAGCATCGATCACCGTTCAGTTTTAGTTCCAACAGATTCTGCCAGCTGCTTCTCGCGCGACGCTGAATAAGTAGCGCGTTAGATCAGAGGTCGGTGACATCTCGTCCTCGTTATCTCGCATTCTTTTGTAATTTTCTGTTCACACACTGTGCGGGACGCAGGAAACAGATACCGGATTCGTTCGTCGCCGATCTCTTTAGACTTTGGCCTGGCGTGAACTCGACGTCGCGTTGTTGAAGAGCGAGCGCGTACTATCCTCGGGCAGCGAATATGTTTGGGGCCAGCATCCCTGGACCGATCTCAATCGAGCGTCAAACGACGGGGACAAGCTCCAAGCCGGTCGCGCCGCGTACTTGCATTCTTTCTCATACCTGTATTGTTTCTTTTCCGTTGGACATATCACATGGTACAAGAACGAACGATGGCTGTGCCTTTATGCTTAACGCTATATAGTTTAGAGTTTTGTTTTTAGACTGAGATCTACGTGCAGGATGTATCGAGCTTGTACCTTGTCCCCTGTCTGCCGTCGGGGCAGCAATGTCGGTGGATCAATTGAATATACTTTATATTTGTCAGAAGGGATGTTAGGACATGTTCGCTGGTCGTGAGCCAAGTACTCTGCCGAGACGATGTTAACTCTTTAAGAGCTGGAGTGATCTCTTCCGCGACCTTATTTGGTGGTGTTTGAGCAAGGAGTTGTACAATTTCCGTGGTCCAGAGTGTTCTGTTTGCAGTGGACCAGCTTGTGTTGTTCGAAGGGCGGGGGGGGGGGGGAGGGGGTGGATAGAATTACAGTATGTCGAAGAAGGGGGTACACTCTTGTTCTGAAAGAGTTGCGGGAGGAAATTGATGACGGAACGAATGAGAGAGCGTGCGTGGAAAGAAAGGGGAAACAGCGAGGAGAGCTACGACGAATCGGAGGAAGAATTCGTTTGCAAATTGCATCGCGAAGGTGACCGAGAAGGTGAACGCGATTTGGAAATCGTATGGTGGAAAGAAATAAAACAAAGAGCTATACTACCAACCCAAAGATGCACAACATCATAGAGAGCCGGACAATTTGATAGAACTCATGTCAGTCTAATTATATTTCTTGTTATATTATATACATATATATATCATATTTTCCAAAAACGAATTATATATAATTCAATAAAAAAAAAGACACTCTCGTTTGATACTTGGCGAGACCTGTGAATTATTCCCGGGATCCAACGCAAATCTTTATTATTTCTACTTGTATTTATCATTTACAGACTTATTCTCTTTATATCCTAATTTTAAATAGCCATTTTACGATGCATTCTTGTTTACCGTAATCAAATTTCCCGCTTCTTTTCGTAGGTAACTAGCCAGTGCCGTGGCACGAGTGGTACTCCCTAGAATACATCAAACTTCTACAATTTAACTCTTTCAATCGGCAGGTTATAGTCAAGCCTCTAACATAGCATGCAATAGGAGAAAGATTCTCTTCTAAATCGAGGAAAGATTGATCGAGAAAGTAGACTATTCGAAAAAAAAAAAACAGAAAAACTCAATAGTCCATAGGATCTTGTATTGCACAGCCCTGAATCGCAGCGCTCCCTAGCAGCGTTAATAGGAAGCACAGTTTCGAACTGTAACGAGCAGAATGTTTAAACGCGAGAACGTGTGCAGCAACTTTGTCGCAAAATGTAAAGGAAAACGAGCGTAGAAGAATGGATTTCTCGTTGAGAACGGCGAGCATTCAGATTCCCGTGTAATTGAACCACACGCAGTGACGTATTAACAATCATTAACGTAAAATTCCAAATATCGATCTTTCGATCGAAACGCGAATCAAGCACGAAGCTAGAATAAAATTCCGTTGCATTAAATTCGAGCGTGAACCCGTCGTGGGCATCTATCTTCGAAATCCTACCGCTTCGCTGAATGTTATTGCATCGACCCCGAATGTTTTTAAAGTAATTCGACACGAGTGATCGCGTGACGCGTCAGTGTTTCGAGGCGTTTGGTAGGTTGCGCGTAGCACAGACAGCTGCTCTCGGAATATTCCCGTTTTCTCATTGAAAAGTTAGTGCTTCCGCGAGAATGTGTATGAAACGATGACTACGATGACCACGGTGACCAGGACGACCAGGACGACCAGGACGACATGCCTGTAATCAGAACATCTCGCAGATTTCGATCATTGTCAAACGCCAAAACGTGAGTTCATATACATATGTATCTTTTTTCATCTGTGATTCAACATGGCGTCTGGCGGTAAAGGGATCCTTTAATCGCCAACATGCAGAGTGTTTAGAACATATAATTCTCTTTACATGTTCTCTACTACTTGTTCAACATCGCGAACCCTAACCCGATATTCTTTTGTCGTGACCTGATGTTGCTTACAAAACAATAATAGATCTAAGGCCGGTATTCGTAGTCGCTACTTATTCTTAAGCAAATGTTTAAGCATGCGGCATCCTCTACTAACCTAGTAGCAAGTAAAGGATGTCGACAGCTTAAGCATTTGCTTAAGAATAAGTAGCAACTATGAATACCGGCCTAAGTAGGTATTTCATAGCGACCCGAATTTGTGATTTATGACGTCATCGTAGAGGTGCAATGTGTTTCGGGGTATTAAGTAGCCATGTTAGCTTATGGTTACAAGATTTATTGCATTGTCGTTATTTACACAAGTTCGTTGTAAGTTGATTTGACAAGGGTCCAGAGAAACATTGCGGGACCTAAGTGGAATCGCGTATCCTTACAAAAAAGAGTCTCTATACAGGCATTTTCGTCCCCAATGTCGCTATGAACCAATGCCACACGTATCACATGCGAACGATAACGTTCCTCCGCTATCCGTTCGCTTGTCTTTTCACATTCCGCGACTGAAGTTCTCCGGACTGTCGATTGCTCCAAGTTATTGCACTTGGGGTAGATATCCGCGAAACATCGTGACGCAAAACGCAAAGTCTGTAGCCAACAGAAATTTATAAAAATGTCATCTCGTGACAAGAAAGTTAAGCCCGTGAAACGTTTGTCTTGCGACGCAAATACGTCCAAAGAGTACAGAAACAGAAATTCTCACGACACGATGCTTAACAGTTAACAGTCGAGACGCATAATAGTCTCTGACGAAGATCAGTCGGCAGAGAACGGCACGTCGCGTCGCGTCGCCAGCGTAATAATCGCTTCTGTAAAAACCGAATCGACATTTGTGTTTTCTTCTCCTCCTCTCCGAATCGTCGCACAATAGCGGTTTCATGGGTTACGTCTTACGAGTTACGTTCGCGTGTCCGTCCTTTCTTATTTTTTTCACCCCCTTTCTCTGTTTAAATGTAAATTTTACGATCTGTACCCACCACCACGTTGGACCCAGTTACGCGACTGCTTCGGCAGTTTTATCTCCACCTGTTCGACAATTAACAACTAGATAACGCTCCGCGCGTCAGTACTCGCCACTCGGCCTTTATTCTCCATTCTCCATTCTTCTTCGCAAAAGTAACTGCTAAACCAGTTGCCGAAGAATCGAATAGACAGTGAGAAGCGTAGAAGCGTAGAAGCGTAGAAGCGTAGAAGTATTTATGATATTTCCGCGGAGAAATGCCCGAAGCGTATATGTATACAATTTAATCACTGAGAATTTCGAAAAATTTTCAATACTTCTATACGCCTTCGGACTTGATCCATGGGAAACCAGAAACACCTCAGGTTTTTTGAATACCGACGTCGGAGCAGCACCTCGATTCAATTAAACTAATTTACATTTAAGCGTTATAATGGATTGCAATCGGATTATACACTCGCTTATCGTCACACTCATGCGAGCACCCCGCCGCACCGCCGCAAACACGAGGAAACATGTTCGATCAATTTTCCAATACTCCTCTCCTACATACATAGGTACCTACCTAAAAAAATACACATCTCGAGGTTGGTTTCCTCGTGTCTGCGGCAACGGGATCTGATCTCACGTAACACGAAGCACGCCGCCTCGTCGGAAGCACATAATAACCAAAACATCCCACGCAACTCTCCGGTTGCCCGTTAAGAGAACTATAATTCGTTTAAACTCGTAGAAACTCGTCGCTAATCGATTACCCGGAGCTACTTAGGTATCTTTCCCCGAGGAAATGAGAAGCTCGCAATTATTAATTCATCCTGCCAACAAGTTACTCCGCTACGTCAAGCACGATCAGTGCTGAGTGCCCATGTAAGTAGCTTCAACGCGCTTCGAACATTAGTCTGAAAATTCCAAGCCCGGTACCACCTTCCCCGAGTCACCCCAGCCCCATAACTGAGAGACTGCAGTGACTATAAATACGAGAAAAGATAGCCATGGACGCGAGAAGGGAACGCGCGAGCTTTGGCGCGGAAGTGGAAGGAAAAAAGGAACGGTCGTTAGAACCACCGGGGCGGGGCGTTCGTTTGACTTCACCTTAAACGCTACAGCGAGTCGTTCTGCACGGGTGATTAAGTTAAATTACCGGGATGACCGTATGATGGGCAAAGTATGCTCGCGTAGAGCGCGTTGCCAAGTGCGGCTGCTAGGTTAGCTAGGACAGCGTATACCGGACTAGTATACAATATGTATATAATAATAACAATAATAATAATAATAATAATAATAATAATAATATATATATATATAAAGTATATATATTAAAGTTAACCCTAAGGATTCGTTCGTCGATTCGTTCCAGGCCGAGACGAGCTAGGCTACGATTTCTCTAAAGCGCGCGGGTCACGGACACGTGCTCGATTAACAAACTCTCGGGATATCCAAGTTACCAAGTATGAAAAGGAGCAGTGTAGCGTTGCGACAGATTCCGGTCTGATATGTTTGAACACGTGTCTGGACCCATCGTGTCTGAGCTACTTCCTCGAGAATAAAAAACGATTAGAAACGACAGTAGCATCGGCGGTTGAGCAAAAGGTATCGTCGCCTATTTCAGCTAAATTCCGACGGGGTAGAACCGATGCTCGGGTGAGCTGCTATCCGAGTTTCTTTCACGATCGCTTCGACACCTATTGGCAGTCGGAGCTCCTCGTTCGTATTTCTCGCATCGAGGGAGTTCCTTCGCGGCTGAACTTAGCTGCTGTGGCTGTACGCGGTGTTCGTGTAGGGCCCGCTGTAGATGGAGGATCCCGTGGTCGAGATGCTCTTGTGCCGTCTCTTGGCGAGCAGCACCAAGATCGCCGCGACCACCGCCAGCATGAGGATCAGACCAGCGATCGCGATGCCGATGGCGAAGCTCCTCTGCGATATGCAGATACTGTTGGGGTCGTCGTTTGCCTGGAAACGGGAACAGGGGCAGTGAGACTTGGGATGCCTCGTTGAGCGTGATAGGGGAGTGTTGGTGATAACCTGATAACGTAATGGTTGCCTAAATCGTACGCATTTAAAGTTTTCGGAATGTTTTGAAATTTGAAAAAAAAAGAATTGTATGTATTATCTTCATTGAAAAGTTTCTATCGATAAAAGTGTTTTTGTCACTTAGAAGTAAATTGCCAAAGATGCGATATTTCTTGACCAGGCTAGCTACAGGTGGTCTCTAACCCCTTAGGACCGTTTCGTAGGTGGTACGATATAGGGACCCTCCCCTAGTTCTATTCAGCAGAACTACGGAGTCGTTTAAAGCTCGAAACTCAAGGCCCAAAGTTTGCGGCCGCAAACCTACTAGCCCAATTTCTCTCTTTCATCATGATCCCCCGAGGCCAACTGCCGCAAACTAGGTACAATCAATCAAAATCTCGTGGTTTCCATCCGCGGAGCCATTCAGCGAGCGACGAATACAAATGGAGCCTTACCCTTTCTCTCAAGACATCATCGGTGAACTCCGACTTGGTGCCAACGTCCGAGGCTTCGTTCACGTATAGCCCGCTGTAAACTTCGATAGTGGCCGGGGTGCCTCCGTCCAAGCTCTCGACACCCTTCACCATATTCTCGTTCGTAGTGTCCCTGCGTCGTCTCGATACCGAATTACACGCCGGCGGCTGCAACCACGGAATATTGATGATCTCTTTTGGAGAGCCTCCAAACGACGCTGTTCAGTGTTACACGGTTGCGCTACTGTTTCCTTAAATTCAGAGGAATTCTACTTACCGTGCTGATGCATCCTCCGCCGTGCTTGACGCACAGTCTGACGTTGCACTGATAGTAGACGCTGGCCGTGTATGGGAACTTGTGCGCCTGGAAGTTCACCTTCGCCTCGGTTTTGTCCTCGCTGTACGTGAATTGCCCCATGATCTCGCCATCCACCGGGCATCTGAAACATCCGAGCGATTCCTATACTCGTGAGTCGTGACTCGCTCCACTTCGAGAACCTCGCAGAGACAGCTCTGTAGTTTCTTATTGTTAGTGAATTACGTAGCTCTTATGTGAATTACATAAATGGGAGGAGTGGATCTATGGGATCGGGGGTCCTCGGAACCAGAAATTTGACTTGCGGACGCGGCAGGGACAGGTCGAGAGGGAAAGTGCTCGTGCAACCTGTCGTCGCATCAGCTGATTTGCTTATGAAAAGAAGTCAGTGAACCGGGGCCCGCTGTTGTACCCTGAATTCCTGGCCCTTGAATAATTCATCGTACGCTCTGACGCGGGCAATTCGTTTCTTCTCCTCTCCTCTCCTCGTTTTCCTGCCTATTATCAGAGGTGTTCGTGCCTCGTGGACGGAATGGGACATGGCCGCTTTACAGTATCGCAATAGAAACTAACCCCTCGTCGTTTATGAGCCTCTGCTCTCCCCATCCTAGGCCGTCGCGCACCAGGCAATCCGAGATCTTGAGGCCGAACATTTCCTGCTCGTCGATGCTAATGACCAAGGTCAGGGGGTCCCCGATCTTCACGTTTGCCGCCACTTGATGCCTCGTTGGATCTCCGCTGAAGAT
Organism: Andrena bucephala; assembly: GCA_947577245.1. Lineage (NCBI taxonomy): Eukaryota > Metazoa > Arthropoda > Insecta > Hymenoptera > Andrenidae > Andrena > Andrena bucephala. Next base: position 77,820,581 of record OX387717.1, on the reverse strand, counting down.
CTTCATCGTGCATCCCGGCATAGGGGCTGTTGCCTGTCGAGAATATTTATTACTCGTCTCTGGACGCTTGTGGATCGTTGAACCCTAAGATACTGTAGCTACTTTTCGAGGGTCAAGCGTGACATATTGCGAATCTTTCGAGATTTCATGCTTGAGAAAACATAGCTTATTTGTAAAAAGTGATACTAAAAAAGTGAATATTCTCTGGGGAAAAAAGACTCGTACCTGTAACGGCAGGGACTGCAGCATGGCCACGTGGGTCTGGTCGTTCGTCACCACCTTGTCCCGCGTTTGGTACCGACATCTCACGTGGAACCCCCTGCCCTGGTTCGTGACCAGCTTCAAATGTGGCTGCACCACTATCGTGTTGAAATACTCGATTCCACCGTCGTCCTGGAACAGAATACATAACCATCTATAAATAGACCCTCTTGCAGACACCTATCTGGAGTAGTAGAATAACACCATTGATAACTATTGTATTAGAATTCCAAGCATTCACATTGTCATCTAGCGACCTAGGTAGTTCCATTTTCAACGCCATAGAAGTTGAGCTCCGGGGGCCCCAAAGTTTACAGCTTTGAGGTTTCAAAACTTCACATCCCCAAAAAATGTCAAACCGCTTATTCCGAAATCCCAAATCTGTAAACTTTTACGACCGCTATACTCCCCCTCTTATCTCGCAGTCTTTCTGCATATAAGAGACCACAGGTTCGCGAACGTGGTCGATAGCGTTCGCAGTTCGGACCGCGTCGTAATTCCTCGTCGCGTTTACGACCATTTCGGGCACAGTCATCGAGTCTGCGTTCCCCGGGCTCTCAGTCCTGCGAGCAATCCGTCTGTCCTTGCACCCAGCCAGCAAAAACCAGACCGTGCTCTCTCTCTCCCCTCGCCCCGCTCTGTTACGAACTGCCTTGCCAAGACAGGATCAGCCTCGTCGTCCTTTTTCTGGCATTGTTCTTCTGCCCCTGGAGCTTCCAGAAATGGAGGAACCGATGAAATTGATTACTTATTAATCCTCTGGAGCCTCGCGCTCGTTGGTTAGCGAGTCACCGGCAACCGTCTCACGCGAGCACGTCGTAGGAAAGTTTCAGTCCGCTAAGCTCCTCCTCTGTTCGAGCTGTTTAATTTTCCCCATCGACGAGCCACTTTCGTACTGCTCGAACGAGCTGGCCGCTGGCCGCTGGGCCATTACCGTTAATGCCGACGATGATCGTCGTTAATGAGGGTGATTCGCAATCAGGCCTTCCTGTCGCTTCCGCGGACAATGAGGGTAATCAGCGGAGGATGATCGTCCTCCAAGGACGCGTATGATCGGATGCTGACGCCCCAAGGTCTTGCTCGCGGTTACGTATTGGCGCGGATGTCCTTTCGTGGGGGACCGATTATGGCGGCCAACTGGCCGAACTTTCTGTCAAGTCTACCAAACCTATTCGAACCCCGTCGAAGATGAAAATCGTGTTAGGATAGCATGGAGCTCATCACGTGCGACAAAGCACGTGATGAGCTCCATGCACCGATCGACTCGGAGGGAAGAAGAAGGAGAGCCGAGGAACTGTAAGACCGCGCGAAGAGATTCCCTTTAAAGGACCCAAGGAGCCCCGGACGCAGATTCTCGCGGGACACCGTGTACATGGAGCAGGCAACGACCTTCGACGAAGCCTGGCGTCCGACCTCAGCAAGGATACTCGCAATCTGCGGTGCATCGGCCCGAGGGAGCCTCGTCAGATCGCTGACTTTACGTTTCACACCTAGCCGGGGAGCAGCGCACGCACGGCGCATTTACGGTCAGCAGGCTGGTGTTGGGACCAGTGGCCTCTGTTTACACGGCTGACCATGATTTCTCGAGTACATAGGTATAGGTACCGCACACCCCGAAGTCGCGTATGCTCCTGTCACACGATCCCCGCACTCGGATCCGACACGGGCAAAAGGAGCACCGAGAGGGAGGGGCTTTTTTCGGTATTGTATTCCAGACCACCCTGCCGAGGCTCCTTTTTCCGATTTTTGCGTTCCGGTGCTCGCCAGAGGGGAGGGGACCAATATTTTTCTGCGGTTTAGTTCGGACCCTGCGACGCGACGAGCAAGGAAAATTCCTCGAGCACCGCAGCCCTTCTTTGTCGCTCGCGCGATCAAGAGTATCCGTTTCCGTTTCTCTGCTGTTGGAGTCGTGGGGATTCTTCGAAGCTTTCTCGTGTCCCTTCTAGCATTCGAAATAGAGGATTGTATTGAGAGTAAGAGATGTTTCGAGTGTTGGAAGTTGAGAGATAGGTGATGTAAATTCATTAGCGCTTGTCGGGGGAATCGCATAGAGAGAGAGAGGTGTTAAAGTTCGCAGCAGCCTGCTAATTTCCGTGGCTGATGATGTAGATTTGACTGATTTGAGGCTGGGCACTGGGCGGTGCCTGGACACTCCCGAGATCGCGTCTAAGCCTCCGCAGATCGGATCGGCGCGGTTGGTTATCGCTGATGGAGTACACCTGAATCTGTATTACCACAAATTGCGAGGATCATTACCGAAGGTCGATGGCTACGCAATAAACGTGCCTGCAGCACCGTGGTTACCACTAGGTGCTCATTGCCTGGGATGAGGTCGCACGGGTCCTCGATTAATTCGATCCACGGCGTTACGCAACGGCCTGTGGCCATCGATCTTCGTCTTAGATCGCTGGCTGTTTGATCGGGGGCCTACCAGCTCCTTCCGTCGCGATCTTGCTCTTCATCTACCTGCACCGAGCTTTCGGCTGCGAAGCTCCTCGTGAAGCGTAGTGACTGATTGGGTCAAGTTATGCGGAAAGCTACCAACCCTCAAAATGACAAAAAATTCGTTAAAGGCAGTATAGAAGAAATAAACCTACTTTCGAACAAAATTTGCTGAATTTCGGACTTGGCCGAATTACAAAAGAAGGGAGATTTCTGGGTAGAGTAGGTACCTAATGGTAAGCAGACACAGATCGCTACTTAACGAACGATCCGAGGAAATACTAGTATAATACCTACTACCTACTACCTACTACTATTATAATCGTCCCCCATGGAAAGGCTCAGTGAAACGCCATCGATTAGTCGCGAAACAAGTCCATACATCGCGTCTAATGTATTCAAGCCTGCGTGGCCTTTGGTCTCTCCGCGATTCGTCTGAACCGAGTACATCCTGGAAGGGAGGCTGGGAGCTTTCGAGGTCGCCAATATGAGAATCCCACCTACACGAACGGGTCTGGCGAGGCCGAGGAATCGCGCGTTTACGGCCATAGAAGCGAGCCTGCATGCCTTTATACGTAGAGGCAAGGCAAGGCAAGGGACGGAGGGCTCCGGAGGGCTCCGGAGGGACGAGCAAAAAGAGGACGTGGCCAGGGACTTGACGATAGCTTTCCTCGGACACGTCTGATGGACTTGAAAACTACTCCACGCACCAACCTCCCCGCTAATAGCTGGAATAAGCCGATGATCGATGGCCCCCGGAGGAATTAGTATCTCGATTCTCGAAGCCAATTTCTGCAACTCGTATCCTCCGCTGCGAAAAGGACTCCGCTCGAGCGCCGGCAGGAATTCACTCTGCTTTCAGGCGGGCACACCCAGCTGCTACCTCGTGGTTTCCTCGCGGACGCCGCTTCGAAAGCGGGAATTTCTTATCAAGTACCGTTGCCCGCCGATCATACGATCATACGATCATACGATCATACGATCATACGATCATACGTCAGGAGGCTCGGGCATTGTTCCGCGGTTCGTGCTCTAACGGTTGAAAAATCGTTGCCGGTTTATCGCGACGCCCGGGCCCTCCTCGCCGTGAGCCAGTGACGAGGCCACAGGAACGGCAGGAGTAGTCGGAATTCCATCGCGGATGAGGAGTTATCAGACCGCAAGGCATACACGGTATTCCCTTCTTGCACGGTCACGTAGGCATATACGTGTGCACTGTACATACGTCCGACATCGGATACGTCGATTCCCAACCGGTGATGTGATCCTTTGTCCACGCGCACTATGACGAGTCACTCGAGCGGTAGAAGAATCGCCGAGCCCCGGTCCGAGGATTCTCATCGGCAATCCCGGGGCAGCGTTCACCGCCGCTGGGGAAACGATCCGCGAGGCATCGGGAGATAATCTCGACCACCCAATGCGAATTCGGAAAAAATGCCGCTATTCTTGTCGCAGAAGCGGTAGTGCCCTCAAAGACACGCCACAACCGAGGCATGCGTCTCCGATACTCCCAGGCCACTTCCTGCACCGGATTATATCCTCCGGTGGATCTCCAGGCGCTCGGTGATTGAGTTTATCCGCGTTCGATGAGAGCTTTAGATACGGCGCATTCCTCTTGGCGATCGTATTGGGAGTTTTGGTATGTAGAGGAATTCCGCGGGCTCTGAACGTTCGCGATGGCATACTCCACGGTGGAATTTAGTAAAATCGCGAGGGGAAGAGATTTTGAGGTCTTTGGACGAGCACATGATCCTGTCACGAGAATTCGCTGCGGCGGTTCAAGGATCCCAGAGTAGAGTGTAGGGAACAGCTTTAAAATGTAGCCCGTGGTGCTGTAGGGCCACGGTAGTCAGAGGTCTCATGCAAATTAACTATCATCCGACTCATCAGTACCGCCCCTTGATTATTATTATTAATGTCCCTACGACTTTCTCACCCGCGGTACTCGCTGCCCGCCTCCGGGCAATGTTTATCGTGCCCCACACCTGTAATTAGGATAATTTTAATAGCAGCCTGGCCGGCGTTCCCTCGACGCGCCCGGAATGTTGGAATGGTTGGAAAAATTTACCGTTGCACCGATAACGCTGGAGAGATATAGGATGGACGCTGTGATCGGTAAAAGGAAGGGACGTTTAGCCAATCTTTTCATCGGTCCCTAAGCCAGTAGTACCTCACACATCTCGAAGGCCCTCGGGAGGGTAGATCCTCCGCAACCGCGCCAGAATTATTTATTTGCCTACCCGCCACGAGCAGCAAGTTCCAGCAACCCAGAAGTGTCCGTTTCCGTGGCTCGGCTGCAGGAAGCTTTTCAGTATCGTGCGACTGCCGCGGGACTAGACCGAGACACCGAGGGCTGGGGCAAACTCCGCGGCGCAAGCTGCTTCCTGAAGGGATACCGAATTACCGAGCGCTGCCAGCCGAGCGCAGTCGGTGTCGTTTTGGAGCCGTTGCGCTGCGAGCTGTGGCTGGAAGATGGATCGAGCAGTCGGCAAGACGTATGCAAATGCGGGAGAGCATCCTCGCGGGATTCGCCCTGCCCGCGGGATACTTTGCGGACTTATTACGATCCATCTAGCGGGCTGCAGCATTTCTTGGGTTCGACGTCCGGTCAGTCGAGGCTGCCACTGCCAGCTGCAGCTGCAGCTGCACCAAGTCTCGCGCCACGCGCTACCAACAGTACCAACTGTAATCCTTGTAAACACGATCTCGGGATGCTCTCCAGCTGACTTGACTTGCTTCTTATCTCTGCTCCTTCGAGCACCGCTCAAACATTTCCTGCTCCCTCTCCTCGGCGCGCCCGCTTGGTCCAAACCGATTTTTCACCGTCCCTGGGGGGAGGAAGATTCACGGTCCGGCGGCGCGCGCTGGTGGTGCTCGAGGATTCTTTGAATGCTTCAAGGCTTAAACTGCTTAAAGCCTTGAAGCATTAGATGGGACTCGCGAATGCTAGTGAGTCATCCTTGCTGCGTTGGATATTTGCTTGTTGATACTCTATTCTGGGAGCTGCTGCCCCATTAGGTGCTGATTCTGGGTGAGGAGAGCCACGGGCGAGCGATTTTAATGGTGAGGATACTTTGCTTCGCGATCGTTAAGCAGCTTGGCTTCTGAGTGGTAACCGATCGTAGGTCTGTGTTTGCTTGGCAGTTAGTAGACTGGAATTCCTTGGAATTGCATGGCGTGGAATTACGAAGGAAAGTTTGGAAATTTTTATCGAGTTCCTTTCATCTGATGGTATTGATAGAGTTTCTCGTGCAACGAGATGACCAGAGCGCTCCGCGGGGCACTCGGATTAATCGAATCGCGGTAAAAGTACAGTTACAGTTTCCCTGGGAGGATGTGTCGCTATAAATAATCCTGACGCAGTTGGCGCGTCCCGCGTCCGCGAGAGCCGGACTACAACCGATGATGTCACGCTCTGCGTGTGCACATCGGGTAAACGATAAAGGAAGACACGCTGGTCGCGTGGAAATATGTCCCTCGTCAATATTAGTCGTTCGTTGCGTATGCAGGAATGTCGGCCTCGTGTTTGCAGCCGCGCAGAAAGGCTCCAGCGTCCACTGGGACTAGTGTGAAGAGCTGTTTTACGAACTCCTCGAAATCATTTCGTCACAGTACCTTTTCCCATATTATGGAATTCTGGTAGTGAATAATAACACCGAATGTAGAGGGAATTTCCATGGGACCCTGCAAAATCATTCCTTATCATCACCCATATTATTTCCCATATTATTGAATTTTTGGCAAAAAGAATCTTAACTGAATAATGATAGGCACTTAATCTACAGGAAATTTCCATATACCTATATAATCATAAATTGAAAGGAACAGGATCCCGTTCAGTTCCTCCAGCAGCAACAATTCCACCCCCTTTTTACTACTCGCGAGAGCACTCAATCTCCCGTCGATACGATCGCGTCTGGTAGGCAGAAGCTTTGTGGATCGCGGCTAATTGCCGGCTGCAATCGAGACCGGAAATTAGGAGGCACGCGAGAGGTTCGGGGTGACATGAAAATTGAAGGAAAATTGAGGCTACCGATCTCTGATAGCGGGCAAGATTGAATTCCCTGGTGACTTAATGGCGCCGGTTACGGGATCGTACCTCGAACACGCTCAGAAGTCATTATTATTCCAGGCGTTGTTACAGCGTTATTATTGCATGTTATGAAGTAGATGTCGAGCCTTTACGACAAGTATTACAGTATTACAGTATTACAGTATTACAGTATTACAGTATTACACGAAACTGTCAATGGACTCTTGTACCATAAAAGCTATACACATTCACCATAAGTTCCATATGCTCCGTTGTCTAACAGAGACCGTCGAACTCAATTGAATTGCGATTCAGTGAAATCGTGGCACGATCGCAAGTGTTACCATTATCGCATCCTTACTGCGTGCCGTTAACAAGCGTTGCGTAATGCACGAGTCATCGGATTGTTTGAAAGAAATGAGTGAATAGGCCTGATCGATATGACGAAGAGCGCACCTTGGGCCGCAGTTTTCCGAAGTGTGTCAATGAAATTCGAAATGTGCCGTGGAACGCGTAACAATGAGAGAGCAGACAGACATAATGCGCCTTGTACGCCGCATCTGGGATGCCGCGAGGGCTGGCTACTGGCTACTGGCTACTGGCTACTGGCTACTGGCTAGGCAGACTGGACTGTCTGACCAAAGAGGAACCTCCTTACATAATCTACTTGCCAACTAGCTTCGAGTACATATGTATGTACTCCTTACAGTGCCTTACGGCTTACACCACCGACGAAAATGAAAAAGGCCCGCAGCGAGCCAAGTTTACACGCAGCCAGTGTCAAGTGAAATGCAGCTGGACTGGTCGATCGTCGATCAGAGCATTCGAAAGCGCGTACACGCGATTTCACGTTGTACTTACGTATGTACGAGAGCGGCTCAATCGCAATCCGCGCGAAATTCTAGTGGAATAACCGTCTCTGATCGACTTAAGTCACTTACCTATCACGTGGGCGCAAGGATGCATCCTTGTCGTCGTGGGAATTAATTCTAATCGGTAGGTGAAAGTCAAAATCCAACGGAGCTGCACAGACGCTCGAAAACTGGTATTGCAACGTGGGTGTGGACGCCACTTGAAAAGTATCCGTGATTCTGAACTCCCTGGTGTCCTTGGACCCCGCCTTTCCAGAGAAATCGAGTGCTCCCTGGTTGACGACAGAAGTGTCTCGCGGTCGAAACCGTCCTCCTCGGTCCACGTCCACTTATTCTCTGTTATCGACGAACGTAATGTTTGCCGAAGTCGTTCAGCTTCCCTCGAACACGCTCTTGGTTATCTCGGGTCCTCTAATTATTTCTCGATTTCGTAACACGCTCGCTGATGAATTTGCTTTTGCATCTTCTGTTGTACATAATACATATAGTTATATTATAGGTATGTAGAGTAACAGTATTTCTAGAAGTTGTGGAGTAGAGTGTCCTGTGTCCTGTGTCCTGAAGATCGCTTCTCACGCGACAAGTGATCTGGAAGCCGCGCGACTGGATGCCCGGATGATGAAGCTGGCCGAGGATTTATCGCGAATTAAATTTCCGGGAGAAGCTGATAGAGGCACTTTGTACGCGAGTTTTTCTCCTCTTCTGGAACGAAACGTCGCTCGGTGGAGGGACGTATCCCGGCGTATCGAACACGGAAGATAAATAGAAAATCGAGGCCCCGGGTAAGAAACGGGTTAACGACGAAAACGAGGAAAAAGGGTGAACGAAGCAGAGAGCCCGGGCAGCGAGTTAATGACGCGAGAACGCGAAGAAGCAGCTAGCCTGGACGTTGTCGCCGGGGTTGCTTTCTTCTCGTCCACTTCCTCAATTTTCTCTCTTTGCCATCCCGCCTTCTCGCCCCGTCTCCTGCGCAACGTTCCACGCTTAATAAACAATTATTCACCGGCAGGAAAAACGCGAAACCGTTCCCCCGGCGCGGCGTGGCAAACAGTGGCGAGTTTCCTCGAACGGGAACTCCCATCGGGGCAAACAGGCTTCCCCGGCTTCTCGATCGATTTAATGGCATCTTTGTTTAAGCAAAGACGGAATACCCTCGAGGGTGATTGCTTCCGTGTCATCTCATAGCAGGAAGCTTGATAAAGTAAAAAGCTCGCCAGAACCTAAAACAATCTGTGCATCTCGGTTTCGTAGCGCCTCCTTACCTCCTCCTCCCCCTAAAGACCCTACCCGGTAGATCGTTTATAAAGTCCTTGGTAGCCTTGATATTCTAAGCGCGATGCAACCCCCATGCGTCCCCCACGATTGTTCGCCGGGAGTAACTCACTGCGCCTCGATGGCCAGCTTCCTGCGGACGTCCACTGCGGAATAATCTTGAGACCGCGACTCAAGGAGTCGAATAGAATCGAACATAAATCGTGGCCGGGATGGTACGACTTAATCAACGGTGCGTCGCTCGCCCTGTCCTTTGTTGGCTTCCACTACTAACTACTTACGATTAGACAAGCTCGTAATCATAGGACTGTTCCCGGCCGGCAACTACGATTCCGTGATCCAGCCGAAGGATTTATGGGCCAGGCGGGATGGGCGAACCCGATCCCGCTCGTTTCCCGAAGATCCGGTTCTGCTGATTAAAACGCGACCCGCCGATGCTCGATTTTACAACAGGATGAGTTTGCACGCCGGGAAGCGCGTATCATTATCCGCGCTGGCGTTACTCGCAATTAATTCTTCCAACCGTGTGCGCGAGTGCGCCCCCGCGGAGGGATCGACGGAGGACCTTTAGGAGCTTCGTTTACCGCGATTACTTCCATACAAGTGATGCAGGGGAGGAAGGGGATGAGGCTCGCAATCAGATGGACGATAAGCCACGGGATTCCTTCATGCATCGATTCACGATGATAGGTATCGAACATGGCGAGGTTCAACGATCCGGGAGAGATCATCCGATCGCGAGTAATCGCGGGCAAGTGGCTCGCTGTGTTTATTAATCGCTGCATTAAACAGTTTCTTCCTTTCACTTGTCGTCAAACTGTCGGGGAAGCTTAAAGCACTTGGCTTTGACTTTTAAAACTGGCCTTTGTGTTCGTTCCACTGGCTGACGCGGCTGAGATTCCCTCTATTAATAACTGAGAGTGCTCAGAGATCACGGCACATAGTCTCAGTGATCGATAAGCCACGGTTGATGGGTTTGGACTCGAGGAGCATCCAAAGGGGAGTTCGTGACGACTGATCGATGGAGAATGATCGGCAGAGGGAAATCGGCAGGGTTTAGGGTTATCCGCTCGAAGCTGGTGCGACGACCTCCAGTTGTTCGGGGTCGTCGATACCTCGGCGCCAGCATTGTCCGGCGGATCAGGCTGCCGTCTCGTCGGGACAAGGAGGAAAAGACGGAGGCGGAGGCTCGTCGGCGAGGGGAACAGAGAGGGCGAGACTCTTCAGCAAAAGAGGAGACGACGAGACCGGTCTGAACAGGGCGATGCTGTGCCGTATCCTTGCGCCAGCGTACCGAGCGTCCTCCGCCTGAAAAACTGGCCGGCAGATATGGCTGCTCGTCCTCAGTCAGAGGTCAACGAGGTTGGAGGACCTGTACCTCGTGGCCCGATACAGTCTCTCGCCTCTCCTCTCCTCTCCTCTCCTCTCCTCTCCTCTCCTCTCCTCTCTGCGCTTGCCAGTGGCTCTCAGGGAGCCTTGATCTCGATTCGTCGTCATGAAGCGTGAAGTGTGTCCTCAAGGGTGACAAGATCGCCAGATAATTGTGTGTTCCGTGCGGTATCACACGGTTCACGCGGGTTCACACCCTTAGGGAAAATTTTGGGCACCAAAAAAAATTGCGTAATACATACCTATACATATATCCTCAAAGTTTCATAATTTTTTTAATTTCCGGTTTGGGTGATGTTCCCTCGTCAGTTCTAGGGAGTATTAAAAGTTCTTCAACACGTCACACTGCGCCCTTGACCTACTGTCTCGCGTATCCAATCAGCTAAGATCGCAGTAGCTCAGTAGGTCGAAACTCCTGCATCTCCTAGCATGCAGACAGGCTACCAGCAGGGAATAATCTACTCCTCCGAAGCCTGTGCACCACCCTGAACCCCCGTGCGACATTCCACCACCCACAGTCGCATTGTTACTCCAAAATGCGGCTCAATACCGATACTACAATGTCGATAGACGCTGTTAACAAGTCAGGGCGCCAGTTTCACTTTAAGGGCCTGAAATTGCGAACAATAGGCTATTTGATGAAGCGTCCAGGCCACAGCAAACAGACCTGATCCACACTGTGTGGGCAACAAGTATGCAGCTCCTTCGATCCTAGAAGGTCTGCAGCCTCTTCGTCAGGGGTTCTCATAACCCCCCCCCCCCCCTCCCTCCCGTTCTGTGTACTCTTCTTCCCTACGATCATTTTTCGAGAGAGACACCATCTTCCTTCATCCTGGAAGATCCGCGAAGGTTTCCTCAGCTAATCGATTCTTTGAACAGAGGAAATCGGTAGCCGATTACCGTGGGAGGGAAAATGTAACGGGTGACGTAACGGTGTTTCCATCGGAGGGGTAAGACGGCGTGACAGAGAAGCTCTGGTTGGCATTAAAATTCCCCGTGTTCCTTTTTGCTGGAGCGGACGGCAGTCGGCCATTATGCCACTTAGCTGCACGGTGTTGCCGGGCGAGTGACCTTGAGGTGATTGGAGCCCCCTGATTCGCCAGAGAAGCCAATTCCACGAGCAGCCCTGCCCGATTTAACACCTCGTTTCTGCTTAAGGCTTAAGGGACGAGCAAATGGGCGCTAGGGTTGCGTGCGCTCCTCCACGCCCTCGATTAAACGATGTATCACGGGGTTCAGACACGGTGAATTATTATGGGGGACATTTGGAGTGAAAGTGTGGAGGAATATATGTATACCTAAGTGGACAGCACTTTTCAACTTTCATTTATAATAATTCTGACGAGATTCTCCTTCGCCCACGAAATGGTAGCTCCGAAGATGTTTGTGAGAGCAACGTGTTACGTAAGCGTCGTTAACTTGGACAAATGATTGGATCGGATGAATATCAGGGTTCGCCGATTGAGATCCTCTCGGACCACGATAATAGCACGAGCGCGGAGCGAGAGGGACACAGGCGAGAGTCGAAGGGAGAAGTCGCGCGCGGGGAAACGAACGAGGTGAAAGTCGACCATTAATCCTTACGTAGCCAGCGAGTATGGATAATCGCGAGATGACCACCTTGGACATCCCGGAGTTCTTTCATTCTCACGATAATTCCACACCCGAGTGATTGCAGGGAGAACCATCCCTCGTACCCTGCTTTTACTTTTCACTACGCGGCCTCTCGATCTTCATTGCAAAACGTCCTAAAAGGATCGGCAATTAGATGATTCGAGCTCCATCCATTCCATAGTGAAATCTATTATGGATAGTCATAATCGAAAAGCTGCGCTCGCCCCCTTGGCTGCGCAACGAGATTGAGGGGCTACGTAAAACGGGAAGTTCTCCGTAAGATACAAAGTTGCAGCTGTTCCCGCGACGAATTACAGTTTTCTCGAAGAAACGCATCCCCCTGGGCGTAGAGTCGGGAGCAAAAACGGTGCTCGTCGTTTAGCAAAGGAAGGAGTGGCCGCTGTAGGGTCCAGAGGGGGCCAGAGGGGGCCAGAGGGGCGAAGCTCACGCGTAATTTGCGGGCCCCGGGCTACGCGATTTTACGATGTAATTGGACCTCGTGGGGAAGGATGCTTGCTCGCCATCCCCGTTTGCAACCGGTGGTTACACCTCGCTACTAGGAAGATATTATCCACCTTGGCCTATCCAACCTGGCAAGGGCAACATTTGCTCGGTTAATGGTGGCTGCAAACGGACGAGCTCAATAGGCAAATCTGCTACAGTCTGCAGAAAAGAGCAACCCCTCCCATCGATCCTGGGACGTTTCTACTGGCGTCTACGAAACGATTTGCTCCGATCGTTCTTTATATATGCGAATCAATTCGTGATGGGGCAGATACCGCGGCGGAAAAGATGTTTAACCCGTGTGCGCCGACAGGAAAGTGGAAAACTGCTAGTTTGATGTTTTGGAGACCGATATGGGGGATTTTCTGGGAAACCCTTTCAGCGATGGAGCGGATGGATTTAATGTGATAAATGGAGGATTAAGTAGTAGGGAAGAGAGAATTTAACCCTTCGTGGTCACATGGGATGTATCGCACCCCAGGCAAATTTTTTTGCCAATATTTCTGTACATTTCTAGACCTTAATAGTAAAATTCAAAAATGTGGCGAATTTTAACAGTGAAAAATAATCAGAAGTTAAAAGATTGAAAAATATGAAACTGATAACTGAAAGATGACGCTGGCGTGCATGAACCCCATGCTACCAATTAGCATGCTACCGATTATAAGATGGTTTGATCACGGAGGGTTAAATAAATAAGTTGTTGCTTCCACCGCACCCAGTGCACTCTGGAGCACCTTCCACGGCACTCAATCCGCGCGATCCACTCCGCCCTTAATCAGAGACCGTCTAGCTACTTAGTTTCAATCCACGCGCCCGTCAATTAGCGCGGGTTGGAAAATCTCGGCGCGTTAAGCAGCCCGCGAGTCTCGGTGTGGAAATTTCCGGCGATTTAACGTAACACAGACGCCGCTAACTGTACGCGGCGTGGCCGGCACGCGCACGGGGATGCGTGGCGAGCATCAGAGTGCGGCTCGACAAGGCCATCCTCAAGGATGATACCAGCGGCAGTAACGTAGAAACTGGATGCCATTTCGCCGTTTATCGCCGACGATTTTCCACGATCTCGTTAACCGTCCGACTGCAGCCGAGAAATGATAAATCGTCGCCCGTCTCCGCAACTGTTGCGGCGTTTTTCTGCGGTGCAAGATTTATTGGAAGGAGGTCCGTCGTCCCGATGGCCAGTTTCACTCCGCGCGGGGAATGATTAACGCAGGCTCGATTCATCAACCGGACGGTTGAAAAACATTTAATTTGCTTCTTGTTAAACGGACGCGGAAAAACGCGCGACTGGTTCTGGGTAATACTCTGTGGCGGGGAGGTGATATGTGTTGGCTGGGGGTGGATATGTGTCGAAGATGGGACGGAGTCGAAGCATTGGTGTGTTCTTTTATGGGAGACACGAGGGTAGAGAGGTATCGAGACGCAGAAGAGAATAAATAGCAGCGTTGCAACTGATGCTGTTTAATTTCAATCTGTCCAAGTGGTGTCTTGTTCAAAGCGCCCGTTAAAAGTCTGTGCGCGCGTAGTTCCCCCTGTTTTGGAATGTAACAGTTGTAGACTATTGTCACTGACGGCACTGACACGTGTGAGTGGACCTTCAATCATCCAGCTTCTGTCCAAAGTCAGTTGCAGAAGCAGCCGTGGGGACCTTAAATTTCGTGGTATGGGCGGCATCCTCGCAACGGCTTACATAACGATCTGTAAAGTTCGGGAACAGGTCCACCGTTTTGGATGCGCAGGGAAAGTTATTCTCCTCTTGCCCGGTGAATTCTTCCACGAAATACGAATATCGTTATGTTAGTTGTACAAGTTGGAAACACTTGGAGGTCTGCATTAATTCCCTTCACCTAAAGCAGAGTCGATTCGCCAAGGACAGGCGTGGGACGGTAAAATGTTTATCCTGGTTCCCTGGAGCATCCTGTATCGGTGTGATGCGTGCGTATCTAAATAGCACAGCTACAGCCTGGAATACGTGGAATTGCACACGGCAAGGGGAATCGACCATCGACTTTTACTTTTACGATTCGAGCGTGGGCAATGCTCGCCTCGCTGCCCACGAGATATCGACCCACTCGGCAGTCGTTGGTCACCTCGCCAAAAACACAAACGACCTTTGCACGCCCGGAACGACGAAGCAACGATGGACTCCTTGGATAGCTGGATGCTTTCGTCAGCGATTTTACATGGAATTATGCACGAGGGCACTTTCGCAACACGAGACACTTCCGAAATGGTCCTGTTGACGATCGCGAAAGCAATGTCGCGAAAGCAATGTCGCTGGATGTTTTGAAAGTTTCGTTTTTAATTCCGTCCTGAGTGACCTTTAATCTCTCCTCCATCGACTCTAAAAATATGAGTTACCGAAAATCGAAGAAATTAGCATGGGCCATTGGCGAGGCAACGATTCCGCGTCGGTGGGACGAAGAGATCCCACATATTCCCAGCTAAGGAATACAAATGGAGGCGGGAGGCGGGAGGCGGGAGGCTATGCGCAAATGAAGATAAAGGTTCGCGAAAGGTTCGCGGTTACAGACTACAGAGAGGATCCTGTCCATCCCGAACGTTTCAAATCGAAATTAGCGAAGGAAATTGCTCTCGGGGCGAGATTAGAATCGCGCGGAGAGACGAAAGAAATGGTAATCTTGTTATTCCCTGCTGGCGATGAGTATCTCCGTTACGTAACGGGGTACTGGACTGACGCTCGAGCGTCTCGCCACGCGGACGCGATTGCGTAAGCATCGAAAACGCTGTTGGCCCCGGTTCAGCCATATTTGGCCGTCGTTTCGCCCGGTGCCATTTTAATGCGTCGTCCCGTTACCTTGCAGCCGCTGCTCGCACAACCGGGAACGAGTTTCATAAAACGCAAGCATCGCTTAGCTTGCCAGATGAGCTGAATATTTCGATGCCCCGCGAATGCTCGGGATCGATTGGACAGCAACGGTGTACTCGCATCGTTCAGGCATCTGAGAAATAAAGTACTACACGTTTCGGTATCGCGTGTACACGATCCGCTCGGATAGAATGGGAACATTGAAGCTACAATTGCCGCGGACGGCCCAAGCCTAAGCCAATCGAGTATTTAAATATTCCAAGTGCTCGAGGTATTCCGATCATCGTGCTTCTCGCGAGCTAGTAGTACCGATATTCCTACCAATTACACCGTATCAGCGGTTCAAAAGGGAAGTCGATAGCCCCGCGGCAGTAATTCGTAAAAGTACCAACGCGCCGTAAAACCGTTCAGTTTACGATCCTGGCGAGAGGATCGCCGGCGTCCAGGATGTCGGGGCTGCCCACAGTCCCCCCGACGCCCACTACGATCTCGAGGAATCACCCATCCGCGGGAGGTCAAAGACTCTGCTCACCTTCCTCAACCTTGCCGAGGCCCAGCCGCTTCCTACGGGACAAATTGTTCCCCACGGCGCGGCGCTGCAGCCCTTAAATTATACACCCTCGTGCCCGTTGCCATTAGTCCCTCTGCCATTAGTCTCTCCAATCGCGCGCACGCGAAATTCTTTTTCTTGGATGCTTCTGATGGAATTGAGGATAGTTCCATCATGGAAATGTTTGACCACATCGGGGATCAAACGGAACCAGATCTAGTGTTGTTTCGTCAGGTTATCGAGTCTGAAGGAACCGTAGCGATACCTCTGACTCCGCCAACAGAGGGTCACTCGACTGTTCCGCTCTCTCGCAAGTTCTCCATCATCTACACTCATTCGTATACATATAGGTACATATATACTCGTTTCGTCCTGTCTCCTAGCATCCCAGCGTCTAAGGTAAAGCTGTAATTATTCGAGTACACTCTTGATTATTCGAATACTTCTGATTATTCGAATGTTCGAATCTCAATTTCGAATTCACTGGTATTCGAATATTCGAATCTGAAATTTGAATTCTCTCTGGTCTTCGAATCTCAATTTTCCGATCTCTCTCTGGTAATCGAATATTCGTCGCAGCCCTAGTCTAAGGCTGGGCCTGCTAGGTGTAAGCCTTATCGATGAGTCCACTATTAAGTAACTAGTAAGTAGTAAGTAGTAAGTAGTAAGTAGTAAGTAGTAGCAGGCCCGAGACGAAACGACAACTTCCTTTGCCTTCCTTCGATCCTACCTCTCACTCATTCTCAACCCCCGTCAAAGTACTATCCTCGTTTCCAGCCACAAAGTGTATCGCGAAGGTACGGACCCGCTCCCACTCGGCCAGAGATACGATAGAGCGATTATAATTACGATGCTCGGTGAACGGTTCGATGATCGATATGCTAAGCAGCTAAGCAGCTAAGCCTTGCCCTCCAGGAGGCTCGCAATCATTGTCAGCCCGGGATACTGGCTTCCCAAGGGGGCTGTTAAGATTCAGAGTCTCGCACAGGTAGGGAGGCATTAGAGGGCTGGCCCGCTTCTTCCGCGTTTCTCGCTCGTGGGCGTTGTCCGGAGAGAAGAAATCTAACGTCTGCTCCGAATGCTTCATCGATCCACGAAACGCGATAGGGATCGGGCATTAGCCGCGGAGAAAAATCGCTGGATCCTCGGGGCGATCTAACATTTCACGAAGCACCCAGATCCATATTACCCTGTGAGCGTCTATTCGGGTTATTCGAGTGACCAACATCCGTGGAGATGATGGAACTCGAGCCCAGCTACGATCATCCAGAAGAAAGGCCCGTCGATTGACAGAAAAGTGTTTGGAAATTCGAGCAAGCAGATGCACCAGCCAATTGGTATCTAAGTAGCTATATCTAGCTATCTAGTTACTCTGCTGCGAATCGTGATTCAACAGTTCATTATCGGGCCTGGTTGGAAGGAACCAGCGGTCCGTTAAGGACACGAGCATGCGTTTGTATGCGCGCTGCATGTATCTGCGGCTGACATAAGGCGTAGCAACGCTGGCTGTTGCTGCTGCTGCTGCTGCTGCTGCTGCTGGCATACTACATATCTCTGGCACTCTGGTAACGCTCGTAAGAAGAAGGCCGTAAGTCCGGTCACATAACGGTCCAGTTATGGTATGGCGAGGAAGCGATCTCGCCTCGACACACGATTCCCTCGTTACACGAACCTGCCCTCCTCCGCTACTCTGTATTTCCCTTCCTCCCTTCCGCGGCTTGCTACTCTATCGCCTCCTCTTGGTCTAGGCTTGGTCCCCTTCTTCTTCCTCTTCTTTCTCTTCTTTCTCTTCTTTCTCTTCTTCATCTTTCTCCATCGCCAGCGTGTACTCACGCGTGCATTCACGCCTCCGTGGGTTTTTCCGCCCGGCGTGTACGGTACGCGTGTACACGTCGAGTCGCATGAGCGATCGTGATCGCCGATCGAGCTTCCTCGTGCTTGTACTCCGCTTCTTTCGCGGCTCCGCTGCGCGTAACGCCGCGAGACGTCATGCTGCACGTGTCACGGTGTGCTTCAGGCTCCTCGTTTGGACTTACGTGCCTGAGTCTTCTGGCGGAGAAAGATTTTCGGGAGGAAAGAGGGGTTCTTAGAGCGAACTTAAAAATAGCATAGCTGTTCGGGAGAACTTTCTGCTCTCATCGTCGCTATATTCTAAATCTAAACTCTCTGATCGAAACTCCAAAGAACCATCGATCAGCATTAACCTCGACGAGAGTCCGCATAAAATAGTGAATCTCTCGAGAAGCCGTCGCAATTATCGTCATCATCGACTAGTTTTCAGAGCTTGAGCAAGCGAGAAGCTAATATATCGCCTCGCCTATCGTAAAGCACGCAATCCAAGCGGCAATTTGGTCTCATCGATCAGGGTAATAATTTAAAATATGGTCGATCTGTCTGTGATTATCGCGAGCACACCTTCGATCCCGTGATCGCGAGTCATGCCCCGCTGTCACGATCCTCGATGTAGGCATTTTTACGCCTGCCTTTTCTAGCACTTACCAGCTCGGTGGGCATCGTGTTGCAGGACCTGAGGGGCAGGTTGTAAGTGATGGGGGTGGCCTGGCTCCTGTACTCCTGCAGGCAGGAGCTGTTCTTGGACAGGCCTCTTGGATACACCAGACCATGGAAATCCGTGTTGCCCTCGGTCGAGATGTGGACGATTATCGATTCGCTCGCGCACTCGATCTGGACGGTGCTCGCTATCGCCACGGTCGCTGTGAAATATATGAAAGAGTAGCGATTTAGTGATATCTTACATATTTCCAGGGTTCATAGTTTAGAAACATGAGAAATGGCACACACAGGTGACACAACTCCCCATACACGTGTAACAGTAAATGCCCACAGTAAATTTCGACTTGATCATCGAGTGTGAATGGGGTAACGGTACCACCTATCCCCTGCCCGATCGATTACAAACAGCTGGCATTTTTCTTCTCGTGACGCACTCGGTTCGATCAGGATCTATTTTCTATTCAACCAGCAGACAAAGAATCGTTCGGTCCGCGCGATGGCGTGACAGACGCGCGATTTGAAGGATGATCGAGGAAGTGCCGGGATAAGGTAACCGTTTCTACGGGACCGACGGTGGAGAGGAGGAAAACGCACCACTATCAACCGTTCGCTCGTGGAAAATCCTGCAATTTGTCGGCCACGAAGGCCTGGTCCGTGTTATTCGATGACCTGCGACCAATTAGCCGCGCGAGTACATTCACCCTGAAATAGCAGCCTTGCGCCGCGGCGCGCTTAATCGCCCGGCAATCTAACGATATTACTTTAGTCGCTGACTTTGTGATCACCGTTACACCGGCACATAATCGTGGCTTCTTTTAATTAGAAGATTAGGCAGAACTGTAGCCCTGACTTCTCCACAATCTCCAGTTACCCGCACTACCAGCAATTCTAGAAACGAAGTAGAAAATGAAACTCACTGAAGATTCAAAAGGATCTTCGCAGCTCCCAGGTCCAGTGATAAAAATATTTTTAATGCAAATTCAGTAAAATCCAGTTTTCTTTTCTCTTCAGAAAGCCCCCTTTTTTTAGGGGGTGACCCCCGTCTTCTGGGTGCTCCACTGCCCAGAACAGTCCCATCTTCACCTCCACTCCGAAACAAAGCCTGCGAAACGCGGTAACTCCATTACGAAAGAACGTAACGTTAATTGCACAGCGCGGTTCTTGAATGAAGAGAGAATTCCGAGGTTCGTGGCTCGCGTGCAATTAATTTGCGCGTGCTCAACGGCGTCTTCGTTTAGAGGATTCTCGGTGTCGCAGCCAGCGGTCGCGATGACAATAATCATCTTTGGCTTAGTATTATCGTGGACTCGGGAGCCGAGACAATGATGAGAGAGTCGTGAACTTGACTCCTCGCGGCTTCTTCCTTGTCTTACCTCGGCCCAAACCTGGCTCCCCTAATCACCGATACTCCACCAACCGTACATCAGGAAAGCAGCTGATCGACGGGCAATAAAAGGATCGCGTGGCTGCAGATATATCAGAGAGGAAACGGTGTCGTTAAAGGCCGAATAAGGAGGATCGATGCAATGAAATTCTGTTGCCTGTAACGACGCCAATTTGCATGGAGAAATTTCAATTCTTCCCCCATTCTTTCCCTGATCCTGACTAGGACAGTGTTGTCTCAATTCGTTTATCCTCGGATCAGAGCCAAGTAGCCTTTTAATCGAAGGAATTCCTGTCAACGGTTATACTTGGCAAAGATCGATGGTAGGTACCTACTTACTTACCTGTAGAGAGCCGCCATCGCGAGTTTCGCAGAGGAGGTCCTGATTAGCGAAACAAGGGGTGGCGCGGTAATTAAGGAAGTCGTGATTGGCACACTCGCGGGGACATTTAAGGTTGACAAGCGTTTCCCAGGCGCAATCAAACCGTCGTTTCTTAGCGAATGATACGAACGTATCCCTGGCGCGGCCGAGAAAGAGAGAAAGAGAGAAAGAGAGAAAGAGCCAATTAGCCGCACGCGAATATCCAGCGAGTGTTTCGCGCAACAGGCCGTCGCTTCGCTCGATCGTTCCCTCGACGGTGGGGAAGTATCGAAGGGGGAGCCGAAAAAACCGCGCGCGAGTTCGTCGACCTGGGGCCAATCTTCTTCACGCTTCCGCGCGATTCATTTCGGCTTTTTCAACGGCCCCCTCACCGCCGCGCCGCGCCGCGCCGTGGCGGATTCCCGCTGAAAGGAGAAGCAACAGGAAACAGAAGGATTCTGCACGCTCTCGGACACCCATCTGTTTCCTGGTAGCAATGATTTTTCCGACAAACTGCTGCGTCACGATTCGATCTCGACGCTCGAGAGAACGCTCCTCTTGATCCTCTGAAATGGCCAGCTCGTGCGTTCTGTAGGTACACATTCTTTCGGGTAAGCAGTTTGCTCGCAAGGTAGGTTCTGGGAAGGTTAAAGGTCCAAGCACACAGATCGGTTACTGTAGCTAGAAGGGATATAGCAATTTTTGCAGCTCGGGGGTTTGGGAACAAGAGGTATGGCACATTTTCTGGAGGAAAGGAATCCAACTCCCGCGTAAACAAAACGTGAATGTAATTATTTTTCTCGTACTCCGTGAAGGCAAAATATATTAAATACAAAAGAAGGCGCCATCTTTTCTCGCGCCGGCGAGAAAAGTTTCCAGTAAAACTCATTGTCAGTACCGACAATGATACCTGTGCGACGTGCGTGAAGCTTAAACAGCCGAAGACGAGCGATTCGTTTCGAGGAAAGAGTCTCGCGCGTCTTTTCTCCTTCTCACGGAGTGGAAGGAGAGGAACCCAACCCGTGTACCGGAAACCGAGCCGCTCGCGTGTCGTTTGCAAATGGTGCTCGTCGGGTACACGCCTTTGTTTCACCCCGCGAGACCTCGCGGTGACTCAGTCGCCGCGGTGGAGACGAGGAGGATCCCTGCGGCTAGATAGGATCGAGAGAAATGGGAAAAGAAAGGGAAATCGACTCTTGCGTCCTGCGCTCACGAAAGCGGACCTTAAGGTCAAGTACCTTCGACTTCCGGCGCGCGAGCACGTGTCTACGATTTAACTCGCGAATGCCTCTCTCAGGGAACAGGATTCCTGCGTAGTTTCTTTGTGCGGTAGCAGCTGCTGTGCAAGACCCGGGGATTTAATTGCGAATTTCTGCCGATGTTCTCTGAACCGCCGAGGGGAGGAGGACTGGGTTCCTCGAACCACTAGTGGGAGGTGGTTAAGCGAAGGTTAGCTCGAGGTAAATCGCGGTATGCAGGAAGCTAGAACACCGATTCGTTGGGGAACACCGTGAGTCTCGTAGTATTCGAAGAATACCTATGTACCTATGATCGAAAAGAATGGCGTGGCGGGACGCACAGTTATGCAACCGTTCTGTGGCTTCCGTGCGTGAGATTTTAATGCACCGCGATGAACACGAGCGGCATAACATATCGGCGACGTAACCGATCGTCGGCCACGCCAGCCAACTTCCTGTCGCCGGGATCAATTCACTCTATCGATGAAAAGGCTCCCATCTGGCGAATCGTCGAAGCGAGCCTTGCGAACAGCAAGCGATTTTCATCGCAGGTTCGACGACCAGAAGTCGTCAGAAGGTAGAAAAGGATTCTTTTAAAGATGGAACTAAGTAGGTATGGCCGCTGGCTCTGTAGTCTGTATACCTACTTACCAGCACAATATTGCAGATCGTTCCCCGCTGGAAACGGGTTAACGAGCAGAAATTCATTAACTCTCCAGTTTGCATAATCGCCGAACCGTCTCGTAGCCTCGGCCGTTGCGAAATTCATGACTTTTCGAGTAGCTATCAGAGGGGAATTGAAAGGATGTGCCCAGTAGGCGAGCATTTACATATCGCACTTGGCTGAACACGGTTCAAGTTTTTTTTTTCGGAGAATTGTAATCCCCGGTTTATCTTCGCGAGCGAACTTTAGCAATTAGCAATTAGCAATTAGCAATTAGCAATTAGCAGAGGCTGCCGTGGATCTGTAGCTGTAGGTACAATTTCCATAAACATTGGAGTGGAGAATTTAGGGGAAACCGGTAGACAGAGAACTTGCACGTCTCCGGCTCGCGCATTTCCGTTATGCTTGCAAAAAGCGTTTCCGTCGACTCGCGCTCGGCATTATAACTGTCATATTGCACGCGACTCGCGTCTGCATCCTCCGCGACGTGATCCCGCTAACAACCGGAAGCCCCAGCAACGCTACTCGCCGATTAACAGGCGAGCTTTACCGATTCAGATGAACTTTAGCGTTCCCCGTTCTTACGGTCGAATATATACATATACGGTTTTCCTAACAGAGCAGAGGAGACAATGGTTTGATAATTCGATTCGCGGCGCTGCAAGTTGCGAATATTCTCGGTTGCATGGCGAGGGTGGAGGTTGCATTCGAGGAGTGTGCGCGGAGCATTTAGTGGGTTGATCGCCAAGCTACGCACTTATGTAATTAGTCCAACCTTAAGCAGTGGAACAAACACAGTGGAGTACGACGTATTCTTATCTACTCTTATCACTGATTACGTTATTTTTACTTTTTAATTCACTAGTGATAATTCATTAATGTACTTTTAGCTTCTAGTAGGTAATCAGCCATGAGGTAGACACATGTAATACTTAGCCACCGTGATACATACCTCGTTCCCCATAGATTACGTTCACTACCGCACCCGGTATCATTGGCATGTTTTTCGAACATTTTGTTATACATATAATATAAAATTTAACATACTTATATTTGCTTTAGGTATCATATTAAAACATTGCATCTATCGTGTCTTTTGGATCTTTTTACTACAAGTGTCAAAATGCATAAAATATCTTTTTGCCACATTATATAAATAGCACTAACGGCTTAAATTTGTGTTTTTTTATGTTTAAGTACGCTCACTTTTATATATTCTTTATTTTATTTTCTTTAATTAAGCACGCAATCTTTATAATTCTTTAATGAAGCAGCGCAAACTATTCAAAGAGCGCGAGGATTGCAAAAGTGCAAAGTTTGAAAAGACGCGGCTCTAAGTGAACGCGTATAATTGTAAGCTTAAACGCGCACTTCCGCCTAGATCCCGGTGTTTTCCGTTAAGCCGCTCCGATCCTCCTTTTTCTCCTGCAGCGATTATTCGCAACTAGGTATGTCGCGTAATATCCGTCCCGCGAGGCGTCGTAGCAGCCGGAAAGGCGACTTGAAAGAATAATCGAGGTTAATAAATCTTCTGCAGATCGCTTCCCGCGCAATTAACGTTCCTTGTCCCTCCACTTCTACAGCAACGGCTATGATAGCGGCGAAAATCTGCAGGTCGATGCTCTTTGTCTCGCGAATTCGCTTCGACCGTTCCTCAAAAGTATAAATAGGTACCTCTACGTATGTTAATGAAAAAGAAATTCACTTCGCAAGATGAACGCCGCCCGTCCTCCCGCTGGAAAGAAGTTTCTTTTCACCCGCGCTCGCTGCTTTCTTTTTTATCACTTTCTTAGGTGAACACTCTTTCTCTTTTTCAATCTTCGTACTTGTCGGGCGTCGTTCCCCCGTTTTCCACGAAATGGGAACAACAGGCCTGCCCGAATACAGGCTCGATAACGTAGGAGCGCGAGATCGAGGTGACGCGCGGGATCTACGAGCGCCAGGATAAGTGTCCAGCTCGAGATTACGATTCCACTTGCATAAGTCGGACGTGCCCCGCGTATGGAACGAGAAGAACCAGTCCCCAAAGACACTCGAGCGCTTCAGCTGATGGAGAACGCTAGTAAACCGTCGTCGGCTAACGAGATTCTAAAAACCAGCCGCGATCTGGATCATCCGGTGTCTAGATTGCTCCCGAAGCTGGGATTCCGTGGTAAAATTATCCAGTTTCCTGGAACGAGCTCGGTGTGAACGCTCCGAAGAGCGTTAATTGAAACGGCGCGGCGGGTGCAAAAAAAATCAACCTTGGACTTTGAGGGATCCCATAATCGAAGGTCAACTAATGGCACTCGAACTCGTAGCAAAGTGAATCTAAATTGCCCCTGACTTCCACGAAGGTAATCGCGTTATTAAAGGACCCGTTGAACAAAACACATCGCGGAAGCGATTTCTGCAGGAATTTTCCACTCGGATCGGCTAAAGTACAGACTCCACGATCCACGACTGGTTCACAGAACCCTGTCCATGATTTCGCAGAAACGATTTTGCTGACGTGCCGGAGTAATCGAGCTGGCCTTGGGGAAAATTGGCAGATCGTCGAGATCGGTCATTTTTAAGAATTCTGCACACCTGGAAGCAAGGTTTATGATGCGGTTTCGAAGACTCTATGTATAGCTGCAAATGCAACGGCGATGGCTAACTGGAGTAACAGCACATTCTATCGAGGTAGAATAGGCTCGAATCGAGTGAGACCCAGTTCATCGTTCGCTGTTGACCAAGGTGTACGACGTGGTTTTAGCGTGCACGGGGCTTTACGATCGCGAGGAAGGAACACTTGGCTGCATCGAGGTGCGGAGTAGTAACGAAGATTACCGTAACTCCGCCGTAACGGACCGTTATGAATCGCCATTATTTTTGCCAGAAAGCTCCAGCGAGATCGTCACACCGCTATTATAATAGCCAATATGTACCCAAAAAATCGGAGGACAAGCTGGACATCTGTAATCGATCCTCGTCGATCTTAGAATGGTGCCAACGTGGTGTACAATTAACGGAGAGTAGACCCAAACAGGCGTACGCGAAAGGTGAACCGTTAACATTTTGCGGCGATTTTAATGCCGCTGACACTCTTTTACCCAGTTGGACCTGTTTATTCAGAAAAGCGACGTTGGACGGGGCTGCCGCCAGCCCCTGCACGAATCGCGGTCTTAATTGCGGGTCCAGTTAGGCGGAGGATTGATCGGTTTTGCCTGAAAATCTGAAAACACAGCATTGGTCATCGTCCAGCGGCACCGTTATACATATGTAGCCGTCTACGTTGGTTAGCCAGGGAATAGCCAGGTCTTCCGTCGATCTCCGAATACTCGGAGCAGTCGGAGCATCATCGACATTAACCCTCGGTTGTCACACCTATTTCTTCGAACGTAGTTTTCACGCTGGATCGCAAGCTAATTTTGAACCAGCTGTTGTTTAAAAACTATCTGTTAAAATAAATCGCAGAAATTCTGAGATAAAGTTTCAACGTTGTAGAATAGGTATATGCTCACCGTTGAAAATTAATATACAAAGTATAACAATTTTTGACAGTAAAAGAGTTTGGAGAAAAAGTTCGTTTGCTTAAAAAATCTTAACTTTTTTAATTTGTAATATTTTCAGCAAAAAAAAATATGGTTACACTCTTGAGACATGCTACTTTGATAAAAAAAAATTGTATATAAAATTCTTCTCACTCGGGAAGCATCTCTACCCGCAGAGAATTCGTGAAATTACTAGATACTACATGGAGTACATAGGGTCATTTTCAATGATGGCTCAACGATATTGTAGCTCAAAATTCAATTTTGGGTCATTTGGGGGTTAAATAATCAGTTGCTTGACCAGTGTCACCCTCGGCCCGAAGGAGCAATCGATTGTGCTTTATCCAACGAACGCCCTTTGGAAAGCACAGATTCGTGGATAATCGAGGAAGCACAGATAGCCATCCCCTAATTAGTGGTTGCCACAGTTGTACGCAACTGCTCGTCCAACAACAATGGCCACTCGGCCGGGCAGCCAGCGACCGAAGATGAAAAACGCTCTCGACCCACTTTCGACTGGCCAGCAACTTCGTCCTTATCTCAGGACTCTGTGCCACGCACAAAGGCGTCGATTGCTCGCGTGCTTGATGGTTATCGGCGGTATCGATCCATCGTGCGGCCCTGGCTGGGCCCCCGTTGTCTTTTCCCGCCGAGGGGAACGTTCTCAACCAGCGCCTGCTGCTCTTTCCAGACCTAGCCGATTCTCGTAGCCTTGCCTCGGCACGCTTCGCTGCGTCCTCGTGTACATCGTGTACATATGTACATATGTACATATGTGTGCTTGCATCCGCCCCGGCGCTCCTAGGGAGGCCTGCTGCGCCGTCGTTTTTCCCTTTATTCATGATCCTCTTCCTCCGGTGGCGCTAGCGTCGATTGTGCTCCTCTGCGGCGGGCGGACAGACTTGCGTGCTGCGTTTTTGTTGGGAGATGATGAAAGCGTGAAGGTACATTTTCCTTGCAACGTCAAGAATTTCAAAGTCGAAAATCAAGCGCGGTATAAAAAAAAGTTACCGTTTCTTTTCCACTGATAACAAGTAAATAAGTTGAGGAAAAGGAATAAAATTTGTTGGTATTGCGCCTGATTTTCGAGATTTCGAGAAAATCGAGTTTGAAATACTTTACGTTGCGAGCTGGTGGGTACCAGTGGAAGAATATGTTTGTCGAGGAAATTCTTCAGAGACTTGGACAATAATACTAAAGGGATGGAGTAGGTAAAGGTTACTGGATTCGTATTTAATCTCAGATCGCGTGCCAAATTGGATTAATCGAATTACCCTCGGTGTAACACGGAACGCTAAGTAGTTTCGCGGAAAATGCAAGCTGGGAAGGAGGCAACAGGGTTCGCACATTACTCGTGAACGACCTCTGGCCTCCTCTTGCGGTTCTCCGTCTTCCTGGCCTGCGCGTGGATATTTTCTGCTAATCGTTCTTTCATACTTCGTTTAATCGTTTAATCGTTTAATGAGTACATGGAAATAAAGCCTCCTCGATACTCAACGATCCACGTCTCTGATAAATAATAGGATAATGGTTCTGTAACGGTAGCTGATGCTCCGAAGCTCAACTCTGTTGGCGAGCCTCCATCGCGCAATTCGTTGTTTAAGCGATAACATCTTTGCACCAGGGCCTTCAAACACTTGAGCGGGAGCAACTCTTTCGGTGGGATTTTTCCTGCCGCTTTTACGTCGATTTGGACCGTTTCACGAGGATAACGAGTACGGAGCAGTAATTGCAGGCGGTCCGATGCAATAAAAACGCTCGCCTGCATAGAAGTCGGAAGGTAGTCGGGTGATTCACCGATTATATTAATCGCGACACGCTTCCCTCTGCCGATACCATCGATCCGTGGCCTTCCTCCACGCAATTTGCCGTGGTTACTGGCCATTATTGAAACGTTACTCCTTCCCGACGAAGAAGGTCGTCCTCCTGCAACGCCTCCGCGATGCAAGCGTCCAATATGCAATAATCGCAGCTATTAATTACGGAACAGTAAAAACGTCCCTCCGAACCTTCCTTTTCCAAAGTACCTAACTGAAATCTGAGTAATTCAAGGTTTTAGCCGTGAATCTCCTTCCTTTCCCCAGGAAAAACTCGCAGTACAAATTGACACGGAGCCTGGCGCTGACTCATCGGTGCTCGCTTCGAGCCTTCTTCCACAGAAATGGATGCTTGTAACTTGTAACAGCAACAGCAACGGCAACTGCTAACGAGAGGTTTATACTCGTCGATTTCCCCAGAAACAAAACGTCCCAGCGTTCAAGGTTCGAGCTAACAAGGAGTTAAATCTTCTCGCTCGAACGATCTCCGTTTCCAAGCCCCCTTTTCCTGAAACGAGATATTCTCGTTTACCAACCAGCTTCGTTCTAACAAGCGCGCAAGTCTCGAGGAGCGTCGTTCGTCATCCACCTCCTACTTCCAGCCTTCCGATTTCCCGCTAGCTAGTCCCACGGACAAACTTTGACGCTTCCTTAGCTAATTAACGGCGTCATCGTTATTTCCAGCCGCGCTGAACGCCGGACGGAGGACGCGGCCGACTGATTACTCGATCCAATGATCCTCGGTGCGGCTACCAAGGACTCTGCCCGCGGTTGGACGCTTTTCCTGCGAGAAATCCTTTTGTGCTCGAGCCGTGGCTAATCCGCGAATACATTATCCGCGCCGAGATCGAAGGCGTTGCGGGCGCGCGCTAATCAACGCTAATAATTAGAGGCGCGATCCATAGATCATCTTGAGAAACACGATCGTCACATTCCACCTATACCAACTGCTAAACATTAGAGCTTGAAATGCAGATCCTCGGGACCTTAGACCCGTATATGTATACGCGCAATACCGTTAAAGAGTGGCGCGT
Source organism: Andrena bucephala (assembly GCA_947577245.1). Taxonomy (NCBI): domain Eukaryota; kingdom Metazoa; phylum Arthropoda; class Insecta; order Hymenoptera; family Andrenidae; genus Andrena; species Andrena bucephala. Next base: position 77,792,284 of record OX387717.1, on the reverse strand, counting down.
ATAAAGCGCCTCCCAGGGGTCTGGCAGATTGTGATTAGGCGCTGGCACTGGTAGTGGCATCAGGAGATGATAACATCTCACAGAGAATTCAAGCTACGCGCTGTACAAGTGTACATCGCTGACAGCGATGACTTAGGAGAGAGAAAAAAGACGTCCACTATCCCCTAATCCAGTGTTTCCCAGCAATTTCTATTGTCATATTAAAAGAAAAAGAAACCCAGAAGATACTTGGCGATCCACCGTTTGGGAATCACTGCCCTGATCCTAATTCTACATACCTATCTTATCCTAAGAAATCACATCCGTTTTTCAAGTACGCTTTTCCCCCGTTTTCACGGATGTACCACCTATACCCGCAGTGAATCTCGCCACTGCTGTTTCACTCGACGTGCCCACAGCCAGCTTCTAGCTTCTAGCTTCTAACTCCTCCTAACAGTACTGCCACGCAGCTACTTATTGTTAGTCTCCCCACTGGAACTTTAATTACTCGGTGGACGGTCCCGTGACCAGCAACAAGGATCGAGGAAGCGTCGCGAGAAATTGAAGCGAGTACATAGCAGGTAACGGCCAGCCAGAGCAGGCCGTGGTCAAGCACGCGTGTACACTGTTGCCCGTTGCCCGTTGCCCTAACCTAACGGCTTCTGCGCGGACAAATTGATTCTTACGCAAAGGACGTACCTACATACTGGCGAGGGAATGGCACGGATGAATTGTCATGGATCGTACGCGAGTTGTGTACCGTTATCGGGTGTTGGGCTACACGTCAGACCAGGGGACCAGGGGACCAGGGGTACGGTATTCCCAGGTGGGCTCCTCTGCTTGCGGTTTTTCTGCTGGCTGAATCCGTTGTCCTCTGGTCGAGCCATTGTCAGGGCCCTTCCACTCCGGAGCCCCCTTGACCACTGCACGCGGGACTCTTCGATAGCTTCATTTTAGATCCGGGGTTTACTTCTGAGATTGGTCTAGACTCTATTTAGATTCCAAGATCAACATTGCCCCCGTTCGTGTTAATCGCAGACTGATCTGCCAGTGACCATGCAGGTCCTGACGACGCTGCGGAGTTATTTGTCCAGGGTGAACAAAGAGCTCGGCTGACGAGTGTGGAAGCGGGGTTAGATAGGTAGGGGTAACGAGTAACTCGGTGGAAGACAATGAAGAAAATCACTTAAGAAGCGATCTTCCGTGCGATCGGGCCCGTGATCGATGGCCTCGCTGCGAAGGATCCACCGATCCGCGCGATCGTTACGATCCATCGCGTCCCTTCTACGGAAGCCTGTATCCTCCTTGCTCGGGCTTCTTTGCTCCAACGATCCCCCTTTTACCCGAGGAGCTCTGAGAGCACTTTGCCATTTTTCCTCGTCCTTCTGCGGGTTAAAAAATCGACCGTGGATTGGATGGAGCATCGTTCGGATAATCGTCGCTATGAGTTTTAAACGAGTGTCGCTCTGAATTGGATCCTGCAATTTCAGCGCTCAGATGGGGCTTGATTCTGATTTCTGAGCTGTATTCTTGGCGGTAGTGTTGGATTGGAAATTCGGGGATAAGTGGGAGGCTGGTGCAAGTAGCTGTAGAAATAGCTTCAGTACTAGCATCAGTTTTCTACCTACATAGGTACCTATGTGCGCGAGGCTAACGTTGCGCGCGATATCGTTTGGAATAAATTCACCAGTAACGGAACCTCGAGGAAGGAAGCGTCGTTGACCGCTTAATAATCTTGCAATCGTCATTAGCCGGGATCATTTATAACCCCCTCCTCGTATCCTGTTTATGGGCCACCTGACCGCGGGTCGAGCTGGATAATTATGGATTCGCGGAGCGTACAGTTAGAAGCGTGTGTTATTACGCGCGTTAGGCTGCAAATACGGACATGTACCTATTTCGCGAGCCTAGGGCTCGCCGATCCTCCAAAGGTCACTGAAAATAACGGTTCTACCACCGATCTGTTATCTCCCAGGCAGAGATACATAGAACCATCGTTTCCTAGGTCCCTGAATCTGAGATTCCCCTTTCGTAGCTCATCTATTCGAGCCTTGAAAAGCAGCTACCTACTAACTCACGCTACTTAGGTATCTTTAACTAGGAAAACTGCGATGTTGAACGGCTGGACCGCGAAATTAACATCGCACGTTGTGACAGGCAAACAGATAAAGCCCGATCATCGCTCGGCTTAATCACGGATTTGTTACTCGCGTCGAGAGGAAGATGGATGGAGGAAGCTGGACTCATCACCCGTCAAAATCACCCGAGTCATTATTTTCGACCTCCTGGCCCGACCGCGGTATGGCTGCTGCGCGCAATGTGGTGTGGAATCACTGTGCCTCGATTGAAAGATAATCTGGCCGGGCGGGTTCAAGTAAATTAGAAACCGCGACTTTGATTAACCGACGCGTAATAATGGGAACGAATAATTAATTAGATTTTTTGCCCGCCTAGGGGCATGACTGGCTGGCTTGAGGCGGCAGCGCGTCGTTCCTAATCGAGAGGATCTCCGATCGACCCGGAGTAGCCGCGCCTCTGGTCTGCCTTATCGCCACTTGCACAGAAATTGCCATTTTCAATTGAGACGGGGCTCGCGCTGAACGCACGCGAACAGCAACGGCCTTGGAGCTTGGAGCTTGGAGCTTGGAGCTTGGAGCTTGGAGCTTACCTTCAGCGAGCGACAGAGGCGAATGAAAAGTGAACGTGCGGTCGGGCAAGGGGAAATCTTTGTGCGTTCGTTGATCGAGTGGATCGACTGTTCCCAGGCTGGAAATGCGACCGAGACACTCTTGGGTCTCAGAAGAACACCTTTTTCATTATTCGAAATTAGAAACATGGCAAGTTCCCACAGAAAGTCCAATTAAATGACTAATGATCGCGTTCAGAGTGCATCTATATAGATGGATTCTATTTCATTGCCACTGGTAATTCAACTGAATCGACCAGGCGAGCCTCTGAATTCGGCCCCCACTCCCAGCGAACTTGAAAGTACCCTCCGTGATAAATGTTTACCATGACACCCATAAACACGTGGAAAACACAATGCTCGGTGAGAATAATAGTCACAAACGACGAGGATGGAACAGAGGAAAAAACCGCTTTCTTCTGAGGCGCGGTTTCTCCTCTCGAACAAACGAGCCTCGAGATGAACAATCACGCGGACAGCCACGTTTACGAAACTCATTTCAATTTTTCCAATTTCTCGCATCCTGTTGGCTCATGCCGAGATTTTAAGGCTCGGTATTAGGACACTCACATGGAAGCTTCATCACGGCCAGAGAGCCCACGCTTCGCTTTTTAATGTCCTTGCCAATAAAAGTCAAGGCTCGAGAAATTGCTCGACGAGCTTCTCCTGTATCCTCGATGCTCCTCCACGCGGAAACCACACTCTCCTTTCAGCAGAGACGCGTTTTATCGTCAAGTAGCCATTGAAAGTGACAAATTAATAATCGGCGGGCTTTTCAGGGCGGAACACGTGGCGTGTTCCGCGGCGAGCAACAGCCGCGCCGCGCCGCGAAGCACTTTCCACTCGTTCGCGGTAAAAAGCCTCCCCGATTCGTTAATCGTCCGTTGGAAGCGACGTAATCGTTGAAAGCGTTACGTAAATCCTGCCGCACCGTGCATCTTAAGCGTCAACGCCATTATTCGCCACATTCTTCTGCGCCTTACAGCGCTGGCACACCTTGGATCTTTTTAGGAGCAGGGACGTTTTTTCGGGATCCTAGCGAAATACTTGTCTACCACCCAATTTCAACTGGGGCTTGTGACAGGGGTTAAAGTAAAGTAGGAGGCACGTTTCGACGTCGCCTAATTCTGAGAAATTATTCAGTTTCAAAGGATCAGAGCTTTTGGAGGACTTAGAGTCTGCACTGGTATCTGCAGGAGAAGATGGAAGGGGAAGTGGACGTTTCCTCTTTCCTTTGGCGAATTTGCGTAACCCGACGGTCGACGGTCGACGGTCGACGGTCGACGGTGAAATTCCGGCGGAACTCGATGGTAAAAGGTAAAAGGCTGAAAGTGTTTGGCCGCTGGTTACACGGGGACTTTCGATTCGCATCGATGTCGAGAAGGAAATCGTGTGCTCGTCTCTCGTTTATAATCGTCATCTCGTTTCGCCCCGCTGCCTCTTGATCGCGGCATCTTCCTCGGCGCCTCTTCCCTCGTTCGATCTCTCTTTCTTTGGTCGCCACATGAGAATCTAGGCCGCACGGCTGCGTTCACCTTCCAGCAAAGCAATGTCTTCCAAGGAAGGTCGTCGCTCGTCTGGAAAGCCTCTCTTCTCTCTGACCATTCTTTTCCCTTTCTTTCGATGACTGTTGCGCAGCGATTGCGACGTGCGCATCTTCCTTTTCAACATTGTACCTGCCATCTCGAATTGGACGTTCACTAATTCAACATACCCTGCCGCCTTTTCAGAAAAAAAGAAACTTCATCCTGCCGACAGAAGTCGAGACAGAACTCCTCAATTATCGCAAGTCTTTATTTCATAATTTAAAGTTTTCCGCATTTAAAGCTAGCGTGTACAGAGCGACATCTGAAACCGAGTTAATAGGACTTACGTTACTTTTGTTTTGTTTTCTATTATTTCTACTCTGCGCCTTTTTCACTTGTTTCTGTGATAAAATGGGTCTTATGGCCGTTGATGAGAAAGATACAGAGTTCCTTATCTTGCAAAATTCAATCTGTATCAGTGTCCTAGCACTCTGATAATCTTCTACCACCCAATTCCCAGTTAGAAGATCTCCACCACCTACCTAATTCCCCTCCCAGACAATTACCCCGAAGCGTAATTAATTGAACATCCCGTTGGATCGGTGGACCGCTCCGGGAGCGGCGATCCCCGTCAGGCTAATTAGTCCCGTTCATAAGCTGCTCATTGTTCCCGACAGAATCATTGTCATCGCTGTGGTATTGTGCTGTAGAAAGCGCGTGGAAAGCGTCCACTCTGTTCGTTATCTGATCGTCGCCGTTTGATCCGCCAGGAAATGTTTTTCTGCGGGGGTGGGAAATGGAAAATTGGAGAGGGGCTAGGGGACAGGCGAAGTCCCTAGGACTCTTGTCGAGAGGTTCTCGGTTAATTGACCCCGGCTAATTAGTTATCGCGGTGGCTGACAATTAGAAAGCGGCGCGTATACTCACACGTAGGCTGTTGCTGGGGTATTTGGGCCGCCTGTGTGGTGCTGTGCCTCGCTATTGTGATCTGCAAAAGAAATAATGGCGTTCGTTAGATCGGCTAGGGGATCGTTTGTCCCTAGATAACGCGGGGAACAATCGGTAGGCGTGGGATCGTCGCCGCAGCCCCACGACTTTGGAAAGCCTTCGCGTTTTCATTACACCTGCGCCAGTTTTTAATCCACTGCTCTTAACTATTCGCGACTAAAGCAACGATCATTAAGGAACTACTGGGCAGGGCACACTACCTACTGTGGCTTCGGCTTTGAAAAACCCCACGCAGAAACTTTCCATCCGATCTATTGTGCGTACTTGGCGTCGCCGCCCACGCAACTGAAACTCCGCGAGTTAGTTCGTAAACATTCGCAGGTCGATTCGAAAAATGGGGATAACGGATTATTGTGAACATTTTTTTGCTTAAAAACAAGCTTTTATTAAAACGTACTAACAATAAAAGCGTGGGGGGCGCGAAATGTCCTTTTTATGTAGATATTTATAATGCTCAAGCTTGTAATAAAAGTGTGCAAAAAGGCGCCGCGCAGAATCGCGAGCGTCATCGACGGAAAAGTCCTTGCGAAAATGTCAGGCTAAACTTGATTCGTTCGACTCTCGCCGTTCTTTCTCGCTCGCGGCGAGCATGAATCATGCGATTTCAGCCCAAGTGCGCGCAGAAACGCGGCTCCGTTTCTCATCGATTAAGCTTCATTATTATAGTTATGTATACCCAGGCGGAGCGGGAGGCCCGTGGAAAAGGTGTCGATGGAACGGGATTTAAGGACAATCGAAGACGAAGACGCGTTATCTATACGCGAGGCACACAATGCCAGTTTCTCATGAATTAAGTAGCTACTCTTGGTGGAGGCCCGCAGTCCTGGCTGCAGTCCTGCGGAGTAATTCTAATTTCGAAGATAATGGGAAGGCTGTACGCGAGCTCCCCGATGGGATTTTCATTGCCAGCGCGGCGACCGAGACCTTGACAGAGGCAGGAGTTACTTGAAAGCGTAATCGAAGGCGTACAATCTGACGGATAATAGGAAACGATGAAGCGGGATGATTAATTTCACTAGTGAAACCCGAGCTCGTCGCGCAAGGTTGTAAATAAGATCTACAGGCGAGTGCTTGTAGGTATATGCCATATGGCGAGGCTGTCGATTGGATAATGGCGAGGACGAGCATCGCTTAGAACACGTTCTAAAGCTCGGATCGTTCCTAATTACCCTATCCGGTAGAAGACGTCAGCCCGCGGGACTGTTTTCAGATTACCAGCGACTGGTTACAAGTGTGTCGCGTAATTGCAACCTTGTTGGCGTTATCATCGGCCCCTGCGCATGAGAAACAACGATGGTAGCACGCGCTCATTTTACTCTTAGCACTGAAGAAATATTACGCTAACAATTCACAGAACCGCTGAGTCTCGTGTCAGCTCTACAATTCACCCAGGACGCCACAGTATTGCTTCGTAAGGGCGGGCAAAGTACAGCCGAGGGAGTCACGGTGAAGCTTGTTAATAAGCGATACGAGCGTTCTCAGAACATCGAAGCCTTTGTGGCAAGGGCGCTCGGGAGTCGGGACACCTCTTACTCCCTCGACACACTTTTATTTTCCGATCCATGCCGATTTAGGTAACGGCAGAAACGAGTGGACTGATCACGGGTTAGGCGAGCGAGTAATTGTCGTCGTTGCTCTCTTGCATCGTGTTGCGTCCCGTGTTCGTTTCTTGCGCGTCGATGGTCGATGTCTCCGGGGCAGATCGACGCAACCCTGAACTGGTTCTAATTCTCCAGCCAGGAACGCCGTGCGCCGACTAATTAGTCTTCACTTTTCCATACCAACGAAAGGTGCGTTCATGCTTTCGCGTTAGCAGGAAAATCCAGCGGAATAAAACGCAGCTAAACGAATAGTACCTATGTGTCTCAATGGAAAGTGAGATTTCACGGTGTGTTTCTCGCGAACGGCGGCTCGTAGACACGAAAACGCGTATTAGAGAAATTGTCTAATAAACACTGACGCCGTTAATGCACGTACACGCGACGGTGTGCGCCGATGAAAGTGGTTTAACGAGTCTGCAGCCGTATCGTGGGACGTGTAGCCGAAAGTGCGAACGTTTCAGTCGAGGTTTGCAAATTTGCGATTGAACTTTTTTCCAGGCGTTTTCGAGAATATTTTATCACAGACATGGACGGATTTGGAGTGTCTGCCGCCCTTTCCGCGAAATATTATCAAGTACCTATCTTAATTTAAGAGTCGAGATAATTTCAAAATTAATTCAACATGGCAACTCACATATCAGTTATTCCTAATTCGTTATATGAGAAATTGGCTCAAGCCACTGTGTTTAAACCTTCCCCAATTTCTTTCGCTCAAAATTGTTCGCTCCCGAAAATTTGCTGTTCCCCAAGATTTGTAGCTCCCCAAATTTACCGACCCTGAAAATTTGTCGCTCTTCAAAAATTTCTGCCTCCTGCTTAGCCTGTACAGAAATCGGCCCCTGACCGCAAAAGAACTGAACTGAAAAACTGGAGGGATTCCTCGCAGGATTCCATCGGATGATGGAACTGTCGACTGCCTTATATGGCCAGAATCGAGTTGCTGGTCGACAGGCAACCGTTTCCATCGAGCGCCCAGGGAAACATTTCCACGCGCGCTCCCCTCGTGTTCGATCCAATTACACATAAATACACATAATCGCAGCGATGCGGTGCAAAGTGCGCGGCGAGTGTCGCAAAAATGCGTGGCTGCGTCAAGGATGAGGCAGACATACTTCGATCCACGAGCATTTATCGTTCAAGGATGGAACTTTGAGAAACGAGAAAAGATTTTTTTAAAGGAGAATTATAGTTTTTAAGATTGGTATTCGCGAAAACAAGAATCTATACTGTTCTGTCGAAAAGGGGAGCGGCAGTGGTCAGACTCGAGCCTTTTTTTCGGCCCTAGCTGAACTTGCCAAATTTATTTCAGCTTTTGTATAACCTTACTACGAAATTTTATTCATAGCTTAAAACATTTACATTTCATTTAAAACTTTATTTTAAAAAAATGCCGACAATGAAAATACTGCCTAATTCTGCCTAGCAGTGGTGGTGAAAGAATTTTTAGTAAAAGTGAACTATATTATAGGTACCTACAACGAAGAAGCAGCAATTTAGTAAATACTTGTATTCACACATTACATTTTACAAAGTCCCGGTTGCAAGCTCCGTCCAACATTACGCAGATTATAGCACAGTTCTCCATTGAGAAACGCAAAAGCCCTATGAAATTAATGATAAGCACAAGAGCAACATTCTCAGCGTTTGTTTCGAAGCAAGACCGCCGGCGCGGCGTCCCCTCACTGTACTCTGCAATTTGCTTGGACCGGTGGAACTGTAATTTGGCGCGATATAACAAACTCCGTTGTTCCCTGAACTGCTGCGATAAATTATCCGCTCGGAAAACAACCAAGCGAAACGCAGCGACCATTTGCTACATTCAGTCGCGGCTAATCGTGGTGTCGTTATCAAAGGGGTTTTCCTGCGCGCGATAGATGACAATAATTAGCCGTAAACGCGACGATCAGCGTCGGCGCGTTTCGCGGTCCACAGCGTGCAAAAAGAAAGCTAATGGGAACACGGACGAGCGCAGCTGGGTATTTTCGTGCGTTGAAATCTACCTTGGGTAGGCTGGTTATTATCAAGTGGATCAATGGGTAATCGGATCGACGTGGTCGCGGATCAAGCGTAGGCAGGGATCTCCTTGAAAACGCCTCCCCACGTCGTTGGATCCAGCTGCCGTAACGCGAGTTACATTAGTCACTCGCCTCTAAGCGATCGCCGAGTCCCAATGACGTCATTCTTGCACGCTTTCGGATAAAACATGCTCGAATCCCCGTCGTAGGTGACGAGAGAGGGGCGCCATTTTCTCGTGGTACTATTTACCAAAATATGCTTTTGCATGTTTTATTCAAAACCACAGAAAATTGCCTCCGTGAAAATATAGGAAAAATAATTCTGCACGAGTCTCCCACGGGGTGCATCAATTTTTGTTGCAGATTCCATTTACGATTACGAAGCACAGTTGAACGTGAACTTGGAACATGAGATTCGTGGAATTCAATGACGTTCGCCTAAGAGTAAGTCTCTTCCCTACAGAATCTCGATGCGAATTTTGAAAGGCGATCGGCAAATTTAGGAACGGCGTTTAATCAGGAGGCAGATCAGACATCACCGGGGAATATCGTTAAATGCGACGCCGTCGTGGCGGGAAAAAAAAAACATGAAAGTCATCGATGTTACGTAGGCGCTGGCAGAGATTGCAGGCTCTCCGTGAAATTCCGTGCTTTGTAGAAACGCCCAGGCTCTTTTCTTTGCCCACCTCCACGCCAGTCATTGGAGCTGTCTCACAGACACCTCAAAATACCTCCTCCGAAGTCCTTAAACAAACGATGCGACGCTATTCCACGAAACGGGGGGAAATGATTTACACAGCGCGCTTTTTAAACCTACTCGCGTCACTGGCCACTTTCTCCCAACTCAAATAATCGCAATTTTCTATTGACTGTTTGTAAACACGGCGCACTCTGTCGTTCCAGTTTCTACTTAGTTAAGTTTATCGTGCAAGTGGCGTTGAAAGTAAATGGAAAGATAGAAAATCTTTGGTTCGTGGAAATCGTGCGATTGAGAACCTTGCAGCGAGAGGGGTGCAGCTCCATCTTTACCAACTGGGAGTAAATTAGAAAAATCTGTTTATGCAATTATTAATATTAATATTGCTATTTTTATTTATTTGCAATAAATCGCTTTTTCTTTACATGTCTATCTACCCCTGATGCTGCAAGGTCCTCGATTATCCTCCTCCAAAATTCACCCAGCAGATAATAGTCCTCCAAAACGAAAAGCCAACTACCCTCGGTCGGGGGTTTGCGGTGTAAACAACGAGAAGCACCCTCTTAGTCTTCCGTCGACCGCGAACGTGTGAACTGCTCGTAAGAGAGAGAGAGCATTTAGCGGCGCACTTCCGGTATCGGCTCTCCTACCGGCCGCACAGTGGTGAAACGTCTGTGAAAACGGCCTCGCCGAGATCCCGCGCCGATATTTAAAAGAACAGCGGAGTAAAAGTGGGCGTGGCTGTTCCGAACGGATTGTCTTTCCTTTTCGCGTGTGCAGAACGTCAATGCAAACATTCGCGAACAATTCGACATTCCTCCTCCCCCGTGGACGTGGAATTTTCTGTGAGAACGTGTTCGGTGAGCGTTCACTTTTTTCAGAAAGAATTATACACAGTAGTTTTCAATTCAAGGACGTGTTTGCGGGTGCATAATGTGCCAATATATTTGCAAAGTCTTCGAAATTTGGTCTTTTTGGCGATCAGGTTTTTTAAAACTATAATATTTGTCGAGTAGAAGAATCTGTGTTTTGCAAATCTTTGCAAGCACTTGAAAGTGTTTCTTGGCCACTCGAGAATTTTTCTTGCTCTTCGTGCGCTATAAATATTTGCTCCCACGTCAAAATGGAATTCGTTGTCTCGGGTGCATCGAGTGAATCGAGTGCATCGAGCTTCGGAATCAGATACGTACTCGTAGGATTCTGTTTAGAGACCAAGTGCAAGTGTCCGTAATTTGGATCAACTCGCTCGCTGGCAGAGTTGTTGCCGGGCTAGACAGTGATTTAGCTGTTTTAGTTAATTGCGCGCACTTGGCGTAGAACCTCCCGCGGTCCCAATCGGCGTAAACGCCAAGTTTAAACGTAATTGTGAATTATTACGCGTTGCACAAGCCCGAGATTGCCAGCTTCCGAATGGGTTAACGACGCTAAATCCGCTGGTCTTTGTCAAGAGAGCACCGCCTCGTCTTCCTCCACGGCGTTTACCGTGATTGCCATGGGAGAAACGAGCGTTTCCCCAAATTATCTCGCGTAACCTTCGTCTCCATGGTGCCCATTCTCAGATTCTCAGACGACAAGAAGCCTAATAACGCTCGTTACCGTTACCCACCGAACAAAAACCGTAGTATCTACTATCAGGCTCGCGGAAAAACACGTACAGCCTCCGCCACGTCTAAGAAGTCTCCCTCGAAATCACTGGAAAGCTGCGAAACTACTTTCTCTGCCGTTCCTCTTTGCATATCAAATATCGACGCGATCCTCGATTGTTTACTACTTGAAGGGTCTTAGTACAAATTTCGCAATGGATTCATAAATCTTCTACTTAAGTCAGTGGCGCACTCAGGATTTAATCTTTGAGCCGAGTTGAACGGATAAAAATATGTTTAATGCAAATTCAAAAATTTATTTAGGTTTCTTTTCTTCTTACAAAGCTCCTTCCTTGGGGGTGCTGGGGGTGCTGGGGGCCTATGGGGGCCTATGGCCGTTGGCCCCTCTCTGGGTGCGCCACTGTTTTAGGTAACCAAGTAGGTAATTAAACAATTCCATAACATTCTATTCCATTTCCTCGAGCAAAAGTATAAATTTTGCTGAAAAACTACTGAATTTACTAGTTTAGATTTGAAAGTGAATAAGCCGCACGAACGATTGGGGGCGAGTTAATTATTCGAGGAGTCTCTGAAAAGTCGCGGAGCATGGAAAATTATTGCAGAAGCTCGGCAGAATTTTCCCGGCAGACGGTTCCGCGGGACGTTGTGCCAACAAAGGATTACATAATTCCCCGCATTCCTGGCCAACATACTACGCCAGCCACGCTTGTTTCTCGTACGACACGACACGGGAGAAAGTATTATGAGCACGCACACGCGAGGTGGACGCGTGACGGCGTTCGAAATCGAAATCGAACTCGTCTCTCGATTGTCCAGCTGTTCCACCCACCGATAGAGGAATATCGAACGTCAACTGTTACCTATCTAAGAAACTTCCCAACGCAGAACTGGTTACACAATTTGCAGGCCTTTTTGCGTCCTTCGTTTCTCAATTCATTAACAACGTGATGAAGCTTTCTCCTATAATTTTCCCCACGCCCCGTGCAAGACGACTTTATAGATCAGCCTGCATATTTCGGTCACTGATCACATTCCGAGCTGGGTTTTAGATGATTTATGTTAAGCGTGGCGAGAACAGTGGCCATTAGTGGCAGTTAGTGTCGCGATGGGAATTGGAGGTATGCGCGTTAGCAGTCCCAAAGGAAACGTTACACAATAATCGGTAGAAGATTTGTCCGTTTACTTACCAATAGAAACGTCAGTGCGACCCCCCGCCAGTCCATGGCTAAAATAAAAGAGAAAGTCTTATTAATAACTGGGTCGAACTCCCATGAGTGCGATCGACCGCGTGCAAACGTCTCTCGCGTTAGTACACTTGCGACGAACACAAGAGATATGTAGTTTAAACAAGCCCGTCTGTACTTTTTAATCCCTACATCCACTCGATACACTTGGCCTCAGCCCCTACTTTATCCGAACTCTATCCATCGCTACACAAACTCCTCGCAACTTGAACACCACCGCGTTCCACGCGACCACGTTTCTCCATTGATGCGTCAGTTCCCCTTGTCCTAGTCCGTTGCGATTCCCTAGATCCACGGGATCGGTCCTGCGGCGGGCAAGGATCTCGCGGGTCACAGGCACAGGCACAGGGACGCGAAAGCTGGCTGGATCCTCGGCTGGCAAGGGTGGAGAAGTTTCGAGGGTCCCGAAGGGATCAGGTGGACGTTTTCGAGGTGGTTAGTAGAGCCGTGTCGGGCGGCTCGAGAAAGCGACGCGGTGTTTCGCGAACGCGGCCGAACATAACGCAACGTTCACTTTTTCGAGCAAGAGGAGAGGCCGGCGCACGGAACAGGAACGACCTCGGGCACACTGGACCACCATACTTGACCGTAGTCCTTCCACCTGCACGCCATTTTCACGGAACCCCGTTTTCCCTCGTCCCTGGATCGATCACAGCGACGCGGACACAGGGCCACACGAATCGCGGGATTTACGAGGCTGGTCGATCGACATCCCGCGAGGTTCTGCCACCTTCTTTCCACCTTTTCTCGCGGGCGGGCAGAAAGGACAGGCTCGTGCTACGTGCTACGTGCTACGTGCTACGTGCTACGTGCTCGCTGCACCGGGGAATCCAGGGCCGTACTGTTCGTTCTCCTGCCTTTCACCTTCCTTTTCTCCCTCAGAAATGTCTCTTGGGTAGATACCTCTTAGAAACGTTCGTGAGTGGATCGGTAATAAGGGTAGTGATCGATGAGAGTTTTAGGTATAGGTAGTATGGGTACATGTCGAGTTAGCTTGCCTAGGAATTGGGCTTTCAAAGTGACATCCGTTACGACGCGACGTTACGTGAACGACGCGTAGGAATCGCACGGGTCGTCACGTATACATAAGTACATACGAGTATACCCGATACCGTGCCCACGTCATTGCTTGCCGCGTGTTCAAGTCACCAGTGACTTCAACTGTCCGCGCGTCAGACGGATATGGTCGTCGATATATGCGTTGGCACCGTTACGAAATCTCGAAATCAGTCGCTGCGTGGTACTGTCTCGCGGAACAGCAGCTCGATTTATAGTACCTACGTACACAGCTATTAATTATAAGTTATTCCATCATCATCCACCGAATCTTCCAGCCACAACCAGAGCGACCACGAGCGATCGATTTCGTTGGTCACCGTGCTTCCGCCTCGGTCCCCGTCCTCTAGCCCGCCACTCGATTAAAACCGATTCGACCGCCGCGTGGGCGGAGGGTCCTTGGGGGCCCGCGTATTTGGTTACGGTGCCACCCACGGCACGAGGATGAACAAACGGGCCTTGTACCCGTTTTCGCGCGGTTTCCATTGCATAACGCCGTTTCATTAAACCGTCTATTAAGTCCACATTATCCATTCAGCCGTTTGCCGTTTGCCGTTTTCGCCCCTCCGTTTTCCCTGCGTGCACTCGAGAAAGGAAACGGTCGCTTCCACTCTGGCACAGCTGTCAGCCGTTCTCGCCCTCCCGTGCCCCGCTGCCGTGCCAACTTTTTCGAACGTTCCTGCACCACCTCCCCCGCCTGCGCCCCACCTCCCCTCGAGCTCCCTTCTGGAACGGTACTCGCGTTCGAGGTCGAAATCGCATGCTGGACGGCTGGACGGCTGGACGGCTGGACGCTTCTCAACGAAATACCTCAAACGTGCGCCGGACGCGGATTCTTATTTTATAAAAGTAGGTAACTTGGAGCGGGCTTCGATTATTGGCCAAGTTAGCTTGAGAATTCACCAGGAATCCACGTTAAGAGAGAAGATCGGTAAGGAAGCACGCGTCAGCTGTTTGGAGATTTGGCGCCTCTAGGGTAACAAGCGTCTGCCAACCTTTTCGCGAAATATCGTAAAATATTTTAATTTAAAAGAGTCGGGACAATTTCAAAATTAATTCAATATAGCAACTCACATATGAGTTATTGCTAATATCGCTATAAGTAGGTATGATAAAGAAGTGAATTGTTTTTAAAGTTGTCTCAAGCCTCCTATGTTTCAACCTTTCCTAAGTAGTTTCCTTCGCTCAAAATTTTTCGCTCCCCAAAATCAGCTCCAGCCTACCTAGCCTATACCTTCCTACACAAGCCCGCCCTGCGCCTTAAATCATCCCCGATTATCACTAATAATCGAGGGATAATTTAACAGTGGCATAGAGGCACGTGATATCTCGTGTATTTTTAAAATTCATACCGAGTGACAAATAAAACAGTGGATTGGATCGTTGAGAAACGCGCTTGCCCACTTTCGACAACCTTGGGTCGGACAGTTCCATTTAAAACGCAAATACATACATATACGTAAGCGACTGTGACGTAACGGGGGACTTTTCCCGACGTCCCGATTCCTCGGGCGTTCGCCAGGCGCCTTCCGCGCCCTTGAACGTCCGCCAACGTGGTGTGGTCGTCGCAGTCTTTCCTCGCGAGGAGCTATTGCGCCATCTTGGTGTCACCGCGATTAGAAACGCGAGACCCAAAGCGACATTTAACAACCCTTCATATCCATATCTCCGCACCGATATCTCCGATAACTGTCGAGATTAATCTGCCCGACAAATCGAGTGGATGCGTCGTCCCGCGTGTATCAAACAGCTAAATAAAAGTGCCTCACCTGCCTCGATCGCCAGTGATCCAGCCAAGATTTCCCAAACACCGCGACGGATCTGTCACTTTGTCGATAGACGATCTTGTGAATGAAGGACCTTGGTCGCCTTAACGAGACCACGAATAAAGCCTGCACAGGGATGGAGATGGAGAAAACAGTCAGATGTGTAATGACGGATCACTTTCCAAGCCAGACACCGGTCAGGTTCGTTCCAGGAATCACCAGTTTGATCTACCGCGAGCACTTCCGGTAGCACACGGGACTCATCGAGCAGCGTCGAACACGCGTCCTCGCCGGCCGTAAAGTCCGCCTCGCGCGCCTCCACATCCCCAAAACGCGCAGGGTCTGCCGAAGACGGTTGCTGGGAACGCGCCCCACGCCCCGCGCCCCGCTCCACGTCCGGTCCCTCGAGGAGCCTCGCGTTCAAACGCAACTGTCCCGAGGAATGGTCATTCTGGGGAGTCGTCCAAGTCGCGTAGCGTCGCGACTTCCTCCAGCAGGATCCAGTGGATTCACGATCGTCGATGCGTAGGAGGATATCGGTCGGATTCTCGAATCGACTTTGTCCGGGGAACGTTTCGATGTTTGTTGGTAGGCTTTTGAGAATTTTCTGGCTATTCACGCGGTTCGTTTTCGCCACTGCACCACACACCTGCCGGCGGTTCGGCGGTTCGTCGCTCCGTGGGGAAGCAGTCGAGCATGGAGATGGCCGCGGAAAATAAATCCGTCGCGGTCGACGCGGGCCTCGAGACTGCACTGGCTCTTCGTCCTGAGTCCGCGGTCCCCGTTGCCCACCGTTGCCCACCGTTGCCTCTGTGTTCCCCACGGCGGGGCAGCAGGGAACCGGAGGGACGGACACGGGGCAGGCAAAGAGAGAGAGAGAGAGAGAGAGGGGGGGGGGGGATGAGGTGACGGGGACTGGAGTCGCGAACAGAGAGACAAAGCTACTCTTCCCTCTATGGGTGGAGGATGTGCGTAAAATTTGGGAAACCGGGGGCAGAGGCGGCTCCTCCTAATCCTTCTGAAGGTCTCATTCTTGGAAAAGGGAAAGGATGTGTGGCGGGTCGAAGGGAGATGGAGAGGAGAGTGGACGTTCGTCGAACGTAGAGGGAGAATTCGTAATTGATCTATGGAATGGTTCAACGATCGAACGGCAGGGAGCGACACTGCAGCGCTCTATTCTTTTTCTTCGTCGCTGGATCCACCAACGGCGGCTAGCGATGGGAATTAGAATTGGGCGTAGCTGTCGAACATTCGAATGGTGTAGACTCTATAGACGTTCGGTGAATGTAATTTAAGTGGTCGGATAATAGCATTCCTTGGCACAGTAGAACTTGCTATTCCTGGATCAAACAATTGAGAATTTCACGTTACCTAATACAGGTCGACTTGGTGCATTTGAAATGTCATAGGAGATGCTAAATATATTATATCGCTTGTCAGTATAAATTGAAAATTAAAATTAGAATTATTGAAACTTAATTTAAAAATTAAATTAATTCCCCTAATGAAGAAAGATACCTATATAAAATTGCAATTTCTGAAAACGTACTGCATCGAGAAAACATCTCGTTCAATAATACATTCGTCAACCAGAAGGAGTCGAAGATCTATGAGATCTACTACCGCGAAATCGTTTAAGAACCCTGGGGCTCTCCATTAAAAATTGTTTAAATCGGATAATGCTTTCAATTGGATATTGTGTCGACTACTTAAGTAGGTTGAATGCTGCTCGACTCGATACAACTCGAAGCTATCACTAGCGGCAGGAGTCTCGCGAAAAAGGGGTAGAAGGAATGAAATGGGAGAAAGAAAACGCCCGCGAGCGTCGAGGAGGAAAGGATAGACTGCATTTACGTCATCGCCCGGGTTAGACGCTCTACCACGCTCCTCTCGAGGGATGTGGACTTCGCGATTCTTCTCGATTTGCTAGAGCGAAATATCTTGCAAAACCATTTCTGTATTTAATTAATCAAACCGATCGATAGATCACGGACGATGTTATTAACGAAGCAACATGGTCAGAACGGAAAGTGTGGAAACTCCTACACCTTATGTGTGGACAGTTCTATTACGTTCTCTTCGCTTATTCGTCTAAGATAATAAGTTCCAGATATACTTCTATGGACTTGAAGATTAGTTAGGATTCATTGAGTAGATTTTACTATTTAACTAATTAAGTGTCGAGTGCTTGTGCTTGATGATGAGTTATCATTAAGTTCCGTCGGTACTTTTTTTATAATTGAATAAACGACATCTGGTGGAGGACACTTTTATGCGCTTGTACCACAGACGAGGTATAGGATAGACCAATGCATTTTTCTGTCACCGGTTTGGGTGGTCCTAGGACCCCCTTACCATTTTAGTGTCGCATGCAACGTTACCGGCGAAGTCTTGAAACAGATTGTAACGCTACGCGTGGTAGGAATTAGAATTCAACACGTGTAAAAGTAGGACTCTCGAAAACCGCGATTTACAAATGATTCTCTTGGAGTAACAACTTAAAGATCTTTTTACAAACGTATTCCGCGCAACGACAGAGAAAGAAGGATCATAACAAAACAAGAACACATACGCCTTTTAACCTTGCTATCCTATTCGAGTGTATTTAACGCAAAACAAATTTATTTAACATAAAAATATATATAAAATCTGTACCGTTAGGAATTTGGAACACAATAAAACTGAATAAAACTTATTAAACTGAACTAATAGATTCAATTTATTTACTTCAAACTTCGCGCCTTAAGAGCTTGCGCTAAACGCCGCTAGAGCGAGGATCGCAACTCGCAAGAATATTACTTTTTAACACGGGCTCTTATGGGATGCTGCCACTCTATCTTATCCTCTTTGTTCATGAGCAAATGCCACTACATTCAGTCCTGAAATTATGGGTCGGTAACACAGTTCGGGTGGCGACACGAACATCCATGAGGTGATAGGTCTATCCTATACCTCGTCTGTGGTGTAACACGTGTTTCATATATAGTATATACTAGCAGAACATTTAAAAATGGCGCTCGTATATCGTGTCACCACGAACTTTTCCCCTTTATTAAGCACCTTTTACTGTAAATGTACAGTAAACATAACGAGATTCAAGTCGAAGAAGCGTTTAAACGAATCGTCGAAAAAGATCAGTGGTATGCTTTCATAAAATTGTATCGGTGGCAGTATAACCTCAATCGGGACATTCTAATCGCTCGTATTCCTGATTCTGCTTTGTTATTTACCTTTTTTCAAATGTGGCTGATAAGAGAAGATACATTTACTCTCAGTTTCTGTCAGTTTCGTTGTTAGATTTCGCATGATTCACCAAATGTTACAAGCCTAACCTATATTCTTTTAAAAACATTCGCATTAAATGCTGTAAAACACAGTCGATAACGTAATCGATGGTATAACGGGTAAAAAAATATTACACTTCGAAGAAATCGGAAACACGTAACATATTAAAGTTAAACAATTATCAAGCGCGATCTTTTACGGGTCATGTGACTTGATAATTGTAACAAGTGTTTTGTTTGTATAATTCGACAATGGTAAATTGTTACAGCTACATTTACAAGCACCGAAATGGAGTAAAATGTATAACATTTATTTCTTATAGCCCCCAAAGCAAAGACGGAAAATTTCGCAGCAGGCTCCTTTCATGAGATACTCCATTTTAGACAGACCCAAGCGAGGAAAACTATTTTGGTGCAATTGGACGCGGACAATTCTACCACCGAATGTAAACGTTACTGCGAAAAGTATGGGAAAGTTGCGAAGATATTCCATTACACATCGAGATTGGAATCTGTATGTATATTTTCTAACGATCGCCGTTTCACGTTTACAAAATATTTGTAATTTAATGTTGCTTGCAGCAAAACTTTGTATTAGTGGAGTTTGAATCGAACTTCTCTGTCGAAGAGATAAAAAGGACTGCGGCGCACATGAGCAATTCCGATTATATTCCTATACAGACAACAGTGCTATGGTATCGTGATAAATTGCATTTGAACAAAAGCGGCAACAGTAAACAGCCGGTGCCACTACTAAACGAAATCCCAAGAAGCAGCATCCTGAGTCCTTCCTTTAATTTAATCAAGGAGAACCTGCATCCATTAAATTCTGTATTACGAGCATATCGAGAAAAAGTAACGAGGTTGTATGCGGCATCGGTGTAACTGTTGAATTTTACAGGTGGCGGAGCAAGTACACATGCTCCATAGCATGTTGTCCTTCACAGACCTAGATGTGAGACTTAGGTTTTATACGGCCAATCAGTTGGAACTCTGTTTCTCGAGTTTATTTCCAACTATCTCTGTTGTACCGTTTGGATCATCTGTAAATGGTTTCGGACTGGTAGGATGTGATCTTGATCTAGTGTGTAGAGTCAATAATAAGAAGGCAAAGGCAGACGTGAGTAAAAGCCACGATATATTTGTACACTAGGGTGGCTCTTATTTCCGACTTTTGAATTTTCTTCGCGGCACCCTTAGAATAGTTGGAGATAATAAAAAAAAAATCTGTTTAAAGTTTGAGCCCGATCGGATAACGGGAAAAGGCGCCCCTGAGCCCCTGAGCCCCTGAGCCCCTGAGCCCTTGAACGTTTAAATAATTATTTAACAGCTCACAAAGTCGATTTTATATAGAAAATAAGGAATTTTTTTTTTATCTTTTTGGCATATCTCTGTATATGCTCCACCTTAAATGTTTAAAAAATAGTCCTCGAAAATAAAAATTACAATTTGTTTTCGTCGCCTTTACAAATAAAAAGTGTTGAAGAAGGATTTATTAAGCTTTCAAAATTTTCAGACGTTTTTTCGAAAACCGTTTGTCGCACGAGAAAATGTAATAGAACATAAAAGATGCTCCTTGTCTGGATATACAACTTTTGTTTAACATATTTTTTTATGCAAACAATAACTTGGAGGATATCATATAAAATCGTGCCCAAGGGGCGCCGTTATTTTACACAGATTGTTTTTTTATTATTTGAAACTATTCTGGGGTGTGCTACGAAGAAAATCTTGAAGGAAAATTTCACCAAGAGTAAATAGGAGCCACCTTAATGTACACGTTACCAGCTTGCAATATTTCTCTTCGCCAATATCTTTTTTCAGGATACTATGCAAAAATTAGTATTTCAATCAAAACCTTACGCTGCTTATGAGAGACAGGACCAGAAGGAATTTCTATCGATACTAGCCCACATAATGCATAAATTTATCCCTGGCATCAGTAATGTAAACAAAATTCTCCAAGCCCGTGTTCCTATAATTAAATTTACGAACAAATGTACAAGTATACAGTGCGATCTTAGTAGCACACAGATGTACGTGTGAAATATTTCTTGTCCTCTTGTCGAGTGTAATTGCTTCTGATACCAATAATTTTTCAGGGTTGCGTTGTACATGTCCGAGGTGTTGTATATTTACGGTGAGATCGATTCTCGAGTGAAGCCTCTCGTTTGTACAATTCGCAAATGGGCGAAATGTCAGTACATAACAACAGACACGTCGGGGCAGTGGATAACGAATTTCTCCCTCACCCTGCTTATAATATTTTATTTCCAGTTGAAGGGCATATTGCCCTCTCTAAACAAATTGGGAGAATATGCAAGTAAGTGTGTGGGTGGAAACGATACTTCGCCCCCTGCTCACTCCTCGAATCGAAACTTACGTATTTATTTTTAGGGTCCTCATCTAGTAGTGGAACGTTCGATAATGAATTTATTGCGTGCGTGAAACAGATGCAGAACCAAACCGGTAAAAATATCGAATCATTGCATGCCCTTTTATACGGTTTCTTCGCTTATTACGCCACATTCGACTTCACTGCCCGCGCGATATGCATTCGGGAGGGGAGAACCAAGTTAAAGCGGGAAAATGCGCCTTTATACATTCTCAACCCGTTCGAGCCCACGTTAAACGTTAGCAAAAACGTTACTGCGGCCGAAATAGTGAAAATAAAAGCCCACGTTCGAACAGCGTTGTTCGCACTTGAAAAGGACGGGCCGCAGACCATTGTGACGCTACTTGGAATGATTCAGGTGAAACAGTCTCCGAAACCAGTGTTGAAGAGCTACGACCTGACGAATGTTAGTGCTAAAGATGTTAGTAAACCTGCCAAGAATGCGAAAGAAGAGAATGGCGATAGGGGCACCGAATCAGGGCAGTCGGAATTAATTAAAGACGAATTCTTAACAGACGAGAACAGTTTCGACGACTCTGACAAGCTGAAAGAGATAATAAAATAATAAGAAACCCAAACAATGTGTCGTAGCTGAGTCCTTGGTTTTTCCACGATTCATCGAATCTGTGAAACGTATAAACGATGCCACCTACCCCCCTCCTTATTACTTAAATGTACTTTGCGAAGGTCTCTGCAGATTTCTTGTAATTGATCAGCGAGACGATATGTCGAACAAACAGCATTGCATCTTGGGACAAAAGCACACGTACACTTTGATGGGAAACATTTTATATATAGCATTTTATATACAATGCATAGAAATATAAATAGCGACGCAATGGAAAGTAACAGATTAGGTATAAATATTGGAAAGCGTTTGAAGAAGTGTGCTTTTATCCAAGCGATGCGTAAATAATAGAAAACATTTTTATACCTCAAAGTTATACTGCGTCTGTTTAACAAACTCCATCGATAGTATTAAATTGATTTTATAATTTAAGGATTGTCTGTTAATAAAAGAACGAAGAAAACCAACGAGGTGTGATGTCGGAGGATCTCTCTGTTAGGACGACGAAGGTTTCGATGAGGAAGTGTAAAGGGAAGGAGAGTAGATTGGAAGAAACGTACAAGAATACCTAGTTGAAAGGTTTGCATACTCTGTGTAACTTGTATATTTCTCTATTATCAGCGACTCGACATTTCTCATACATGTTTAATCGTGTACATTTTCTATAACTGTTAACGTCCTTATGGTTCGTTAGTCGTTTAAAATGAACGGTAACGATCCTGTTAAACTTTCACGAGGAACCTTCGCTCGTCCTTGCGGAAATGGAATCTCGTGTTTGTACCTTGTGCGATACGACCGCGCGGGACGTTCGCGATTCTACCCTCGTCGGAGCGAGTGTCCCCGGGGCGACGGGTCCTCGTGCGATTGGTGATTACACAAGTAATAATGTATCTCTTTATCTTTTCAATTAGGCTATTCGTTCGCGTACGAGAGAAAGGATGCACCGTCGTTTACATAGTTTAAATTCGTAATGTACCTGGTGGCTGGCAGTGTTGAAATTCGCTAACCGACGTTTCCTGCCCTCTCTACTACGTCGCGTTATTCGTTCGACTCAGTATACAGGGTATAAAGTACCTCGAATCGAAGGTATTACTATACGTATAAACCCTAAATTACAACGAATCAGTTCGATTTATCCTCCCCGCGGAGCGTCCACTCCACCTAGACGCCCGATTTGAGCAGCATAGTAATCCATTACTCCATTACTTCCTTACCTTTCCCTTCTTTCCGCGCCCTTTACAATAAATCCCGCTAATTCTAATACCGAGCCTCTGAGCGCGCGAGTCGCGTCGCTCGAAGAGCCCCGTGAATAACGAGGAGTACTGAGCTACGCGCGTACTTCACCCCTATCGGCGGCGATATATCGCCACCTTCGGCGCTTCAAAGTGCAATAAAAAAGCTATAGGTATGTTGAATAAAAAACGGAGAAGCGTGTTCTACGCTGAAGGCTTGGCTGACCCTGGGACAACTCCGACCAGACACAGAAACGGGTGTGTATAGAAAACGTCGAGAACGTTGGTCCGGACCGGGGGAAAAGAAGCTCCAACAAAACGTCGGTTGTACAGTCTTCGTTGAAAGTAACGTTTAACGGTGCACCATATCGAGGCGTGCCGTTTAGCGGCAGCTGGGACGAGGAACGCGCCTGTCGCGTAAATATGTATGTATATGTACACCACGCGGGAATGCCCTTTGACCGTGTGTCGTATACCGTCTAATAAAACGCTCGAAACGGTGGAAAAAAGGATCGTTCTCGCAGTACCCTTTCGCGTTTCGTAACAATACTCCTCTACTGATAACAATGCACTAATGTGACCGAAGGGTATAGCCCCACCCCCGATAATACTTTCCCGAACGTGTTATGCTAGGCGTTTTCTGGAGGGTCGAGACGGCTCTCTCCCGGATAGCCGAACGCGGCCGAGCTACAGGGACAACAAACGTAACAAATCTCTGCTTGAATTCTCGAAGGATGGCCGTGGAAGAAGCCTCTGGTGCGCTTCGCTCCCGTTCACTATCTGAGCGAGCACTCCTCTGAAGACAAGCTCCTCGTACCTTCGCCTACCTCCCTCCCACGAGCAAGAGCGCGCTTAGTTTGTCTTGCTCTTGCGGTGATGGCGATGGTGGTACGCGTGATGGTGGCGCAGGTGAGACCTGGTCTCCTGCACCGCTGCCACCAAGGTGCGCACCGTTTCCTCGTGTCCCTCGAAGCTGTCTGCTTTTTTCAGCTGGCCGAAAGAGGAAGCAGTCCCCTCGGCAGCAGTGGTACTGCTGCGCTTGCTTTTCAGTCTGGGGAACGTTTCCCAGGAGCGCTGCTTCTGCACCAGAGACGACTTCGCAGGCGTAGGCCCGATCAAAACAACCAGCGTTTTCCTTGGGTCCGGAACGGCTTCACCTACCGTCCCATCCGCGATGCTGGACCGCCGGCTGCCGGACCCGGTGGTGCTCAGGCTGTCGCAGCTGGCTCGCCGACGCCTCCTCACTTCCGTGGACGCTTTATCGTCCCCATAGAGGACGTCCTCGGGGTCGCTGGCAGGGTACACCTTAGTGCCCTTGTTAGCGGGGAGCGGTTGCTCGTCGGGAACCGCGTGTACCTGGGCCTGCACGCGTTTCTTGGCCTCCCCTAGGCTCGACGCCTCGGAGATTCGTTGGTACTCCCCTTCCTCGCCTGCTGCAAGCACGTGAATCGCTTAGGTGTACCTTGCTACCTTGCTACCTTGCTACCTTGCTACCTTGCTACCTTGTAGAACTTTACTGACGAGAGGGAGAGACTGTTAGACTACCTTAAGTTGTTCTTTCGAACCAACCGTGCGGCAGGACACTGTTCCCTCCGGGGGTCACGTTCCCTCATGTGGGAACACGTAGGAACCATTGTCGAACAGACGATTCGATTGATCCACAAGAGCGCCGTGTCTAATTTACCAGGCCGCGCAAGGTGTTTGTCTGATCGTTTTGTGCCGTGGCAGAGAGCCACCGGGAAATCCGGGAATGGCTTTGCAGGGACAATCGAGCGGTGGATTTAATTGAATTGCAGGCCCGCCGACGCGTCCCTTTAATTGCGATTTTAATGGCGTTCGATGAGACGGATACTTGGGCGACGTCGCGCGGAGACAAAGGGAACGGCGACGGCGACGGCTCGTTATACTAATGAAAAATCGTTGGAGCGAGCCCGTCGAATTCGCTGCGGAAGGTCGTTAGGATACCTACGAGAATAATACGCGCCGCGTGACGTACGTTTACCGTCGGTATCGATTCGACTACCCAGACAAACACTTTGCGCTGGTCGATCCTGAATTGGGCGCGATACGAGGTGCAATAATTCTCGTGTGCGTTCATCAGGGTTTTATTTACATTGATTTATAATGCTATCTACATGAATCCTGTGGAAGTCGACAAGTCGACAAGTCGAAAGTCCCTCCCTCGCCACCTCTCATCCGAACGCTATTTATTCGTGCACGCGATCCTCACGGATTTGTTCTTACCAGCCGTGTGTGACTGTGGTTTCTGGGCGTCTGTGCACCGTTCCGGTTGGTCGAGTCCCTCGGCGGAGGTGTCGCCGCTGCCACCCTTCAGGGACCGATACAGGGAGCGTACTTTGCTGGTGGTCGAGTGGCCGGGCGGCGTCTTCGGCTTGGCACTGTCCGGGGACTTCCTCGATCGCCGGCTCTGGCTGCGATCGCGGCCCTCCTCCCTACCCGGCGACTTCTTTCGGTCCTCCTTGGTCCAGGCCTTCTCCATCAATTGACTCAGGACTCCTCTCTTCGAGTCGGTGGACTTGGCCGTTCCGTAAACCACGATGTTCCCGCTCGAGTCCAGCACCGCACCCACGCCGCCCGAGGGTGTGCGACAACGCGTCGGCATCTCCTTCGACTCTGCATAGAAAGATACTTGGTCTTGTTAGTACAGTTAGTGGAGTCACGGCATTAATGCCGCGGGGGACGCCGGACGGGAAGAGAAAAAGCACTTTGGCTCGGTACAGGAGTTGTTGAGCGGCAAGGTGAAGCTTCTTCGCCCGGAACAGGTACCTTTCATATAGAGCGCGTTGTCGGCGCTGGTGGAAGTGTTACGCGAGTGGCGATGCTCCTTGGTGGGAGCTTGGGTCTGCGGTTGCTGTGGCGGCTCCTGCATCTGCAAGCGCGCCAAATGCTCCAGCAGCACCTGTAGCTGCTGGTTGCTGGCAGCGTCCGAGGCTGACATGCTCACTTCGCCAGCGCTGACTCCGGTCGTGAAGGACTTTATGAACGGCTCCAGCTGCTGGGCCAGGTTCTGCAGCTGCTTCACCTGATTCCTCAGTGACAGGATATCGTTCATCTGGGCAGAGGAAGGTAAGAGAGTGGTGTGGTGGATTCGATCGTCGCCAGAGGAACGGGAGGAGGAGGAGGAGGATAGAGGTGCTAGGAGGTACCTGAGAATGAAAGATGTCCTTCTCTATGTGGATCCTGCACAACTGCTCGTCCCATAACGTGTCGAAGACGTTCTTGAGCCGTTCTAACTCTATCTGATGGTTTTCCAGCTGCTGCCTCAACACACGACAGTCCCTGGCCACGTGATCGTAACGGGTACCCAGCGGGGGGGTGTTGGCCCTTCGGAGAAGAGCCACGTCACGATGAAGCTCCCCCAGCCTTTCCTTCACCGTGAGCAACTGTTGGTTCAATTCCTTCAGCTGAGTGTCAAAGGTTCGGCAGTGATGGGAGAAGGGCCCACTTTCGCCTCCACTCTTTGGCGGGATCCTCTGGGTGGTCTTGCTGCTCTGCTCGGAAAGGAGAGCGTCTTACGTGATCGCCCGTCTAACCCACACTTACGAAAAGTCACCCTCCCCCTCTTTACGCAAGCCTGAGTAGACTCTCTGACTACCACATCCGGCTAAATAAACTAACGGGAAACGAAAGTCGCCTGTCTGCGCTACGTGATAGGCCAACGGCTGTCTAATCTGGGGCTACGGACTACCACCACGTACAACTGACCAAA
The DNA here is from genome assembly GCA_947577245.1 of Andrena bucephala. Taxonomy (NCBI): domain Eukaryota; kingdom Metazoa; phylum Arthropoda; class Insecta; order Hymenoptera; family Andrenidae; genus Andrena; species Andrena bucephala. Next base: position 77,765,893 of record OX387717.1, on the reverse strand, counting down.
GTACAAGCCACATCATAGAGTAAAAATCCTGTGAACGAAAGTACTTACACAGAAGTGTGCGCGAGAAATGCAGTGAAAAAGAAACTTGCAATATGAACATAAACGACACATAGTGTTGTTAAATCGAGAGTGGTTTTGGGCCGATCAGGCCGAACGTGGCTTAGGTACCTGAATCACAGGCGGCTCCTGCTGACCCATCCCGTGGGTCTGATCGTACAGGGACTCCTTGGACGCCTGGGACTGGCCGACGAACGGCTGCAACGCCCTGGCGAACTCGCACCTGTAGTTGGTCTTTAGGTGGGCGGTGAGCAAAGGTGGCCTCGACGGGTATCCCAGCTGGGCCACGCGGCTCAACCGCTCCAGCATCGGATGGGCTAGCTCGAGAAATTGATATTTCGTCGCGCCGCTGGTGAAAGCGGTGCACAACATCAAATGCATCTGTAGTACGGGAAGCGCGCTACCTAGGGAGAACAGCTGACCACGGACCACCCTCTCTTTGCTCTCGAACTGCCGTTGGAGCTCCGTCAGTACCGTGCCGTGGGTTTTCGTGATCACCTCCTGCATTCCCTGGCAGAAGGTGTTGAGCGCCCTTTGCTCCGACTCCCTGCTGTGCCGTAGCTCGTCCAGCTGTGACTTCAGGGCCACCACGCCGTCCCTGATGCCCGCCTGCAGCTCGCAGATCGAGTTCACCGCCCTCTCCATCTTCTTCGACGCCTGCTGCCAGGCGCTCTCGATGTCCACGCAGTGGGGCCTGGCGTCCGCCGGCGTGTCGCGGAAGCACGTCGCGCAGAGCATGCATTTCGCGCTCTGGCTGTACATTATGTACTGTTCACCGTGGATGGGGCAGCGACGCTGGTTGTCCTTGGCACATTTGCTCATGTGCACCACCTCGTGCGTGGAGAACATCTTCGCGCGGTGAGTGTTCTCCCTGCAGTGGGTGCACAATGCTTGTCCTGGGTGTGCAAATGTAAATAACTTCCATGGTGAATAAGTGGCCTCCGCTGAGGTGCTGTGAATTTTCCGATACTGGTCTCTGGTACGTACCACACGTTGTACAAAAGAACATTGAAGACTTGTCGTGCTTGTCGCAATTGGCACAGGGTGGATTCTCAGAGTTCGTTAGCTCAACCAGCTGTAGTATCAGCTGATCGGGTGGTGGTAGTTGCGCCCCATCCTTCAGCTGTGTCTGTTGCCTGCGCATGGTAATATTGCGCATGGTAAGCTTGCTGATGTTCAAAGTATCAAAGTTTAATTAAACTTTCAGCGTTCGGAAATAGTAAGTCAAAGGTTATAAAAGTAAAGTTCAAAGAGAATTAAGAAATGAAATGGGAGAGATACAGGAAGTATGCGGTGCATCGCAATGGATATGTCGCATAAGAAAATTATGTACATAATGTGTCACACAGAGTACAAAATACATTTTCATGGAATGCCTAGGATTCTGCAGCGTTCGCACAGAAACTGAAACTAGTGGAAGGCGTATAATGATGGAGACGGTGGGCAAATCTAACCCAGACCAGGGATCTCAACCGAAGAATATCATGCAGCAACGTGTACATCACTCAAATTTGCTGTAAGTATACAAAATAAAGTGATATAGTTCAAGAAGTCCCTGTTACTAAGTTCTCTCGTAGCTTGCAAGGAGCACAGCGTTTTCCTAAAGTGTTACGTATATTGGGTATCCATATCTGTGTAAGAACAAGCTTTACTTGCCACGATGCCGGTGCAGCGAACAAGATGTACAGACATATGAATATTAGTGAGAGATAGAAAAGCATGCAAGATAGTAGCCTAAACCTAACCCAGACCTGGGATCGTCACCCACCCTAAGGACGCCATGCAATAACAGTCGTTGTTATCTACCCGCAGATGGGACAGGAGACCTTTCCGTCAAGATGAGGGCCGCGTATGCAACGGGCACAGAAGGTGTGGAAGCAGGACAGCAGACAAGGCTCGTTGTAGTAGTCGTGGCAGACGCCGCAGATGAAGGGATTCCTGGTCCCGCCACCGGTTACGCCTGCCGTACCGTCGTTTTCGCCGACGCCGACGCCAACACCGACGCCGACGCCGTCGACCACCGACCCGGAGCTCGCCATCGTCGGCCAAACCAACGGCAACCACCTGGAAACCAGAAGCCAGAACTCTCTCCAGCAACCACCACCTGGAAACTCCACCTCGGCGTCACTCTCGGACGGTTTCACGTTTCACCAGTCACGTTCACGGCGTTACCAACAATCGGACCTCCGCCCAGTCGAACGTAATAATGGATCATTATTAAAGAATTTGTTTACCCCGAAGACCGTTGGCCCGCCCGCCGCAGAAAACCCTGGTGGGTAGTTTATCGGCTCGTCAGTCTAACGTAGTATGGTGGGCAACCCCGTTTGCGCCTGACGATCGGCTCTGACGTCACTGAGGTGCCACCAATCTCGCGCCCTCCCACGCCGGGTGGGTGGTGCACGTACACAGAGAGGGAAAAGGGGATGGGCTGCTGCTGCACGGGCTTGCCTGTGTAGAGGACGCGCATACACCTAACACCAGCCTATACAGTATACATACACTGTACACGGGGGGTGGATCTGACGTAAGCGCGCGAGAGTTGTCGTGAATGTACATGCTCTCCCCGATAGCGATGGCTAGCGGGCACCCTTCCTCGCAAGCTTTCGAACAATTCTAGCTTGCAATAGCGCTCGCAGAATACCCTCGTAACGAGCTAAAAGCCTTAAAAGACGTTGATAAATTTTTATACGTGGAGGATCTCGAGAGCTCCAAGTTGACAGAAACGCGGAAATCTATGTTTTTTTTTAACAATTGCGGTTGTCTTCGCTGTTAGTTTAAGGATTTAATATGGCGCGACTCCTTACGCGGAGCAACCCTTCTGACTCGCCTGCCACGTATTTCAGGTGATTCACAGCGACCTCGAGGCCATCCCTAGCAGCTGGACCAACCTGTGTTGGTACAACGGGCTAGGATCTATATCCGTGAGAGCAGCACCCCGACGTCCTCGCCCCTCGGCGCCTCCGTCACCCCGTTTTCTGCACTCCTGCAGGGATCTATATGCCTGGTGTGCACATACACACGTACATATAATATACATTCAACCTGCCAGGGTGTACATGTGGGAGAGGAACACCGCTGGTCCGCCAGACGAACGTCGCTATACAAACTGAAGAGCGATAGAGATAGAGAGTGAGGGAGAGAGCGAGAGAGCGAGAGAACGCGTTGCGTATATAAAGAGAAAAAAGGGAGAGAAAGGGATTATGCATATTCCTTTGTGTTTGGCGGCTTTTCGTCCTGCAGTTCAGTCTCGCCATCCACTCGTGGCACGCGATATCGACGAAGCGCGACACGACATTTTTCCCGAGTCCTTCTTCCCCGTCTGTTCGCCCTTCGCGGGAACAGGGGCTCGCCCTTTTAACCTACAAAGAGAGTAGAGGGCCAGAGAAGGGTGGTGGCCGCTGTAGCACGCTATTAACCCCTTCTGGGCAATTTTTTGTTTCCATCCGCAGCGTGCTAGACGCTATCGTCCACGATAGTCTCTCTTTCTCTCCGCTTCCTAATCTCTCTCTCTCTCTCTCTCTCTCTCTCTCTCTCTCTCTCTCTCTCCAACCCCATTCCTCTCTGTAAATTCCGCGAGACCAGACTTTATTTGATCGTTCCGCTTGGATTCCCGGATTTATTTGTCTGCGACAGCCCGACTGCTAGAGACGCGGAGGTGGCTCTACTATCGATCGTTCGAAAGATCCTTCTCTGAAAGAGAAGGACACGACGGGACCGTGCACGCTGGGCTTTAATCATAGGAGAAAAACAGGGCCCTTGGTGCGCCAGGGAAATATGTATACTCGACCAGCAGAGTGGATGGCTGACCCTCAAACGGGTCAGTGAATGCTAATTCCGCGACCCGCCTTCCTATACCTCCTAACCGCAGTGTGCCTCTTCCGGGTATTCCGGAACCAGTCTAAAAACTCATCCCTGTAGAAGGCATCACGGAAATTACTGTGTCTCTAGCGGAATCTGGGCGGTTGCCCTACGCGCACACGTAGAATTCTCAGATATTCCTGCTACGATCGCAGATCCGGGATTCACCCCTTGGTCTCTTAGCAAATATCAGTATGAAAAGAGTGATTGCCGCGTGATAGATAATAGATATCCGATCCTATTCATTCTTCGATTGTATTTGCGATGCCGAGTGTGTAGACACTTGCGTGGAATTCGATTGTAGCCGGCGAATACGTCTGTTTGTTCGCCAAATATCAAACTGTAACGGCGAAAGTGGTCTGGAACATGTGATTCACAGAGCGATCGTAGTAATAATGGAATAGTTATGCTCAGAGTGCGGGAATGCTAGAAATTGTAACTTCAGCAAGCCTCTTTGAATCGATTTTTAATACCGTTTGCAGCTGCGATTAATTCTATTGAAGATCGCGATATTTGTAATTGCTGTTTGCCGCGGTACCGCGAGAATGCGAGAATGCGAGAATTAATGCACGCCTGCGGCTTTCGATTAATTTAAAGGCAACACTGTGTCGTTGCAAATATTAGCGAAACCGATGCGCGTGCAGGCACGCGCGACATTGTAATCTGTGGAGAGTCTAACGCGTTTCCGATTTACCGCGACCCTGTGTATGCAAACGTTTCGTGTAACACGATCGAACCGAGGGAATTTCACCGTGCCCCGATTAAAGCTCGTTCCAAATGCAGAGGGCAACGATTATCAATAGGACGTAACGCAGACTCCGCCGATATACCGTCACCGCAAAGTTATTTCATTCGTCGAGGCTCAGGTCCCGCCGGAATAGCGTTTCATTCTACAGAACTTAGTTAACCAGAGGCGTCTGCTGCTCCTTTATTCCATCGCGGCTGTACAGGGTGTGTAAAAATACTTGCGTCAAACTGTAGTATCGTATATGTACAAACTCGTTCAGAGAAACGAAATAGATTTAGAGAAAATGGATCAAAAAAACATTGGTTTACGCGAGTCTTGCGAGATTTTGCATTTACCAGAGAAATGAATAAGATTCGGATATTTTGCATGTATGGTAAAAACACACCACGTACTGTAATGTATATGTACTCATAAAGTCTAGGTGGTTCACCCAAAATTCCTCTAGATTCGAATATGCAGATGCGTTTTTAAGCCATTTTACTGTTTGCTTGGTCGAGTACCTACTGGGTCAGAAAATCTTGGCACAAAGTTTCTCGCACACCCTGTAAGCCCTATACAACTTTTGTAGTCTGCGGCGCGACGAGCACCTAGCCGTCGTTAATGATACGCGATTCGCGATATACGCGGTTCATTCGAGAACCCAGAGCCGCGAGCTTCTTCAGGCATTATTTAATTATATACGCGACGGGTCGTTCTCCGGTGACGAATTTTCTTCGGCTGCGAGGTAAATGTGAAAAGGCGCGATAGTACGACGGTACCATGTACTTTTTTCGCTCAAATATTCCTTTCTTTCGACATATATTCTAGAGAACTCCCTCGTGAAGTGTGCATATACCTACCTAACTTAGAACGCAGAGAGCTCGTGAGATTCTTCTGAAACTGGTAGGTATGTCACGAAATTTCTGTTGACAGAAGATTATCGGTTTCTATTTGAAAACCAGTCGCAATAAGTAGCAAGTGTCATAAAGATCGTTAATTAATTCAGGGCTTTCGTATGTTATAGGTAAGCAATTCGTTCCTTTAGAAGCGTCAGTTCGTGTCAACTGGTCTAACGAAAACGCATTGGACGAGTGCAGTATTTACAATACCTATATGGTTTTAAGTGGAAGTTAAATTTAATTAATTAGACAATGAAATTATAAGCACTTCTGTACTAAGTATCACTGTACATTATTCAGAGTATTTTAATAAACCACATGTAGAGAAAAACCGCATCTTTTAATTTAGAACTGCACCCTATAACTTCCATTTCCTAATTAAATCCCAACTTTGACAATCACAAATAATGTCTGCGTCTGCGTTGATTAGTTCTCCACCTTGGATTTTCTCTCCGAAGACGATACTTAGTGCCACCTCTTTCGACGTCATGTTCTCCTGTTACAAATCTCAATTTTTACAGCGTTCTGAAAATTTTGGCCGGATTGTAGCAAATGTATCAGGAGAACATGAAGCGAAAGGAGGTACGCCCTGAATTTCATCGTCGAAGCCTTTCGAAGACGCTGCGCCTCTACGTCGAATAGTTCTCCGCCTTGGATTCTCTCTCCGAAGACGCTAACTTTATGCCACCTCTTTCGACATCATGTTCTCCTGTTACAATCTCAATTTTGGAGCGTTCAGAAAATTTTGGCCAGATTTTAGCAAATGTATCAGGAGAACATGAAGCGAAAGGAGGTACGCCTTGAATTTCATCGTCGAAGCCTTTCGAAGACGCTGCGCCTCTACGTCAAAGAGTTCTCCGCCTTAGATTCTCTCTCCGAAGGTGCTAAACCTTGCGCCGCCTCTTTCCACATCATGTTCTCCTGTTACAATCTCAATTTTGGAGCGTTCAGAAAATTTTGGCCAGATTTTAGCAAATGTATCAGGAGAACATGAAGCGAAAGGAGGTACGCCCTGAATTTCATCGTCGAAGCCTTTCGAAGACGCTGCGCCTCTACGTCGAATAGTTCTCCGCCTTGGATTCTCTCTCCGAAGACGCTAACTTTATGCCACCTCTTTCGACATCATGTTCTCCTGTTACAATCTCAATTTTGGAGCGTTCAGAAAATTTTGGCCAGATTTTAGCAAATGTATCAGGAGAACATGAAGCGAAAGGAGGTACGCCCTGAATTTCATCGTCGAAGCCTTTCGAAGACGCTGCGCCTCTACGTCGAATAGTTCTCCGCCTTGGATTCTCTCTCCGAAGACGCTAACTTTATGCCACCTCTTTCGACATCATGTTCTCCTGTTACAATCTCAATTTTGGAGCGTTCAGAAAATTTTGGCCAGATTTTAGCAAATGTATCAGGAGAACATGAAGCGAAAGGAGGTACGCCCTGAATTTCATCGTCGAAGCCTTTCGAAGACGCTGCGCCTCTACGTCGAATAGTTCTCCACCTTGGATTCTCTCTCCGAAGACGCTAACATAGTGCCACCTCTTTCGACATCATGTTCTCCTGTTACAATCTCAATTTTGGAGCGTTCAGAAAATTTTGGCCAGATTTTGGAGCAATGTATTAGGAGAACATGAAACGAAAGGAGGTATCGCCTGAATTTCATCGCCGAAGGCCTTTCGAAAACTCTGCCCCTCTCCGATTTTCCTCGATTGTTACCGATTTCTCAGTCACCCTGTATAGTAGGGTATTTTTCACCCCTTAGGAAAGTACTCGGTACGTGAAAGCGCATCCAAATAGTATAATAAAAGTACCCTTTGATCGCCGATTTTCTTCGATCGTTACCGATTTCTCGGTCACCCTGTACAGTAGGGTATTTTTCACCCCTTAGGAAGGTACCCGGGACGCGAAACCGCGTCCAAAGAGTACAATGAATGTACCCTTTGATTGCCGATTTTCCTCGATCGTTGCCGATTTTTCAGTCACCCTGTATAGTAGGGTATTTTTCACCCCTTAGGAAAGTACTTGGGACGTGAAACCGCGTGCAAAGAGTACAATGAAAGTACCCTTTGATTGCCGATTTTCCTCAATTGTTGCCGATTTCTGAGTCACCCTGTATAGTAGGGTATTTTTCACCCCTTAGAAAAGTACTCGGGACGTAAAACCGCGTCCAAATAGTACAATGAAAGTACCCTTCGATTGCCGATTTTCCGCGATCATTGCCGATTTCTCTATCACCCTGTATAGTAGGGAATTTTTCACCCCTTATGAAAGTACTCGGGATGTGAAACCGCGTCCAAAGAGTACAATGAAAGTACCCTTTGATTGCCGATTTTCCGCGATCGTTGCCGATTTCTGAGTCACCCTGTATAGTAGGGTATTTTTCACCCCTTAGAAAAGTACTCGGGACGTGAAAGCGCATCCAAATAGTATAATAAAAGTACCCTTTGATCGCCGATTTTCCTCGATCGTTACCGATTTCTCGGTCACCCTGTACAGTAGGGTATTTTTCACCCCTTAGGAAGGTACCCGGGACGCGAAACCGCGTCCAAAGAGTACAATGAATGTACCCTTTGATTGCCGATTTTCCTCGATCGTTTCCGATTTTTCAGTCACCCTGTATAGTAGGGTATTTTTCACCCCTTCGGAAAGTACTTGGGACGTGAAACCGCGTGCAAAGAGTACAATGAAAGTACCCTTTGATTGCCGATTTTCCTCAATTGTTGCCGATTTCTGAGTCACCCTGTATAGTAGGGTATTTTTCACCCCTTAGAAAAGTACTCGGGACGTGAAACCGCGTCCAAATAGTACAATGAAAGTACCCTTCGATCGCCGATTTTCCGCGATCATTGCCGATTTCTCTATCACCCTGTATAGTAGGGAATTTTTCACCCCTTATGAAAGTACTCGGGATGTGAAACCGCGTCCAAAGAGTACAATGAAAGTACCCTTTGATTGCCGATTTTCCTCGATTGTTGCCGATTTCTGAGTCACCCTGTATAGTAGGGAATTTTTCACCCCTTATGAAAGTACTCGGGACGTGAAACCGCGTCCAAAGAGTACAATGAAAGTACCCTTTGATTGCCGATTTTCCGCGATCGTTGCCGATTTCTGAGTCACCCTGTATAGTAGGGTATTTTTCACCCCTTAGGAAAGTACTTGGGACGTGAAACCGCGTCCAAAGAGTACAATGAAAGTACCCTTTGATCGCCGATTTTCCGCGATCGTTGCCGATTTCTCTATCACCCTGTATTGTAGGGAATTTTTCACCCCTTATGAAAGTACTCGGGACGTGAAACCGCGTCCAAAGAGTACAATGAAAGTACCCTTTGATTGCCGATTTTAGTTCTCCGCCTTAGATTCTCTTTCCGAAGACGCTAACTTAGTGCCACCTCTTTCCACATCATGTTCTCCTGTTACAATCTCAATTTTGGAGCGTTCAGAAAATTTTGGCCAGATTTTAGCAAATGTATCAGGAGAACATGAAGCGAAAGGAGGTACGCCCTGAATTTCATCGTCGAAGCCTTTCGAAGACGCTGCGCCTCTACGTCAAATAGTTCTCCGCCTTAGATTCTCTCTCCGAAGACGCTAACATAGTGCCACCTCTTTCGACATCATGTTCTCCTGTTACAATCTCAATTTTGGAGCGTTTAGAAAATTTTGGCCAGATTTTAGCAAATGTATCAGGAGAACATGAAGCGAAAGGAGGTATCGCCTGAATTTCATCGTCGAAGGCCTTTCGAAGACGCTGCGCCTCTACGTCGAATAGTTCTCCGCCTTGGATTCTCTCTCCGAAGACGCTAACATAGTGCCACCTCTTTCGACATCATGTTCTCCTGTTACAATCTCAATTTTGGAGCGTTCAGAAAATTTTGGCCAGATTTTGGAGCAATGTATCAGGAGAACATGAAACGAAAGGAGGTATCGCCTGAATTTCATCGCCGAAGGCCTTTCGAAAACTCTGCCCCTCTCCGATTTTCCTCGATTGTTACCGATTTCTCAGTCACCCTGTATAGTAGGGTATTTTTCACCCCTTAGGAAAGTACTCGGTACGTGAAAGCGCATCCAAATAGTATAATAAAAGTACCCTTTGATCGCCGATTTTCTTCGATCGTTACCGATTTCTCGGTCACCCTGTACAGTAGGGTATTTTTCACCCCTTAGGAAGGTACCCGGGACGCGAAACCGCGTCCAAAGAGTACAATGAATGTACCCTTTGATCGCCGATTTTCCGCGATCGTTGCCGATTTCTGAGTCACCCTGTATAGTAGGGTATTTTTCACCCCTTAGAAAAGTACTCGGGACGTGAAAGCGCATCCAAATAGTATAATAAAAGTACCCTTTGATCGCCGATTTTCCTCGATCGTTACCGATTTCTCGGTCACCCTGTACAGTAGGGTATTTTTCACCCCTTAGGAAGGTACCCGGGACGCGAAACCGCGTCCAAAGAGTACAATGAATGTACCCTTTGATTGCCGATTTTCCTCGATCGTTTCCGATTTTTCAGTCACCCTGTATAGTAGGGTATTTTTCACCCCTTCGGAAAGTACTTGGGACGTGAAACCGCGTGCAAAGAGTACAATGAAAGTACCCTTTGATTGCCGATTTTCCTCAATTGTTGCCGATTTCTGAGTCACCCTGTATAGTAGGGTATTTTTCACCCCTTAGAAAAGTACTCGGGACGTGAAACCGCGTCCAAATAGTACAATGAAAGTACCCTTCGATCGCCGATTTTCCGCGATCATTGCCGATTTCTCTATCACCCTGTATAGTAGGGAATTTTTCACCCCTTATGAAAGTACTCGGGATGTGAAACCGCGTCCAAAGAGTACAATGAAAGTACCCTTTGATTGCCGATTTTCCTCGATTGTTGCCGATTTCTGAGTCACCCTGTATAGTAGGGAATTTTTCACCCCTTATGAAAGTACTCGGGACGTGAAACCGCGTCCAAAGAGTACAATGAAAGTACCCTTTGATTGCCGATTTTCCGCGATCGTTGCCGATTTCTGAGTCACCCTGTATAGTAGGGTATTTTTCACCCCTTAGGAAAGTACTTGGGACGTGAAACCGCGTCCAAAGAGTACAATGAAAGTACCCTTTGATCGCCGATTTTCCGCGATCGTTGCCGATTTCTCTATCACCCTGTATTGTAGGGAATTTTTCACCCCTTATGAAAGTACTCGGGACGTGAAACCGCGTCCAAAGAGTACAATGAAAGTACCCTTTGATTGCCGATTTTAGTTCTCCGCCTTAGATTCTCTTTCCGAAGACGCTAACTTAGTGCCACCTCTTTCCACATCATGTTCTCCTGTTACAATCTCAATTTTGGAGCGTTCAGAAAATTTTGGCCAGATTTTAGCAAATGTATCAGGAGAACATGAAGCGAAAGGAGGTACGCCCTGAATTTCATCGTCGAAGCCTTTCGAAGACGCTGCGCCTCTACGTCAAATAGTTCTCCGCCTTAGATTCTCTCTCCGAAGACGCTAACATAGTGCCACCTCTTTCGACATCATGTTCTCCTGTTACAATCTCAATTTTGGAGCGTTTAGAAAATTTTGGCCAGATTTTAGCAAATGTATCAGGAGAACATGAAGCGAAAGGAGGTATCGCCTGAATTTCATCGTCGAAGGCCTTTCGAAGACGCTGCGCCTCTACGTCGAATAGTTCTCCGCCTTGGATTCTCTCTCCGAAGACGCTAACATAGTGCCACCTCTTTCGACATCATGTTCTCCTGTTACAATCTCAATTTTGGAGCGTTCAGAAAATTTTGGCCAGATTTTGGAGCAATGTATCAGGAGAACATGAAACGAAAGGAGGTATCGCCTGAATTTCATCGCCGAAGGCCTTTCGAAAACTCTGCCCCTCTCCGATTTTCCTCGATTGTTACCGATTTCTCAGTCACCCTGTATAGTAGGGTATTTTTCACCCCTTAGGAAAGTACTCGGTACGTGAAAGCGCATCCAAATAGTATAATAAAAGTACCCTTTGATCGCCGATTTTCTTCGATCGTTACCGATTTCTCGGTCACCCTGTACAGTAGGGTATTTTTCACCCCTTAGGAAGGTACCCGGGACGCGAAACCGCGTCCAAAGAGTACAATGAATGTACCCTTTGATCGCCGATTTTCCGCGATCGTTGCCGATTTCTGAGTCACCCTGTATAGTAGGGTATTTTTCACCCCTTAGAAAAGTACTCGGGACGTGAAAGCGCATCCAAATAGTATAATAAAAGTACCCTTTGATCGCCGATTTTCCTCGATCGTTACCGATTTCTCGGTCACCCTGTACAGTAGGGTATTTTTCACCCCTTAGGAAGGTACCCGGGACGCGAAACCGCGTCCAAAGAGTACAATGAATGTACCCTTTGATTGCCGATTTTCCTCGATCGTTTCCGATTTTTCAGTCACCCTGTATAGTAGGGTATTTTTCACCCCTTCGGAAAGTACTTGGGACGTGAAACCGCGTGCAAAGAGTACAATGAAAGTACCCTTTGATTGCCGATTTTCCTCAATTGTTGCCGATTTCTGAGTCACCCTGTATAGTAGGGTATTTTTCACCCCTTAGAAAAGTACTCGGGACGTGAAACCGCGTCCAAATAGTACAATGAAAGTACCCTTCGATCGCCGATTTTCCGCGATCATTGCCGATTTCTCTATCACCCTGTATAGTAGGGAATTTTTCACCCCTTATGAAAGTACTCGGGATGTGAAACCGCGTCCAAAGAGTACAATGAAAGTACCCTTTGATTGCCGATTTTCCTCGATTGTTGCCGATTTCTGAGTCACCCTGTATAGTAGGGAATTTTTCACCCCTTATGAAAGTACTCGGGACGTGAAACCGCGTCCAAAGAGTACAATGAAAGTACCCTTTGATTGCCGATTTTCCGCGATCGTTGCCGATTTCTGAGTCACCCTGTATAGTAGGGTATTTTTCACCCCTTAGGAAAGTACTTGGGACGTGAAACCGCGTCCAAAGAGTACAATGAAAGTACCCTTTGATCGCCGATTTTCCGCGATCGTTGCCGATTTCTCTATCACCCTGTATTGTAGGGAATTTTTCACCCCTTATGAAAGTACTCGGGACGTGAAACCGCGTCCAAAGAGTACAATGAAAGTACCCTTTGATTGCCGATTTTAGTTCTCCGCCTTAGATTCTCTTTCCGAAGACGCTAACTTAGTGCCACCTCTTTCCACATCATGTTCTCCTGTTACAATCTCAATTTTGGAGCGTTCAGAAAATTTTGGCCAGATTTTAGCAAATGTATCAGGAGAACATGAAGCGAAAGGAGGTACGCCCTGAATTTCATCGTCGAAGCCTTTCGAAGACGCTGCGCCTCTACGTCAAATAGTTCTCCGCCTTAGATTCTCTCTCCGAAGACGCTAACATAGTGCCACCTCTTTCGACATCATGTTCTCCTGTTACAATCTCAATTTTGGAGCGTTTAGAAAATTTTGGCCAGATTTTAGCAAATGTATCAGGAGAACATGAAGCGAAAGGAGGTATCGCCTGAATTTCATCGTCGAAGGCCTTTCGAAGACGCTGCGCCTCTACGTCGAATAGTTCTCCGCCTTGGATTCTCTCTCCGAAGACGCTAACATAGTGCCACCTCTTTCGACATCATGTTCTCCTGTTACAATCTCAATTTTGGAGCGTTTAGAAAATTTTGGCCAGATTTTAGCAAATGTATCAGGAGAACATGAAGCGAAAGGAGGTATCGCCTGAATTTCATCGTCGAAGGCCTTTCGAAGACGCTGCGCCTCTACGTCGAATAGTTCTCCGCCTTGGATTCTCTCTCCGAAGACGCTAACATAGTGCCACCTCTTTCGACATCATGTTCCCCTGTTACAATCTCAATTTTGGAGCGTTTAGAAAATTTTGGCCAGATTTTAGCAAATGTATCAGGAGAACATGAAGCGAAAGGAGGTATCGCCTGAATTTCATCGTCGAAGGCCTTTCGAAGACGCTGCGCCTCTACGTCGAATAGTTCTCCGCCTTGGATTCTCTCTCCGAAGACGCTAACATAGTGCCACCTCTTTCGACATCATGTTCTCCTGTTACAAGCTTTAATTAGGAAATGGAAGTTATAGGGTACAGTTCTAAATTAAAAGATGCGGAGTTTCTCTAAATACATGTGTTTTATTAAAATACTCTGAATAATGTACAGTGATATATAATAATTCTATTGTCTAATTACTTAAGTTTAACTTCCAGTTAAGGTTAAGGTGTTTATTTTCTTTCAGGTTACATAAAATTCCTTACTAGATGGCACTTATATAGCCCAACGAACAATAATCTCATTCAACATCCCATTCTACATCCATTACTTATTTTAAACATCACATTGTTTTTAGTGTGCTATCCTATTTAGCTTATGATACATTACATGTAAATATATCTTATATTATTGCATATTACATTTAGCTTACGTGTACTTATATTTTTATATCTATGATTTAATATAATATAATCTAATATAGTACTCAGTCTTTTATTTTGAGTTTTCTCCTTTCGTCCGTTTGTTCCTTAAGAGCCCCTGTTTCGTCCTTTACCCGTGTTATGTTCCATTTACCTTAGCTTATCTATCAATCAAGCTAGCATGTAGTATACTTGAACCACTGTGCGATCGTAAGACCATAATCTCGCGAGTTCTCTTGGTTCTCTGTTCTCATTAAATATTCGCGGCAATCGTTACAGATTGCATCGGGCTGACAACAGAAAAGTGCAATAATAACAAGTCGCCGTATAGCGGGCGAGCGACGACTTGGCCGCCCGAAGCTATGGACAAAGCCCTCCACCTCCAGCCTCAGAACAGGAATTTTTCGATCAGTTAACGAGGCCGCGAAGAAAAGTGGAATTCCACTAACAACTTTACAGAAATACTGGCAGAGGGAAGGAAGCAAGCCATTAATGTAGCGATCTGACTCTGGATCAAATGCCGTGGGATCACCCAAGGATAAAGAAGGGGTCACCACCCTAGATAGTGATGCTTCAGAGATGGGCTAAGAATTTAATTTAAATAAAAAATTTATTTCTAATAAAAGACAAAAACCTTATCCGAGACTCGTCGAATAAAAATAACTTCGGGTTATTTTTATTCGAAGCGCCTCGAAATAACTTTTTTATTCGACGAGATTCATTCGACGGCTACGCATGATTTTCTTATTCGACGGGAATTCATTTTAAGCTTGAAATGATTTTCTCCGTTTCAGGCGTCTTTTATTTCAAAAGTTATTCGAAGTTAAAATAACTTTGGGCGAGCCTTTACATATTTATTTAACCTTCACTCTGTGCATTGTAAATTTTCCATGGTCTGTGCACGGGGGTCAATCTAACCCCATACATATTTTCATATATTTTGTAAAGTTTTTTATAAACATTGTCTCCAGCTTAATATTTATAGAAATATATAAAAGAAAAAGAAATGCAATATTGTATACAAAATAGGAGTCTTTTCGAAACTCTAGACAATAATTTGTACAAAAGTAGTATCTTTTAGTTCAGCGACCTTGCGCGGCTAAATTTCGTTGCCGGACTCTCGACCGCTCGACCGCTCGACTTACCTAAACAAATGCCGTCATCCAAACGGCAACGCATATCACGGAGGGCCCGAGGTGTCTCTGCCTGGGTGCCCGACTCAGATATTCCCACAAAGGAAAATATATAATATAAATTTTGATACAAAATGCATGAAAAAAATTTGTTGGCTTAAAACTATCGTAGATACATCATAGATAATATTTTTTCGATTTTTTTTTTAATAATGTGTGTGTAAAACCTTAGTTGAGGGAATCCTAGTTGCCTGGCATATTTATTAGGTGCAAAAACCTATTACATCCCATATTACAATGACTGGGGTCAATTTGACCCCTATGCACAGAGTGAAGGTTAATATAAATATGTAAAGAGATAAATACGCATGCGTGCAGTAACTGCATGCTTGATGTGTTAGAAGTGGGATAATTCTAGGGAATCCTGTGCGCCACCAACGCCACCAATGCACGCATTAACTGAAACGGAACGGCTTTCTCTGCAGTCTAGGCACTCAATGCGCGAAACGGAACAGACCCTAAATGATATTTGAAATTGCTAAATATCATTTAAGAAACATGGCGCTCCTTAACAAAAGTGATGTGTACAATTCCGCGCCGCTTTGGCAAAATGGACCGGTACCTGGTGCATTTTACAATTTCCCTGGAAGCTCTGCTCAATCCAACGTCGGAGGATTTCAAAGATCACAGTAAAATCTGTTATACATTCATCTGCTCTTTGAACCACTCTCAGAAAATTGCATGTCATGTTGCTTATTGTAGATATAAATTACGGAAAATTTAAGTAATTTTTATGCTCAAGTATCTTCAATAATGTAACGAGTCATTGAAATGTACAGATTGTTTGAACTAGGTTTATGTTTCGAATCATGCTATGAATTCTAACCTTAACTTGCTAGCATGCAATGGTAATGAGACAGTTTTAATCGTCTTCAACGCTTTGATTGAATCTCATTCAGTTTCCAAGTTAATTGTTTTATTCCATCGTAGGGCTCCTATGACGACGGGCACGTCTGTAGTTGGTATTCAATTTAAAGATGGTGTCCTCATAGCAGCAGACGTTCTTGGATCATACGGATCGTTAGCTCGATTCAGAAATCTTGAACGCGTGATGAAAGTCAATGACAACATTATCCTAGGAGCAGGAGGAGATTACGCAGATTATCAATGTCTTAAGAGCAATATTGAAAGAAAGATGTATGTCTCGTATATCTCGATCGTTCTTAGGTACAGATTCTCAATCTTCAATTTATAATATGAAATATGTTTTATAGTCTTGAAGAACAATGCCTGGACGATGGCTTGGTTTTAAAGCCGAAAGCCCTTCATTGCTGGTTAACTCGAGTACTGTATAATAGAAGATCCAGTTTCGATCCATTCTGGAATAATTTCATTATCGGTGGTATAGAGGACGATAAACTGTGAGTATTGTTTGTTCTTACAATTTTATGAATGTACATGTAACATTCGTTTAAATGTTTTGTACAGGTTTCTGGGTACTGTGGATAAACTTGGTACAGCTTACAGCGACCCAGTAATCGCATCCGGATATGGTGCTTACATGGCAACGCCTATTCTCAGAAAGGCTTACGCGGAAAACAAAGAAATGAGTAAGGAGCAAGCGATAGATCTCATATACAAAGTGATGCAAGTTCTTTACTACAGAGATGCGCGATCTTTCCCGAAAGTAAGTTGTCTTTTGTTAAAACTTGATGATGCACAGTTGGAGAGAAATCATTTTCAATGTTTTTAGTATCAACTGGGCATAATCACAAAAGACGGAGGTGTTGAGATACAAGGACCGTTAACTCTGGATGGTTACTGGGGACCCGCTGTCATGTAAAGATGAATATAAAAATTTTTATAATAAAAATATTTACCACATAAACCTACCGAAAGAAGCGTTGTTATTTAACATTTCGTAAATATAGTTTATTTTGGGGAGAAGAGACAGTAGATTTCATAGTAGCTCGGAGGAGAAGTAGGGTAACAATTCAAAGTAATTCAACAAACTTAACGAGTCAATACATCACAGCCAGCATCGGTAATTAAAATTGTATGCTCAACCTGAGCGGTTCGTGAATCATCAACTGTGACAGCTGTCCATCCATCGTTTAAAATTTCGATTTCCATGCTGCCTTGGCTTAAAATTGGTTCGATGGTAAATGTCATTCCCGGCAGCATCTTTCCAGCAATGTTGTTTGCTGACAATAACAAAACACGTAACATCACATTCCCTTCATAAATGTAACATCGCTTCATAAACCTACCATAATGTAGAATGTCAGGCGGTCCATGGAAGTAAGTACCTATACCATGCCCCGCAAACACTGGAATTACATTATATCCATTGTTCCTTGCCATCTCCTCGACGATACTTCCTAGAAATAAATTGGAAATATATAAATGTTATGCCTTACTAATTATGCTTGAATTATTACGATTACCTATGCTGCTGAAATTTTCATTTGGTTTACAGATATCAATTGCGCTTTTCAGGCATAACTCTGTCATGCTTATTAGCCGTTTAGCTTCGCCGTCGCACTCATCTACTTCAAACATCTTTGAGCAATCTCCATGATATCCATTTAGATATACCTTAAGCATAGAAAACAGGCTCACAAATTCAGAGAAAAGTATTATGCTCGAAGGACTTGCCGCTACTCACCGTTACATCGATGTTGATCAGGTCTCCTTCCTGTAGAGGCCGACTGTCTGGAATACCGTGGCACGCGACATTGTTGATACTAGTGCATATCGATTTTGGGAAACCCTGGTAATTAAGCGGGCTGGGATAAGCTCCATTGTTTATAATCATCTCGTGCGCCAGTGTGTCCAATTGGTCTGTTGTCACACCAGGCTGAAACGAAATCCGTTAGTACAACAAACTAGTCGATCGAATTTTATATCGAAGGCATGCTACGTACCTTGACGTGCGGCTTCATATGATTCAACACTTGTCTAGCAAAATTACAACTGTCCCTCATGCATTGTACTTGATTTTTATCTTTAATTTCAGGTTTCCTCGGTCGTTCTCTAGGTACAGCTGATTGACTGTAAGAAGGTTGGGGAATATACGATGGAACTTTCCTAATCTCCGAAACTGTCCATGGTTTGATAATTTCATACTTTCCAGAGGAATTATTTACCGGCTTACATGTCGATATCTAATAAAATTAACACAATGGTTAGACGAACAATCGTACACGGGAAAAAAACCATTTCCATCGAAACGAACGTACGTTCGGTTTTCTTCTAAAAAAATTTCTGATGAACATTTTCTAGAGATATTATGTTTAAATATTATATTTCTCCTTGATCCCAATTCGCTCGAGTATAACCAATTTACAATTCCGCATCCGTCATGACGCCAGTAGAGAAATCTTTATCCTTTTCTCGCAGGTAGACCTGTCATAATAATTTTCATTCTGGAAACCGAATTCTAAAATGATAGACACAAGGTTATACCTACTTAGGTGGACTTTTAAATTTACAAACCATTGACGAGTGACGTCACGGCCGCATGTGCTATATGTATATAGGTAGTGTAGGTACGCATGGATCAGCTGATGCGCACGGCACGGTATCGTCATTCGTCGGTATCCGATTCCGACGAGTGAAGACTGAAGAGTATGAACGTCATGAAATCGTTCCGCGAAGCGTTGTTAAACGCGAAGAACGTGCTGATACTAACAGGTAGCGGCATATCCGCGGAATCTGGCATCCCCACGTTCAGAGGCGCCGGTGGCTTTTGGAGAAAATATCAGGCGCAACATCTGGCGACTCCGGAAGCGTTTGCAGCAAACCCATCTTTAGTGTGGGAATTTTACGAGTACCGCAGAAGAGTAGCGAGCGAAGCTAAACCCAATAAAGTAATCAGACAGTTGGCTCTTTCTATCTCTTGTCCGTATAATACTGTTACAGTATTTCCGGTGTTTCCAGGCTCACGAAGCAATAGCGGCGTTTCAAAAGCGTGCGAAGAAAGAAGGTAAAACCGTTACTATCGTAACGCAAAACATCGACGACCTTCATCAAAGGGCCGGAGCAAAAGATGTACTGGAGCTTCACGGTTCGCTTTACAAAACCTGTTGCACTGTATGCCACGAGGTTGCCATAAATAAAAAGATCCCGATATGCCCTGCGTTAGAAGGAAAAGGGTGAGCTAGAGTTTCAGAGGACTATTGCATAGGCCATAGATCATATGACGAATATGAATCAAGTACGAATACAAGCATGTGCAGATCTCCAGATCCGAACATTATGGTTTCCGATATTCCGAAAGATGATTTACCCAGCTGTCAAAAAGATGGCTGCAAAGGGTTGCTGAGACCTCACATCGTATGGTTTGGTGAAATTTTGGAAGAGCGTGTGATTAAGGAGGCTTGTAAGTATGCGCATAGATATATCGATAAAAATTTCTCTTTAAAAATAAAATAAGTATATTTCTCGTTTTATTTTAAACTACTAGATGCTGCTGTTGAAAACTGTGACGCTTGCTTAGTCATCGGCACGTCCTCTGTGGTATATCCAGCGGCAATGTTTGCGCCACAAGTAGCGCTGCGCGGCGTTCCCGTTGCTGAATTTAACTTGGAAACAACTACCGCTACGAGACATTTTACGTAAGTTACATATATTTATAATTATTCCACATGCGTCATGGATAAACCAGTAATAGTTATGTAAAAGACTTTGTAAAAAGATATTAAAACATGCGATAATATCTGGAAGCATACAACGGTGACATGTTTACGTCACGTTTGGTACAGTCATTCTCAAGTATTAAACACTTATATTGCTTTCTTCGATCTCTTTGCACCGTGTTTGTCTGCAACAGAATAAACATTTTCATTACATTATGTTGAAGGTATCATTTCCAAGGTCCCTGTACTACTACAGTAACGGAAGCTTTGGAAGCCTTGGAAGCTTTGGAAGCTTAAGTCTGTACGAAATCAGAGGCGGATACTTGGACGAACATTTAACATGGTCTACTTGAGGGGCATGAAACAAAATATTTACCTTGTACTAAACATACTTCGGTATTGAGTCCAAGTTGACTTAAGTATTGCAACCATAAGCGTTGCTTTGTCGAAAGGGTGTCTTTAGGGCCTTTTACCTCTACAATTTTATGCTGTAACGAACGATACACGCTGAACAGTTAACAAAAATGTACATGTATTATAGATAAATTTTGAACGAAACAAAATTCTTTTCAGTATCACTATACACGAGTACCCACCTTTTTAGTATGAAAATTCCACACAATTAAATCAGGAAAGCCAGACTTCCAGAGCCTATAATTGTCAATGAGTCGTTTACAAATCCCTGTGACACCTTGAGCTCCCAAACAGTGAACAATCTCCTGCGAGCGAAAATTATTTCTTGCTTTAAATATTGTTGCATACGGTAATAGTGTGATTTGTGAAGAATACTTATAGAATTTCCAAAGGAGTATATACTTTTAACTGTACACTGCTCGTCAGCAAATCTGATGGCATTAAAGACTGGTACCGACTGTATTGTTTAAATCTCTCTTCCATTATGTTGCTTAACGATTCTGATCCGAGGTCGTTGATAATCTCAAGTTTCATGTCTATTTTTTCTTTTCTATTTTCATAGAATTGTCCTGTGAACAAATCTTCTGGGGCAGATTGATACTGTGTTACAAATGCACCAGGAATATTTATATCGTAGAGTTCGTCCCAGAACAAAGTGGCAAACAGAAGAATTGGTAATCTGCCCTCACAATGTAATCCATTACGAAACTCTCCCTCGCAATAGTGATACAGTGCGAGACTTTCTACTGACCCGTAACTCTGACTGTTATTGTTAGATTCGATACGCCAAGTGCTCTTGTTCCCTGCAGTATTCCTAATAAATAAATAAATTTAACACTAAATATTTTAGCTTTCTATTAAATTATAACTCATTACTTAAGTTTTGTATTAACATAGACGGAAAATAAGCTTACCCAGGCATTAGCAAAGCATCTATAGTGTTGGATGCAGCCTCGTGCATTGGCATTTCATAAATATGATCATTTAATACTGTGCTAATTTCCATTTTGGTATACGATTTTACCCCAGTTTTCTTTTTAAGAAGTTTCTTTGCCCTTTCTATGAGGTCTACTTTATCAACCTGCGTCAACTTTCCTGTCTTTAAGGCCTGCTTTGTTATTAATGCACTAGCTTCCGCATCTTTAAAATGGAACATTTTAATAAGCGCTAGTTCATTGTACCACTTTCCCTTTCTTGTATGCATATGACAATCTTGTTCTAATAAGAAACTTAACGCTTCTGCAGCTCGATTTTTATCTTTGTCTTTTTTAAACGCATCTATGGACTGTGAAAGTATTTTTAACCATATGTATCCAGGCATAAAACGTCGTACGTGCATGGGGAGTGCAGAATTTTTCAATCTGAAAAATACAAGTTTCCATCGCATTTAGTATTAGAAATTTCGTTTGAACAGATGATCAGTGTCTCAGTATCTTTTAAATTACCTTAACGATTCACCTTTCAATACATCTGGTAGTTTATCCATAGCCAGATTTCCATACTCTCTCACCTTTTCCCAATTTTTCTTCTCAATAAATTGCAATGTTGCGGACAACATCGATTTAACTCCGATGTAACTGTAAGTACAAACAAAGTAAATCAGGGCCAAATACTTGCTTCGCTCTAATGCCAGCATTATAGCTCTGTACTGATAAGGTACGGGAAACTTACGTTATTAGATGTAATTGGCAAGAAAATATTGGAAAACGATTTGCAGGAGTTTTGGGGTATATTATGTTCTCTTGATAAACATCAAATAGTTCGTACAATATATCTGCCATACTTTCTTGGGGATCTCGATTTGGTATTAATAAGGTCAGTATCCTCTCAACGATGTGCCATGTTCTGTCAGTTATTCGTACACAATAATCCAATATGTTAAAAATATTCGTGTATAAAACACTCTGTGGAGTTCTTATTCCAAGAAACAAAGATTTCTTCTTTGATAATTTAATTAGACCTGCTATCAACTCCTCCTTTCTTCCGTTAGGACGTGTCTTCATATTCCGACAAAGTCGTTGAAGTTCGTCAACTTGCAGTAAATCAAGTAGACTAGATAAATTTTCATTTTTGGTATCGAATGTGCAAATAGATCGTGAAGCAAGGATTTCAAAGGCGTCCCGTAAATCTGAATCTATTTCTGGATAATCTATGCCACTCTTCCGGTACAATGTATTTTTCCTCCTTATCATACGTGCTAATAGCATTTGAGCTTTTCTGGGAAGCGTAACGATGGAATAGATAAAGTCCAATTCGTCTTCGTTAAAGTAACCACAATTAACAGGATTAGAGAGAACAGTAAAAATTGTAGCGAGCAGTACTTGTGACTTTAAATCATTGGTGTAAGTTATCTCGTTCAGTTCGTACTTGGTCAGAGCCTTGGTATTCAAGGGACTGTACTGAAAAACAAATGTACCTTTAAAATATATTTCGTCTAAATCAAACTTATTTGGCAGTATAGCACCTTGCTTTGCTAAATTCATATACTCAATTGCTTCCTTCACGACTTCGGTATCTACAATGGGACGAAAAAGTTTCTTTACTGCATCATTTCTCGGTGACTTAGCAGAAGCTACTTTCGGAGAAAAATTTGATTTCTTCGACGCGGAAGTAGCATTAGAGTCTGCCGGCAAAAAGGCACTTCTATCTGGAGCTCTTAGCTTTTTAGTTGGCGTTTCTTTTAAATGAATACTTGAAGAACTTCCTTCTTCTATCTCCCCCTTTACTGTTCCTTCTAACTGCGTAATACTTGAAGGATTTGCTAATTTATTTTTTGGTGTCATTGAGTACGTTTCATTGTTATTTAATGTCTCATTAAGTGGACATGATTCGTGTTTAATACCAGCCACTGGTTTCGATGATCCTTTCAAGTAATCATCTTTACGCAGTAACAACTCATTATTTTCTTCCACATCGACCACTTCGATGTTACGCGTCCTACCGAGCGTCTGATATACAACTGTACATTCTGGCATTGTGTCAGATTGTACGCTGTACTGTGAGAATGAAATGTTTCGCCTTCCATTATTAAATTTCTTCCTCTACAAAACAGTATAATCATGTGTGCTATGTAAGAAATATTTTCAAAAGGAGACCACAGATTGATGGCAGAACAGAAATAACTTACGTTCCTCGAATAAGGCTTACTCTTTGCTTCAGCATTCTTTTTAATATTGCTCACGACATTTGACGTTCGCTTGCTGATGGTTGATTTATAATATTGGTCAATTCGCATTTGTTGCGGCATTCTACCATCCTACTGTTTACTAGTTTACTAGCATACTGTGCAACTTACTTTCATTATCTTGTCTTAGTCGCGTATTCTGTCTAAAGGGAGAATGTACATTGTTGAACGATATCTGATCTGATTGATCTGATTCTGATTAGATCCGATTCATAGTTCAGACGAGCGATGTGCCGCGCCGTTGCGATCTCGCACCGAGTCATATATGTATATATATATATATATCGCACGACGCCGCATTGCTCGTCCTATAAGATAATGAATCGAGCTTTAGTTCACGGGTACTACCACGGCCATGGACCATGGTACTATCATAATCTTAAAAGTATAAAACTTTAAAAACGAAAAACATTTTTACTAATAATAATAATAAGGATAAAGGGATGTTAATCGATTTTTTTTTTTTAAATAGTTGGTAGCACTGGAGGTTAGATAAACATAACCTACAAATAAAATGGAACACGTTACCTTATTTAAAGGAATGTACATGTTAAAATATAACTTGAATATGAATATAAATAGAAATAAACATTATTTATGAAATTCTGTAGAAATTACAGATACGAATTTTTCGTATTGACGAGAAGCATAAAATATAAGATAAATCTTACTGGTTCCAAAAACTCGAATCACATGTAAATAATATATAAAGAAAGTTCGATTTATCTGAATATTTCGATTATATCACTTAATGCACAAGGCACCCTTGTAATTAACTATATAAGTTCCATACCTAAAAATTAGTTGTTGGTTTTGCTAGGTAGGATATCCTAAAAAAAGAATTATTTTTACGCGATGTAAACGGAATTTATTTTCAGAAGAAATATCCGCTTTCTTAAATTCTTCTTCGTCCAGTCTATACTCATTGCGAATGTTTTCTTGTTAACAGTTGTATGTTCTAAATGTAATTACAAACCATCCCTTTGAAAACAGATGTATCACTTTGCAGGAAATAAAAAACCTGAAAGTCTGTCTGCCGTACATAGCACAGAAGATGTACATCGTAGTACATAAACAGAAATAGCAAATGAGACAAGCGAAATGTAAATGTTGATCTATTAATAATATAAATTACGCTGAGAACGTTTTACGCATAATAACTTCTGTCCTGACGTACTAACTTTTTTCCCCACATATGTATGTATATATATGTACAATGATCGGATTGTTTATAGTTCTGCCAATTTGTCAGAGTTATATAATTAGAATACATTTAATAGTCAAATTGCAACCCGTAGATTGACATATATACATTCAATTAGTTACATTATCTAGTAGATTCAAATGTTAATCACATTAATTACGGATATTAATACTAAACAATAGTCGAGTTTAGATTTCTATATGTAATTTGTAGGGAATATAAAACTCATCTACCTGATAACATCTCTACTCTTCTAACGATACGGAAATGTAAATAAACACAAGTCGCAAATTTCTATGCGATTGCCCGAAATGTATTTGCAGCTGACGAAACGGTTTCTGTGTTGTTATTGTTAATAATTGTAGAAAGCGTGTAGTAAGAAGCTATAAGCATGAGTCGTCAGAGAAGCGAAAAAATTGAAGAATGTAATCATCAGATCTTTAACGGTTTCTCGCAAACAATAAATATAATTTACGCTTTAATTTATGTGTGTATATATATATATCGGATAATATTTTATTTAGACCAAATTAAATTTGATACATGCATTTAGTGAAAGGTGTTATCAGGGGACGAGAGAGTAGATGATGCTTGCATCGAAGAACAAATTAAAGGGCATCTAGATCAAACATTCTAGTATACACATAGAACTTGATATCTTCCCCTTGCTATAGTTCTCCAGCCACACAATCTCGAGAAAAATTCTCTATACTCTCGCCAAACTTTCCGTTCGAATCAGAGCTTTGGTTGGAGCGTTTTTCAAATTAAATCTTCCTGTCGCACAGCGACATAGAAGTCCTACTGTATTCACAGAATAAAATACACGTATAATAGATACACCGCATTTCGACACTTGCCGATATTATCGTAAAAGTTTTTAACACTCAGAACTTGTTTAAAGAGCCTCACGTTAAACATTATATCTGCAAGCTCACTCTTTTTCTGAATAATCCTTCCCTTTACACGAAACGATATAATAGGTCTCGTTCGATCGCTCTAAATGGTTGCATTGATCCGGCTTACTCCTACTTACACGATACAGTATTGTTTTCCGCGAATGCAACAAATTAGGTAAACACGAAGTCTCACGATCCAATTCGACCGAATTATACATTACTATGCCTCTTATATTGTTTAAATTTTCATAAATAAAAGGAGAGAGGGAGGGGGAGAGAGAGAGAGGGAAGAATCTGTGAATATTTCTTGCTAACACTGTGACACACAGTTGCTACCGTTTCAATTTCCGCTGAATAGATTCGTTGCAAATAATGACATCGGTCTCTATGTCGGTGGAATTTCGTGTTTGCCAAATCAGAAAATGTAAAGCGAACTCAGTCTTTGGTTGGAGCGATCAAACCTTGAGGATTTTCGACGTTTTATTTGTAAAGTGGCTATTGGGTCAATATTTTTAACATTAATAAATTTTATATAAAAATCCATGTACCACTATATTTCGTTTAAAGCGTTCCAACTAAAATAAACAAATGGTTTTTACAAGTACATTGTTGGAAATTTTCTTTTCCGCACAATATCGCTCGTCTTTCTCAAAATCATACGGCGGAAGATTCTATCTGTCAACTGGATTGATATAAAATTCAATCCCATCTAGGAGAAATTACGAGAAGCAAATTACTGAAATCGCGAGATGCGCCAGTACGATTAAAGGGAATGAGAGAAATCACTACTTCGCGTCTTAAAGTGAATTTTGAGAAAAACGAGGGAAATAATCAGATATCTAAAGTATGTACAAATGTGGCAGAAATTAGATTTCACAAAATGTTATATAATATACAGGCGAGTGAAGTTTCTTAACAAAATAATAAGTCCTATCCAGGATAAAATTTCTTTATTACTCCTCCTCTAAAATCGTCCCGAATTCATAAATTTTCATACACATCGCTGTGCGCCTACCACAACAACATTAATTACAGTTATTTTTTAGTTAATTACCTAAAAGTAAGAGATACAATAAGCGTAATTATTTTTATATTTACAATATATCTTTTTTTTGTTTGTTTCTTATTATGATTTCATGAAGTCTCCCTAGAATTTGCAACATTTGCACCATTACATTTTTTTGTTTATTAATTATTTCTCTCTTGATCTCGCGTTACGGCTCGCGAAAGAACTTTCTTATTGCACGCTTGGAAACAATTTCTGTGCATTAAGCCCGGAAAATCAACGACTATCTGAAACAACGTTTTCGCCGTGGCCATTTACGTTAGGGCTAAATTAGAAACCTTCAGTCCGAATGGCTAGGATTATTCATCTCGATCAGTGCCTATAAATTTTCAGATTACAAATCACATAAATGAATCGGACCTCTCCTAAATGACAATAGAAATTATGTGACGGATACTCTTGAATTTCGTCAGTCCCCGAACTCGTGTATTCGACAGCCTACCTATCGTGGATCACTATTACTATCTGTTTTTACATGCATCTCTTCTATCAGCCACACAGAGATATGAGATGTGTGATCGTGTGCTAAAGAAAACTCCGCCCGAATCCAAGTCCACCGTTTCGTCCCCTCCTTGTTGTTATTTCCGAATGAAAATATATCCTCGATATTGTCGATTACGTTTTATAAACTTAGTTTCCCGTTTGCTCCGTACGCTTTAAATGTTTTAACGTTATACACCTCGATAGTCACGTGAAAAGGGAGACAGTAATAATATAGAAAGACTAAGAGGAAGAGAATAACGAGCGCGTAAATGGGCGCAGATCCAGTAACTATTCGCATGTTGGTCTCTTTTGGAAATAATCAAATTTTTCATCAGCGAAATCATGTAGCGAAGCATATGGATTATGTACGAGTAAGTGCCAAAATACCTTAATCTCGGTTTCCTTGTAGCTATACCAGTAGAGTTTAAGATCTATTCGACTACGATAAATCATAGATTGATAAACAACGGAACGAGTCTTATTTTTATGGCAATAGTACTCTCTGACGTGGTATTATGTATTTGTTCTATGCGGGGGCCTAATAATCGTTTAGTTCAAGCTTAAACATAGACTTAGCTATTGTTCTAAGATTTATGTGATTTATCCATTTTTTTTTTTGTTGCTGTTGCAATGAATTCTACTGGTATGAATAAAAATCTGTAATACAAGTCCTTTCCCCGAAGTACTGTTATCGGAACCCTGCGGCAAAATGGTTAAAAAAAAAAAGAGAGAAAAAAAGAAGAATAAAATTAACGGTACGTTGTTCTGCGGTCTATTCGTTTCCTGTACAAAATTAAGAGTTAGAATGATTTAGTGGTGGATCACGAGAAAACGATTAATTCTTTCATATCTTGTATGGCAAACGAATTCATTAATGATTTTCTTTGTATTTCCATAGCTCGCAATTACTAACGTGAAAGACACAAGAATTTGTTACGCACTCCTTGTAAACATTATAAATCCTAACGTAGTGTCATGAACTCGTCGCTTTGTAATATTAGGTTTTCTTTTTCTTTCTTACGATACAAGCTTCCCAAACGCAACATTAGGATCTAAATTTATATGTTACACTCGCACACAGTGGATGATTCGTTACACGTTAACAGCGCAGAAATGCATCGTTCGGCAATCGACGAAATAATCAAAAACTTTCTTTATTATTTGAGTAACTTTAATGCTAATTCAAGAATAATTATTGTTAACAATAGTTTCATTGTTTCACAGCCTGGAAGCCTTTAACATATTACACTACTCTGTAAGGAAATAAATTCAATATCTTACTATATTTAAACCGAATCTATATACAGTAATGAAATAATCATACAAGTCCATAGCAAGTCAAATCATTCTACTCTGAGTTCATTGTGATCCGCGATATGACGTAATTATTAACGATATTTATAAAAGATTTACTGTACAGTTCCCCGCAGGAAGCGGCTGCTCTACGTTTTCCGGCATTCTTCATCTTTTAAATAAAATTTACAATCGCGAACGCACACGTAGAAGTATTCCCTTCGAAAGCTTAGACTCTGTATTGCAAAGAAGAAAGTTTTCTGCTACGTATCCGTCATCGCTTGTCCGCACCGTCTTCCTTGTACATATGATCACCAAATGAAATCATACGGGAGTTTCGAGAATTTAAAAAAGAAAAAGAGAAAAATAATTAATGCTGTGTCTGAGAAAGCTTGTGGTACGATTGCAACAACAATCAGGCATCATAGATGTTCCTTTAGTGCTAATTGCGTATGAGTAAAAGAAATACAATGAGAGAGGAGTTTCCGCCAGATTCTCGGCATCCCGAAATCGAGCTAGAATTTTGTCAAGCATAAAAGTTCCCTTGCGCTGAACAGAAATTATTCTTTCAAAAGAGAACAGAGGGGTGCGCGAGCGATGCTAATTCGATGTTTACACTTTCTGTTACAATTCTTACAATTTGCATGGAGAAATAAAAGGAGAAGAGTAATGTTGACCAAGAAGCTGGTACTGATGTGTGTGTAATGTACGTAAAAAATAAACTATCCCTTCTTTCCTGTAAAGGTTCAATCAATGAGACACTGTGGATTGTGCCAAGTAATCACGGTTGTTCAATGAGCAAGGAAATAAACGACTTTTAGAAAAACGAATTAGAGCATGACACTTTTGTAATTATCAAAAACGACTTGGTACTTGTAATGGAATCGACACTATTCTATCGTCATCGCCGCAACCAGGCAACTGATCAGAGCATTTCTGCAATCGAATCTATAGCCGTACCGCATTTCGCATTTAACGAGCACGTAGTACATGTCCAGTCCCCAAAGTCAGGCAGACATAGGCAAGGTAAAGTTAGCGAAGCCCCCAGTGACGTATTGGCGGCAACAGGGGTGCCGATAGCAGGCATCATGTCACTTCCATTGCTAATGAATTTGTTTTGTTTGCCCGTACAAGCTGCTGCTGCTGCGGCTTACCATCGCAAGCCGCGCTTTCCACTCCATCCACCTCCATATCCAAACTTTCACTATAATCAAATGTGCGACTTTTACTAGAATGATATTTTCAAAGAGGCGATCAATAAAATCATCTTCCGGAAGATACTATAAATACGAATTGGTATTTTTTTTTTTTTTTTTTACAATTTCTGTACAATTAAAAGTCTGCGAACAAGTAGCAGTGTGTGAAATAAGACGCTTAAAATTACAGTCTTGGCAATGCAGACAGATAAGATGCTCGTATTGAAATGAACAAGACGCAGGAAGGCTTTTATTTTATTCCCTCCACTCTTCCCGGCAACATTACCACAAACCAAGATGATAATTTCAAGTGCTTGGCTCTCTGCATTATCGAACAATGTAATATGGTATGTTAATTAGTCCACGTGGCATTGCACTTACCTATTACTATTAAGCGTAATTTCCCCGGACGTTGGGATTTGTTGCGCCTGACTTTGCGTCTGTTGTTGCTGCCTCGCAAGACTCGCCAATTTGCTCTGCGCGATCAAGCCAGGTAGCAGATTGGACGGCGGATGTTTTTGCGGCAAAACTATCGTCGACTGATTATTCACCACGTGAGTGTTATTCGAAATGTTGTTAGAGTTGTTTATGTGAGGCAACGGGCCATTCTGATGGCCGTTGCCGAAGTTTGTTATCGTCCCACTGGTCGCGGTACTCGCACTGAACACTCTTACTCCAGCACTACCACTGCCGCAGCTGCTGCCGTTCCTATTATTTGTTGGACTAGTCAAGGACTTGGATAGAATGGAGGCAGCACTGCTGTTGTTTGGCAATTGTCTATGCTGTTGCTTTGACTGGTGGTTGGACTGCGCCTCAGTAGCAGCAGTTGCGCATTGCGTGGACACCGTACTCGATGCTGTCGCTTGATTGCTCGGACACGAGAAAGACGACGGTACCGTAGAACTTGTCCAAGTATTTACAACACTAGAACCACTACCACTGCACTGAGGCCGGCCCTGCTGCGTCGCAGGCTGTGCGAAAAGGCTGCTGGGTAGCGGCGTCACAACGAAATGCGAGCTGCCCAGCTCGTCTGTCCGCGAGTCGCTAGAGTTATTGTCCGACAGGCCACTACTAACGCACGCACTACTGGTGGTGATACTCGCCACGGCAAGGTCGAAGTCCGACAGAGCGTCCACCGAGAAGTAATCCGCGATATTGAATTCTGACGTGAAAGGTGGGTCGTCTCCCGCACGCTCGGGCTCCACTTCTACGCAGATGGATGTCGCCTCGGCTGGGAACGGGTACGGAAGCGGCTTCGCTGGGGATAACGCTGGCTCTTCATCCGAGTCTGTGTCACTGCTCTCTTCGCTTGGACTATGCACCGGCACAGGTGGAGTCTTTGGTCGGAAGTGTAGCCTGCGTTACACACGGAAAAGTACGCTTAGTAAATTCATCTTATTCCAGGACGATCTGCCGCCCGTTCCACCTACCACTCATTTTTCACGGGCGTTGTTGCCGTGGCAGTTGCATCCGACTCCACTGACTCCTCTTTTGCTTGATGTATCGTGAAGTCCAGAGAAGACCACATGTCGTCCATGTTGGTTGAACAACGATCCAGTATCACTCTAAAAACGTGCCACGTCCAATAAGATTATTCAGAACTTTCATGCCCATAAAGCATGTGAAAGCCCAATGCGGCGGGTGTGTCATACCTGCCACCCCGACCGATCCGTCGCCGTGCAAAACCAATGCACCTTGGCAGTGGTTTGCTGATGCTGGTCAGCGCGAACCTATACTTCTTATCGGCCAAGCCCCCCTCGCCTTTATCACACCAAGGCCAATTTCCAAACCCACCTGATACAGGCTGCAAAGAGAAAAGCTCTATATCTACAATCCTGAAAAAAAGAACTTTAAGGCTATTTCCACACTTTTACGGTAGCTCATGACGATTTTCAGTGACACCCATAGAACAGAGAAACATCCTCCTTCGTATAGATCCGCGGCAGAGTTTAGTTGGCGATCTCTTTCTCTCTTTCTCTCTCTCTCTCTCTCTCTCTCTCTCTCTCTCTCTCTCTCTCTTTTCTCACAAAAATGTACACAGGAAACTGGTAAATTCGCACGAATGTAACAGCACTCACTGGTAGATAATTGCTATTTCTATTCCGTCGGAAAGCGAATTGACCCTCGTCAGTGGTATCTTCGTCGTCCCGATCCGAGGGAACCGAGGGCTGAGAATGTGATGGAAGCGGACTGTCTTCGTCTGAGCTCATTAGCGGGTCCAGCCCGCCTCCAAGAACACCAGGCCGACTTCCCCGACCGCCTCCGCTACCTGTCCCACCACGTACACCGTTATCGTCCAAACTTCCGCCCCTGCTGTCAGTTTTATGTTTCCGTTTCTTGTACTGTCTTTTTTCTTTCCTAGGTACTACTTCGTCCTAATTAAGATAATCAAACGTTCAATGTATCGTCGCAATGATCGCAACAATTTCCTAACAGCTCGAAGAATACTCACTTTACTACTGACTTTATTCGCCCAATTCTGATGAACGCCAAATTGATTTGTGAACAGTGGTGCAAAAGCTGGCCTCGGTGTCTTCAGCGCCGATACTTCCGCCAGTATTTGCCCATTAAAGTCTTGTGCCTGATATCTACGGATAATTTTCAATTGGATAAAGTTCTAAAAGTGTTTGTGCCGCAAAAGACGAAGAGACTATGCCAAAATAGGAGCTTTCTCGAACCTTTTCTCGTAGACTTCAATCGTAAGGTGTAAGTGTTCCCGCTTGGTTTTCTCTCTTCGTTTCACCATTTCGAGAAGGGTAACAGCTCTACTAAGATCTCTACGTAGTTTCAGCATTTTCTCGTAACTAGTTTCGTCGTTCTTACGATTTTTACGCGTTTGCATTTTTTCTGTTCTACGTCTAAACGCTAAATAAGGATTATTGGCAGCTGAACCAAACCGATGCTCCGTTTTCACTGTTAATAAAAGTGGGTGTTGCTGTAACAAAAACAGAAAAAGAGTACAATTAAATCACCACGGTGGTATTGATAGAATGGCATTCCTAATGAACATTCCTAGTGTCACCTTTACACAAAACGATTCTCGCTATCCGTTTAAATGTAAGCACATTTCTTGCTACAACACGCGGAAACTTACCGTCTTCAGACGTTTATTCAACCAGTAATCAAAAACAGCAATAATTAAATCATCGTCCTCTTTCAGAAGCGCTTTAGCTTCGTTAAGGGTGACTACAGTTTGCCCCGAACTTTTCTCCAAACGATCCATCATCTCTTCGAACTGAAGTGGAGTTAAGTCCATTTTGCGGCTTTGTACTGCAACCCACTTTTCATCTTCCGAATCCATGTCGTAATCCGGAATATCTTGCTCCATCGCAAAGGCTACGCGCGGATACAGAATACAATTATTAAACAGCCCCGAACGCGATTACAGTTAACGCGTATAACCCAGATGAATTTCTATGCCATCTTTACTTACGTTGCATGTGAATGAGTTGACGCGGCAGCTTATAATCTGCTGGATATATCTTATCATAAGCTTCCGCGTCTGCCAAGTCGGTTACTTCAGGGGTAGGAATGATTAGACCCGTACATATTGCTCTTTGCAAGTGATGTTCCTGTACAAAGAAATCCTGTGATAGAATGTAACGTGCCCAACGTACATAAAGTAAAACTACATAAACCGCGCATGGTACTGCCGAAGCAACGGACAAACTTCAGCGAGCATGAAAGTTTGAAAGTGTGCGTCGAGCAACAACATTGGGACATGGACTTTTGATCCTGTTGCTGCTTCGAAACCAGAGGCTGACAGCTGTCAATAATGTTTGAGTTACGTGCGTAAATACCCAAGGAGCAAGTGCGAGCCGTAAAAGGAAGTTGGCAATTACGTAAAAGGATGGAAAATAAAGAATATTTGCAGATAATAATGGTAAACAGGCTGCCATCTGCCGGTTGTTTACGAAGATGCGCCCGAGGGTAAGATGGCGGACGGGGAAAACATGCTGGAAGAAGGCTGAACAGTTCGACTTACACATTCCTCCTCCTTTTCCATGCCGCTGGGCATTTGGGGCACAGCACGGTTAATGGCCGAGTAATCTGGCAGATCCGGCAGTTCCTCGGCCATGTAAATCGGCATGGGCTTGGAAGCGTCCAGGGCGCGGGCCCTGAACGACAGCTTGCTCATCCTGAGGCGGCTGGCTCGCGTGTTGACAACCGAGTTGGCTGGTGTCGAACCGTGAGGCCAGTCGGGTCGGCTCGGGCCTCGGGCTTGCGGAACGTGAACCTGACTGGGCCTGGCTG
The DNA here is from genome assembly GCA_947577245.1 of Andrena bucephala. Taxonomy (NCBI): domain Eukaryota; kingdom Metazoa; phylum Arthropoda; class Insecta; order Hymenoptera; family Andrenidae; genus Andrena; species Andrena bucephala. Next base: position 77,732,184 of record OX387717.1, on the reverse strand, counting down.
GGGGCCCTGCGCCCGTAATACCCGGCACAGAGAGCGGTCAGGGCCTCATCGTTCTCCGGCCATCGCGCTGGAACACGGTCACTCAGTCACCAAACGAGATATATCACTTTGAAAACATGTTTGCGTGACACGGTCCCTGCTCAAAGCCATCATGGCCGACGCACAGCCATTTAACACGTTCAGCCCGAACAGTTCCGCGATGCGACGTTCGCCGCGCGGGAATCGGCTCGCTGCCGCCACCGGTACACTCGCGCCTCGCGCCTCGCGGCCGTCTATTGGCCGCCAAGCATTATTCCCACTCGATGCAAGCCCCGTTCACACTACCCCGTCGTCCGCACCGTCAGATTACAAACACTCTCCGAGAAACATCTCGCCCGCAAAATTCTGCGATACCCTTCGCCCGTAACAGCCCGTATCCCCGGGCCTCTCTTAGGTATTTTATGTGGAGATTTTCAAGATTAAATTAATCAAATAACTTGCGAATTTCCAAGAACGCGATTGTTTTCGCGATATCATGTAAGGTGGCGTCCAGACGTAATTAAATAGATACGAAACTTTCGTTAACCTATCGCCGATTGTTCCAATAAATTTCTAACTATAAAAATCGTATAAATTCCGGAGAACTTTTCGAAACGTCTCTGGAAATTCATATTAATAATTCACCATTAATGGTACTCCGTTGGGGTCGTGTAATTGAAAATGTAGGTATATTGTTATTCCTGCGACTTTTAGGTTGACGTTACAAGCAGCGCATTGCGAAAATACAAGTTTCTAGGAACGCAATGATTACGATTCATATTTTATGCTTGTTGGAGCAATTGTCTCGCAAGAATATCAAGATATACCTAGGTAAAGGAGAGCAACCGCTGCTGAAACTAAATTGCAACAATTATCGTCCACAAGTACCGTGCGTACACGTTTTGTTTGTACCGAAACACTTCTATTTTGCGCACGCGTCGGACACTTGTGCGGACATTTTAAATTTTCAATTTGCCCACGCGAAACGAAAACCTCGATTAAACTAATTCCATTAAATGCCATTACATTTATTTCTGTCATTTCCAATATTAATGCAAGAATCGAATAAATATGTTGCGATTCGATCGAGAAACATCTTAATTCCTTTATAAATGCAACAAGAAGAGACGATACAATGGTTGCTGCAAGCTAATCAGACAACTTTCATACATGTTTTAATGAGAAAAAAAAATCGACAGGTGTCGGCGACCACGACACGATCGAATTGAAATGGCCAATATAAAAATGCAAAAGTATAGAAATGGCATAGCAATAACAAACACCACTAATGAAAAATGTAGCCTCGTACATACATACATACATACGTTGAACCGGAAACTTAGGTTAGATACATCGATGCAACACGTTGAAGTGAAAACTAAAAGACATATCGGCTTGCGAATAACGAGACGTTTGAAATTTGCGAAAAGGACGACCGGTCAACCGGTCATTAAACGTTGTTTTTGATAAACGATAATTGTTCTTCGAGATCATATTCCCGCGTGTCGACATGGCGCATAGCATTGCAATTCTATCCGTGATTCCTAGGTTATCTTACCACCTTCGAGCGCAACTTCCGAGCTTAACGATATTTGACGTTTCGCCAGGTATTATTTTTGATTGACATGCACTTTCTCTCATGCCCGCGGAGCACGAACCTCTTTCGCCTCACGAAAGCTTTCGCAGCGAGCACGTGTCGAAACGCACTACCACTACTACCACTACGATCCGCTGTAGGTACACTGAATTTGCGCATTTCGCGTTTTCACTTGGCGGAAAACCCACCCCGTTTAAATATTTGGCGCACATTTCAAACGCGTCCTCTTTAATGATTCACGTGCTAATTTTAATGCCCTTTCGTTGCATAAAACCGCAACGACGCAACATTTTATTATTTCCCCTGTTATTGCATCCACCGTTTAGTATATTAAATACGCTTTCTTTCATTCCAGATAAAAATGATACGCTATCGGAATTGGAAAAGGCTGATATAGTGGTAACCGATTCCAATCTGTTTTTACCATATACGGATAAGTTACCACGCTTGAAATGGGTGCAAACAACGTGGGCTGGTACCGAAACACTGGTTCCGCGTCTACGAGATAAAAAAATTAATTACGTCGTTACTCGTTTCTCTGGCCAAGCTTTCGGTTTAGCCATGTCCGAATACGTGGTGGCGCATATCTTTAATTTTGAACGCTTTCAGAAACAGCAATACGAAAATCAAAGAAACAGGGAATGGTCAACTGACGGGAAAATATTCCAACACAGACTAATTTGCGATCTATCTGTGGGTATTTTAGGTTTAGGAAGCATTGGAAAAACGAGTAAATACTATGTCGTATTTTTTATCCATTATTCCTACTGCAATTATTAGCTTGATTTCGTGTAAATACGTTTTCAATGTTCGCAGTTGCGCAGAAATTGAAAGGATTCGGGGCCACTGTATGGGGAATAACACGAACGCCACTTAAAGAGGAATTGTGTTACATCGACGAGCATAGAACAATCGAATGTTTACCTGAAATGCTGAAAAATTGCGATTACATTGTTAATGTTCTACCATCTACACCCATGACTTTGGGTTTGTTAAATGGGAACGTGTTACAGAATTGTAAAAATCGCGGCAGCGTCCTGATCAATATAGGTAGAGGTACAATTATTAAAGAAACAGATTTATTACACGCTCTCCAGGAGAAGTGGATCGCAGGAGCAGTGTTGGACGTGTTTGAAGAAGAGCCGCTGCCAGAAAACAGTGAACTGTGGACGGTAGCAGAGGTAATTATCGGTAGTATTACAACGTGAAATACAAGCGTCGGCAATAATTGAATTGGTTTAAATTAATACAGGTTACTATCTCACCACACATTTCGGGTGTCACTCGTCCCGAAGATGTTGCAACATTTTTTGCTGAGAATTACGAGAGATTTATTAAAGATGAACAATTACGGAATGTATTAAATTTACAAGACGGTTATTAACAATCTCGGAACTTAACTGCTGTAACTTTTCTACCAGATTTTTCAGAGATCGTTGTACAGTGCAAAAATCCAGTAACGTAAAATGGATAATTAATATGAAAATAGATGTTTCAATAATTTATTAGTTAGTAATATATATTATTGATATGATATTAGAAGGGTTCCTTACAAAATATTTACTCTGTCTCTTGAGCAGCCGGGTTCGAAGACGGTTTCAAGCCTCTTATACTGAGGTCGTATACTACTTCCTCCACTTTTTTCACCGCATATTTTAAGCCGTCGAAACGTTTCCGTAGGGAATCGTTCTTAAGATTTAGAAGCCTAAAGCCTGCGTTCAATTCGTTTATAAATCGTGCTATTTCTATAGGGCGATTGTAGTCCCCATTAGTCACGCTGTTTATGGCAAAACGACTCTGGAATGTAACATACGCAAGAGTTGTAATTACACGAGAATAAAGAGAGATATACATACCAGTTCCGCGGACAACTGCAGCAAACCCATTAAGAAGTCTTCCAGGTCCAAGTGGAAACCGTCTAGTCTATTGTTCTTAACTGCACACGGGATATGAATTTAGCAGAGAAAAAAAGTACAAATAAATTTGTTACAAACCACATACCTCCTAGCACGTCGGCGACAGTTTCTTTGGTAACCAGAACTTTAATCTCTAAATATATTACTAAAGAGGCTAGGAAACATAATTTTTGGGTAACAAATCGCCATTGATCATGGTATCTGTAGTATTGATCCTTCGGTACCACTTCTGCGAGTCTGGTGTAGTTTTTACGGACATCCTGGAACAATTCCCTCGCTTGCGAACAATACTGAGACACGACTGCAAGTAAAATGAATAATAATAATAATGAAGAATAATAATGGACGATCCATCACAGACACGTACTTATGTTTTCTTCGAGATTATTTTCATTATGAATATTCTGCAACGTCATCATAATGTCTCTGGCACTCTTTTCAAGATCTCTGACAATAGCACGGATTTCCTTTGGCAAACAAATTTCAAAGACTTTCAAATTAATGACAGTGTATATAATTAATGATATACATAGTGTGTCAACATAGCCTAACCTAATGTTCATATAAATTTAAAGGGCATTTGACAGAAGCTGCTCAACAGCTTCTTTGAAGAGTCTATAAAAGAAGTCGAGAATTCGGGGGATAGAGTAAAGACGGACACTCTTCTTTTATGAAAGTTATACACTAAAATTGTTGAAAATAACGTCGGCATTTAGGACAAACCTCGCGCAACACTTCCTCTTTGCTGAGATAATCCTGAAAGGAATTAAAAATCTCTGATATTCTATCAGCCATAGTGTCCGTGATTTGTTGGAAAAACAAACTGAACGAGAAAAAGAACTGCGTTAATACGATATATGTATTATGAAAACAACGTCCCGTCGAAAACACGCTTGAACACGCTCCGCACAGAGAATAGAGATACACTACGCTGGTAAACGATTCACGCAGTAGATGGCGTTACTATAAGCTGTCCAGATTCAAACAACAAATACCTATTTACTATGTAGGTACATACTTGTATTTAATTGAAAAGAAGGAAACAGTACTGTGGTTCATAGTACTTTCCAGCCATGTTGCGTAGGTACACTAGCATTGTGGCCTCTACTTAAATAATAAACGAGAGACAACCTAATATACCTATGGCCGAGATTTGCTTGTGAACCAATCGCGAATGGTCTGGCGACGCATTTCCATATTCTACTTCAAATCTTTCCACACGAACTTCTCCTTGCCTTCTAAAAAACCTGTAAATATTTTCTAAACAACGTGCACCAAGTACATGTGACGCAAGATGAAATAATGAAAACTCTCCCTGCCTGTTATTGCCCAATTATCCAGCAAGGTACTTGGCTCACAACATTATAATGAACTTCTCCCGTCAGGGAAATTCGACGGTTTCTAATTGAAACCGTATTAAAGCACGATATCGAAGTAGGAGCGATCGTTCCAGGGAGATGGTGGAGTCGCGAGCGCGCTTTGAACCGGTCTGATACAGACTCCGTAAGCGCGCGAGCCGTAAGTTGCAAGGTCTCGCGCGGTGTATAAATAGAAACCAGTAGGTCCTGCTGTGAAGTCGAGGAAGGTGGTTGGAATTCTACAGGATGCCTCTACGTACCTCGTAGAGGATACCTCTGGGGAATCTGCGGGCGTGTCATTGATCCCGATACACGCGTTCAACCGAGCATCCGCGAGAGGAGACTGGCTTTATTGAAAAGTTCACGCCCACGTTTACCCCGCGCTGCAGGCCGGAGCTGCGATCGGGTCCACCAGGATTCGCCGGGCGAACCGACGATATAAATAGCGGAAGTCCCGGGTACTGGTGATCCCTCTGTCGCGCGTGGATCGAACCCTGTAAAGAGAAATATACGTTACGGCCCCTCGTCCCTACATCGCCCGTTTGTTTCTTCAGTGCGACCTTGCTGGCAGCCTTCGACGGTGCGGGGTTCGTACATCTTCGCGGTTCATCTGCGCCGATCGAAGGCCTCGGGGCATTGTTATTGGACGCATCGACAGGAAATCTTGCGCGTAACCAAACGTCGGCGAGACAATGACACGCTTTCTTTTAGAAAAACTAAGTAGCTATTCCTTCCTCTCCTCCATTGTTCCTCTCCTCCATTGTTGTTTCGTCGGGGGATAAAAAGCAGTTGACTTGGCCGCGATTGTTTTACAATGCTCCTACCAGGATATATACCTACATTACCTACCACCCAGCCAAACACATCATTCATTTGGCCCACTTTCCTCCGGCGTTCTTACGTCTTCGCGAAATAGCGCGTACACGGCCGGTTTGTGCAGCTCGCAGAAACGATGCAAAACGATCGGCGTCGCTTAGGTACGGGGCAAGTGCTCGCGGACGGATCGAGAATCGAGATACTGCTGCTGCCGGCCGAGGAGGAAGAAGGCTGGGCCACGCGGACCCGTTAAGCTTGCATTCCTCGAGGCGCCAATCTTAATAAAATCCTGGTACCGTAGGCCGTCGTAAATTTTTGGTACCGTGCAACGCGCGTGCATTGCGGACCCCGATACGGCGCGCACGAACCGTTTATTTTTAGCCTCTCGCGATTGTATCTGCGAAGGAAGATTGCACCGGGCCCCCGTCCCTTTTCCAACATATTCTACAGCAGCGCCTTCTCCGCGCAGACTATTTGCATTTGATTTCGACGAACCGATCGCTCGAGATCCCTTGGCGAAAAGGAGCAAGCATGGTTCCGAGGGAGAAGAATCCACGAATTTGGGAACGAGGCCCGAACCAATCGATCTGGATCCACGCGGAACGGAGGTTCCCCACCTCCGCGAGCGCAGCGATCAATATTCACGCCATTCCGCGTTATTGTGGTTGTCACGACTGTTACGAGGACGCGAGGGGAATCCGGTGGCGGCTCAATATTTGCGCGTTAAACAGGTTCTCTCGCTCGTTTTGCTTTCGCGCGAGCCTTCGACAATGTCAATACATCCGTGTAATACGGGTCTGCAAACAGGCCGGGGCCCCCTTTTGCGAATGCCCGGAACGCGGTTGGCTACTGAGTTACACCGATCGCTGAAAATATCGCGTGGAAAATTAGGGGCGCGATAACGCGCGCCGGTTTTGGGACCGCGGCCGTCGACAGAGCGTGTCGATGTGAATGCCACTTAATGTCCGGCGGGAGCACTACACACGCGAAATGCATCGGTGTAAATGTCAGGGTCACCGGGATACGTTCAAGCAGCCTTTCAGGCACATACCGATTGAATACCGATGCTTTAGCTGGCCTTATATAGAATAGTTTCGCAGGAACTATTCTAATTGGACAATTTGCCGTTCGCGGTATGCAAATCACCGTGGCTTCCTCCTTACACCGTTCGCCGCGAGTGTCGAGTTACCACCGCGATTGGAACTCGAACGATTCCTCGCGCGAGAGACACTTGCACCGACGACGGCCCCTGCTCCGCTCCGGTTTCTCCAAAGGATTTTCAAAGGGAACATTGCCCAGAACGCTCCGTCCCACCGCCTATCGAACATATCGGGCAGCATCATAAATCCACGCATACTTTCCTGCCGTAAAACTTGTAAGACACCTTCGGGGTAACGTATACCTTGTCAGCTGCGGCCCAGGCCTCATAATTTAAACGAGACACTAATAAGAAGACGACCAGGAAGCTCGGTGAGTGTGGAACGGGTTTCCCGATCCTGTTGATTCGGAATAACCGGCGTGTTATCACAAGAGAATCACGTGTTATTGGCAGAAATCGAGGAGCTTCACTGGAAACTTATCCGCGTGTAGACTGTAGACTGTAGACTGTAAAGAAATCAAAGCCGAGATCACCGGTTATCTGCTTTTCCTCGAGCCTTGGGCCCGATGTGTGCATGCACGGTTCTACCTAATTAAAACGGCAGAACCGCTCGGCTGCAACGGAACAGTAACTCGAGCGCGGAGGATAAGGTCGTCTGTTTTGATTCGTACAGGTATAAAAAAAAGGGAGGGGGGGCCCTGCTCGCATGGGTAGCGCCGTGTTAAAGAAATGCCCCTGGGGCGATACCTTTTTACGTCACTGCTGGAGAATTTCCTACCCGTTGGCCGGTCGCCATCCCGAATCACAGTGCCCATGCCGGCGTAATATCGAACCGTTAACAGCCGAGAGCGCAACGGGAGAATCCCCGGAATCCGAGTAAACGTCTGGAAATTATATCGGACGGTTGCTTTCGTACATTAGGGGACATGCGTCGGGGACGTGACTCGAAAACTCAACGAGCCCCGCCAACGGTACGCGCGACGGGGTACATACGTTTTGCAACCTGTTTTCAACCTTTATGTATTACCGTCACCGCACGATCCGCGGAGCTCTTTAATTAACGCGCGGGACAACGTAACAGCGATCCGCGGGGCGCGGGGCGCAGAGAAGAGGGCCGTGGGTATTGGGACTCGGAACTCGGAACTCGGAACTCGGAAATTCAAGTTAGAACTTTGCAGCCTACAATATTGCAGCGCAAGGATCGCGCCAGACCCAGTGGAAGTCGATGGTAATTGGATGGCTCGGTGTAAATGGGAATTAAGAGACGCGGAGCGCGGAGGATCGTCGAGGAAGGAACAGGCCGGGAGGGTATTTTCTGCAGAAAGACGCGAAAGACGCGACGAGCAAAACACGTCCGCGGGGAGCCAACAGGTTTGACTTGCCGGACTAGTTAATAAATTATCGTAGTCCGCCGCCATCTTCATGTTCGACGTTGCAAATGAGAATTCGGGATACCTACCGGCCACCGGTTGCGAAATAAAGTCTCGCGCTGATTGCCAGCCACGGGCGACGGAATAAAACGTGGACGGACTTGTTTGCGTACGGGCCGCTCGATCAGTCTCCCACGTCGAATCAGCAACGTCTCGCGCATTGTTATCGGAGATTATATTCATTGTCAGTCCGAAGGGTTCCCAAGTTTCGAAGGCCGCCGTAGTCTCGAAAACCGTGTGGACCACCCACAGTCGCCGAGATAGGATCGCAGGGGGATATGACCTTGGGGGATCCATGCCTCGCCTAACCCTCGTGGGGCCTGCTCGGGACAAATCTGAAAGCAATTGAAACACTTTCTGTGGAGACATAGCGATCCGCGTGCCACGTATCGCCCGCAATTCCACTGATAAATAATGTTGTAATGCGGGGAAAACACGTTGGATTTTTCGCCGGGGCCGGCACGGACGCAGATAGCACGCACACACGTGCATCAGCGATGCGACCGGGTAAGTGGGTAGGCTCGCGTACGTAGTTCGTACGACCTTCATAAAAACTCGTCGATCAGAGATTGCCGGGAATGTCGAGTGAGAACTGGCCGTCTACGGGGTGGCGAATAAAAAAGTAGGCGCCTACCTACCATGCCGAGTAAATGACAGCGGAATGATGGAGGTAAAAACGACGCCGGCTGCGTGAAGAAACGAGCAGCGTTGAAAGAAATGCGCGAGCAATGCAGCAGCGATTGAGCCTCGGCCGGGGGAAGAGCGGTTCCCCAGGGCTCTTCGTTTCCGGTTGCGAGGGGATTTTCCTTTTTTTCCTGGCGACAACGTGACCTTTACAAGAGACAGGAGAGAGCTTTCAGAGGGTGTACTTGAGCGTACGTACAGCGAACGCTACCACAATTTATGCGGGATGTGTAGGTACATGCTACAGCATCAGAGTTGAATCGGCCGAAGGAGGAGGCCCCGTGTAGGTACCTATGCACCGCGGGCGAACAGCTTGCGCGGCCGCGCGGCGACTCGTCGGCGCGGCGCGGAGCGGCGCGGCGTTAAGATTCTAGCGATTTCCCGGGGATCCAAGGTTCGCGGGAGAGAAAGAGCAGCAGTCCATAGGTGAAGTCCCCACCAGAGGGGCCTGTGGAAAGATGCTGGCCGCTCTCACGTGGTTAACGCACGTAGATACATATATTATTCTGGCGCGCGCACACCTTGGCCTCCCGTGGTTCGCCGGTTAGTGGTTAGTGGGTGCACAGGTTGCCGATGTGAGCGCACACCGTGCGTGTTGTCGACTGTCGAGCTATGCCACCGGCCAATCCGGTGCCACGTATACCGATCGTCGCCTTCGTTAACCGCTTCTCGCACTTGGCCGTCGAGCGTAGGACACGTGATTTACATGATTGCTGGACGTCTTCCCGGTCGTTCCCACGTTCACGTCTCTATCGCGTAGCGATTTGTCGCGCGACCGACGACACGCGGCAGAGAACTTTGGACCCGTGGCGCGCAGGCCGAGGATTCCGCAACCGGGGACGGTACCGACGAAAGTGGAAAGTGATTGTCCGTGATACGCCGGGGCGCGGCGAAGCCAGGCGGTTAATATTCACGAGGTAGTCCAGCGTGAACGACGTAAACAGCTCGTTCCAGGTAAACGGCTACGGTTTTCCCTTTGGTGAACGCTCGGGGATCCGGTTGAGCGGGCCCCGAGCGGTGGTGGCGAAACAGAGCCGCGGACCACGTAGATCGCTCTATTCCACGGCGATGCAACCGCGTCGCGCACGGTTAGCCGACCTAGGAGAAAGTGAAGCACTCGGAAATGTACGAAATAACCGAGCGAGAGGGCTGCAGCGGCCCGGTTTATGTAACCACGCGGCAGTCGAGCACTGCACGTGCGGACGTTCGAGTCTCCGCGCCTCCGCGCCTTCGCAAGCCTCGGGGCATTCAAATCCCTCGAGGCAGTGTCTCTGTGCGCCGCAATCGATCAAGTAACCCCGGTATCAGTGCGAATCCGGCGATCTCTTCGGCTCCCTGCCCTACCGCCGCCAGGATCGATAAGAGTGATCTACGGCGCAAGTTTCGTCCGTCTGGTGCTCGGGAACGCGACGCTGGAGAGCGGAGAGCGGAGAGCCTGACCGCCGCTCGGCTACCTGTACTGCGTAATAAACTATGCGCAGAAAGAAGAGGATAATTCGATGTAATGGCAATGCAAGGGAATCAGGCAAAAAGTGCGACGGGAAAGGTGAGATCTGGCGTTAAGAGGCGGCTCGGGTGGAGAACGAGAAAGAGGAGGAGAATGAGGAGGAGGAGGAGGAGGAGGAAGAGCGAGAGCGAAGAGAACGAGAGGAGAAAACACTTAAACGAAGAAGGCCTTCGTATTATTGCTAAGAGAGGAGGATCCGCGGCCGCGAAGAGAGGCGGGAACATGCCTGGCGATTTGAATACCAAATCGCTGTTCTTGTGCAATTCCTCTACCTTCCTTCTTTCCTTTTATTTTTTTATTCCCTCCCGGCCCCGGCGACCTTTTCACATCTACCTGCGTGCCTCGCGTATTTTTAGGCGTGACACGCTTTCTTTGTACCGTCCTCGGCCCACGGCCGTAAAAAGAGCTGGCTCCAAAAACTGCGTGCACCGGCCACCGCTGACTTTTTCTCCGCCACTTGTGCCGCACATTCTACTTTTACTTCTACCTCAGCGGCCGCCATTGATCGCGTTCCCAACGGAAAACCGCGTTTCCTTCTGGCTCGCAACCCGACGTCCACAATTCCGCAATGCGTGCTGGGATCCTGGTGAAATATCATCGACGGTTGGAACGGAATCGTAGATTGCAAGAATACGGCAATGAAAAGTGAATGAAACCGATCGCCGCTCGATCGTTCAATGGGAAAGAGTATGTATGAATCGAACTGGCTGGAGTTTACTTACAAGAAGACGTGGCGAATGATCGTTTCTGGGAAGCAGAGTAACTTGATTTAGCCTCTCCTAGGCTTTGTCTGTACATGGAGAACGGAGACATAGCCTAGAATAGGTTAGGTCAGGGCTCGTTCGACACGATCGTCTTCGCACCACTTCGTACGTCGAGGGCACGCCCAAGGTCAAGCTCAAGGTCAATAAATCGGTGAGAATAGTCGGCAACACGTTGCACCCACGCGCGATAACTTTGCGAACCTTCAGAATCTACATAGGTACGTTCTTGTAACGACCCGTTCGATTTCCCATTAGCGATCACCTAACGCATTTCAGACTTTCCGTGTGTATATTGGAATGTCTGGTATGTCTGTTGGCAGGTATGTAATACGACTTGGGAGTGGAATTATGTGAATCATTCGTACCTGATAGATCGGACACTTCTGCACTACGGTATGCCCGACGAATTATCGCTTCGAATGTTTTTCCACTCGCGTCAGACTGCTAGGGAAATACAAAATCACTTCGTTCTTTGTAACGACTCGGACTCGATAAAGAGGTTGTTCCTCTTTCGTTTGCAGTTTCCTTCGGTGGTCACAATCGGTAACGAAGATGATCGATTCTTCTTACCGACCTAGTGGTTCTGATTTATCCGCCGTGTACAGGTGGCGCGCAATTTCGCGCCGAAACTTTCGCTTCAAAGGTTGAACCGTTAGTTTGCGAAAGCACTTATTGTTAGTGATTCAAAAATTCGTTTCTCTTTCCTGTTTAATTAATTAGCAGGCACACCCTTGGACTCGCGAGGTGAGTAATTATGAAAATCAATTAATAACGTTCGACGACACACGGTCTTCAATCGAAATTGAACGCCGGAATCAGCACGTTCGAAACGAATAAATTTATCCGATTTATTCCACTCGTACATTCTGCTGCTTAGCTCAAATTGTCGATTACATTTTCACCATCGATCATTCTTATCGAAATGATAGTTCGACGTTAAAATAAACAAACGGCAAATCCTTTCTTCGCTTCGTCATCGTTCGTCAATAACGATAACGACGTTGCGAAGTAGTGGTGTTAAGTAAAATTTGGTTTGTCAAAGGAAATGGGACGCCTACTTATGTTTCACATAGTCACATACCTATGCGCAACGTATGTATTTCGGGATACAAATATAATTGGTGTAACGCGTCGATCGTATGTTTGTCGAAATTTTTCCAAACACATGTTTCGTTAACAGAAGCGAAATAAAGGAGCGATTTCACCAAGCTCTCGATTAGTCGGTAGAATTACGGTGGAATAAAAAAAGTACATCACTGGAAAGTACATAGTATCTATAAATGTCGACCAATTCGCCAGCAATTACTCGCGTCTATGTATGCATCGAATACTTTCTCTACGTACGTGTTAGTACATGATTCGTCTTAATCGGTCCTAAGTAATTTCTAACTTCCTCGACACGGTAAACGGGTAAACCAATACATCCAAGTATTCTCGAAACTTTTGCCTTGTACGGTATAATGGAATTAATCCCGAATAACACTGTCGAGAGATCGAGTCCAATCGAACCGACTAATTACTAGAATGAGAACAACCAACAATGATAATAATCACAATTAATGTTACGAATAATTTAGTACGTATTGCCATGAAATTTGCAAGGGATCGCGGATTTCCTTATAAATTATATACAAATTTTGTCGTAGTAATAAGTGCTCTAAAAGTATTGCGAGATAAATGTACCTAAAAGTATAATTCCACGATCGTTCCAACAAGTTTTCGTTTTCATACGTGCATTGCTGTAATACAAATCAACGTATTCGTCGTTATTCGTGTAAATGATGAAATCATTTCAATCCTTCATATCCTTTTTTTGGGTAGCTCGAAAAAAAGTTACTCAAAAAGCAGTAGCCATTGTTATATTTTAAAAATAAAATTAGATCTCGGATGCATCTCGGTAGTTATACAAACGATGTCTTAGATCGCAATCGTACCAACTTACAAAAACGGAGATGGTAATATTAAAATTTCTTCAGCTATCTACTTTTCACTCCTAATATCGTATGAAAGTCAATTGCTTTTTGTCTACAAAGATAATATACGCTTATACATACTAAAAAAGAAAAGGAGAAGTCTACTTTCGTATAGTAAAAAGGAAATATGCTTCTTAATAAAATCAATCAAATATTTACTGTACTGTGTTTCCATCGTACGATCAATGTCTTCCATTAAATAGACCAACTGTTCTCGATACTAACGCGTACAATATTCTCGTCAATCTTTAAACCAATTGCTGGAACCATGCGTAATAATTCTTAATAATAGTTCACTAGTAAATGGTTGTATGTTGTGTCTTTTTTTTTTAAGTACTGGTTGCATAGTTTGTTGAATAGTATTGCTTTTTATTTCTATAGTCTTCAAATTCAAAAAATAGATCAATTATAAATATATCAATAAGTTATGTAAAACAGGAATATTTCGAGTTCCTTCCATCGATTACTATTTAGTATAGTCAATTGTGCATCTGAAAGCCCCGCGTGTAAGGATTGTAGTTGCAATTTGGCGAAATAAATGATTTCGGAAATGTGGGGAGGAAATATTGAAATTATTCCCTTGAAGCAGGATCAAGCGTCGGAAATGTTGAAATCTCGCGCAACTTATTCAGCAGAACGTGCAACCAGAATTCAATTTCAAAGAAACCAGCAACCTGGATGGTTCTCTCCTTACTACTAACACTGGGCTATACATTTCCATTCCCGTAATTAAGCATCAGAAATTTAAATGTTAAGACACAGTCTCTACAGAAAAACACGATGATTATCAACTTGATCTTTATCATTGGCCTGACTGTCATCCATCAAACTTATGTACCACGTTACAGTTACGCTAAAGTATTGGATATCTTAGCAATAAAGCCACTTGAGTGTATGATTCTTCAACTACCTTGAGTACTGTACTTTCCAGGGACGAAACTGGGTTGTAAGCGCCCGGAGCAAGGATTCTTTTTGCCCCCGCCCCCAACATTTTACCCCCTTGTACATTTTGCCCACCTTAGGCGGTTGAGTCCACAAATTACTTTTCCATAAAATGTGTATCTCCTTTATTCCTAATGAAATAACGTAAGATATAAATTTGTATAAAACAAATGTGGTGTAGCTTTTCCAAAATTATGTCTTTTTTCTACAAAGAATTACTCATTTTGGCACCCCCCCCCCCCCCCCTCCCTCGCATATCGGCGCCCGGGGCAGAAACACCCGTTAACCCCCACACCAGTTTCGTCGCTGGTACCTTCGATGTTCCAAGCAATCGTATGAAATCAATTCTGGACCTCGCGACACACTTGTGCACTCTTTCTATCACAAGACAAGAATGATATTCATGCTTAACAAGTATATTGCACTGAATGAGATATGATCAGCTTTTATGAGTATTCTTCGTTTCATTAAGGTTTGATCCGTTGATAATCGATCGGTTTACAACCAAAATATCCATCGTTAACGACTGATACAGAGCCCACTAAAGGATACTTCTAGAACGTAATCCTTAAAGATAACATCTTAGCAGTATTCCTGCCCGCGCACTGCTATTTTACCGATTCCGGATTTCACCTCTTGCGATTGCTGGTACATACTTCTAAGTATGTCTAGTCGATAGTCTAATTAAAGCCTACGAATCTAGAGTGCTCGCTCGTAAGTGATATGTCGAGTAAAGTATATTATCTACGGGCGACAGGGAATTTAAGGCTGCGTAGCAACGATTTAATAATGTGGAACTGCATGTGCCGGCGTGATCCTCTTTCAAACAGAAAAATTCACAATTTTCGCCTCCTTTCCGCTGACTATTATAAATATCATTAGAGAGGAAGGTGTCCCCGTGGTTTTGCTTAAATTAAAGCTTAAATAAAAGTTTAGCCAGACACACGGCCATTTACGTAGTTAATTTTCTTGTTGAACTGTAACGCCAGCACAAGCCTGTTTCATCGCCCGATTCGTAAATACAGCTTGCAGAAGTAGGAACGAGCAACTTGTCTCTTATTAGCACAGGATGGAAAACAGAATCGCTTATTACGACAAACTTGTACAGGCAACGAAGCACTTCTGACTCGTTTCTACTTCATTTAAACGACACAGTAGAATTCGATTCACAACATTAACAATTTTTCTTGTTAAATTAGATGCCAACAATTTGATATGAAAGAATTCACTAACCATGACGGGACGTAAACATTTTATCCGATTAAGTTTGCCAACAGCAGCTTGGTTTTACCTCACTAATAAACTTGCTTAAATACCTTAGTAATATATTTTGAGTTGCCATAAGAATGAGATATCTCGAATAATCGCTTGATAAAAGTTACGCTTACGTTCTTATTGCCTAGGAATAGTTGTGAGTTCTAAGGAACCAGTATTTCATTTCTCAACTTTGCCTCGCCGCGCCGCCGGCCCGTATCGCCGGGGCGGCAGTAAAATTCTAGCAAAATTTCCGTAACAGAAACTTTTAGTAGAAAATAACGTTCCACTTCGTTTGCAAGTATTAGAAAGTGCGACGCATTTGTCAAAGGTTGATCGCGTCGTAAGCTTAAAGACGATTGAAAAGTTGACTAGAGGCGATAATCTCTTGGTTTTACGCTAAAACGAAGCACAAGCTTCTATTTCCTCGATTTCAAGTCTTCAGCTGAGAATTTAGGATTCATACGGCAGCATTTACATTTCTCGTTTACATGGATAATGCCTCCCCGATTAGCTGTGTTTAGCATCTAGAGTTTACGTAAGCTAGAGTAAATCGGTAAAAAGCAAAAGTACTGAATACGTGCTTGCTCGATATTATTACTTTTCCGTCGCAGTAAAAACAGCCCACTATCGCTCGACCCGAGCCTCCCTACCTACTATGTTTCTTAGGATACAATTTTTTAATTTTCTTTCAATGCCAAAAGCGTGCGCCGCAATAGTGGATATAAAAATTTTCTATCGTACTGTCCTTGGCAAACTTTTCCAACCGAGTTCGCTTAAGATGTAATAATTCTGGAATCATGCATAGCTTCTCTACATAGTCTAACAACGAACAGAAAAAACATCTATACGCTACGGATAACATTCCACTTGCTCTATCTCGGATATTCAAATGCATTTTCGGTAAGCAAAGTGTTTAGGGTTTCAATAACGTAACAAGAGTGTTACGTCACCCGACGTATCATTATGGATGATGATTTTCAGCCTCTTAACATCCATTGGAAATTGACTTCGTCGAAAATTCACGGCTATTGCCCTATTAAAACAACTTTACAAACATCTACGTGCAGCATTCTACAACCGCCCTCCCTCGCGGTCCAGGGCGAGTCGCACAATGGCCTGTGTTAGATTTGAAGTTAGATGGAGCGAAATCTTGGAGTACAAGTCCTACACGAAATTTCAGTAATGCGACTCAAAATATTGAATCTCTGTATGTCTTTTCACCTCCTCCACTAATCGTAACTTCTGATTCTGCTATAACAATGACCTTTGTTGGCGCTTAAAACGCGCGTATTAAAATCTTGTAGAAAGTCCACGCCCCCAGCGTACGAGACGATTATCCGTTTAATGACTGTGCGCTTTAAATACTCAAACTCCCACTAGACTGAAATTTATCGTTCCATTTACTAGATATGTCACTTTGTACGAAATCACACTTCCCGTGGAAAATGGAAAACGTAATTTCTAGTCTGTCAAATGTGCGAATCGAGCAACTCGCACTCGTCCAAGACACTCCACTTGCAATTTCCGTTCAGACCTTTCTCGGGCTTGAAGACGTATCTTGAGACTTTTCATGTCATGAGTGTATCGAGTAAAAACATCAGCGCAGTTCGTAAGTGATTCATTGAAAATATAGATTAAAAACGTCTTTTCTTTGCGGCATCTGTATGCTTGTGCCTCTCTCTCTCTCTCTCTCTCTCTCTCTCTCTCTCTCTCTCTCTCTCTCTCTCTCTCTCTCTCTCTCTCTCTCCCTCCCTCTCTCACTTTAATAGTAAGATCCTTATAAGAAGACCGTATGAGTGTGAGGCAATTTAAACGTTGCGAGACTAGCTATTAACAGCGGTAACGCAGTCAACAGTGCGGGCGCGATTAAAGGTGCGCCAACTAAGGTTTTATAAGTAGTAGTTCCTATTAAACCAGATATTCTTATAGCAGCCGCTATAAAACCGAACCCGGTACACCTGCGGAAAAATTTCCTCTTATATATCTCCGGCACATGAGCCATTAACCAACTATTACCAAACAACAGTTGCTTACCTCAAGTGAGTAGGGAAGCTCTCGACTGTAACCAGTGTAAGTGACGTCCAAGCTATGGCGAACACTGCTATGAAACCACCTTCAAAGCCAAGGACTGCCGAGCTATTGGTGCCCACGACGATCAAGCACAGGGCGACTACCGAAGAGAAAAACAATGAGATACCAATCATTTTTGGCCGCTGAAGTACAGTGAGCGCTAGTCCTGCCAAAGCAGCCGCAGGCACGAAGGCCAATTGAGCAACTAAGTGACCATGTAGTGCTTCCTCTATATAAATATTATAATCCAAATCGAGTGTCGGGCACGGTCCACTTAAACTTAATTCCGTATTGTTCTCCAATTTACATCTCCTAAAGACTTGCGCGTACAGATCGGTATCCACGAATCTGCAAACGATAGAACGACGCAGTTGCGTGACGCACGTCCAAGGAAACATTTACAAGAGATTCTTATTCCCGATACGTACTTTGAGTATATGATAACGCTGTCTGTAAAGTGAGTCTTACTGGATTTTATGCTACTGAATTCTACAGACTGGAAAGTACAATTGTCGAAATCTACGTGGCTGAATACCATCTTTGTGAATCTGAAAAGTAAACGCTCTTGTATAGCCCGATTAAGGTGCGCCCGAAACAGTTTCTCACGCGTCTACTTACTTGCAATTTAAAAAGGTCGAATCTCTGTATTGACGATTCTCTAGAGAACCGCTGAACATCTTCTCTTTAAATTCCACTCCAGAAATCTGTACTGTGTGATTTTTATATTCTGTAGCGCGTATAAGCTTGAGATACTCGGGACACCATACCATAAGGCCGTAAAGTCTGGAAGAAGACTATAAAGTAGGAGACACTAGGGAGGAAAATCGTCGAATTATTTAGCAGAAACACGTACCCAAATGATACGGTCGACCAAATAATTATAAGGACTACCGTCACGCGCAAATGTGGCGATATAAATAGCTCAAGAAAAGAATTCCAAAACTGAAAATTCAGAGAATAGGTGAATATTAGTTATTCGGATACGAAGTACACACACGGTACACGAGCTCTTACTTATTACCATTTCAATGGAATAAATTATGTCAGCCAAAACGCTAGTATGGTTGGTAGGAGACGGAGGTGCTAAACCACGAGGCCTTTTAGTTGGAAGCTCCAATTCAGATAGCTGATACTGCGCACCTGTCGCACCCTTTCGCGTGTTATTTTTCTTGTATATTTTCTGCAACAATACATATTAATCTTCCGTAAAAACAGCGCGAATTCTATAAACGGAGATGCAAGATAAACACGTTACACGGTACCTGATAAACCATCATTGCTTCCACGTCTCTGCCTGCTTCAACCAAGTATCTCGGACTTTCCGGTATAAAAATAAGTCCAACGGTGGAGCACAATGCAGGCAAACAGCAGAGTAAGAGGAAACGGTGCCAAGCACTGAAGTGCTCTTTATTTTCGAGAACGACCATTTCTCCAGTCGTGGGGACTACTACCCATGCCAAAAGGGCAGCGTACACACCTCCTAGTGCCCCGGCCGCTACGAGTAAACCGACCCAACGGCCTCTGCTTAGTCGCGGGCAGCATTCCGCGAGATACGCGAATGCTAGTGGTAGGGATCCTCCTACTCTGTGATGGAATTAGATTATATAATTCGCTTCGCTAGATGCCCAACTACGCACGAATGAAAGAGGAATATTCTTACCCAATCGCTGAGCAAAATCTAGCAGTCATAAATGTGCCATAAGTTGGCATAAACGTAGCGACGCCACTAAATACAGCATGAACAGACATTGCGGATAATAAAGATCTACGTCTCCCGAGTCTATCTCCCAGACCGCCCCAGAATAGTCCACCTAGGGCGAGACCCATCAGCGTGATGTTGCCTGCAACACGACGACACGATAGAACATCGCTCGAAATCAAATATGTAATAAGAAAAATGTTACGATAGACTAACTGAGCCATCCTTTCTCATTGTCCTCGATGCACAGCTCCACTTCTGCGCTCGGTAAAATATACGGTACAACAAAAAACTCAACGGTATCTGCTGCGAGGCTCAGGCCTGTGCACAGAGCAGCCAATATTTGGAAATACCCAACACCAGCCTGTAACACATAAATAACGTAGGCTGCTTTGAGCGTGCAAATACTACAGTGTTTTTTTATATGAAAGTAGTCTCGAGTAGTGACTCTCAATTATATTTGTATTTCAACATTCAAGTAAGAAATTAGAATATCTGGAGTCCACAGAGCTAAAGAAGTAAAGGGACATCCAGACGCTGATACATGTCACAGTGAAAGACGTTTGATGCAGGTTCCATGACTCTTACGCGTCTACTTAGCTGATGAGCAAGATGCCAGTTCCGCTTCTAATGCTGAAACACGGAAACCGATCTACAGACGTAGCAACATGTATCATGATGCATGTATCAACGTTTCACTGCAACATGCATCAGGGTCTGGAGGACCCTTAACCCTTAACCCTTAACCTTCGAGAAAATTATGTCAAATAAAAGCCTAATTACTGAGAAGTCATTCAGGTATCCCGGTACTTCTCGCGACTCGTATTTTGTTTTAACTATCGATTCGTCTAAAACCTCGTCCATGCTGGACCGTTGGGAGTGAAAGCACTGGCAGTGAAAAGACTGACTAAACGTCTAAAGAAAGCAACAACGGTATAAAAAGGGACGCCATTCAACGTAGGTTATGTTTTTGTTGCAAAACTGAGGAAAGTTCAATATTTTATTTGGATGCGTCGAAAGGGCTACCAGTGGCCAATGTAAACACCGATTTCAAATTTCCACGAGCCCATTGGTCGCGGAAATATCTCTTTCGCGGTTCGACCGAAGGGTCCTGAACTCCCGATCGATATCGATCGATACCCCTCGCTTCGATAAATCTTTCGATAATCGCATTATACAGCGTTCGGAATTCAAATTTTAGCAGTGGAGGAGTCTGCGGTGCAGTGAGTGGCGTCGGTTCAGGGACTCCTCAGATTTCGGGACTTTTAACGCGTTTTAACATCGTTTCGCCTCTCAAGACCAATCGTAGCGTTTAGTATTCGGGCTGGGAAACCGCGTGTGATGATAATCTAACATCGTGCAGCCAACTTTAAGCCCAAAAAGTGATTCTTTTACCAATGTAAATCTTTACAAGTCTTTACTCAACACGACTTGCAGGGATCAATTCGATAATTATTGAGGATATTTAACTGAAATTCGAGTGCGGTCGGAAAAATTGAAATATAGTTGAAAGAGCCTGGAGAACGGACCTGTTTGATAGCGTCCTCGTGAAATTGTGCCAAAAGTGTTGCATCGGCAGTGGAGTCGATGAGGTCGTGCTCCGCGGAATCGGCCGAGGCCGTGTTCACGCCAGCCGTGCTGGAGTTGGCCGGTTGCGTCGTCATCTCCTCGGTGTATAATCCTCCTCTAACGTTGACCGCGCGTTCTCCAACCGCCCCGGACACCGTGCCACCGCCAGAAGGTACCAGACCACCCCCGCTGCCAACGAGCCACTGGCTTTCCTCCTCCGACGAGGGCATCACTGCCACAAACCATCTGGAACATTGTCCAACATCATCGAAACTCCCGTTCCGAAATGCCACCGGAAAAGGACCCACTCGCCCGTACTCTGCCTCCGTCTGCACGGGACAAGACGATATCGAACGCGAGCGAATGCCCAGCACTCGACAAATTTCAGTTGGCAATAAAATCGCGTTCCTCGCGGAGTAAGAATCTCCAAGGCACTGGTCTGTCCGATTAGCATAAGCATGAGCTCGACAAGCGAGCCACAGCATCAGATAGCAATGAAATGACAAGACTGAAGAGTCAATATTCATGATTAAGATCAAAGAGCGTCGAGACGTTTTTCAAGTACACGTACGTTTCAAGGTACTCGGTTATAATGCCTCGGTAATTTACATTTACCTAAAGAGGTGTTCAAACGAATTGGTGTGTGTGTGTTTGAATGATACATGTGCCACTAGGAAGTGACCTTAACACGGAAGATACGATCGCTCATCAATTTTTAACGTCGGCTGTCGGTAAGTAGACTACGTTATCAAGAAATCTAGTTATCTGCAGTTATGAGCGACGGTTGAGAATAATTCCCGCGTAACGGCGCTTATCGTGCCATCTTGCGTCAACAGCTACGTCACAATGCGCTGCATAGTGCCGTGTATTTTTTGTCGTCACTCTTTATCGCTCGATACGCTTCTAAAAAAGCGTGGCCCGTCGGATGCGTGCACGCTAATAGTTTATCGATCCGCGCGTTCGCTCGCGCACGATCGACCGTGAACGCCTGCGGGCGCTTGCACACCGGGCACCAGTACGATTGAGTACGATTCTCCTTTAAATGCACGCAACTACACACACGTGTCAGCCTTGCCGTCAATGTCGAGAGGCGGTATTGTTAAGAGCAGAGGTAACGCAAACTTCTCCCCCGCGTGTCCGCGACCCTTTGTACTTACATACGTCACCTTCTCTCGACATTTTTGCTCCCCGTCCCCTCTGTTTGCCTCCCCCTTTTCCGGCGTCAGACACTACTCGCTTCCCACGTGCACCGACTTCACGCACCCTCGATTCTCTCCAGTTCTCTCCAGTTCTCTCGTTCGCGGCTGGCTGAAGGGGACGTCGGGAAAATTAAAACGACAATTGACATTGACGAAAACGCGGCACGTTGTCGCGTACCGCCGCGCTTGGAGTATGTATTTTTAGGCGATTCCGGGAATCGAGACGGCTCAAGCATTCATTACGGATGTGTGTACATAGATGTAATCAAGCTATAGCGGGCTCTGTCACCGAACTTTCCTCTGGCATTAATATACAATTTTCATCGAAACGGGAAACGCCAGTGTGACGGGGAAACGAGGAACTCGAGCAGGATTCGGTCCTACTTGGTTCAATATCTTCCTCAAGGGGAGTTTTCGGTCTAGAATTGTCGAAAAATCGACATCTTTTTAATTTCATTTAAAAAGATTTTTTGAAACTCCAAAATATCATAATGTGCTTTTTATTTAATACCCACGGCTTGGGTGCTACACGTCCCACCGTTTTGGATGAAAAAGCTATTTCTATAGTTTAAGCCATCCTTAATACAATGCAGAAAGGTGCCATTAAATTATCTGTAGTAGTTTTCCTTTAATTAATTCCTAAAGTTCACATATTTAGGTTGCAACGTGCCCTTAATGCTATTCCGTTCACGGCTACTTCGTTGACAGGAATGTAAAGTTTGAAAGTACATAGCCATCTTCGGAAACGGTGCTTCCTCGAGGATCCCTAGTCACTACTGATACGGCTGCTATGCAGTAGGAAGTTAACGATGCGTAGATTACATGACACTCGGGAAAGATAAATATTCCTCAACTTTCGTGATAAAGTCAGCGTCTCATTATCCTGTGCGCGCGTGCACGTCGTGCGAAAATGAAAAATGCTTCCAGAGCTTTGGAACCGGACACCATACGATTGTTTTCCTTACCCAGGTTCAAACAGAAAGCCGACGAGCTTAAGCCCCTCTTGGATCCTCTTTCAATCGGTTGAATATGTTCGCGTGTCCTTTCCAACGCGATATGCACCGTGGTCATTTAATCGAATCATCGAACTCCTTATACTCTTTGATTCCTCGTAAGACGTAACTGAATCACTCGTTAATCGACTGGTAAGTCGCTCATAGTCCGGTGGAAAGGCACAAACCACACACTTGGACGTATTAAAGTGCACTGGCGATGAGTTTCAGCGGCCTGACGACGCGCAGGAAAAAATTTCAATCGCGTTGTTGTTCTTTCATTGTTGGGCTTTCTGTGGTCGCGAACACTTGGCGCCTTTCGATGCGTCTCGTATCGAAACTATTTAGGTAGGTATGTACGCGCGCGACGACGATCGCGATATGCATAAGCGTAACGTGCCGCCACGATAACTGTATTTAATCGGTGATTAGCGCTAATTAGGAGACGCTGTGTAGCATCGTCGGGCGTAGATGGACCTCAATGAGTCGGTTTTGGCCCCGCGACTGTTCACTGGAGTCACTTTCGTCCGAACGATTCCATCTTCCCCTTTGCGATTTTATAGACCGAAGGATAGTTTCAGGCTTTCTCAATTGTTTCGGTCTGACTACTCTCAATAAAATAAAATTCTAACGGGAAAAGGATCTTGACGCATCAGTAATTGTTCTCGTGTGATTCTACTTAAAAGAAATAGTTTGGAAACTCGACAGGGACCAATGGCAGCCATAAAGCACCGAAATGTACTTACAATCTTTAATCTACTCTCTGATTTTCGCCAACACTTGCAACTGTATCTCATAAATATTAGCCAGATCTATTAATTGCACACTTGAAAGTTTGGAAATTTTGGAAGCTGAGGGGCTATGATTAAGAGATCAAAGACTTTGTTCTCTTGTGACACAATCGACACCAAGGTATAATTTACGTTGCTACTCGGGTGGTCTACGAATCTGGGGATTAAAATAACCGTCCCGCGAAACAGGCTTCGACAAAACTTTGCTAGGAACAGTGTCAGAAGTTATGTCGAAGAGGGCACATACCTGGTTAATAAAGGATCCCCGCGAAACGTAGCACCTTCCGAATTTTGCTTCCGTTTTGGGACGTTCTGTTGATGAATCGGTAGTCGTAGGCGTGTCGTTAAGAATGATCAACGGGCTGCGGTCCGAGGCATTCGTTGATCGTCAGCTTATCGATCGACGATGCACACTGACATATGTGTGGTGACAACAGCTATTGTTCCGCCGGAAACGAGAATTCTATCGCGTTATCATATCAGTAGCACCGTCCCTCGGAAGGAACCGTAGCAACAGCTGCTATCGGAGACGATGCACTCGCGAGGGAGTTCCTCGACATTGTTTCACATGATACAGCGACGATGCGCTCGGAGATCGGCCAGAACCAACGTCAATGAAAAGCTTTCGTTCTGTCAGAAACGAACGTTGGAGGGGAATCACTCGCGGAATTCGGCTACTCCGTAATTCTATTAGGACTAGGATTCTCGTGGTATTGGACGACACGCAACGTTGTCACATCCGGCGGTGGTAGGGTCTGTTTCGTTGATACGGCAGCGGTCAGAAAACGAAGCTCCCGTTCAAGCATTGATTTCGAACGGGCACACTGAATCACAATTAACTGGTTTAAGATAGCCGACCCAGGCAATTGGCAAACGCGGTGGATCCACGGGTGTAGCTAGCGTTGACACGGGCAATCACGTTACACCTGCGGGCTTTTGCGCGCGGCGTGTCTTAGAAATCAATGAAGGGACGGCGAGGCGCGGGTTACGAAGAACCCCCCCGAATTTCCAACACCACCGGCACCGCACGCACCGTTCCGTTCCGTTCCACTAATGTCCCCTCGTCGCTCGTCGCTCGGCTCAGCTCGTCGCTCGGCTCAGCTCATTCCAGTCGATTCGTCGGCTCGTATCGCGGCGAGGCGAGGAGGCACAACGTTCGCGGCTCGCTATCTGGCGTTTTCTGATCGCTCGCGAGGGACGAGCAGCTCGCCAACATTTTCGTAGTACGAGGCAAACAACACTGCGCGTGTATCGATTGAAGGAACAACTACGGGCCGTTAGAATCACCTTCGCCCTATATAGCGGGCTGCTGCTCTGCCTCCCCTCGGCGCCGACCGACGTCAACCACGAGTGTTTGTGGAACGGCTCATACAGGCCCGAGATCTTCCAAATCTAGACCTTTTGCTAGGGAGAGGGTTGTCGACCTGCTCCGTCCTGCTACTTTTCATTTTTCCTCGAAAGTTATTCTTAACGCGCTTATGAACCAATTCCACGAGCACCCTCCCTGCGAGCAGCCCGCGAAAGGGGGTTCGAAATTAATCCGAAGAAGCTGGAAGAATCTAGGAACAGTTCGTTTGGAGTCTAGAGGAACAGAATGTATTTAAGTGTTATCCATTAGGATACATATGTATGTCTCGGTATACAGGGCTGTAGGTCATGTATTTGTATTTAAAACGATCGAAAATTGTTCAGCAGAAAGTACGATTTCTTTGTCAGGAAAATATGTGCTTTATTATTCGTCAGAAACGTCGCCGCCCTCCTCCTCCTCCGCGGCTCTTGCCTTCTCCTCCATTTTCGTTCGCGCGATCAACTCCTTAGCTGGATTAAACATGCCGTTGGTTTGTACGTTGCATATGTAGCACCTGGTACTCTTCTTGTACTGTTCCAGCGCGCACTTTTCGCAGAAATAATGCTTACATCTGAAACAAACAATTCGTCCCGTTTCTGTCCCGTTTCTGTCCCATTCCTGGCTGACTTTAAATCTTTGATACCGTAAAGAGATTAAACGTACTTTGTGATAACGGGGTCGGTAAAGCTGTTACGGCAAATGAAACATTTGAACGGTAAAGTTTCTTCGTCGCTGTTGATCTCGTACTTTTTATCGTCCTCGTCGCCGCTATTGTTGTACTCTCCCGAGGCTGCTTCCCTTTCTAATTGCCATCCCAGCTTGTAATCCGAACGATCGTGCAGAAATTTGCAGCTGTCTGAAAATGACAACCTACTTGTTAGTTTCCAATAATCGACGCGGTCAGTTCGCTATAACTTTACTCACCTCCAAAGCCACAAAAACCAGTTTCCTTGTAGTCTTTGCATATGTCTGGTTGGTAATCCCATCTGACAGTTGCCCTGAGATTAGCTGGCGCCCGGATCGGTCCTTTGCGTACCATACCGCTGGATGCATTCCCAGCAGCGGTGTCTTTCTTCTTATAATATTGAGCATAATTGTTTAACCCCCTATAAATCTTATCGTCTTCCTTTCCCTCGAGTTCCTAAAATTCGTTCCCCCATTGTATTCTCCAGTGCCGCTCTTACACACGAGGTGTCTGCTTATTGTTATACACACCTCGTTTATTTTCTGAGCCTTTTCAAACAAAGCTTGAGCGTCTTTATCTTTCTCCGTCTCTGTCTCCAAAACAGCTGTCGCCCCTTGATCGCTAGGTCCAGCCGGCATAGGGGTTCTATTACTCCTGTACGACACTGTAACATTGTCTTCGTCACTGTTGTCGTCGTCGACAGCTTTTCGCTGGTCTTTGAACCTTCTTGTATTAGTCTGTAAAGCACTGTGTTTACAAAACTTCCCAGCTCTGCTAATACTTGAATCAGCATCGCATAAAAACGAAACATCGGTTGTTGCTCGTTAAGAAGCATTTCATTCGCCACTTACACTTTGCTTCATAGGATTGTGATCATCCTGTTTTCTCTCTTTCTTGACAACTGTCGTTTCGTCCTCGCTGCTCTCTGTTACAAAGGCAAATATGGTACGTACGTTGAAATTTGTACACAAAACGTACTAACCTATGCGGGATACTAATCGAGTTTATGTAATGAAATTACGATCTATCGGATTAAGAGGGAAAGGCTCGGCATTTCGTCAACATAGTTACCGTCTTCATCGTTCACTCCTTTACGTTTCCTGGCCGCAGCACTTCGGATCTTTCTTCTTTTAAATAAAAACGTGCAATTTTTCTTGTCCGTTTTGGGTTCTGCGTCTTCCATGTTTGTTTTGTAAACAACCTGGTCCCCGCAGTTTTCTAACCGCAGAGTTCGCTATTTCTCTATTATTTTAAAATCCCCGACGGTACTTGTTCTAATCGTTTCGCTAGTCAATCGATATCAAATCTACTTAAGTGAATTCAGCCTCCGAGTAAGCACGTTCGAAAGGTATCGCTTACGTTTTTCCTACGATTAATAGGTTACATTCAGCTAATCAGGGACGCTATATGTTCATCGTATTGTAGTTTGATGTAACTAAGTATGTATACATACATATAATACCGTTCAACTATACGACGCACGACCACGAACTTTCGCAATCGTCGTTGCGTAAATGAAAAATAGCTGCTCCGTATATAGATATGAACATTTGAATCAATTCAACCAATGATCATTCTGTCAATATATGGGCAAATAGTTTACAAACGAATTATTTAGTAATAAAACCTTTGGCACATTTCAGAGGCAAGAGCAATATGAACAAGAAGAAAAGCATGGCTATTGATTTCCAAGACAACATGATACTGCTGACTAGGAAATATTTAAAGCGCAAGATCATGTGCCCCGAAACGAAGTTTAGACACCACGTCAAGGAGCGTCTGCATATATTAGAGTTGTTAAAGCGTACTGTAGACACGGGCGAGAGCAATTCGGCTCTATTAATCGGTCCTAGGGGTAGCGGAAAGACAACGGTATGTTTGATTTATCGGTTCTATCAGTCCCGATGGTTTCGTAGTCTGCTCTTATGAAAATCTATTTTTCTAGCTGATCAATAGCGTCTTGAAAGAATTGTCATCCATAAAAAGTTTCAAAGAGAATGCTTTGATAGTAAATCTTCACGGTCTTGTTCATACCGATGACCGTTTGGCGTTAAAAGATGCCACTCGCCAAATGCAACTAGAGAATCTCGTTGGTGATAAGGTTTTCGGCACATTCGCGGAGAACTTAGCTTTTCTGCTCGATTGTCTAAAGTCAGGTGACAAGAAGCGTTCGAAACCAGTTATTTTTATATTAGACGAATTCGACTTGTTCTGCGAACACCACAATCAAACTCTGCTGTATAATTTGTTTGATATCGCTCAATCTGCGCAAGTAAGTGTAGCCGAGTTACTCAGGAATTTAATATTCGGCTGTGAATTCAAAGAATCTCCTCCCTTTTTAGGCTCCGATATGCGTAATAGGGATGACTTGTAGATTGGACGTTATAGAGCTACTAGAGAAGAGAGTTAAATCTAGATTTTCTCATCGTCAGATATTTCTGTTCCCTGGGGATACATCTTCGTCGGAGCAGCCAGCATCTGCCTTCGATGATCGTTTAGAACTCTTCCAACATCTTCTTAGTCTTCCAGACGATGAGAATGTAAATAGGATAGAACAGCAGTACGACGACTGTACAATAGATCCGCAGTTTGGATCCATGTGGAACGATTACATAAAAACATTAGTCGGTAATGCTACTATGGTGAATTTGTTAAAGAGAATGTATCAGATCGATATAAGCGAGAGAAGCTTTAGAAATTTTCTGGCGGTAGCTGTGTCCACGTTGTCGGAGAATCATCAAAGACTGGAAGTGAATGATTTTGTGGAAGCGAGCAAGATATTTGCTCAAGACGATAAGGTGCTAATGCTCGAGGGACTGTCCGTTTTAGAAATGTGCTTAGTAAGTGCGGTTGTCGCTATTCCATTTGGCATGAAACATTCTTCTTACTATATCGTAATTCTAGATAATAGCGATGAAACACGAGACAGAGATTTATGATGGGGAGCCGTTCAATTACGAGACTGTTTATAATCGCTATATTAAATTTGCCACTCAGAACTCGTCCATACAAAGTGTTCAGAGACCCGTCATAATGAAAGCTTTCGAGCACATCAAGGTAAGGAGCGTACAGTGAACGGAATGATGTCCCTGTACGGTGTTTCACTAATCAGGTGACGAATAAAACTTTCGCAGAATTTGGAGATCCTAACGCCGGTGAGCGGTATGAATTCAAAAGTTGAGAAGGACTATCAGTATTACAAATTCTTACTGACGCCGCAACAAGTTATGGAGGCTGTAAAAAATTACCCTGGACTGCCGACAGAAGTCTCCCAATGGGCTCTGAGCAGTGTGTAACGATGATAGTCAAAGAAATTCTGCATTTACAATGGCGTCGTTCGTCTACAATTTTCACTAACAGAATAGTATTTTACGAGCAAGTAGCAGATTCGTATTTTCCATAATCCTTGTGTCAGGATTACTTGTCAGGATGTAGAGAATGTTTCCTTTCTTTTTACATATTCCGCATCGAAAGCCGATTTTGCTAGAGTATTTGTTAGGGGAACGATTTTCTACCGATGTTTTAATATGTGTGCTCATTTTGTAGGTATATGGTGTAGGACTTGGCGTTGGGGGAATGTCGACTATTTTTTAAAAATTCACCGCACCTATCGTGTAACGCATTTTCATAGGGCAAAATCATCATTTGCATTTACTACGCGAAGTTATCATAAATTTGTAAATATATTTAAATGTTTGAGAATATCGAATAAGGTAGATGAAACTGTTATTTTGTGATTGTCTGTCAATACTGTCTTCGGAGATATAGTTTCTGCCAACGACAGCGTAATAAAAACGTCCGATATTACGTCCTCGATAAAGCGAAGAAGATAAATAACTTTTCATAAAAATATTTTATTCGAAACTGAGCTATAATAGAGTTAACTTCTTTACACGTGCCATGTTGTTAATCGAGACATCACTTAGGATATTATAGATATCGTGTTACGTATATTTAACGTGTCTGTGATCTTTCAACTGGTTTGTTCCCTTATATGCTAATGTGTGTGTGTAATTATAATGTACGTGATTACATAAGATTTTACCTATTTATCAAAGGATGTCTGTACACCGTATGTGTTACAGTGGCGTGTGAAAGCGTTAGAACGTGTACAGTGTACGTGAATACATTTATACGTTTCTAATAAATTTACATTCGATAAATTGTTAGAAGGAATTCGGAAACATCAATCCATCCACGCGAAATTCGGCCTCGGCTTTCCACTTAACGCAGCGTCTGTGATCGTATTAGGTCGAGGACTCGTCGGTGTCTTTTTCCTCAGAGACAATCGTTTCCCGAATTTCAAACGATTCTTACGGCTGTACTTTTCGATGAACGAATTGTGACCTGTTGCAAATTAATTTTCGTAACGAGTCGAGCTCTATCAATAGCCTAGTTTAATGTATCTCACCCGGATTTATTCCCACAGGATGTACGCTTCCTAATTCGTGCTCGTGAGACATCGGGCGGAGAGCAGACATAGCTCTGCTCACACCTATCTGAAAATCCAAATAATGAAAGCTCAGAGCTCTGAACTATAGAATTCGATGGCACACTGCACCCTAAATATAAACCTGCATATGCCGAATTCGATGTTCTACTAAATCTGCGCCAAGCAGCTCGTCGTGAACATTCATCCGGATCGGTATAACTTTGTTTATGAGCCACAGTAAAGTAATGGACACAGAGAAGCTCCAGAGTACTAAGCACAGGGTGGTTAAGCATTGTACGCCCAGCAAGTACCATCCTCCGCCTGAAACAGTAAACGGTCTTCGCGAGGCTTGTGCAATTAAAGATGCAGGATTCATCGATACAAACCCTTGAATAAGCCTTTTCTTCCACTAGTAGTAGTCAGAGGATATGGATCGTCGGCGAATAAGCCGATAGCAATAATGCCCCAAATTCCACTTGCTCCTGGAAGGAGAAGAACGTTGTTGTTAAAAAAAGAAAATCAAGCGGAAACTGAAGCAATAAAGTTGAAGGGCACTGATAGCACCATGCGTTGCGCTGGCTCCAACGGGGTCGTCAATATGCATCTTATCTAACAGAGGCATTGCCAAGCACGTAACAAAAGCGCCGACCATCCCGACGATTATGGCTTCCCAGGCCCTGAAAAGGAAACACCCACCTAACTGACATTGTAGCCGTAACATTACTACGCATATATCGAATCTTTTTAAAAAGTATCTGTAAGTTGTTGCTCTAGTGGAATTCACCTGTGACTGCAACTAATGCACCGAGGATACCATTTATCTGGCTGAGAATATCAATCCCCTTTGGATTAGTCAAGCTGAAACCTAATCCAATTAAACCACCTCCCATGCTTGCTAGCATCGTGGAAACCGCTGCTCTAGCGGCGTATTGCCATCGATGTTCACTAATTCCGTATGTACTGCCACTGTTGAAAGCTAACCAGCCCCACCTTATGCGCCGTCGTATCATGCTTTAGTACTTACACTGGACGATCATAAGTTTCACGAATTATTATCTGATTGTCTGTTTTACCAAAGCACAAATAAGCCCATGATAGCGTTGACAGGATTCCCGAGAGGTAACGGGTCAATTCCATTATCATATCTGCCCAATCTTGGTCCCAACATAATGGCACACGCAAGTGCTAGAGTAAAATGACGTTTAAAGTGTTTGTCAATAAATTGTCGCAATAACTTAATAAAGGAATAATGTTTACCGGAGCTACCGCCTACAAGGTGCACTACACCTGAACCAGCAATATCAACGACGCCCATGTTTTTTAAAAAACCGTGATCACCCCATATCCATCCGGCTGGTATGCAATACACAATTGTATTCAGAAAAGAAAACAGGCAGTATGCTTTGAAATTGCATCTGTAATATTGCATTGTATAATGTTGAAATAAAATAAACCTTTTCGTTACACCTGGCGTAATTACCGTTCAGCCATAGCACCGCTAACAATTGTCGTCGATGTAGTCGCGAAGCTCAATTGGAACAAAAACGCCGCACACTTTGGGCCCATAAGGCTATCGTTTATAGCAGGATCTATTAAAAAATCACCCATACCAATGAGAGGATTATCGAATACCCTCGACCCAAAGCTCATTGCAAAACCGAATGCCCAATAAGTCAATCCGCCAAGGACTATATCTACTACGTTCTTCATCATAATGTTCACTTCGTTCTTTAAAGAAACGCATCCGGATTCTAGCATACCGAAACCTAATAAGTAATCGAACAGATGAAGTTTCCAAGTATTCTTCAGCACTACCTAATTAACATCTTTACCGGTTTGCATAGTAAAGATTATAAAGGAGTTCGTCATAATCCAATTACTATCTTCTTGATTAAGATTGTACGTTGAAATTGTATGCACCTGTTCGATCGAACAATTCGTAACGTTCGTTTCATTATTCCCTACTTCCATATTATCCGAAGACCTTCCTCGCAAAAGCAATAGTAGTGACTAGGGAACGTACTCCTCTCGTGGCCAGGGAAAGTGGAACTCTTGACGAAAACATGTTAACAATAGATGAACCCTGATCAAAACAGCATTAATTATGAATGAAATGCAGTTAGGACGGTCACCTATCGGTACAGCGAGCTCGTAGTTTCGGAGTATCGTAAAGTTGAGTAGCGTGAGGGTGAAGGAGCGTATACTTTCTCAAAATCTGTTTTTACATTTTTTTATTGGCCCACATCCAGCCGTTACAAAAAATTTTCAAATCACCACTTGCAGTTCTGTCCCGCGAAGTGAAACTGGCTATGAATTTTCCAATCGGGGTAGTCCTTCCGGGCTTGATTTTATTCTCTGACGCGGCACGTGAGAGGCACCGAGACGTCTCTCTCGCTCGCCGCAGCAACTACAAAAGAATTATCGGGGGATGTCAGATTTTCGCTCATCGAATCAGGAATCGCGAATCACTTCTCGGGACAGCACTGTATTCAGCAAGTTCTTTTCCATTCTTTTGTGACTGAATAACATTAAATCTTGTAAATAGAATAACACTAGCCTCGATAAAAGAAAATGATATCACATAAAACGAACATCTACAGTCACGAATTTGTCGTAACGTAATTTTTGGTATTAGTAATTTTCCATGATCAATTAATGTGTATATAATAGCTTCAGTAACAGTGAAGTTAGTTGTTACTTCACTCTTTACAATGTATATAATTGTTCTTTGTTTAAGTTTCCCAATTTCTTTTCATAATTTATAGCATCAGGCTAAACACGACACGAGGTCGCATAACTTTGCCCTGATTAATACTTCTTATGTTCTACTACCCTAAGCTTTCTCGGCCAGCGGCGAGCGATGGAATCGAAACACAAGACGTTCGTGCAGTTGGCAGATAAACGCGTCCAATTTATTTTAAGGAAGCAAATTTAATTTAGTGTGCGGTGCTAGGATTCGAAGTTTCATTTAAAACAGATGAAAGATATAATTTAGTTAACACTTCCGAAAGCCTCTAAAAGGACTACATTGTAGATGGCAAATTTTTGTTGTCCGCTCTTTTATTCTGACATTGTCTTCCTTATCTCCTCTGTCTGGTTTAGTGTCCATAAACATTCTCATCGCTGTACGCTACGTAAATGAAGAAGTCCTCCTCGCGGTGTTCCTGAAAAAATCGCAGTTGTAGTCAAAATAATGTTGCGCGCTCGTACGCGTTCCTTATTATATAATTACCGCATAAAGAGAGCCCATAGTGGCGCTTGTTGGCGGGATGATGTTGTTGACAAAGAAAAAGAGGGCATCTTCGGCGCGAAGATGAATTCGCTTGCGGATTAGGAAGTAGAATTGTCCGACTGTTAGGTCAGATGGTACTAGATACTTTTGTTTGTCCAATTCGCTAATTTTTGCCTTGGGTGCTTTCTCAACGATTACCTGTGAAATGAGGAAAATATCCTTTGTGAATATATTTCACCAAACCGGGTTCGTATCGTTCAAAGTTGGAAATATGGATGTACAGCATTACGTGTAATCCTGTATTTCAATGGGAACATGCAAATGTTTCCATTAGAATTCCCTCTACTGTTACCTAAACCATGAAACGCTTAAACCTTGGCTCAACGTCAAGATCACATACCAGCTTGAAATCCGCGTTTGATATTATGCACGTTTGACACTTATCCAAGTCTCAGAACTAACAACAGCTGGTCTACATTTCCAAACGCTTCAACGGGCATTAATAAAGTCGGAAATCACCGTGACGCAGCAGGGTTACGGTTCCGAATTGTTCCACAGATTTCATCGCGAGAATGGACAAAAAAGATACGTTCGCTTTCATCATACGTCTTACCAATCGCGGAAATTACACAGTCATGGGCGTAGCAAGATCAATAGACTGGAGGAATAGCGAGGCGAACGCACAAAGAAATTCGATATGAGGCGTTCGATTTAATTGTTCACCGTCCTGATTAGAATAAAACTCTTTCCACCGTCGCGAAATGAACTGAAATACGGCGCAGAAAGTTGACCTTGGCCCATTCCAGGGCAGGAAAATCTAGGGACACGATCAGAGCAGCTCGCGCAAATTAAATTCGTCCAACGATTCTGGTCGGGGGGGATAAATTATTCGTCCAGAGGATTATTCCAGATCGCGGGAGAGGGATTCGTTGATCGATTTCGAGGAGGATTTTCTGGGCCAAATTACTCACAGGAACCCTGTCGGGATATTTTCGTCGAATCTTTTCACCCTCGCTCTTCCTCTTCTCGAAGGGGTGCTCCTCCTTGTACTGAAACTTCATTGTTCTCGCGCGATCGCACGAGCAATGCGATTCTACGGGTCTGTTACTGTACTAGAACCACGGATGCTGTCTCTTTTTTCCTTCTACCTATCGATTAAACACAAATTTAACAGATTCCAAACTGGAAACGGCAACGACGACGACGACGACGACGTCGACAACGACGACGATACGATACGATACTCTTCTACACTTCTGTCACAACAATCGCCGTGCGTCGGTTCGTCTGCGCAACGCGATACACTTTTCCTTCCACTCTCTACGCCACCTCAAAATAGTCCCCGGACAATTCCCCGCAAAATGCAAATGAAACCGAATGTTGTGGTCGAACAACAGCACCGATAATTTAGTCGAGTCACTGGAATGTGCTCTGAAACGTTATCGCGATATCTGCTTCATCGGGCATTCGTTTACAGATGCATTTGATAGATAAGACAGGCGCGCCTCTAGCAATTCTCGGCCACTGTGTTTCTCATGTTTCTTCAACATTTATTTCACGGATGGCTTCAAACGTATAATCTTTAACTAGTTGGAGAAATTTTTGGTTACGCTTACTAAGAATAATGTGCATATTTACATGGCCTGGAGTGGTCGTTCTACTATTCCGATTGGATTAATGGAGTGGTAATGATCAAGATTCTTGCGTAATTGCCTGGGGCTTGCTAGAGCCCTCGATAGATACGATGCTGTCGATGATAAAGAGTGACTATTTTTTTTTTATTACTACGCGTCAAGTGACGCGTATCTAGAGACGCGGCAGCGTCTCGACGCCAAGTACATGAAAGAAAAGACACCTTCTATATATATATACCTGTCGCTGCCGTGTATCTTTACTCGAAATATGACTAATCCAACTTAACCTGAAACTTATTTCATTAATATCTCATCACGCCTGCAATATTTCCTAAATTTAAAGGCATTTTTCTTATGTAAACAGCACATAAGCTTTCGAATAGGACGAATTTCAATAAAATCAGTCCACGTATGACAGAGATATTGTAATATCGTCTCAAAACTAATGATATACAAAAATTGCGCCAATTATAACAATGCCTATTTATACAAAGAAAAAAATGTATGTATTTTATTTGGTTTCCTTTCTTGGAATGTACGATTTACCGTGTCGGCTCTCGTAGTACCGTGATTACATTAATTTCACTTGGGAAGTAAAATTGGGAAATTCAATTTACTTACATTTAAATGGTACAGGAAGAGTTGATAGGGACGAATAACATGCAGTGAAACTTGGCTGTTGCTTAAAAAAGTTGAGCAAATTTTTTCCATGATTTATTAATAGAAATATGTACAGATGTATCTGTAATTGTGTATAGAATAAAAGCAGAGTTTATTCTACATCTTCTTCGTCGTCGTCCTCCTGGCTGTTAATCTGGAAGTACCTTAACTCATAGGTGTCTTTGTCTTTTGATACTACACGCAACCAATCGCGCAACTTATTTTTCTTCAGATACTTCTTCGTCAAATACTTGAGGTACCTATGGAAACACGGTATCGGTTCAGTGCAAATATCGGTCATCTTGTCGAGAGGCATTTAACAGTCTCTCCTCTCGATCTTTAAATAATATTCCAAAATGCAGGACAACACCCACCGCTTAGAGAAGTCGATGTCACTATTGACGGAAAGCTTCATCTTGTCGCGTTCGAGCGTAACGCTGTTACTAAAATTGTTCGTTTTACCCGCGACTTTGATCCTTTCGTGCAGGTATTTCTCCTAGAATAATGAATAGCATTACAATCTTCTCCCGACGTTCTGGCACACCAGCTAGGTTAGGGTAACGTGAAGAAGTTGGGGCTAAGATGCACGATAATCCGATCATGTATCGAAGTAATGTAAGGCCGAATCAGTAGTGATTTAGGTAGTATAGATATTTAGGAGTACTTACAAAATTCGCTACATCCATAATACTGTCTTCAGCTGGATGTGTGCAGTCAATAGTGAATTTCAGGGACATCTTTTTCTTCTGACCCTTACCCCGAAGGGCCTGTTTCTTGTTGGCTGGCCCTTTGGACATCTTTGCTGCGGTCTGAAAAACGTGCGATTTATCATTCTGAATTGGTTTTAATTAAAAAGTTGTCACGTTTCTAGCGGACACATGGTCCAGCCAGTGGAGCGATGTTTACGTCGGGCGTTCTACATCCAACGAAATCTGCTCGATCCTTTCGAAAATGTCGACGTAACGGTATCACGATCAATCGCCGTGAAACGACGTTTCGTATTTCCGTCGAATTTTCGAAACATCTCTACACATATTCGAATTATCTTCGCTTTTTCACGCGAACAGAAAACTCACCGGAGCCAATTTACAAATGGTCGACAAATGGACGAGTCTTTCCGCGAGCGGCGCCACGCAGCGCCACGCAGCGCCACGAGCGTTTCGAGTTTCGATTATCCATGATCGATATCAGGAGCGTAACATGGCAACTGATGGCAACGCCATGAACGTAGCCCCCTTGCGGCATAGAAATAGGCTGTGTTTCAATTCACGCATACTGCGCATGAAATTGGTGGCATCGTACGATTCCGTAGAATTTCTGAATTTCTCTCACTTACCACCAATACGATGCCACTTCCGGTGCAGCGAGCGGTGCAGTGACTGCTTCTCCTCTGAATTTCTACGATTGCTGCATGCTCGCTGCACCGGAACTGGCATCGTATTGGTGGTAAGTGAGAGAAATTCTACGGAATCGTACGATGCCACCAATTTCATGCGCAGTATGCGTGAATTGAAACACAGCCCCTGCCTTCAATCGAGGCTTGAAACTTGAAAGTTTGCGCTCAGGCATCAGAAACCGACCTATTCTTGCAGTCACAGTATCTGTGTAAATAGGAAGAATTCTTAGCGAAAGTAACAGGGATGACGGTGCACTGCCGTAGAAAAAGAGCGACCTTTCTCATAATTGTATTTATTTAAGGCTAATATACAGTAACATCTAAGACATAATCTTTCCTAGATGAACATAGATTCCTCGATTATTAAATCGTACGTGTGACGTTCAACTCAACCGAATATTATTCGTACCTCTGTAACTCGTAATAATACGTTAACTGCCTATGCGGTGAAGCCCTCTTACGTATAATTATTCTCGTCGTACTTACAAACATCTTAAATAGTCATTTTTCTGTCGTCGATTCGTGGACATATTGTATAATAAGCGTCTCGGAGAAAAAGGGAGGGGGTCCTGGGCATGGGGCGATTTTATTCGTTTTTTTGCGTCTTGAGCAAGGAAGGTATGCCTCGAGAGATCGATTCAGTGGGTCCAGGGCGAAAGATTTTCCCGTCGTTAGATTCTGAAAGGCTCGTCGACGGTTTCACAATTTTCGCAGCGCAAACTGATATAGCGTAACAATTAACAAAGCGACGAATCACGCGCCTCTCGATTTCCATTCGACACTGCAGACTTTCGATCTACGACCCTCGATAATTTCAATTCAAGTTCGTTGCCGTTCCGCCGCAGGTAGGAATCGACATCCTCTTTTCCAAATACGTATTAGAGTGCGACTGTATATCCTACACTCTACAGAGACTGAATGCTTTGAATGCTTTGAATGCTTTGAATGCTTTGAATGCTTTGAATGCTTCAAGTGCTTGGAGTAATTCTGCCAATCGAAACACAATTATTTAAACGAGGTAAACGTGCCGGACGAAATACTCATTGATTAGGCCAGCGGATAAAAGGATACCAAGGTTCCTTTGATTCTGAGAAAAAAAGGAAACATCTGTCGCGCTCGACCCTTGATTATCGACTTCTGCCCGGTCGATAGTTAAGGGGCTCGCTCGAGTGTTCCAAGTGTCGCTGGACACAGAGAACGGATACTTGGGTGCGATTCAACAAGTAAAACCTCTGAAACGCTTCCCCCATTCGGCTGTGCGAGCTTCTCGAAATCATTCAAACGGCTAGGAAAAAGTGTGAGGTAGCAAAGTTCGCGTTACTTAACGGTGCAGATTGCAGCTACATATACCTAAATTATAGAATCTGTAAAAACAGGGAGCGCGTGTGAGGATCGTTGGAACGAAATCTCTCGCAACCGTCCCGCGTGAACTGCCTAGTGAATAATAACAATAATAATGATAATAAAATTCAACGCTAACAATCTCTCTTTCTCTCCCTCTCTTTCTCTCTCTCCCTTTCTCTCCCTCTCTATCTCTCTGTTCGTGTTTGTCCCTTTTTTCGTGTTTTGCATATCGCAATATTTGCTACATATTTATAAGTCATATTATTTATATATATATATATATATATACGTATATATACACACACACACACATATATATATATATATATGTATATGCATAGTTTAATCTTACATCGACAATTCGT
This sequence comes from Andrena bucephala, assembly GCA_947577245.1. Taxonomy (NCBI): domain Eukaryota; kingdom Metazoa; phylum Arthropoda; class Insecta; order Hymenoptera; family Andrenidae; genus Andrena; species Andrena bucephala. The sequence continues at coordinate 77,693,407 of OX387717.1, read as the reverse complement.
AGTAATTTATGTACATGTACGATATACGTAGATACACACGTACGCCCAGTGTCCTTCTTACTCCTTCCTTCGTCCCCCTCGTGCCGGCTCTTCAGCAATCGGTTAAAGGTTAACTACTACGAGGAATACGTGAACGGAGAATCATGCTTCGTCGCGATCGATCGTCGCCGATCGCGCGTAACCTATACCTATATAGGATCGACATTGGCGTCCCTATCGGTGCGCCGTGCCCGCGATCACGGGGGGGGGGGGGGGGTGGGGGGGGTTTAACGGCGTTAACTGGTGAAAGGAACTGGTGCGCGGCTCGTTTCGTTCGTTAGGCACCGAAGTCGCACGGAGACGATCCCTCACGCTGTGAGGAGAGCGAGAATCGGCGCGCGTGCACCCTCCGTCGACCGTCGGGGAGGGTGCACCCGGCAGCATTCGATTCTCACGGTAGTTAACGCGTTAAGCGGCACGGCTCGCCGATCGGGAGCTTTCCGTGGATGACGACCGCTCGATCCCCCTTCTGTGCCGCGTGCGATAGAGAAGAGACACCTTGATCAGCGCCTCCTTCCTCTTCGTCTTCCTCGTTCGCTCTCGCTTCGTGTTGCTCGCTTAAAGTTACTCGGGAAATTCTTCTGGCGATGCACGGTGACGAGGTCCCTTTACATCACGCTGTGTATGCCGTTCAGGTTGCCGACCAGCGCAGCACCGGCTGTCTGAGGGCCGCTCGCACCGCCTCCCGCGCCCGCTGCGCCTCCCGCTGCAGCTGGTGCGGCACCTGGGGCAGCTGCACCAGGTACCTGGATTGGCATGCCCGGCGGTGGGTAAGCATAGGGCGGTGGCGGCGGTGGCGCCGATTCTGGCATGAATTTCGCTGCAAAAGCAAATTGCACAGATTAGTCACTGGGGTAGTGGGGGGGGGATTCCATGCGCGGCTGATTCTGCGCGAACAAATATCATCCTCGTGTATTTCTTCGCGTACAATCACGCACGTTTCTTTCTTTTCAAGTGGGGGTGTGTGTTTAAAGAAAGAGAAGTATAAAGGGAGAACCTGCCCTTCTTCGTTGCTTCAGAGAAAAATTTGAATACAGAATAATGGTACCAGCTTTGAGGGCACTACTTAGGACAACTTAGGACACTTAGGTAGTCGTTTATGTTCGGACACATTGCCGTCCCAAGATTTTGTCCTCCGCAACGAAGATGCGGACTCGAAACGAAGGAGTCGTACTGAAACGTAAGAATACGCGCGAGCGGAAGAAACCCTTCCAGCGTTGTGTCGAGACGGGGGTGGAACAAAAGAGTAGTTATGTATCTGTCTGGTTATTGGCGATCGATGGACGATGGGAGCGCGTGGAACAAAGGATCGCCCCTTTAATCGTAATCGCGGCTGATAATATTTTTTTATCTATATATCGATACAATCCCGACGGAAAACTAGGAAATGGCTGACTGTAGGAGGGGAATGTGTGAAACGAAAAACAAGTAGTAAAAAAGAGAGGAGCATTCAGTATTCTTACCTCCCGCTTGGGTTAAAGAGATACTAGATTCTAAAGGGATCCTCTTCTGGCCGCGAAGAAACATTTCTATACTTTCTGGACACGACCGTGATCAAGATGAATCTCTCTTGGCTGAGCTTTCATAGAAATCCCGTTGATTATAGATCGTTCGATAATAAAGAAAGGGAAAATAAAGAAGAAGCGAATGGTAGAAGACGAGCTAGACACGATCGTATCCAAAACGAAAAAGATCGCGCAAAAAGTTTCTCCGCTGTCTTTTTCTTTTCTTGCTCTGTACAGTTGTCTGCGATTGGTTTGCTTTTCTGACTACTCACTGTAAGTTTTATTCGATACTGTACAATGTTGAAAGCGGTATAATCATGATTCATAATCGTCGTTAATAATTAACGCCTCAAAGACGGCCGAGGGGTCGCATGACGTACGTCGTACAGCTATGCGTTCTCGTGAACTTCGTGAGACATTGTTCGATCGTTTCGAACGCCACGATCTCACGGCAGGCTTCTTTCCATCTAATTACCGTCAACGTGTTCCCTCTTCAACGTTCTTTAGTCCTGGTCCCCTTCTTCGCGTAGTTGCTCTACAATATTCGGAATCTCGTTGAAAGAAACGAAACCTCGCGACAGGGACTGTCCGGTGAACCTTTTGACTTTCGATACGATCCAATTTCTACGCGGAGCAGGGGGGTCGCTCGGACGGCGCTCGGATTCGTTCAACGGCTACAGGTGAGAGCAACGTGCGAACGAATGAAAGGAAAAATAAAGGAAACCATCGACGACTTGCTCGATCTGCTTGAGAGATCTCGATGTCGAATGCTCTTCCCTTAAACGGACCTTTTACTCCTTCTGCGGAATCGTGTACAGGACGTCGACGAAAGTAGACACGTTTCCTTAAAGTCGATTCTACTTGGAAAAATGATCGAGAGGCATTGCGTACAAACTTGCATCCACGAATGTGTCCATAGTGTGGTGTTTTTGAAAGGCTACGCAGCTTAGTTCGTAATCGCGAACTTTGCGAACTGCGGGTATACCTGTTTCACAGAGTAGAGTGCACTTTTAGAAGGAAAGCAATTGTAGGAGATGAACTCAACACAGATTTTACCCGCGAAATGGATCCCGAAATGTGACTACCCTCTCGAAACGATAATCGACCTCAAGGAATCCACGGTGATCGTCGCGTCGCTCGGTTCACGGTCGTTAATATTTATCCCGGTACTATTATTATCGTTATTGTTGTTATTATCATCGTAATTATTCTTATTCTCGTTATTATTAGCATCATCATTATTATTAGTGTTATTATTAATATTATTAACATGTATACATAACATCCGTAGATAATTCTTCAAGCCTTAAAACGAACCTATATAGGCGCCTCGTCCACGCGAGCCGAGGCGGTCCTCTCTTTCTCATTTTCTCTCCCGCCCTCTGCGCGATAGGTACCATTCGATCGTGTATTTCTCGCCTCTTCACCGCCACGAGTGTGCCAGAGAACGTTCGTCGCCGTCTTCGACGAAGGCAGGGTGGCTAGAATCTCTACGTTTATCTACTCGTCTTCTTTTTCCCCTGAACCAATGGAAGAATACGGACGCGAAAGAACAGAGGATGCGCGTGATTCCTTCTCTCTCTCTCTCTCTCTCTCTCTCTCTCTCTCTCTCTCTCTCTCTCTCTCTCTCTCTCTCTCTCTCTCTCTCTCTCTCTCTCTCTCTCTCTCTCTCTCTCGCTCACTATCTCGCGTTCTAGTTCATCGAGACTCAAGAATTCGTGCCTAACCGGCGGGATTGATCGTAGTCGAGCGAACGTGAAGGAGAAATGATATTATTTACAGCACGAGATGTAAGTATATACGTGTACGTTTTACAGAGGGGTGACGTCTGATCCAAGTGGTATGATCGAGTTCCACGCGGAAGCCTAACTCCAACGGAGTTTAACTCCTTTACCGATTTTCGTCATCTCCCCTTGCGCATAGTTCTAAAATCGACTCAAGTCATTGCTGGAGGTTTCCTAACGGGAGCTGCGTTTCAAGGGAATGTACTTTCGATGTTTACCAAGCCTCGCAGCCTATATAACCTCCACTTGAACGCAATTTCTACCCGGAATCGCTGAATCTCTCGGACCCAAGTCCCTTCGTTTGCGAGTACAAGGAAGCTTCGCCACCCCTGCCCTGTTGCTGGTCGGTGTTTCGACGAACAAGGCAGCTATTAAATTCGAATTAACCAAGGCGGGCAATGATTCGACGAGTATATTCACTTGCCCGTTCATGCCTGAGCCTCGTCGAGATCTCTAGAATCAAAGTGACGGCAACATCGTTGACCCGCGTTTCTAGCTTCTCCCTCTGGATCACGCGCCACCCCCTCGCAGCCCCGCGCGCGTGTGTTTATAAAGTGAACGTCGACACGCGCCGACACCCTCCTTTAATTACTTATATTCGGCACTTGATTACGGTGGGAAGGGGGTGGGGGTGGGGAGGGTCAGAACGAGGACACCGCTACCACACGCGCTGCCTTCGTCGAAAATGATCGGTCCTCCGCGGACACCCTGTGCGTATCGCGACTGTCTCGCCGCACAACCGACCCACCCTTATCCGTATCCAACCATCACTCTGTTCCCCCTCCCTGTGAATTTACGCGTACTGGCCATCGCGGGTCGGTTAACAAAGATGGACGAAGGAAGGCCAGTGTTTCTTTGCTATCTCCCCACATCTTTCTACGATCGTTTTCGGATTATCGTTACCGTTCGATGTAACTGTTCTGTCGCTAGACGAACGCTCCCCTATGGGCGCGGGGGGCTCGCTGAAAATGGCGCGTTCGTGGCCAGCCTTCGTCCATTCGCGAGACCACGAGAGCAATTCGACCGTGCCCCTCCCCATTCCACCTCGAGATCGTTCGAGACTGCGAATTGGGGGTTGTTAAAGAAACCGTGATAATCGAGTTCTCTTCGTCTTCGACGCCTTCCCTCTCGGGTAGAGCGTAGAATTCCTCTTGGCTCAAGGAGTCACTTCTCCCCACTTCCCCGAGCACCCTGGCCAGGCTGACGCTCCGTCGATGACCGTTCCTCGTCGTCCTTCTGTGAATACCCACTTTCACACCTCGCTGCCGGTGGCTCTCTCTCGGTGCGCATCACCGTTCAAACGGTTTCTCTAACTCGTCGCACACGCTCTGATCACTCTCGCCGTTCCTTCCTCCCTCTTCTCGCCTTGCTGCGGTTGCTTTTCGCTTTTTGCTCTTTTTTTTTTTTTGGCTCGTTTTGTTTTTGTTTCTTTTGTTTTTTGAGGGGGCTTAGGTTTACTCACGTGTTCAGTTTTGCGAGTCGCTGTCGCCGGTGGCGATCGCTGAAAAGAACAACAGCAGATTTTTGTTTCCGTGTGCGCTTTCCGCGCGACAAGTTCGTCGCCAATGGGCATTACGGGATCTTATCGCTCGGTTTTCTGCAGGAACGCGGACTAACGTCTCTGTGGAGGAAGTTCGTTGCTCGTCACGAATTAATTCATTCGAAAGTGTAACGCTAGGCCTCGCACGAGAACAAGTTTGTAGTACAAGTAGTAGCGGACGTCGCTGGCCAGACAACTACTTTTCCACTGCCGCTGACGATCGAGTCGACGATACCTTCGTCCACAGGGATCGAATTTAATCGTCTATGTACATAGCCACACGTATACTTCTAATCAATTCTATTCTATTCTATTTGAACCGAGTCGCATGCAACTTACAGCAAACACGTGCCAATTCACAAAGAGTCGTCATTCTCTACACTGCTCCCTCAATGTAAAGAATGAGTATATCCTTGGAGATTTCGTTCACCGATTCGGGCCTTTCCCCGCTAGAACGTTCTTCGATTTTCGCGGGGCTGTTGCCGAACGCCCCGACGTAACCGCGTCCATTGGAAATTATTCAAGCCATGCGCCCCTACGTCTATCGATCACACGAAATCCATCTATCCAACGTGAAACAGAAAACGTGCCATGCACCGTAATCGTTCTGCAAGCAATGCATGCGGCGGCGTTGAAGATCGTCCCAGAAATATTTTGTTTTCGTCGGCAAGCACAGTCGCTCCGATGTATGGAAATATCATTTATCATGTCATGTAATTGTATACTCTGAAACGGTGTTCGAGTTCGAGGGAGGGTTTGGGGAGGGGGGCGAGGGGGGGGGGGTGGATATAGAACGACGTTGGGGGTAGAAAGAAGAGAAGTTCCCATGCTGTTATCGAAGATGCAAAAGTTTGGAGCCGTGTTACGCGCAGAAATCGATCCGCTCCTTTCAGCTTGCCTCTCGTTTTCAAAGCGTAAAGCAAAAAATAAAAAGAAGAGGAAAAGTAATGACGAGGACCTTGCAGCAAGAGAGGTGCAGCTCCATTTTTGAGAGTTTTTGAGTTACGACGTGTAATATATGTAAAAAGAAATTCTACATCGATTTATTGCAAATTTTCAATCCGCACACGTTACTCTTTCGCGCAACACGAATGCTCCAGAATTGAAAAATTTGCCAAAAATCGAAATAAAAAGTTACCGATTCAGTAACTACTACCTACTTATTGTTATAGTGTTCTCTTTTTAATTTTAAGTCAGAGTCATAATTTTATAAACACTTTTTCTAATTTACTCCGAGTTGATAGATATGGGGCTGTATCCCTCTTGCTGCAAGAGCCTCAATTTTCGTTGCATACCGCGTGGATCAATTCTGCGCGCAGATGTGAACGGTAGAGAATGAAAATTGGAACCTGTGTACCGTGAAGGGAGAGAAATCCTCGACCTTGACAGACGTAGACGAAGAAGAGGTATAGAGAAAAGTTGAAAAAGATGTGGTACCAAGTGCAGCAGTAAAAGTTGTAGCTTACCGTACCGAAGAGAAGAGTGGGGGTTAAACAAAAGCTTTTCTTTTCAATCTATATTATTGTTACTGTTGTTGATGATGTTGTAGCTGTTGTTCTTACTGTTGTTCATAGGAGGAGCGATATAGTGCTTGTAGCTGTTGTTGATGTTGTGGTGTTGTCCATTCGTGTTTTCATTTCTCGGTGGTGTGAACGTTATCTTTCATTCTTATCTTTTGCTCGCCGTACGCGATCTTACGCGTGCTCCGTCACTCTTTCTGCTCGTTCGTGCTTATATTCTCTATTCTTTTCACGTGCGCGCTCCTCTCGCGCGTCTATCGCTCCCGCGACCACCAAAAAATTGAAAATCACTGGCTGGGACTAACTTCGGAGGGGGATAGACAGGGGGTGGTACCACCAAAAAATTACAGACAGACACATAACAGTGATTACTGATGCGGGGTGAGTGGTTGTGTACATTTCGAAAACGTATCCGTCGTGTCGCGCCTCCGAGCCGGTTCATCCGCCCGAAACATTCCAAAGAGACACCGCGTCCCTCTTCGAGGATCTTTTGCACCTCTTCTACATTCTACTATCGCTTCTTTTTGTTTTCAAATCGCACAAACTCCCGTCGCAACGGAGTCAGAGGGAATGACACTGCGGAGGCTTTGCACGAGTGGTTTAAACGCCGTTATCTCAACGGAGAAACGATCAGTTATCCAGAAATTTATGAAAGAAGTCTCCTACACTAATATCCATTATCTACGAAACGTCTTCTTTCTTCGTAAAAGTGTCTTCCTCCCTTCGAACCTACAAACATTCTTCTCGCCACCTTTAAAAGCCCATTTCTCTGCCGCGCTCGCGGCATTTACACGTCTCCTCGCAGCAAAGCCTCTCGACACGTTCACGTTCGTGGCGTCGCTGTCTGGATCGTGTTGCTCAGGGCCGGAGGCTGTCGGGGATTCATGAAGCACCGCGCTTTCCCGCCGCCACGCGCGGCGCGGCGCGACTCTTGATTCAAGCTCGCGCCAATTAAATCGGCGATTCATGAATATACAACGAGCCTTCGAAGGACGGGGCTGGGGCGGTTTCTGGGGGAGGGTCGAACGGGGCGGGGACATGTATACAGATAGCGACAGATACACCAGCAAGTACCTATTACAGGCAGACAACGTGTGTATGGTAACATCGACTGTGAGCGTCGATTCCATAAGGATCCTTCGCGGAGAAGTATTCACCCTCCGCCTTTCTCCACGAACGACGATCAACAGTGGACTTGCGCAATCAAGTGTGTAATTTATTCTTGGAGCAACGAAGAATCGAACGCGAACAGTGCTGGGGGACAGTATCCCCGTGAAGGTCCTCATGAAACCGCGAGCACCTGGATTACACCTTCAAAATCGGAGGAATTCTGAAGGGTCGAGGACGCACGGGGAGTCTTGTGGTCACAGAACAACGAGAATGGAGGTATACATGTATCCGTTACACGGGTACGCGGTACACGCGTACGTCCTACGTATAGAAAGGGGCACGGGGAGAAGTACAAAAGGGGAACAGAAAATAGAAACAGAGACAGAGACAGAGACAGAGACAGAGAGATAGATAGACAGAGAGAGAGAGAGAGAGAGAGAGAGAGAGAGAGAGAGAGAGAGAGAGACAACACAGTTAATACGCAACGACGCAGTTTTGTTGCTTTCTACCTTCAGACTCACTCACACACAAATCTCTTCCACCAACCAGCGCGTCTACATAAAGTTCGCTAGACGAGAAAAGAGAAACACATAGAGCTCACACGTTAAATGGCGAACTGTGTGGGAAATTACGCGGCGCGTTTTGTAATTAAAACAATCAGGATCGGTACTGTTCTCGCAAGGGATCTCTACGATTCGAAAGGACCATGGAACTGTACGCGACTTTCTCTATAGCGGTTCGAGCCTCGCGATACTTTTCTGCGGACTCTCGTCGCCTCGAATGGCACCGAGCCGCGACTGAACCGGAGCACGGCGACGAGCTATTCTGCCGGCCGAGAGTTTAATCAGTCACGCACGCGGAATTCCTAAGGAACGCCGAACGAATTGCTCGAATACCGTGCAAGCACATCGGCGATCACTCCCCCGCGGGCCATCGACGTCCCTTTTGGCCTCGTGCAAACAGAATTTCTTGGTCACGAAGACCTCTTCTCAGCACGGAATGTGGATTGACAGAGACAGTAGCCGGGAACGACCGATTCTATCCGCTTTTAACTCGAGGCTAGGTGGAGAACACCGTAGTTCTTTCATCGTCGAAAAGTATTATTCATCAGGTATATTCGTTCTGGATTTCTAGTGAGTTTTAAGAACACAATGGGACTGGCAATTGCGAATCAGTCGTTCGAAATTGGGGCGAGATACACTGACCATATGACACAGAACATTTAGACAGTTAAAATGGCGGTGTCATTAGCTTTATGAAAGTGCGTCTATGCGTCTGGCTACTTACCAATAATAATGGCCAATACGATGAGTCCGATGACGCCCATGATGATCATCATCTGTAAACAGAGTTGAGCACAGGTTACTTAGTTGTACCACGAAGCCGAGCAACGCGGAGGCGAGTGGACGAAGCCCGGCGAGGACTCTCTCACCTTCAGATTTTGTAGCCAGAACTTCCTCTTCAGCTTGCCTGCCTGTTGTTCAAACTGTGAGGCTCCCTGCTGGAGCGCGTCTGGAAAAAGAAATGCCGAAATCGGCCTAGAAACACTCGACAGACTCTGCAATTTCAAGGAGGCTCTTGTATAGAAAGAAGAGCTCCAAAAAAGCTTGAGAAAGTGTTGCAAAAGCAATCCTGAAGGAAGCAGAGCTTCCAAAAAGTGTAAGTCGCATCCTCGAGTTCTGGATAACATTCCGATCTGTTGTTTGGAGGGCAGTAGTAGAAATCGCGATAGGGCCGGCAGTGCAGGGGAAAAGGATCGACGGTGGGTCAGGCTCGCAACGCGGCATCGATTCGTGAGCGTCACAGTACGTAATCGATATCGGTGTGCAGTCGGACGCGCAGGGTCGAAGCGCTTTAATGCAGCCCGCTCTAGAATCAATGGATGGAATAATATCCTTCGAGCAGTTCGTGCAGTTCGAGCAGTTGGAGCAAATGTGGCGAAGCGTTCGTCCTTCGGCTTAATTCGTCTCTTTGTGCGCCCGTAAAGGCGCGTAGCTACAAACGTGCAAAATGATGCGTGCGGTATTTTTTAATTCCCGAAAAATTAAGTTTATTCCAGCAAGACCCCTTAAAGTCAACAGTAGCGATGACTGTAGCCGGAAGCGTTAAGGCTGTACACTGTACAGTGTACTCTGTAATTTCCTCGAGGACGTTAAAAGGAGAAACGACTGTGCTAAAGGGAGCTCGATGCATAAACTTTTCTTCTTTACACTCGACGACGAAAGCGGATATTCTTATCGACTTTGCGTCAGTCGATTTTCACACTGTAGAGAAATAGTTCCCTCCAACTCACCTGCTCGATCATCGAGTTCGGAGAGCTTCTGATCACGCTCCAGGACCTTCTCGACGTTCGTCTTCATGATGTCGACGACCTCGTCGACCTGCGCTTGCGTCGCCTGCAGCCGCTTCTGCGAGGCGATCTGCTGAGGCGTCCTGGGACCCCCGACGATTCCATCGGTGCCTGCACCTGCACCCGCAGTAGCATCCGCTGGTAGACCGCCCTCGGTGGCCCTGCAAGCAAACAATTTCTTTCTTCTAAACACGAGCCGGTATAAAGAATTCTTCAAACTCTTGAACAAGATCCAAGTACCCTTATCGGAGTTTCACAGGAAAGAACATGGAGCGCTCAATTCAAAGGATAATAAACTTGCCAACCCGAAGATATCCCGATACCTCATTTGAAAAGGGCAATTTCTGACATTAAAAGCAAACGGGTTTAAAGCGAGAGAACGAGCTTTTTTCGCCCGATGAATTTGCATAAGCGCCGGCCGAATGCGCATCCACCTTCAGCTGACTAATCCGATCAGCTGCATTTCTTCCTTCTCCCATCTCTAAGACCCACTCGACCCTTTTATCCAACCCTTTCCTCGCGCGGAGTACTCCAGCCGACGAATTTCATTTCTTTATTCGCCGTGGGAGAACGAATAGCGAGAGGCTGCGTGATAAAGTATTCACTCACGCGAGCGCAGAAATTAGAGCAGCCTTATCTTTCCCAGCGTCGCTAAATCCAATCGTGCGTTTCACGTACAGTCGGTACAGTGAAGGTTTTCCACGGAATATTCGCGATAGTTACGAGCTCTACGCTCGTCCTATGGTGGATGAACGTCCCCCATCGAACGCGAGGGCGGGAACGAACGCGAAAGGGCAAAGTTCGTGACACGGTTCTGAAAGCTGCGCGTTCGGCCACGGAAATGCGTATTGTCTTCTCCCGATGCTCGATATTGTGCAGCCCAAACGGCGTAAGACGCTGCTAGAGCTCTTCAACTGGCGCGAGTCGTTCTGAATGCGAGCGACTGACAATGAGAATGGAGAAGCGAGTTCGGAGACAGTTTAACGTCAAGCAGTGGCGAAGGGCTGGCTATCCTTTGACAATGTCTTCCTAGGTAGATCCTAGGTAAGTACTTGGCAACTTGCTTCGAGATGAATAAAGTACTGCACCTCGATGTCAAGTGTTAATATCGTTAAAATTCAACTGGGAGAGAAGTCTCTTTTCTTATGCTTTTTAATAACGAGTTCGTGTCTGATTTCGTTGGAAGGAAGTCGAAAGGTTACCGCCAGCTCAGCTGGCATTTCATTCAGCCTGGCCAGAAGGCATGTCACACGTAAATACGCCTGACCTTTCGCCCAGGGAAAGACCTTTCCTGGAACAACCCCGATGTTAGTTTAATTATCATGGAAGTCCTGCGTTGGCGTCGCCCGCGTTCATGTTTCAATATTGTGCCTAACTTTCAGTTGCATTCCCATTAAATCACCGATGTCCACGGCTCTACTCCACGGTTTCAACCCACACGCCGTCCCTACTATCCTCGTTTCACCTGCTCGAAATACTTCATCGCTCACTATGACACACCCAGTAGGTACTTTGGAACCTTCGATACGATACGTGAATTGGAAGATAAGTCGCAGTGCTTATTCCAAAATATTCTGAACAGAAGAAATTGGAGGTTGAACAGGAAAACTATACCTACAGCAGCATGATGGACTCCCCAAGGGCGTCTGCAGACTTTTTTCCAGGTGGCGGGGAGCAACTTTGCGGTATATAAAGAAATATATATAGCAGGCAATGAAAACATAACCCTGGCGCGATGACATCGACGAATCGGTTCATGAAAGTCATGAAACACGCGGTGCAAGTGGAGTAGCCCTCTTGCCATTTTGAACCCATTTTTTAATGCAAATTTCATTAAAAATTTATAATCGAAATTAAAAAATATTCACCTTTTTAGTATAAACTTAGTCAAGATTAGTTTTTAAAAATAAGCGAATTTTTTTTTCTCAGAAGCCAGGGGTGACGGGTGTAACCTTTTGCCCCCGCCCCTCCCCCTTTCCAGACGCCCATGGGACTCCCTTATTTTTCCCGCGGACAATAATAATAATTAATAGAATTTTCTATAACTCAAGTTTCTAGATAACCCATCTCACATTTTCACCACAAACGTATCGATCATTCTCGCATTTAAACACCCCCCCCCCCCCCCCCCCCCCCTCCAAGTATAAGAATACATCGGTGAAAAAGTGGAATCGATAGGATCGATTAAAGTGCAGCCACTGCGTTGACGTCGATTCAGGTCGTTTCGATTCCTGGTGCGTGCTTGGGAGGCGAATCACTATTTCTGGAGGTATCAGCCGCAATGGCGGATTAAAATGCGGTCGGGGAGGGCTTTATTTTTGGCTACCGATCGATCCACCGAATGGCAACAGCCGATCGAACCCCCCATCCGACTACAATTCCAGCGAGCGAGCATTATTTCGAGTATGCACGCTTCCTGCGACTCGTACTTATGCAATTACCCCCTGGGTCGTTTGAAAGCGATTTAAATTGACTGTAGGTAGGTACATTGCGCTGAACCGATTATTCCTCGTGGAAGATTCTCACCACGTACGAGGGGGAATTTTTTGTTCAGCCATGGAAGAGTTCACCTGGTTTCGAGCCTTTACGCGCCCAAGCGGCTTATATAATCGAATTAATATATTGATCGAGAGACTGGCCCGCCAGTTATCGTCGTTATTGAATTACTTTCTAGTCGGGCAGAGAAGAGGTTCCACTAATGCGTTCTGTTTCGTTCTTTCCGGTCTCTGTTTCACATCACAGAATTGCGTAAGACAGGAATCATTCCAACGACTCGATAGAATTCTCTTAGACAAATGGGATCCCAGAGCGAAACTTTCTTTTAACAGCATCGATCCTGGGGAACATTTTCAACCCTCGAACTATGTTCCGCTATTTCAGGAACGTGTACAATGTACGACCTACGCAGTACGCACGAACAAACTTTTGCTGGCGTTTAAAAACGTTAGCTTCCCTTTAAAAATGTTCAGGCTCGCGTTCTAATTTTAGAGCCACGGAAAGATTGTACAATGTTAACGAGCGACAGCTTTCCAAGCATCTTGTTCAAAGAGTAAACAGTTGATTCAGAAAATGCGAGTTATTTCACTGCAGGACGCGATGCGAGGTTGGCTGACTCTCGCGGGAAGAAACTACTGGCAGCGGTCAATGAATACTGATTATGTACTGGCCATGCACCTGGACACCATTTGAATTCTAGTAGATCGGACTTGGTAATGAAGTATGTAGTCCGTCTACTATTTGTCGTTCGGAGAGAACATTTCAACCCGACCTGCTATTTAATTAGTACTTGAAAATTGTCTGACGTCGGACAAAGATAAACTTGCTATTATTTCAAAAGAATTCCACTGAAGCAGACTTGGAAAAAAATAGAGTGTCGTTGGTTAGGGACAAGTAATACTATATCCTCAGCCGCCGTTCAAGTGGCCCCTCAGGTTTGCCTGGCTTCGCCAGGGGTGGCTCTACTTGCTGGGCAGCCGGAAAGCGTTACTTTTCGTTTCATCGCGAAAGCCATAGAACATTGCAGCAAATGTGTTGCTCGTCATTGATTATCTAAATATAGAAACAGCGAGTAGAACGTATAGCCCGGCGTGTTTCGCGATTGATTGCCGCCCGTACGTGTGTGCCCGTAATTAAAGCTCGCGAATCTACGGGTCGGGAAATATGTTAACGATGCTGCCGCCCCGGTCAAATAAATATCCATCTGCTCTATCGCACCGACCATCTTTCGCATTTAAATTCGTCGTGTCGAGCATTTGTCGTTACGCTTCGAGAAATTGGAAAATAGCGGAGGACCGACCCGAGAGATATTGAAATTCAATTAGAAGCGAAAGAATATATTTTATAATTCCCAGTCGGTCTTCTATATTCGACGACGTGAATTCTAAGTCCTTTATAAAATTATAGTAGGTAATAATCGAAAGGGGAGCAGCGAAGATTACGAGATTTGAAGAGCTACTTGTTCCCCCCTCGCATTGCACACCGTTCGATCGTGCAAGGGGGGGCACGCCGAGGTCCCAGAATTCAATGACCGCAATTTCGCCGTCCGAAAGGAATCGCCACGGTTGGCTTCAAGCTCTGCTGCACTTTATTGGGAATTTTGGCGTGTGCCGTGGACAGCCCGTGCGAGGAAATCGATTTGCGACAAACGGTTAGGAAATTGCGTGTTGAAATCCGTGTTGCGGAGTTCGATCCTTCCGTCATCTCCATCAGACCGATGACTCGCGGGGGCTCTAAGAAATTTTGAATCGAGACTACCGTCGAGACACAGTCGAGACACAGTCGAAGCTTTGTTTCGCGAGTTCCTAACTGATATTCCATGCTACGGACCGCTGGAATTACCCAGCAGCGTACTTTCCAATTCCGTCGAAACGTTAACCGTCTGCCATGACTCATCTGCCTTCCCTATTTCACAACGTTGCCGCTCGTTATCGTATTTCTATCAAGCATGATCGCACAAAAGACCCGTCCGAGGACTTCTAAACTCACGTCGCAATATTCACTTCGTCGCCCGTTCCCTAAGCCCTCGGCGCCGACATCGCCCGAAATGCCGATTCCCTTCCCACTGACACACATTCGGCATGAACACCCATTTCCGTATCGACGTCGAGCCAAAAGGGGAACGCGAGGAAAACGTAAACGTTACATCGGGATCGTCCAAAGTGTCCAGCGGCTCGAACCGTCCTGATGGGGCATTCGTGGACAGGGTGAGCGTTAGGGATTCGCAGGGGGGCGACCCGGTATAGATTCGTCCACAGGGAGTCACCAGTTCACAGGGGCTGCCGCGGCTACGAATTCTCGCTGGCGATGGATTTCGTGGATGTACTCACATTCTGTTCCTAGGTCGCTTTTGGTTTCCTCAACTAGAGCTATCCGCTGGCCTGGCAACCCCGTCAGACGACCGCGTACTTTTCACGAGCGACTGTCAGCGACTAGACGGCCGCGGTATTGATAAAATTTCCAGCGGCACCGCCGCGATAACGCCGCCGCTCCAGCGATATCTCGACGGCCCTCGAACCTTTTGAATCGCCCCACCGGGATCCAAGATTTCCACGAGCCCCGCGATCCCCGGCCGGCGAGGAGGCTCCAGTAGACAGAGAACCACGCCGAATCTCTTTAAATACAGAGTTTACAGCGAGAAATTTCGCTACACGGAGAATTTTCGTGCCAGAAACCGGGCGGCGAGAATCGATGTATCGAAGCAACACGGTCGACCCACCGTTCCGCGGGGCGAGCCGTGCGCATGCACGGGAGTCCTCAGTCAATAAACGGCAGCCAGCCGCAACCCTCATGCGCAAACACACCCTGAAGGTGGTCGTCAGGGCTGCTGCCGCCGACACCGAGCACCCGGCGCCTGCTTCCACGGAAACAGGCCAACGACCGCGCCGATTTCTCTCTTTCCATCGAGTTCCCAGCTCCCGCTACTGTTACCCACATTCCGAATGGCGGCAAACTGGGCGCAGATGGTAGCTAGATCGGATGCTTCGTTTTCATTGGGATGTGAGTTAGGGTACATAGGTTCATGAATTTTTATCGTTTCCCTGGCCATGTCAGCCGAGTTGCACGGTCCTGGCGACGCGATCAGAGTACGCGCACGAGCATCCGCAAGATGTTTTATTTATGTCCCTGTTGCGATTTTTGCCGCGGGACCAGGGTGTCGAGGTGAATTTCGCTCTTAGTCGCGGAAATGTTGTGGAAAGTCGGTGGAGACGAGCGTAGAATGGCTGCTCCGTTCGGTGAGTTCTTATCGCGAAATTTTTACCTCGAATTTCACGGGGATTCTATCGGGTCCGCTGTCTGACCATTACGGGTAGATTCTACTGTTGGCCAGAAGCGTCTCCCTTCTCTTTACAATTCCTCTTTTAATTTCTAACGTGCAATTCGGTGACGAAGTAATGCTTGATTTCAAGAATTTTTCATCCCCCAAGTAGGTACTATGTGCGTATGAGACACTTAATGAAAGTGTGAAGGACCACGTTGAAATTAGTTGCATTAGGTAGTTGGCATGACGTGATACTTAAAGTGCCTTCGTCAATAATAATTTCATCCTCAACTATACATTACGCAGTTAATTCACGTATGAATTAATTTCAATGACAATTTCATCCAGCAAAGAACGTGCATACCTAAGATTAATTTCAGAGCCCCAAGATGGCAGCACCTGCGCTATTTGAAAGTTTCGAAGCGTGGCTTCTCGTATTAATAATTTACGTCGCAATAAGCATTGCAGACAGATGTTTATATCTCGAGTCCAATGATTCCCGTATCGGAGATTAGATTAGAGGAAATCCTCGGCTCTCGTTAACATGTTTGTAAAAAATTATTCGCTATAAACATGACGTCACGGGTATCGCCATCTTTATCTTGTGACAGACACTGTTGTTAAAGTGTGTTCGTCATCGAAGGAAAGCGGAAGATACCTGTCATTATTATTTATACATAATTTCCATTCCTTTCTCAATCTTCTGCGCATCTTTTACTCCAAAGTGAGTAGAACAATAATCTCCTCTGGCAAAACCGTCGGTACAGCAAACGAACATTTGCGACGAGCTATTATCGTGCCACGGTAACCAAAAGTATTGCATATTTTCGGGCACCGTGTTGCATTTCCTTCCTGTTATTAACAATTCAATATTCATATCGTATTTGCCGCGTGCTACGAACTTTGCCACGATTTCACATCGCGGTTCACTCGTCTGATCGCGCCCGCATAAGCTTTTCGTAAATTTTCAGGTTATGGGTGTGTACAATAATGCCACTATATATACATATATAGTCATGGTTTACCGCAAGCGTTGCCACACTCAAGATGTCTACTGATTTCACGCCGTTTCTATGCTCGCAGGAACATGGAAGGTAGCGGTAATTCCAAAGACGGAGATATGGGCAATCAGACCCCGCAGCAGACAGCGTCCAACAAAAAGCTGCAGCAAACGCAGGCGACTGTCGACGAGGTCGTGGGGATAATGAAGGTGAACGTGGAGAAGGTGTTGGAGCGCGACCAAAAGCTGTCGGAACTTGAGAACCGTGCGGACGCGTTACAACAGGGTGCGACTCAGTTCGAACAGCAGGCGGGCAAGTTGAAAAGGAAGTACTGGTGGAAGAACCTGAAGATGATGATAATCATCGGCATCATCTGCGTGATCATCCTGATCATCATCATCGGTGAGTGACGCAAATAAGTAGTTGTAGACGTAGATAGAAATATATGCTGAAACGTACATTTTTTTTTGCGATAGCTTCGCTCCTACCCGAGTCGTCGAGTTCCGATAAGCCCGCTGACAATCAATAACTTGTAGCGTTGTATCGAGGGTAATACAATGGTTGGGTTGTTAATTCTGTGTCTTAGAGCGAGGGGATCCTTCGACGACGTAAGTGTTTCCGACATAAAATGTTAAAACGCGATTGTCAATCGTCACTGCAGTCTTGTCCAGGCAGAATCGCGATACCAATAGCAAACACATATTTTTGAGACTTAATCGTATTCGAGCGCACAACTGTTAAACTAACTGCAGTATTAATACGGGTGGCCTTTTTGTAAAACTACAAATGGACAATATACAATTTTCACGACGTTTATCTCGATGCTTATTGTACATTTATGGATGATATATAATATATAATATAACGTTTATACTTTTCCCACCGGCCTTCAAGTGATTCAGGCTCTTATTCAGCCTCGTCTCTCCTCCACGCACCATTATCCAGCACGATATTCAATTCTCACATACCAATTCTTCTTTCCCCGATTAAACACCCAACGCCAGAGCTCCATTGGCTTCATTCCCCAGCTTAATAAAAGTTGGAGTACAAAAACCCTGGGAATTTAATTCTCTTGGTCTGTGTATTCCTTGAAACACCGTCTAACTCGACTCTATCCAAGCTCGTAATTGGAATGTAACCAGTGCACCGGCGCAAGGCACTTCTATCCAAAGTGTCACGATCAAAGAGCACAAAGAGGATCGTAAAATTCGATCGAACGGAAGCTTTTGTTGAGTTCCGAAGTCCATTTCGATTACCTCGCCTAGAACGTTCGTGGCCATAAATATTCATACATCGACGGCTCTTACGCGAATACCGTCATGCTCCCCGGCGCGAAGTGACACACACACTGTGGTTCATCGAATTCGGTGAAACCTCGATTCCTTAAAACCGTTCGATTGGCACCCATTCGGGGCCGTAGAAAGTTCCCTGGTCTATCTAATCGTCCTCCCCTTGAAAACCGTCGCCCGTACGTCATTCGTGACGAGGAGCGATCGAATTGATCGAAACGAATCGTGTTTACGCGTCTCTCCGTCGCAAAGATGCGCGAGCGTGGCCGGGCAGTGCGCAAATCGCCGCGCGATTTCTTCGCGATCCAAGGAGCTCGATCGCGGGGGCCAGCCGAGATGTCACGACCGATACGAAATTAGTGCGTGGCTCGATAGCCAATTAGTGGTCCGACTCTTCCGTTCGAGTGGTCCCTGAGCATGGTACGTTGAAAGGCTAGAAGCGAAGGTAGAGGTAGCGCGCGAGCTGTCGATGGTCAAGGTCGCGATCGAAGGACGTTTTAACGGGACGAGCAGGTGATACGAATGATCCCGTGTCATCCACGCTGTTCCTACGTTCCTACCTGAGTCTTATCGACTCTGAGAGACGATAGTCTGTGTGCGTGTGTGTGTGTGTGTGTGCGTTAGATACGAGCGCGAAGAGTTTCCACGAAACAATAAACGGAGTAATCGGTGCCTGACTTACGATTCCGTTACGTTAATCCTTGCGACCAACGACAATTTCCGCGATCCCAGAAAATCTTTACCTAACGAATCTTCAACGGCCAATTCGTAATCGAGCGTGCATCGGTGGAAATCGGTACGGCAGAATAATTATCGCGCCAAGTGTTGCGCGCACAGATTTCAATGAAGCAGGTACACGTTTCTTTTAAGTAGCATCTAGATTCTAGTGGCTGTGAGTTTTCTGCTCCTTTGTATTGGATAATTTACAGTATATACACGTAACTTTGTCAGGTTCTTTCAGCTTTGTTCCTTTAACCGATATTTCCTCAGTCTTCCAAACTGCAAAGTACAAAAGCGTTTGACAATAAGATACGGTATGCCCCTGCAATCTTCTGAAATAGAGTCACAAAGCTCCTCGGACACCGGAACCTTAACGAACTTTAAGTTATCGCTACGTGCCAAATCCTCCGCGTGAAAGACACTCGAAAACATGATCCATCGCGCGCGAAGAGGAGACAAACGCCAAGGATTTACCGTCGAAATCGGGGCTGTCTGACTCGTCGAACACAGCAGAGATTACCAATTATCTGGCCCCGATGTTTATCGCCGAACGAAATCGTTTTACGATCTTGTCGATTTACGTCACGGGGAGTGAAAACGTACGCCCGAGTCACGTGGGCCAGGATCCCGATTTTCCTGTAAACCGAGGCAGAAATCTCTGCCGCTTCATTCATACACCTATCAGTCGGCTGACGACCGTCCAACCGGACAGTCGCTCGTTGAGGCGCGTCTCGTGTCACCGATATCGCATGTCAGACTATCTAACTAAGGGGGTCCACGAAGTAGCCACCATTCCACCGTCCAACGATCGCCACTCTGTATCCGATCGTTTAGTGTGAAAGAACAAGTGAAGGTTTTCGGAAACGTGCGCGATTTCTTCTGTCCTTCTATCAGCTTCGGTGGGGTTCGATGTTTGTCTGGCTCGATCTCGTATCGCGGGAGGGGATTGTTTACGAGGGAGCACGGTTTGCGTGATTTCCCGGGAAAGTGGCACGAGGCAGCGTTCAGTGGGACAATTTTCGAGCGGGCCTCGGTGGTGGGGTTTGTTTTCCTTTCCGTTGCGTTCGCCCGACATACAGCCGGTCGGCCGACGTTAGTTCGTCACCGGCCTTCTGGAAGGACTCGCGAAGGAGCACACTGAACAGAGGACGATCGCCGGGTAGCGGTAACGGGGAGGGAGCGCGGATATAGCTTTTCCGCGAGGTGTGCCGATCGATTGGTTCGGTGACGAAACGCGAGCGGATCTCCCCGTCGATGCGATCGTTTACTTGGCTGGTCTTCCCACGCGCGTCTACCGTAAACTCCTTATCTGTGCTTTATG
The DNA here is from genome assembly GCA_947577245.1 of Andrena bucephala. Classification (NCBI taxonomy): domain Eukaryota; kingdom Metazoa; phylum Arthropoda; class Insecta; order Hymenoptera; family Andrenidae; genus Andrena; species Andrena bucephala. Next base: position 77,673,470 of record OX387717.1, on the reverse strand, counting down.
AATATTGGGAAACGAGCCGGAGTACAGAGTCGAGCGTGGCCGTCGTTCGGTTTCGTGCATGTGCAAGTGGATCCCCTCGCGTGCTCTCCAGCTGGCCGGCTGAGAGTGCTGGGACAGAGGCGAGAGAAGAGGGGACGATAGATGCGTCCTAGCCGGGGATCGTCGCCGATAAGATCCCGGGACAGGAGAGGAAGAGGAAGAAACAGGGAAGCAGCTTTCCTCTTTCTCTCTCTGTCTCTACCCCTCGACACACTTCCTTCCGAACACTCCGACACATTTCGGCACACTTTGGCCTCCCCGGTTCCGCGGCCAGCGAATTTTCCACAAATTCTCCACCGTCTGCGACGAGCCGAGGATTCAGCATGGCAGCGTCCAGCAGCGAGAACAGCCAGGACTATGGCCTGGGGTATCAGAACACTTTGGTGAGTCCTCTTTTCTCTTACCATCTTCTTTTCGTTGGATCTTGCCACCGAGGTGGTGGGAAATGAAGATTGCACGAACCGCGTACTTGATACGGGAGGACACGATGCAAGAGACTGTAGGTTCCAGCGAATTGTAGGTATATGTAGCGGCTAAGAAGGCTGAAGCCTAGGGCGAAAGAAATTGAGAAAGATAGCAAAATGTTAGCCTGTAACGGTTTAGATGTTCGTCCTCAATGATAGCATTGATTTTCATCCTAAAATAAAATTTCCATGTATTTTCCCCAACACCGAAAGTGAAGGGCCATCTTTAAACACAGAGGCTTGCTAAACTTTCAATCGATTCTAAAATTGCCTCAACTCTTTTAAATTAAAATATCTGACGATACTTGGCGGAAAGGGCGGCAGACGCTTGTTAGTCTAGTGCCATTTCCTCGTTACACAGTTTTACATTAGATCCCAAGAATCATCCTCGATAAGGTACAGAGTAGTAAACCTGTAATATAATATCCAAGCGTCGTCCAACAGGATGTAATTCCTCGTTATTTAGTCTCGCGTTCGAATAGAAAATCGTAACAATCAGCGTCAGCTCTGTTGCTCCAAACGTTTCCTCTCGACCTAATAATATATTTCAGAGGACACGGTGTGGTAGGCATCCAGCGTTGTCTTGGAATGTTGACAGACTCGAGTCGACTAGAAAATCTCCATAATTCCCTCGGATCCTCCGAATATCAAGCGGTGCATGGCGAAATCGTTTGCAGCGATCTATTCGACGCGGCCAGGCCGACGGCGTAGCGATCAAAGCGGCAAAAGCGACGCGAGGCAAGGGTTGCAAGCCTATTTTCATGTTTATTCTTGGCCAGTGCACGGAGCTTGCCGCGAATAGTTGGCTTGCGGAGCGATCCATACGTCCGCGTCGGCCGCGGCCGCGGCCACGTGCTCCTCCACTTTCACGCGTGCATTTTCGTGGCCGTTCCTACACTTTCATCCGCGCCAGCCGATCGTCAGCTGATCGAGCATTCGCGAGCGCGCCGCGCCTATTTGCACGCGTATTTTCAAGCAGCCGGCATGAATCACTTGGCGTACTCGCCGCCGCGTCAATTCACCAGGCGAATCGAGTTATCGGGCCAAAGAGGAAAAGGCTCTAACCGCGAGCAGGTGGTTTTCCACCGTTCGGTTATCTATCTTATCGGTGGATCCGCGTATTTGCTCGCGGCCAATGGAACACCTAAGCCTCGCGAACTATCGTCCGCTGCCGTGATTCTCTTGGCAGTCACGGCGAAACGAGGATTTTCTGGAGATAGGGAAATGTGTCAGTGGATAAGTTAGATCTGAGGGGGATCTTAGCTCTGAGGAATTTCTTCGACGCGCCAATGTTTGCGAGCTGATCGTATCGGCAAGGTTTCTCGTGTCGCGGTGTATTACGGGATCGCGACGTTTCCCCGGGATTTCGAAATCTATCTGAACAAAGCTCGAGGCAGATCGTGGTCCGGGTGACCAACAACCACGATCTTCGCCACCACCCTCGCCTCGAGCCGTGATTTTGCAACGGCGAAATTGCTGCCTCGTCTGCCAACTGGTCGGCGATCTTCAGACGATGGTATATGTATATCGAACCCGAAGACAATGCGTCCTCGAGATTGGACAGCGTCACTTTCGAAATGCTCCGCGCGAAATTCCGCGGCAGCTTGCCATTTTTCCTCGACGCTTAATCGTTTTGACTGTTCGTCTTTTCTTTTTGCGAAAACAGACGTTGCAAGAGGCTCCTCTAATTATCCACTCCCTCCCGACCGATTCATTAAACTGATCGAAGGTTGAGCCGTTCGTTGGAGTCAGCTGGCTCCGAAAAAATGCCACCGATGCGCGCGGAGTTTTTCTGTGCGAATAGCAATTCGGGACGGCTGAATGAAGCGTATAGTGCTCCCCGATCGCTGTGCGCCGCGAGCCTCTGAAAGGCTAGGCAGAAAACGTCTCCCTGGCGTGTAACAGTTATTGGCAGACGCAGAGGAGAAACAAAACCGGTAAATTGCATCCTCCACGCGCAGACGGTAGCTAGCTAGGCTTCTCACCCCATCGATCCGGGGGATTTTTCGCGTCGCCGTCGTTCGATCGCTATCCATTTTCTTCAGGTCCTTGACATCGGTATCTTCACTTACAGAATCCTCAATACATTCTCTTTCTCTAATAAGGGAAGTTAGGCAACCCGGGAATCCAGAAAAATATGCAACTTTGTGTGAAGATAGAGTAGTTGATGCGTAAGTGCCACAGTGCCATTTTGGAGGGTGAAATAGCCCCTTAACAAAATTCAGAATGTTCTTTTTCGTGGAATATCTTAAGAACGGTGAGAGATATAGAAAAGAAGTTGAAACGAAAGTTGCATCTTCTTTTTATATCCACAAAATCGCGTAAAAGTAATTATCGAATTAAGGATTGGCGATGGGGGTAGCTTGGAGAGTATAGATTTCTCAATAATTATTTTTTCGCAGCTTTCTAGATATAAAATATAGATGCAACTTTTGTTTAAACTTCTTTTCGATATCTTTCACCGTTCTCGAGATATTCCACGGAAAAGAAAATTCTGAATTTTTTACAAATAAAAAATAGGTTTATCATACGCCTACACATAAACTACAAAGTTGCATATTTTTCTGAATGGGGTGCCAAGACCGTTTTCCCACGCCGCACGTTTCATTCACCGGTAATGTGGTACGCTCCCCGGTACTCCACCCATTCACAACTTACTACTACCACGTTTCCAGTGTCTCTATGCACGTGCCGCGCCTCCTACGAATTGACCGCAGCCCTGGATCATATGATTCCACTCCATTCTGCAGGAGTATTGTTTCCTCTTGAATCTTGAAAGTAGGTTGCTCCTTCCATCCACCAGAAACCAAGTGTCCAGAGATCAATCCGCGAAGAACCGGTTGGCACAATCTCTGCTCTTGTTTTTCCATTCTTCTCGAAACGAAAGCCATGCAACGATCGCGCGTTAACGATGTGTCATCTCATTAACATCGATTAACATTCCTCGCTCGTCCGCACACTGCACGCGCTCGGGGTTCCGGCTGATCGGTCTTTTCGCGCTCGATCCCCCGCGGATCTGCCGGCTTCCAATTGTACGCCGAGAACAACGCAGTATTCTTTTTTGTTTCTCTCCCGAGAACGTCTATCTCTCGTTCGAACGTCTATAACTCGATCGAATATTAATGACGTAATCGCGAGCAGCGCTTTTCCGATCGGAGATGCTGGTCTTGGATTCGCCTAGAGAGCCCCAGTCGCTCCACTTGTCGAATAATCGGCTCGCTTCTCGCTTCTCGCTTCTCGCAGATTATGCTATTTTTCCGCTGCAATCTCTCGCCTTCACCCGAAACCGTTTACAGCTCTGCTGTCCGCGCTGTTTGCTCTGCCCCGAGATCCTTGGCTGATAAGCAGAGGAACACTGCGATGTCAAACATCGTGTAGAATTCTCCGTTGCTTTCGATTACATGAAATATTCTTCAAAGTGTATTGCTTCTTCTTCGATCTTCTAAATCCTAAATTCTCGATGGGAGAAAAGGTGACGATGTAAACTCGAGGTCGCGTCGAATTCGATCGCCGCGATGCAATTGCATAATAGGCATAAATATGCGAGCGGAATTCGCGGCGTCGATTTAAACGCGCTCTAAACGAGTTATCGCTACGATTAGCCGATTTCTAATTCGTCTCGAAGGCGAGGTAACGCGTGTCGATTACCCGCGCCTCGCCCCCTCCCCTTAATTGGATAATTCGTTTATTCGCGCGGCCGATCTGTTTGATCTGTTATAAATCAATCTTTTATCGCGTCGAATGGCAAATGAACGGAATGGAACGGAATGAAACTCCAATAATAAAGTCCCGTGAACGACCTGAGGCGAACACCGTCGGAGCAAATACCATAAATTCATTATCAGCACCGTAACTCGTCAATTTCGTTCGTTCCACTTGGCCGTGAAAATTGATCGCCACTTTCGGCATTCTTTAATCAGTCACGCCACTTTGCTCGCTACAGAGAAAATTCTCCTGCTTTGAAAATTGCTGGAATTGACTCAGATTTTCTTGTGAATGAGAAAATATATGTATACGCAACGATTAGAAGTTCGTTTAGGAGCTTTAATTATTTATTAATTTCTTTATTTCTTTATTTAATTTACCGTAGGTATATCTGCGGCATTTAGTGTCACGTCGCATCGTGTGCACTGGAATTTGGGATCAGCTGAATTCTTTAATGGGTGCGTTCGATTAATAAACTAGTCTGTATCGGAAACTAGACAAAGTAGCCAGGAAAAGAGGGGAATTCGCTCGCGCGAATTCATCGCAACTCGATGTATCACCTGCGCGCCCGTTACAGTCAACCGTCAATATTTGCGTTACGGTTATATATGCGAGGTCGTTATATATAAACATAGGTATACATACCGGCGTATGTACGTAACAACAACAAACTAGTTCCACCTTTTTATCGCTCGTAATTGGGTTGGCAAAATCACGAACATCTCTTCTTCCCCCATATCTCGCTTCAAATTCAAAAGCTGAAGAGACATCCCACGCGGAAATACTTATAAACAATAAAAAATCGCCAGACTATCTTTAGACCTCTAAATCACCAACATTCTTGGTTCTCGTCTATTCCAACTGGAACGTTCCCTTCGATTCTGGGAGGCGCCAAAAGTGGAGGTGACAATAACGGAGTCAAATAGGAAGTTTAGGGCCATTCAAAATCACTGTTTCGCCTTGCCTCGAGCAGGTGTGTCTTTGTAACAGCTACTCTGAATTGGGCCATGATATGCTGAAACCTACTGAAAATGACAAAAATTAGTTAAACACAGTAGGGATCCCATAATTTTGTGATCTTTGTTTCGCAAAAAATTCACCACTCTTACATTATAAGTACAATTAAAACTACCAAGCCATAGTTTCATTTTGGGCCTAAAAAGCAAAAGCTGCAGAAAATTAAAAATAATATTAAAAAACATTGTAAAACAACAACAAGAAATAAAATATACCCAATAGAAATACATGTATATAGGTACTTTTCTTTATTGATTAAAAACTTCAAACTAAAACTGAATTTGAGATCATTGAGGGCTGGCAGCTTCGTCTGCATAACTTGGTCCAATTGCTTTCCGTGAATCGATCGAAAGTTACCTAATAATCAGCGGGAACAGAATATCAACGTCGATTTTTCAGTAACCGCCTAGACGTTCATTATTGTGGAAAAGCTCGATATTAAGCAGCGTGCTTCCATTGAAACCGTTAACGTCTTCGTTTGGTCGTACGTTTTTCAAGGACGCGTCGATACAGCCGCGAAACTAATCCGTCCGATAATTGGACCTGCACACTTTCGTTCGCGCAAGTTCGCTGCCTCCGTGGTCTTTCGAAAATCGGCCATTTCAAAGTGACAGGCTTTTAAAAGATACCGCAGCTCCCATCCGTCGCCCAATTGAACTGCATCCTCCGCTCTATTCAACCCTTGGGTTTTGAAAGCTACAGTGCGAATTGAATTAAAGACAAGGAAGGCCAGCAAAACGGTAAATTTCCAGAATATTCCGTGAAATATTGTGAAACTTGAAAATTCTAATCTACGCCGATACATAGCTAATTACGTTCAGCCAACAGTCAGGTACTACCTATGCAAATTTCCCAAGGAACTTGCGCAGCGTCGAATTTTGTCCAGCGAATTGAATGAGAAAAAGAATTAAAAGATTCGAGCGTCGACAAAAATCCACTCCCCTCAGCTAAAAATCGACGGAACGCGCAGAAACGACAGCCCCGTCGCCCCCGTCGCCCCCGTCGCCCCCGTCTGATGTTTCGCGAACCACCTGTTCGCCAGTGTGGCTCGTTTTTCAGGAAGCAAGACGAGTCAGCGCGGCTCGTCACTCAATACCGAAGGTTTCGTTTTCTAACGGGCACGCGATCGTTCGATTCCTCTTCTTCCTCTCCTGCTACACCGTGTCGTGCATTTGCGCCGAATTACAGTAACGTGGGGGCATTTGTTTGCCAGCGGTGATTCGGCGCAGGAGATTGCGTAAACACTAGCAGGGAGTAGAACACGCAGACGGAAACGCAGGAGAGGGTCGATCATTGATTTTTCTGCGGCCAGATTAGCCGGTTTGCCTTGCAACGTTCCACTAAGTACATACATAGTTATACGCGTTAGACAGTTTGCTTCTTTGTCAGACGCGGCGTGTCTAAGAAGTTGCCGTCTCTTTCCCGACTCTGCGATTACGTAGCGATCGACGCCGACTCTTTCGATGATCTCTAATCGTATTCAGAATAATTCCAAGTGTGTATTCAAATGGATTCGCCGTTCACTAAGATCCGCATGGATGTCTAACGATGGGTCAGATTGTAATAAGAAACGTACACACAGATCGAATAAGTTCCCAGAATTATTCTCCTGGGAGAAACATTTAAGCAAATACAGAGTACGAGCCGACACGCGCCGCTTAGCATTTCTTCCAGCGACGATATATTCTCTCATATACATGTGTAACTGCGTCGATGATATCGTCGGTTTTATCAGCGCAAAAATAGAGATACGTCATCCGCTCCTCCAACCTAGAAACAGCACGGACCACAGAAGCCCGTTTAAGTTTAAATACGCCAGAAATATTGCGGAAACTTTCCCCTGTCAAAGAAAATCCTCGCTGAAAAAAATCTCGACTTGAACCTGATAAACAGGATTCCTGATATCCAAACTTTTCCTCGAAGCAGGATCTCGGTTGTTTCAACCAGCGTTTCTTAAAAATTCAAGCGCACGTGAGAAAACCGACTGGAAGCGAAGAGTCACCAGCGAAACTACTTAGCGTGATAACGTTCCCGATACTTGAATTTCCCGCTGGTCGACGTCAGCCAGTCTAGCTAATGCGCATCGCAACGATAGGCGCTGCGAGTAGTCGCAGCGAGGCTGGTGCATCGTGCTCCGTCAATCCCGAAGCTTGGCCGGCGATCCATAGATTGCCATAGATCACTAGTTCGCGCATGTACACGGAGTTCGATCGGGGATTTCGTCCGCGAGGAACGTTCTGGGAACAGAATTTTCCCCGCGAGCCCACGTACGTAAATCGATCGGTTTGGAACCTCTTTGGGGTCTGACTGATAACAGTTACGCAATAAGGCGACGAGTGCGGTGGTTGCGAAATGAGTCCTGCGTGGCGGGAAATTCGAACGCGCGCTCGATCGGGGCGCAGAGATTAAAAGAGCCCCGTGGTTTGAACGAGCACTTGGAACGTCCTTGCACGTGGAGGCAGCTGATGGAATTGAGAATCGACTCGGTTGACCCGCCACCGAAAAACATTGCTCCCGTCTGATAATGAGCTCGTCCCGAGTCGAGGACTGATAAGAGGCGATAACCTGGCCCCACGGAATTTCGGCTATCCGCCAGTTCGCTATAGACAGACGGTCAATGCATCTGTAGTTTCTCGGCCCCTGTTTGTTGCTTGATAAAGTTAAAGCCCCGTGGAGATAAGGAAGGCCGGGTTAGGTCGATTGGTCCATCGACGTGGCCAATAAACGTTACAGAAGAAAGTACAAATGTCGACACTGCACAGAAGTCTGGTGACTGCGACGCGGACAGCGTCGAAATTCTTGTCAGACCCGTGGCAATACGGTTGGACCGGGGTCAGGAGAATGGCCAGCAGCGGGACTGGCAGGGAGACGGTGGTGCCCAAGGAGGAGGTGGTCAGGTTCATCAGGGAGTGCCTGTGCAAAGCTGGAACGACCGCCGAAGACGGCCAGGTGGTGGGCCACCACCTGATGACCGCTGATTACAGCGGTCACTTCAGCCACGGGATGAACAGGCTGCAAATGTACGTGCAGGATATAGAGATGAAGGTCACCGATCCTGCAGCCAGGCCGCAGGTCCTCACCGACTTTCAGGTACGACCAGGCCCAAGGTCTGACGGTGTCCATCCACTCTTGAATCTCCACACCTTCAAATACGTACTCCTCCTTCAAAGCCATCGAACGTTCCCTTTGGGAATCACGCGGCTCTCAACGGCTCTCTCCCACTTTCCTCCTAAACGAAGATGATGCTTTCGAGTACTTGAACTGGCGGACAAGCAGAGTTAACTCTGATCTAACGTTAATTAGCCGCTTGCACGGTGCGTGCGCTTCTAATGCCGAAGAATGATCGGACAATCCAGCTTCCACCGGTTTACTCGTTGCTGATCGTAGCGTATTTCCGTTTCGATTTTCGAAACTCTGTGGCGACCTCTTTGAAAAACAGAGGCGATAGTTGGCTTATCGCTCTTCACTTATCTGAGAGAGTCAAAGCAGTCAAAGCAGTCAAAGCAGTCAAAGCAGTGAAAGCAGTCAAAGCTCCTTGGACGACCTCGAGTAAACCGATGACGAATCCACGATCACGCCACGAAATCCCATCCTCTCCTTCGTTCGAGATTCACCGTCAAGTTCGATGGAAATGCTTTGCAGGCAATAGCGCTGGTGGACGGGAGCAACGGCCTGGGCCAGGTGATCGGGAAATTCTGCATGGAGCTGGCTATGGAGAAGGCGAGGAATTTCGGTATCGGTATGGTGTCGGCTCGGAGGTCGAACCACTACGGCATCTGCGGCTACTACACCTCGATGGCGATCGAGCAGGGTCTGATAGGCTTCAGCTGCACCAACACCAGCCCCCTGATGGTCCCCACTCGTGGCAAGGGCGTGGGCCTGGGCACCAATCCTCTGTCTTTGGGGATGGGCGCCTCGGACGGCGATCACTTTCTCCTGGACATGGCCACGACCGCCGTAGCTCTGGGTAAAATCGAGCTGGCCCTGAGGAAGAACGAGCCCGTTCCACCTGGCTGGGCGTTAGGAAGCGATGGACAGGTCACCACCGACGCCGAGGACGCGTACGCCGCCTCGCTGTTGATGCCTTTAGGTGGAGAGGAGCGTAACTCGGGGTACAAAGGCTACGGGCTGGGACTGATGGTCGAGGTGCTCTGCGGAGTGCTGTCCGGAGGTGAGTTCGGACCCAACATCAGACAGTGGAAGGACAAGACGAAGATCGCCAACCTTGGACAGTGCTTCATGGCTATCAATCCGGAGGCTTTTGGTTCTGGCTCCAAGGACAGGCTCTCCACGTTGCTGAAACAGCTGAGGAGCACGCCGCCAACGGGGGACAAGCCTGTTTTGGTGGCTGGGGACCCCGAGAGGGCGGCCATGGAGCGCGTGGACAAGCAGGGAGGAATCTCCTATCATCCCAATCAGCTGAAGGCTTGCGAGGAGTTCGCTGAACACATGGGCGTTCTACCTATCAAACTTGTTCCTAAAAATGTCTAAGAGATTTAAACGTTTCGGTCCGTCATCGAGTATATAGATACTTACTTAACATTGTACCTACCTATTACGCGTGTTTGCAGAATTTCATAGGGAATAGAAGAGGGAAGGCCGCAGTGCCTCGTCGTTAGCATTTCAAACTGCATTTCAGAATCGTCTTGTTTATGTAATGATATTGTATACGAGTAATCCCTGCGAATCGGCTTAGAGCAGGGAAATCTGCGACCAGGGGAGCCTCGAGCGTTCCTTTCTGAGGGACCTGCGTAGACAGCGAGCTTTGATAACATTTACATGAGGATTCCGCTCGAGACACTTTCGACAGCACGCAGCATTTAATTGTTACCCGCGTTTTTTATATTATAGACTCGTAGCAGGCACCAGGTGCTCCGATACAATGTATTATCCACGGAGAGAGAATCCGTGGCCTCGTAAAAATACATACATATATCGCAGAATTTCGTCCCGCAACATGTCCAGCCTCGATGCAGCCTTGTTCAAATTGGAGCGTTAAAGCTAAACAGCACGTTTCGAGCGATGTTTACGCGACGGAGATGAGCTCGCGTGTCCGTTTCGCTGATTTGATGGAAGCGATGCTCGCGATGACATAACAGCGTTGCGGTCTGATCGTTGGTCGATCATCGGGCCGATGACGACGATAGCCTTGGACTTGCTCGCGGGATCTCGATTGCACTCATTACAGATCGACAGTCACGATTATATCGGCAGCGAGCCTCCGCGAGGCCCTGGACAGTGGGCACGTACCTTGCGTAATCAACGAAAGGGACAGGCGATCGATGGCTCGTGTCCCGTCGATCTAATGTCGCCACGATTAACGAGCCGCCAAACTTTATTTAAGGGAATCACGTGCGCCGTGAATCGTGCGAATGTTGTCTCCTTAGGTCGCTATAGATCTCCAGGTTACTCGTAATCGCCCACCTGTGCAATCCGATCCCGCGAATGTATGTATGATACACGGAGATTGGGATCATTAGTCTTAATTGGGAGTAATTAAGCTCGATCGCGTGCCTTTTAACGTGGAAACTGTTTCCTTTGGGTGTCACTTCCTCCACCTAATGAAGTGATCCCAGATAAACCCTGATTCCTCAAGATTTCTCGAACAACTACCAACGAACCCTTCGCTACGCAATATTATTAAAATTCTCCATAAGCAAAGTTGGGCAAAAGTTTATCTACCTAAATAAAAAGCTCAAATAACGACCAAAAGATAAATAATTTTTATTCGTTATTCGAGGCTCGAATAATCGAAGTTATCTTTATTCGAAGAGTAATATCACGCGTAAAAGGCGTGTCCACCGTTTGACACGGTCGTCTCGAAAAGTCGCCATTTTCCATGGCCGGCACAAGGATTTTCGGTTGGGAAAAATCTCCTTGAAGCTTCCCACACGGAATTTGTATTCCGTCCCGTCGATAGTGCTCGCTTATGCGCGCCGCGTTCCACCTATCGAGCAGAGTAGTCGAATAGAAATTTCGTCAGGCCGCGGCTACGTGTCCGTAAAGTGCACTTTCTAGGCGCTTTGCCGTCGTTGCACGTGGCAGCTTGGGAAAATTGGAATACATGTAGCTGTCCTAGGGAAAGAGGAGAGAGGTTGGGTGGTGCTTCGCACCCTGTGCAACAAACTGGACTCGTAGATTGCCCAAGCAAGAGAGCGAAAAGCAAGTGTGTCAGATTTCCCTAAACTGCAATCGCAGTGAGCAATTATTCCCACGTAGGTATTTGCATATTTTTCAGGCCATAAGGAAACAATAAAGGAGCGAGCCGAATCGTGTTTTGCGTGTCGCGAGCGCCACAAGACGAATGTACAGGGGGATCAAAAGTTATCGACACGCTTTGTTTGTTGGCTGTATTATCGGGCAGGCCGCGAAGGCGTGCTCGGGCTATCTTATTCCCCACCCCCACCCCCACCCCGCGATAAGGTTGATGCGTATGCACGAGGGGCCTTTTTTTTTTTCACGTGGACGATCGTATGGGTGAAAAAAACAGCCGGCCACGAGCTAACGATTAATCGAGCGTAGGAGACGTATAAACAAAGCAAGTCGTAAATCGATCTCTCCTCGATTCACCGTAACAGCATTTTTATTCGGCGAGAAACACGGGTGTACCGGTGACACGCTGATTAATCTCTCTAATCGCCCAGGGAATCGCTAATGAACTTTATCTCATTAGATCGATCTTCGCGGCAGTGCCAGGCAAACGCCGCGCTCGTGACACACGCCGCGGTGTTGTCCAGATTGTCCTAGACCCTATTACCAAAGGATCTTAGCTCGTTCGATCGTTAGTCCTAGTTCCTCTGAAATATCTGCTAGAATTCCGGAAAGATAAACAGAACTTTAGTTTCACTATAATCGAACTTACTTACTTACTTACTTACTTATTGTTAGTAGAGTCTATGCTAAATAATCAGAATTTCTGAACTCATTTCGTCATCAGTTCCCACAACTCAACTTCTAAAAGTCTCCTAGCCCCGTCAGATCTGGAGCCATCAAGCTGTTCTCTGAATTAGATGAACGATAACAAAGTTGCAACCTTGAGGTCGAACGCAGAGGCAATCACAGCAAACGAGAAACTATCAGAGGCGGTAAACAGGCTCGATTGAAAGAATCGGGTACAGCTAAACAGGAAGGAAGGGCCTCTGATTGGGGCAAAGCGATCTTGTCCAAAATGCAATCGTATGCACTGTGTTGAGGCGCCGCGAGAATGGTGATTCGTCGTTGCCCGGCCATGTGACTGGCATTAACTAATTCACTGCTCTAATATGCCGGCATGGGGTCATGAACCTATGGGACATACGTGGTGATGGCTCTCGAGGGATCTTCTGTGACAATGGACCGACTAGTCGCGACATCCCCAAGAAACACGATTTAATCACCAATGTCCCACGAATAATAGAAGTTTCCATACATACCTACTACAGAACTAAGTATTAAGATAAAGTCTTACTTTATCAAAAGAAGCTATTATCACGGTTTCGGTGCCATTAGCGCAAGAGCGTCCCTTCCGTTTCCTCGCGGGGAAAGGCAACGGCCGAGCCAGTGATCCGTGCAAGCAACAAAGCCGACAGGGAATTATGCAAAGGGGAGCAATTTCCCGGGCGAGGCGTAAAAGCGCCTCCAGAAGTAGCGCGCGACTGTGACGAACTATTGGCACTTGGACAATTGAGAGCTCGACCCGTTCCTGGAAAGAATCTACGCCATTTCAGGGGAAACGAGGCTTCCTTGGGCCGTCGGCGTAAATTACCGCTGCCGTTCAATATTCATCGCTCCTAATTACACTCGCATTACGCCTCGACGCTTAATTATCCGCAGCACGCGCGACTGTGGGACTGATTTTTTCATTCACTGAAAACAAACTTGACAAAGGGGACACTTAAACCTCTGTTTAGGCATTTTGTCGAAGAATGACGACGGTTTAATGCGCCATTTTGAGTGATGGATGGTTGAAAGGAGACGTTTAATGCGTCCCGAGGAAAAACCTAAGTACGTGAAATATGATTGGATGCTCGAGGATTCGGCATTCGATGGGTTCCGCTCGTTTCAAGAATTCTCGAAGGTAAGAAGTAAGTGGACGCGCATCGGGGCTTTATTTTTAGGAGCGAGGAAAACAGGGCGGTATCCACTCCGTAGGGGAGACGTGTTATTATGTCATTGCGCGAATCGAACAAAGATTACGCAAAGAGCTGTCTGTAATAACAGTTTCCATATCGTAGCATCGTAGAATTCGAAGCTGATAGTCGCAGATAGCCGGTGGTAATAATCGTGAGCTAGTCATTATTAGCAGTCACGAGGCTCGCGCTATGAATATGGCGCATGATAAGCGACATAATAAGGAAAATTAGTACTCATGTGATTCGTTGAATGTTAAGTGAAAGGCGCTACAGGCTATTGCGGAATGACTTTGTAAGTACCTATGTATATTTTTTCTCACGAATTATTCCGTAAATTTACAGTCAAGTTCCTCATTTTGCACGGATACGTAGCAAAGGCCTTATATGAAGATGAGATCGTGTTATGGCCTCAAGGCGATTGATATCGTTTTCCTAGATTCGCTGCAATGTGCATGACGCAGGGATTGGGATGAGTTTCCCCGTTGCCTCGCTTTTGTTCGCCAATTTGCAGAAACCACACCGAGCATCTCCTAGTTTCGCGCGAAATTCAATAATTACCACCCGGCGTGACGCACAAGTCTCGCGTAGGCAAATTTACCGAGTCGGTACCCTTTCCGATCCATTATCAGGCTATCTTCTCGGGATAAACAGGCGAATTTACGGCTCGACGTGCTCAATGCACCGTATGCCGCGTTAAATACGAACAATTTGCCACGGTGCTCCGTTAATCGTTCACCTGTATCCGTGGAAAATCCCCCGACCGAGAAAAATCGCGATTCTCGCACGTCAAGGTACGTACCACTTCGTGAAAGATCGCGTTCCCGATTTCGCACGGAGTTTTCGCTTCTGGTTCGTGGATTTTTGTACGGAGGCGTCGAAAGTGAGGAAAAATTGGTAATTCGACTGGGTGAAATTAGGGAGAGTGTTGTGTTTGCTTAAGATCGCCTCGTTATATTGCAATGATTCGTGGATCATTCTAAACTGCGTTAATAGGACGAATCCTCGATCTAAGTGCCACAAGCGAAAATTCACTTCGCTCCGAAAGTTTGAGTGCTTCCCAAAGTCCCAGCGTCAGAACCGGAAACACCGTTGCACAAAGTAGCCCTAGCGTAGTGTCATCGATCGGGGCTCGGTGCCGGCATCGGGTAAGACAACCATTCATCAAATTACGCGGTAATTTTGATCAATGATAACTGGTGACTTTGAAGGCAGCTTCCTACGAGCCCTCGTCGAGGGAAGTGGCCAATTGCCGTGTACAAGCTACCGTACAGTCGCTACTAGAAACCGCTACGCCAAGACTTCTTTGAAATTTCCATCAGTCTCTCCCCTAAAAGACACAATAACTAGAAAATACACTCGATACTCGCGATTTGCACGTTCGTAAACGAAAGACCAGGCCTGACCTAGGAATACTAGACGCCCAAAAGCAAAAATAATCCATCGATTCTGAAAATAAGGGTCCCATCTTATAATCTCTCCTCCAATCTTCGAAAACTGAGATTAGAAGTAAAAAATAGAAGAACCAGAAACTGAAATTCCACAGGATCTATACCATGATCGCATTGTAAATTTCTCGCGGCCAGAGTCGCAATTGCCTCGCGTACTCGCGTACTCGCGGCGACACCGCATAGGTGTCCGCGACAATGGTCAGAGCGCCGATATCGCGGGGGAGACTCGCGGGAGCGTGTACCGCGCGACGACGACGTCGACAACAGTCGGAGCGAGGCTAATGAGTCCGTAAATTGGACCAGCCAGCCAGCCGGGCCCTCCCATCTGAGGTCTGCACGGTGGTTCTCTCTTCCCGTTGTCAGTGTGACTCATTGGCTTGGTGTGCGACGGTCCTGCCTACGATCCAATTGCCTTAAACGGCTTCTTTTCGCCAATTTTTCGCTTCCGGCCGCGTGGTGTCAGTGTCAGTGTCACACGGACTTGCGGACGGGCCGAGAAAGTCGATCGTCGGCCGGCTCGCACCCGGGGCCGATTCGTTTCCGTCGTTAGTCGAAGGCGACGCAGCAGAAAACGCGGCTCGACGCTACCGCGGGGACTGTGATGCGATCGGGATGCGTCTTGGTCCCGACGATGATCATCTCCGACGAAACGACTCGCTGCCGTGAACCTCCGCGGCCATTCGTCGAACAGCTCCGCTGAACTCGCTCGCTTCACCGCCATCCTCGGTTGGAGGGACTCTGGATCGGTTCGCACGGTTTCGAGGATGCTGGTCGAGGCTCTCGCGCGGTTATGTAATCCCCGGTCGTCGCGGAATTCCAGGCCTAGAGGCGCACTTTGAGCAGCGTGAATTTATTGCACCGATACCGCTATCGTGCCCCCGCTGCAGGCGGGTGCAACACGCTCTCTCTGCCCAGATAGTCGGCGAGTTTTTCGAGGGAGAGCCGCCATGGCGAGCCAGGCAACGAAGAAGGAGCTCCGGGAGGAGACTCTTCACTACCATCACCCGGAGGGTAGCGAGGAGGAGGTGGACAGGGAATGGGAGGAATTCACCAGGCTGATGGCGAAACTGAAGGAAAACCGGCGGAACAGACCGCACAGGTATTCCTCGCGTTTTTCACTTTCCTCTGGTTATAATATGTGTACCTAATCTCATTAGCTTCTAACGATCTCGACGCTTCGAGAGAAGCTCGCTTCCAAGAGGCGCGACACATTATTCCTCCTCTGATTCCGTTGTTTTCTGTTGTCAGACCCTCGCAAGCGTTCTATCCGTGTCCTCCGCCGAACGCGGACGAGGAGCAGCAGGATTTCGATCCCTTCGATTACATTAACACGATTGTAAGCCACCTCCCTCTCAATGCATCGTTTGCATCGTTTGCATCGTTTGCATCGTTTGCATGCGCCAGCAGGCAATTTTCTCTGCTGCACACTTTATCTCAGATATGCTAGCGAAATCTCGCTCGACACTTCTCCCCTCGCGAATCAAGCTCGCTGATTAGCAGTCGCGTACCTACTACTACGTCTTTATAGTGGGCACCTCGTAAATTCCATTTTCACATCATGCAGCATTTCGCTATTCCTTGCTTCTCTCCCGTTAAACCCAAGCGCCCATTATCAAAAAGTCCTCAATCTTCGTCATAAAGCCAAAGAAATTCCGATGGGATCTCCAGCTGAAAGGATCCTCGGGTAAGATTCACCCCGAGCCGAATACAATGCCGTTGAACCATACCACCAGACGACAGATTTAAAATTAAACTCGTCTTCGTCGCTGGTAGACGAATCCCAGACGACTCAGCCGTCTGCCAATATCGTCGGTAGCCTGCCAATACGCGACACGCGCTCTTTGTCTAGCTGTTCGTGTGTTGCCTCTTTCTCAGCACCCATTCGATACTTCCCTCTCGCGACGAGCCTCTAAAATCGTTACATCCATGAGAGAGCCAAGTTGTTGGCTCGGCAAACTCGAACCGGGGCCATTGTGTTTTCACACACCGTGCATACCTACATATATTCTAGAAATCATCTAAACTTGGTCCAAGCGAGTTACTCGAGCCTTTCTCAGCAGGAGCGTTTACTCAGAAAGGCCTGACCAACTCGACGGGTCATTTTTCAAAAGCCTGCGTCGCTGAAACTTCGATCCCTGAAACATGGACGGTGTTGGGCCACGCAGACGGTGTGGTCTCGGTTGGCTTGCGATTTCTCGCGGTTCTCGAAGCGCGGCGCGGCTGTTGGCGACCTTTGAACGGCTGCCAAGTGGGCGAGAGAGAGACTACATTTTACATAAACGTTCCGCGAGAGAGCAGCTTGCAATAACGGCTCGCGATCCCTGTCAGTTCTGTCGTATAATACCTAACGACGTTAAACGACCCGCGGCTGTTTTCTCTGTCACGCGGCTTGCTCGTTGTTCCTCGCCCAAAAGAGCGCAGTTCCTCTCTCTCTCTCTCTCTCCACCGTCTAGAGAGCCAGACACTCCGCGGCCGGTCTCTGACAAATTTACCACCGATGTCAATGGAAGATGCCCCGTCGAGGGGCTACTTGGCAGTGGCGTGTGCGTGCGAGTCGACCTTGACACGAAATGCACGTCACTTGGATCGCAGTGACCAGCTGCAGTCCGCCGAATGCGCCTCCACGAAATTAGAAGTCCGCGGGGAGACGCGGCCGCCTTGACTCGGAACCGCGGCTGATTACTTTAGAAGCCTCGTTACAGAGTCGCCTCGATAATACCGTCGTAACGCGAGCTTTTTATTTCCTCCTTTTCAGGGGCCACGAGCTCAGAATGCATAAAAATCCACACTCGTTCTCGCTGAGAGTTGCGAGTCTCGTTCCCCGTTGAATTTTCCGCGACGAATCGGTGATTGCGCGGAAAACGAGCGAGGACCGAGAGCTCTAAGCCCCGATTAGCATTAAACGCTGCAGTTGAGTCGCTGCTCCTCCATGCTCAACAGTCGACGGCGAATTATAGAGAACTCGAAACGTGCTTCGTGTTACTGTTTTTAATTTTTCATTCCGGGACATTTCCTATTATACTTACCGCCATTTACCACTTTTCTATTCTCAGTTACAACGCATTACCATTCACTCCTCTGTAGCTGCATTGAATTAAATCTCACGCTGCTTCATTAATCGCGCCGTAGCATCTTCCCCCGTTCGATCCTTATGGATTCGCGCCTCGCGAATGGTAATCCTCCAAACGGAAAAGTGCACGCCGACTGTTGCAGCCACGGCTTTCTAAGCAATGCCTCTATCTGCATGAATGAGCGCTTAAGGACTCGTTACGTTTATCCGACACGCGTGACCAGCATGCAGATCCACTCACGTGACGCGCAGATTCGACTCTCCTCACACGTACACTGCCGTTCATAAATATTGGGGTAGCTGCTGTATTTGCAGAACATGCGAAATCGGTGCAGATTCCATCAGTCTTGCCCCGCTTTCATTTAAAATACCAAATGGAATAAAATTTGTTAGTATTCCAGTGGGTGTACCGACACTTATGAATGTATTTCGACCTGCACACGTGCTCGCGCACGTATCGCTTTCCTTCGTTATGCAGATGCACGGTATGCACGGTATGCACGGTATGCACAGAATGCACCGCTCCACTGGTTTTCCGCAATTTTCCCAGACACCAGCCGAACGAGCCGCGATTCTTCCGATTCGCTGAACAAACGAGCGCCTTTCCACCCACCGGCGCGGCGTTCACGGCTCCTCGGGGAACGTAATTTTTTTTCGTTCGCCGAGACCGAGGGGTGAGCTTCATTGGGGAAATTTGATTTGACGTATGTGGAAGGGGAAATATTTAAAGGGGATTAAGGGATATTGTAGGGAGATTGTATTTTAATTCGATCCAAAGTCGGGTGGTACGGTTTCTATCTATTTAATGTTTGCACCGGAACGGGGCCATTAATTGTATCGCAAATTGGTCGCGCTCAATTACTAAAATTGGGTTAGGGGCTGATTGCCCAGTGGAACGTGGCCGTCGTTGACGTCAAATCCATCCACGGGTTCGCTCAGGTGTCGCCTATATTTCAATCCTCGGCCGCGGACTCGTTTTCGCTTCAATTTCACGGCCCCTCTGCATAGAACACCGTCCTACGCTATTTCCCGAAAAAATCCACCTGACCATCCGCAACGCGCAGTAAAGCGAGAACGAGGGCACATTTATAGCTCGTTTCGCGAAATCTATATCCATAAAAACAGATTGGAAAATACCTTTAAAGAAAAATAAGTCAGGAGCGAGACTGCTAGGACAGGTGTTAAAGGAGACGCTGAGTTATCTTATCCTTTATTTCTATCCCCCTTCATGCTCCTGTTGCAACAGTATTTTGCGAGCGGGTGGTACTATGTGTGAGCCGAAAACACTTGGAAGCAACACGTGCAACAACACGGATCCAAGCACAAACTAACCAAACGTAATCGGCCGTAGAATTCGTAGTAACACGACGAGCGAATTGCCACAGTTATTCTCAGCGTGGTTCTCGCGGTCCAAGTGCCCCTCGCCCCTTCGAGAGCGTCGCCCCATTCGCAAATGGACGAACAAGGGATGGAAATGGGATCCTATACATATATTATTCGATCACAATGTTGCCCGTTAGAACGTCCAATCGCAGACGTCTAATGAGCAATAAACAACAGTGCACACCGTCGTTGACCGGCGGCGGGCACCGCTAAAAATACTGATTTTGACTGTTGCCAAATTTCAACAAATATCGCGGCTCAAGTTCGATTCGGAAGGCTGGGAACACGGCGCGGCGTGGTTCAGTTGTCGTTCGTCTGCAAATTCGCGTGCACGCGCTCCTTCGCGAAACTTCGCGACCGCTTGAAAACTCGACGATGATAAAAGACATAAGAGCACCGGTCGTTCCAAGAGTCTCGAGGACTGTGACGATTCTACGCGACGCGATTGGACGAATAAGTTACTTGCTAGGAAACGAGTGAACCCTGGCGATCTTTGTAACGACGTCGGTGTTAAAAATAAATCGCGAAGGGGGTCGCGGAAGCAGAGGGCGGAGTGTTGGTTGCCCGAGGGGGTTGTTTGCTCGAGTCGCAACGTGACCAGCGGATCCTGGCAGTCGTCGGATGCAGGAAACAATAGAAATGGGTGATTCGCAGTAAGTCGCCGCCAAAAATATCGGATTTCGTGGCTTGCCAAGAGAGGTAGGGAAGGAGGAGCGTGGAGGGACGGTGACAATTAGTCAATCCTCGATTGTCTAGCGAAGTTAGCCTTCGCGGAAGGGAGGAGATTGATCGGCCGATCGAGCGGACGAGCGGAAAACATGTGCTGTCGGTTGTCAGTGACCCGTAAGACATTTCTATACTCGAGGAATGCCTCGTCCGTGACGTGATCCTTCGGTCCAAGAATTCGGTGCGTCCCTTTTGTCCGAGGCCCCAGCTGGAGCTTTTGAAGGACCCTCGATACAGATTTCATGCCGGCTTTCGTCCTGAACAGAGCCTATTTCGTCTGTAACGATGACTATCTCGTAAGTGGGCAATCGGAGAGGCGAAGCCTCGCTCCCTGGCAGGTGCTACTAACTGGCTCAACGATCTCGAACCACCTTTTTTTAACTCCAACAAAACAAACAGACATTTTTTTCCCCGGTATCAAGCTTGAAACGAGAACTCTAGGAGATCTTCCGAGTTCCGTTACCCAAATACCTAACCATTTGTTTTTCAACACTTAATTAATACTTTGACTCCTAAGAGCCTGGGCTTCTTACAATTAGTGTACCGTATACATACATAACAAAGCTAATTGTAGAAATTTCGGTTCCATCGACGAGTGATTTTGGATCTGACGTCTGGAAACTCTTCGCTGTCACTTACTCAGACATTCGTCCATTAATACTTACCGTGTGAGAGACTACTAAATCACTAAATCAGCCACGTTTCTCTGCGCTTCCTTCGAACAGTTGAAACGGCGATACGATCGCCGATCGGGATATCATCGAACATGGAGCAGCGTAATCTTATTTTCCTCGCATTCCATCTGAAATTGTTTGCTCGAGTCACCTACCTTTCAGCGGGACCTAGACTGGGAACGTATCGTTCAGTCGAAACCTGCCATTCCGTGGCTCGCGATGGCTCGTCTCGTGTCTCCTCTTCTTTGAGATGACAGATCGCTGGCCGAACGATAGCGCGTCTCTATCGCTCTGGGACAGTGCGAAGTTGCTTTCCCAAGTAGTAAGTAGCAGTAGTAGTGATCGTAGTAAATAGTGGTAGACGTAGTAAACAGTAGCAACCTTTCACTCGTCATTTTTATTACGCACGACAGCGACGTTTGCGAGCGCCAACAATAACATTCGTTTCACCCACGGACTACATTCGGTAGCGCGCATTTTTACCGGAGATATTTCGCGCGATAACGTTATCTTGCCCCGGCGCGTAACAACGATCCACAGCGATACTGTATCGCTGGCGTGCTCGCGCGATCGCTATCGACGAATGCCGATCTTCGAGGAATAACTCCCAGATTGAAGCCCTAATTCGCAGCTTCGTTGCCCTGATTCACATCGCTGATGCATCGCCTCGCCAGCGAGAGGAGCCTATGCATGATGTTTGCAACACTATTAATTTATAAATAGGAGAACGGATATTTCTGGCTCGAGTGGCGATCCCGTTCAGCGAAAAGAACAATGGCTCCGACGGGGCGAGTTAGATATAAATCAAGGATGATCGATGTTATCTGAATGCGTTGGGCCTTCGAGACCGATCTCGCGAATTAGATACAAGTTACACGGTCACTTTCGGTTCGAAATGTCGCGGCGATCGTAGAGATTCTACATATGTAGCTTCTCCCGGGCTGTAGTAACGAGAATCCTTTGCGGTCCATCGATTAAAGAATTCATGGAGAAAGATCGTGGATCGTAGACGTCCGGTAGGTACCAATCTTTCTAGCAAATGCTACCTCACGATCGCGAATGAAAGCTTGCATCGTGTCCCCTGAATAAGAGACGTAACGCGCTAGCGTACACCAGTTTCGGTGTCGCTGGTACGAAAGAGTGCAGAGTGAATGAAAGATCGTGATGCATCCAGATGTATGGTCGGTACACGAAGGACCTGGGTGAGTACGCAAAGGAAGAGGCGCGGAAGCTCAACTACCACGACAAAGCGCGACGGAAGTATGACAAGAACAGAGCGGAGGACCTGCGGAAGTCGAGGAGCCGGGGACCTCTGTGCAGGAAGCTGCTCGCCTTGCTGGCCTTCGCCTGGAAGCACACCGGAGCTAGGCTAGGCGAGGACTGGGTCTTCCTCGCTCTGCTCGGTGTTATCATGGCGCTTATCAGCTACGCCATGGATCGCGGCATTTCCATGTGCAACAACGGTCAGTCTGATACCTCGTTTTCGTACCTTTTCAGGATCGAGGCCTTCACGCGGCAGTTTGGAAGTTAGCTATTAGAAACTCCACTTGCAATGGGGGTATTATTATTCGCGACCCGCGTATTAATTCCTTTGCAAAATTCAATTCTACCCAAGGCCTCGATTTTACTGCCGCGCTTCAGCAAACGCATTCTAAATTTTTCGCACCATTAATCCCCTTCTGGCGACGCGACAATGTTAACCGTTCGGTTAACCGTGCCCTTGTTCCACCAGCCAGGATATGGCTTTATCAGGACCTGACGCACCATCCAGCGCTTCAGTACATCGCCTGGGTGTCTCTGCCTGTGTGTCTGATCCTCTTCAGCGCCGGTTTCGTGCACATCGTTGCACCCCAGAGCATAGGGTCTGGGATCCCAGAGATGAAGACCATCCTACGCGGGGTGGCCCTCAAGGAGTACCTCACCTTTCGTACTCTAATCGCCAAGGTTAGACGGCATGCCTTGCTTCGCTCAGCTAGTCTAATCCTTTCCTTGATTCCACATCACCGGCACCGTTGCCGCGCTGTTCTTTACACTAAAATCAGTAGACGATCTGAATTTAGGCAACACTTTGCTGGCCATGGTGTTAAAGCATTCTCTTGTATAATTCCCTTTACCTTGTATAATTCCCTTCGCCATATAGTTCCTCGTCTCCTCGCTCCCCCTCTGCATGCCCTACTCTTCTGGGAACATCGGAACCACGGTGGCATCTCGAATTCTCGCGTTCCAAGCTTCTTCTGGACCTGCCCCAAAACAGGTGATAGGTCTGACCGCGACCCTGGGCTCCGGCTTGCCCCTGGGCAAGGAAGGTCCGTTCGTGCACATCGCCAGCATCGTGGCCACCCTGCTGTCGAAGCTGGTGACCAGCTTCCAGGGTATCTACGAGAACGAGAGTCGAAACTGCGAGATGCTGGCCGCAGCTTGCGCGGTGGGTGTCGCGGCCTGCTTCGCCGCCCCGATCGGGGGTGTCCTCTTCAGCATCGAGGTCACCACCGTCTACTTCGCCGTTCGCAACTACTGGCGCGGATTCTTCGCGGCCGTCTGCGGCGCCACGATGTTCCGGTTGCTGGCGATCTGGTTCCAGAGGGAGGAAACCATCACCGCGATGTTCGCCACCAACTTCACCATGGACTTTCCGTTCGATCCCCAAGAGTTGTTCGTCTTCGCGCTGATCGGCGTGGGCAGCGGCTTGGGCGGTGCTTTCTACGTCTGGCTCCACAGGCAGTACGTGATCTTCATGAGAAAAAACAAGAGCATGAACAGCTTCCTGCAGAAGAAGTGAGTGAGTCCGGCGCTGGGCGTCAGACTTTAGATTCTAGAATAATCGATCGGGCAGTACCTTGACTCGGTTCTCACGATTCCGTGGAATGCTTCCAGTCGTTTCTTGTACCCTGGCATCGTCTCTCTTCTGGTGTCATCGGTGTCCTTCCCCCTGGGCCTGGGGCAGTTCATGGCAGGCGACTTGAACACCCACGACCAAGTCTACGGCCTGTTCACCAATTTCACCTGGACCAAGCAGGAGGTAGGCGTGGAGGAGATGAACATAGTCAAACACTGGTCCACCCAGTACACCGACGTGTTCACCGGGCTTCTTGGTTTCGTTGCGTTCACGGTAAGACCAGGCTCCCTTTCCCCCTAGCACCACCCTTAAGAAACGAGGGAGCCCTCAGTCGAGCAAGGGACTTTGATTTCAGTTCATCTTTTCCATTATAAGCTCGACGGTGCCCGTGCCATCGGGGATCTTCATACCCGTGTTCAAGATCGGTGCTGCGCTAGGTAGAGTCGTGGGCGAGGCTATGGCACTGTGGTTCCCGAACGGCGTTCGTTACGGTGGCATAATAACCCCCATTATACCAGGTAACTGCAGTCCGGCTCGTTCGCGTCCGAACTCGACTTTAGCTGCTTGCCAGCACCACTCAAGGCAATCGTTCTTCAGGGGGTTACGCTGCCGTTGGAGCGGCCGCTTTCTCCGGCGCGGTCACCCACACCATCTCCGTCAGCGTCATCATCTTCGAGATGACCGGCCAGATCACCCATATAGTCCCCATCATGATCGCTGTGCTAATCAGCAACGCGATCGCCGCCCTTTTGCAGCCCAGTATATACGACAGCATCATTCTGATCAAGAAGCTGCCCTACTTGCCGGACCTGTTACCCTCCAGCTCAGGTGAGTCTTTTGTACCTTTCCTTCCTTTCATAAGAATAACGCTGAAAACTGTCTACTGTCTCTAACAAGCCTCTCCGAAGGGATTTGCTAGCGAGGTAATGATTCGTCTGAGCCCTTGATTCTCCATTTGCATCGATTCCGTCAAAGGGAGCTCGTGAGCGAGAAATCGTGTGCATTGTTTTAGGGATGTACAACGTATACGTCGAGGACTTCATGGTCCGCGGTGTTAGGTACATCTGGCACGGTATCACGTACCAGAAGCTCAAGGAGATTCTGAAGGAGAACCGCAAGCTGCGCGGCTTTCCGTTAGTCGACAATCCGGATTCGATGATCCTGCTGGGGTCCGTTCAGAGGCTCGAGCTGATCAAGCTGATCGAGAAGCATATTGGTCGCGAGAGAAGGCTACAGGTACCTTAAATCGGATTTCCTAGATCTTAGGGGACTAGGATTACGTTAGGATGTTGCGTTTTAGGTGGCCCAAATGTGGCAGAAGGAAGCAGAGGAGAGGGCTCGCGAGGAAATGGAACGGCAGCTGAGGGACCAGGAGAGAACGAGGAGGCCGTCCAGGTTCGAGGTGATCCCAGCGCCAGACATCCTGAAGATGCAGAGGCAAAGCGTGAACGATCTAACGATGTCCCCAAACAACAGCGCCGGCCCCGATCACGTGAGTCGCACCCTTTTGACGTCATTCGGCGCGAATTGTGCATATTTGCTCGATTAAACAGCCGCCTGCGTCATCGCCCACGTTTCACACGTCGCCTCGTTACCTTGCAGCACACCTACCACTCGCCTGTATTCGGGTCGCAGCCCAAGAAATCGATCCTCAAGAAGACCAACTCGTTCACGCTGAAAGGGTTCAGCCCTCTGGTCAGCCCAGCCGCCACTCCTTACACCACTGTCACCGGCGCAGAGAGCAGGTAAACACTGTCCACTTGACGAACACGAGGAAAGGCACCTTTCCTTCATTGCCAAGGGCTCGCTACGATTTCAGGATACGCCTGGCCTTCGAAGCGATCTTCCGCAAGTCGGCCACCCTGCAGGACGTAGATCCTGACCCGGAAATTGGATCTGTAACCGGCACGAGACGCGACAGCCAGGACGGCATAAACGTGACATCGCACACGCCCATGCTGGCGCCGAGTCCAGCCACTTCGAAGAAAGTGCAGCTGGTAAATACAGATGTTTCCTTTAATCATCGCCCCGATATAGATCCACGGTAGCCTAAACCTGACTCGTGTATATCTCGCCAGCCGCGCGAGAGAGTGATAGACATGTCCGCGGAGGATCAGAAGCAATGGGAGGAGAGCGAAATGGCGTTGGAGGTGGACTTCTCCAGGTGCCACATCGACCCGGCACCCTTCCAGCTGGTCGAGAGGACCTCCCTGCTCAAGGTGCACAGCCTCTTCAGCATGGTGGGGGTGAATCACGCCTACGTCACGGCTATCGGGAGACTGGTCGGCGTTGTGGGACTGAAAGAGGTACGTTCGACCCTCGCGCTCCATCTTATCCACCCTTGCTCACGTTTCTTCGGTCCTTGCAGCTACGAAAGGCAATAGAGGACGCGAACGCCGGCATCCTGCCGATGCACGCGGACCCCCACCTCGCCGTGTCCAGCTCCAGCATCGCCAAAAGCGAGACAGACACCGAGAGCAAAAATGCCAGCACGATGAACTCCATCGCGTCTGTGGAGTGCGAGAAAGTGGAGAAGGTCTGAGAGGGGCGGACGGTACCTATGTGGAGACCGTGGAAGAGGGACGAGCGAAGGGAGGCGAAAGTAGAAGCAAAATATGTGATAGCCGCGTTGCAAGACGGGCAACGGGGCCCCGTACGTTGCGAGGGACGTTTGCCCCTTTTTAATTGATTCTAATTAAACCCCCCTTCCTTCCGCGACTGCGGACACCCGTGGCGACCTAGGGCAAACCCGGGTCGCTGGTAGCCGCTTTCTCCAACGCTCCTCTCGTACTTAACTCCGGGGACTATGATATCTATCATTCTGTTTTCAAGGGCTTCCCTAATCCCGGCACGTTCGGCGGAACGTGCCCGCACAACGGCTTTGCAAGCTCATAGAAGAATTTCCGGCATGCTGCTGATGGTGTTTAGGCGCGTAGAAGGAAGCCCCATTCGATACCGAAGATTATATCAGGATGTAGATGTTTTATTTCTTTAGAGACCCGAGAATCGTTGCATTCTTCTTGAAACGTAGCGCGTTAGGGAGAAAGAGAGTGAGTGTGTTTGCACGTGTGCGCGCGAGCGATTGTGGTCGTGACGAGTCGACGATACTTTCCCATTCGTGATATATCCAGTGCTCAAAGGAATCCCCCTCGATGCCGAAACGTTCAAGCTCCGCGAACGCTAGGTATTATTAGAGAGACCGTTGGTGCTCCGGTGATTTTTAACCTGTGGCTTGGCGTTTCACGGACGGCACCGCGAACAAGGTGTCCGTCGTCCACGTACTAGACACTAACGAGGATCCCGAATCGTTGATCGAATACGTATTCGCGTTCTAGGACCGGCCGTAATTCAACGGCCATGTTATAGTCAATGAGTAAACGCTGCTGAATGCTCCTATAGGGTGTAATTATCTGACCATGGTTGTGCCAACCTATTTATTCTAATTGTTAATCGTTATGTCTAAGAGCGCGAGAGTCATAATGCCATCGTAGGTCCGTTGCACCGTTGCACCGTTGCACCGTTGCACCGTTGCACCGTTTCATCGATATCTGGATGGGACTCGGCTGAATTACACGCTTCGAAACGCGCCAATTTGGCCGGACGCTCGGCAAGGATGCGAGCTGCGTCCGCGGTGTTGCTGCACGGTGTTTTAGTGGGCGATATCCTGATAACGAAGTAGCGTAATCTGAACGATGCCTTAAGTTGATCGTTAACGGGTGTTCATTCAGGACCAGAGGCGGACGGCGCCCGGCTCCGATCGATAGCGAGCCGCTCGATCCGCGGCGAATTAGTTTAAGACGAAGTGTTCGTAGGGCATTTTACATTCCGTCTGACGAGCTATTTTCACAGATGCATCCCATTTTATTGTAAATTTATCCGCGTTACACCACGTGTCTCATCATGAAGCTTTACGCAACACTAATCGTCAGATACGAGTACACTGTACAATCGGGAGAAGACATTAAATAATTTATTATGTTACTTACATGTTGTGCTGTCGGATAGGTATTTGTTCCTCCCTCGCGTCTAACAGGTTGTACATATGTACATATACGCGGCGCGACTGACCGTCAAAGCGACGAAGCTATCAACTAAAGCGTGGATCGACACTGGTCGATCGAATCGTAATATTGCAGTATCAATTAGCGTGATAGGTATCGCACGGGCCCCCCGATAATCTAGGCCAGCGCTTTCAGCGAGGACCAGAGAATCAGATGGACCTTGTAATCTCCGTTTACTCTACTTGTCCAAGGTAAACCAGCCATGTAAGCACTTTGGCACCGGGCCAGGGGTGTCGAAGGTGGCCCTCGCGATTTCCGTCAGAGTCGCTCCGTCCAGAATCAGCAGACCCACCTGCGCCTCCTTGTTCGACCATACGATGGCACTCAGAACCACGCCGTCATCTTCGTTCTGAAATGTTTAGAATTGCGTGAACAGCAGGATCTGTATAGATCCTCTGGACACCCTTGTCCAATACATAGAAGGCAAGAAGAATCTGATCCCTGATCGTTGATCGCCTCGGTAAGTAATAGCCAGCGAAAATAGCATCGATGGAAGAAGAACCGTTTCTCTATTTTACTTGCCTTCCCATTAGGGTCTGGCACGAAGATTGGCTCGCTCGGGTACACGTTCTCCTCGCACCAGGTCTTCCTAGTCTTCTTCAAGACGTCCACCTTGATGATCTGCCGAGCAAGATTTCATGGCTCAGCGATACAATAAGGAAGAATGAAAGCGTAGTTACCGTTCCGGGATTATCCAAGTCCACGTCGCTGGAGATGGCGTAGAAATAGCGATACTCTCTCCCAAGATAGGAATCGTAATTGAGTCGCGGTGTCTCGCAGCCCAGGTCGCAGAGGAGCTCTGGTTTCACGAAGATGTTGCCATCGGGAAGCCTGTGGGCAGCTGCTCTTCTCTGAAGAGTATTTCTGTAGTCGCTCTTGTTATCCTTGCTGGTCTTCGACGGGTCTCCGTTTGTTGAACCGTCTGATTTACCGTCTCCACTTTCGCACGATTCATTTACATCTTGGAACGACTCTAAACCCTGGTTCACAGTTTTCGCGGTGATCAAATTGTACTCCAGCGGCAGGTCTGGCTTTGGACGCTTCATGGGCATCACGAACCGCAGAGGCCTGCCTCGGAACATCTTTGCGTAGTCAGGGTTCTCGTGCAAGTTCTATAAAGGAAGCAAAACTGTCTCTCCCGTCCATTCTATGTATACGATACTGTGTAATAATCATCATGAAATACCACCTTCATCGCGTCCACAAAGAGGCAGTCCAACATCTTCGCGTCCCGGTAGCAACATATGTCCAGAACCACGTACTCGCGATCGCGTGTCTCGAACTGATTAATGATGTGGAGGTAGAAGAATGCTTCAGCGACGAACGTCCTCTCCAGCAGGCCTGTCTCCCTCGAGACCAGGTGTATAAGAGTCTGCGGTAAATAAACACGGTACCCTGCGATCTACTACTACTGGGCATCGGAATGTAGACTTTGGACGATCCAACATACGTTTTCGTTCTCGTGCCACTTCAAGGCAGCGCGCATCGGCTCCTGCGTCACTTTGCAGGATATTATGGTGGTCAGAGAGACAGCTAGAGGCTGCTCGATGATTATGAAGTAGTTCTCGGTGATGCCGAAGGTGTGCATGTAGGAGGGATTCAACATCCACCTGGATGGAACGCTGGCGACGATGGTGGCTTGCTCGAACATGGACAGTTCCTTCTCCTCCCCCGAATCATCTGAGACAATTACGCAACAACTAACTAAAGATTGCTACAGCGCCGAGCTGAGAAATTAGAGTATTCAATGGGGACGCTGACCGATGATGATGCGACTGGGCGAGAAACAGACGACGTTGTACATGGGTCCACGCGACGTCACGCTCATCCCCATGTTGTACACTGTGCTGTCGTTCATTACATGAGGATGGGACGTGTGGTTCACGATTCCAACGTAGTCAGGCACGTTCACCTGTGGAGAACAACAAAATGTTAAACCTTCATTCGAGATACTTTGGTGGGAATCCATACTTTAGCTGAACGATCGATACCGGTTAACATCAAGGATCGCCAACTAGAAGTCCACGCGATGGGTTCACGGTTCGTGGACAAATGAATAGTGGAGTGCCATAAATAACAGAAATCGCATACCTTGGCTTTAGTTTCCAAAGTTTCCGGATCGATGCGATGAATCACCGCCGACTCCGTGAACGTGTAATACTCGTCGCCGAAGGGGTAGACAGATATCATGGAATTATCGGAGTCGTCGCCAGGCTTGAAGACTGCCGCGACCCTGAAGAGAATCGAACGCTTCTATGTATTTCCTGAGCATTCTACACGACCCCCACACTGCCCGAATCAGCCGCTACCTTTGAAAGATGTTATTGCAAGGATCCGGGACCGCTTTCGTCCCGAACTCGGTGACCACTATCCTCTGGGCAGCGGTGTTCTTCTTGTAGACGTCCGTCTGCACGAATCTGCACTGATAAGTCACGTCCCCATTGGCGATAGCGAATCTGCAGCAAAGTTATGAAGAATATTATCTAGTCGACGGGCGTCTGAAGCTATGCAAGCCACAGACGTACCGATGCAGCATAGCTGAGCTGTCGAACAGGTGGTTGAAGCTATACTCCCCGACTTTCAAGCTTCCAGGTCCATTCCTCAACAGAGTGCCCTTCAACCAACGCGGTATCTTGCCGGTAATCTTGCCACAGATCGGCTCTATCACTTCCTTCTCGCAGGACCTCATCCAGACGTTCGAGTCGCAATTGGGGAAGTAATTTCCACCCTCCTCTTTTCCTCCATTGTCTTGGGCGTCGCTTAACTGTCGTGGAAAATCACTCCGTCAGGTCTTCGAAACTAAGGTAGTCTAAGGAGAATGCACTATCATCTTAGTGACGATAACCAGGGGATGATTGCTTTTGGGAAGGCTAGTACCCTAGCGCTAGTAGCGTCTTAGGATCGGTAGTTCTAGAGTAAGGGTAGTTTTTAGAGTCAGTAGCACAAGAAACTAAGCAGCACCGTAGTATCAGTAGATCCCAAGTGTCACCCTTAGAGCGAACACTTACACGAAACGATGTCCTCGACAATTTCATCCGCTTCCCGTGCAACAGATCGTCGAGTCCGTTGAATTTCACCGAAGAAAAGTAATTTTCCGATCTCGATCTGACGCGCTTGACTGATTTCATCGCAGCCCTCGCTGACACTACACGGCGGAGCATGGAGACACGAAAAATGAACCATTCGCCGGTCTACTATTCGCGGTTTTGACTAATTTTAGCGAGCCATGTATTCCCTGACGTTATATCTCATCCTCGAGATTTTCGTCGTCCAGCTCCGTCACCAGCGGATCCAGAATCGAGAACAGAATGTGGTACACTCGCTTGTGGGTGAAGTCCATCGTTCCCCTTGGGGCTTCGACGGTCGAATGACATTGTTCCGTTAATCTGCTGACCTTAAAAATGCAGTTTCAACCGTGATCCGATTAACGGCACCGGTTGCTCGAAGCCCCGCACCCCGTCACGTGGCTTTCACAACCCTTTTTCAAACTTTGCACCCCCCTAGCACGTGGCCGAGCGACACGTGACACCTATCTGACGTTTGCTCTGTCATATACGTAACGCCCCAAACGACATTTCTTTTCAAATATAATAGAAGCGGGCATTTCGTATTAGTTTCACAATTTTTGTACTTTGTACACCTTTCTTGTTACAATTTATTCTGATTCACCACCCCCGTGGGAAAGCCGCTGTCTGCAATATCGACTCCTTGAGGAACAAGTAAAAGTAGTTCCGCGAGTCTCTCCAAGAGGGCAGTGAATGCAGTGCTCGGAGTATTCCATTTTTTTTTTTTTAAATCAGTATCCGTTAAACATTGACGAGAGGAGGTAGTATGCATGGCGAAGCTCCACGACGCTGTGACATATGAATGATCCTGTAGCTGGAGGACTGAAAACAAAGGTTCTCTACCACTTTCATCGAGGTAGCTGTTCTTGCAACTCGAGAATAATTCCCATCGCTGAGAGAAAGCTGATTTCTCTGGGCACAAAAATCCCAAAGGAAACGCATTGAGGTTCATAATCAATTTCATTCCATATTCTTGATTTATATAGTACAGTTTGAACCGCCCTGTACACCTCGCATTTAATTCCAAACGTGCCCACCGTCCCGCAGGTTCGTAACGAGTTTCGTGTGATTTCGATGACAGATTCGTGCGCGGGATCGTGGAGTAGAAGCAGTTTGGTGAGAGGAGGGAGGCATTAGTCGACCACGGTTCGCAGAAGCGTAGGAGCGAGTGATGCAACCGACCATTTCGACAGGTAAACAGAATACGTCTCTATTACCGGGAACAGGGTGGCGATCCTATGGTCCTGAACAGTCGAAGTCGACTGCTTAAGCTCTGACATCCTCCGTCCCGAGCACACGGAATCTCTTCCTCTGGTCAGCCTCGCGAAAAACTCGTTCAATTGGCCGAATTCGCGTAACGTTCGGCTGCACTGGCCGGCTGCCAAAATTATTCGCGGAACGGTTAATGTTGTTAGGCGGAACGCTGCAATTGGGATTGTTTTGGGCAACGATATCCCGTAGCCTCTGCCCTGGCGAATTTATGACCGTTCTCCTTTGTATTTTGAGATAGCATAATCTTCAGGCAGATTCCAATCGTTCCTTGGCGTTACAAAGTTCTGTCGCTCTCTGCACTCCACTTTTACCGATTGGTAGGTTTTTATCGACCAAAAATTTTTTCCCGAAATTCTTCTTTACCGATCACGAGTGTCTCCATTTCTTTTTTTTTACCTACTGCGGGAACCGTAAATCGCCGAATTTCTTTAGTTAGTAGATTCGTAGCTAAGGTTAAGTGTATGGATTTTGGGAAGTAGGTCTTAGAATCTTTTATTTCTCTGGTTAAATGCGGATAGAGGATACAATCCCCGAGTGCTCGATGAGGAAAAAGTAAGCGTGACATATACGAAACTTTTCGCAACTTCAGCGTTCCTTACGACTTACGACCAGGCGAAGACTATGATTGGACGGCTTGGAAGTCATAACGTATCCACGGGAGTATTAATTTATCTCTCGACCAACTTTTCGCTATGTATAATATGTATGTTTACTACCTGCGCCAAGGTAGTAAAGAGTCATAGATTAAGACACTCTCCCAGCGGGGAAATGCAGTCGGCATTGGGTCGCGCTTATCGTTCAGTGACTGGGGGAAAACAGTAAACAGGCTAGTTAATATTCTTAGCTCTCTCGCAGACAGCCCGCGCGTAGAATTTACGATCGAAGCGATATGAAAAGATCACAGCAGCCTTGATTTCCCGCATATTCAACGCTCAGCTGTTGTCTAGTTTTAACGCGAACGTTGCTTAACTCATAAGTAGCTATCCGGTGCACCCCGATTAACCGACCTAAGTAGGAAGGCGTTGAGACAAAGAGCCCTTTCAAGTTGAAGGAGAAACATAATTGAACCGGAGGAAAAGAGAAGCTGAAGGTAGCTGTATCAGAGACGAGACGAACTTCGTTACGTAATACAGAATACAATACACCATCGAATCACAGAAACTGAACCCTTTCCGTATCGAAATTTTACCGTCGAACTCCGGTAGCAGAAGTCATTGACTAGATCGTTAATCACATTCAGTAAGTTCATTATCAAGGGGACCCAAAGTTCTTTCCACCATCGAGCAATGCTGACTCAACGTGTTGACGTTGCAGGCGGAGCAAAAAATGGACCGAGACAATTGCGTGCGGGAATTAGTTCGGTCCCACGTTAACTCTTGTTATACGTGGCCGCGTGCACGCTGTCCAGCTGCGGGTCGAGTGTTCCGCGTGACGCTTAAGTACTTATGTACATCGCTCCGCGTAAGTTCGCGCCCAGCTGACGCTTACGTGCAGTTTTATGCGGAACGGTGCACGGCGCGCACTGTGCACACATGCTTGCGCCACGTGCCAGTCACGTGCTCGCGCCAGCCTAGAGGTGCGTCTCGTGAGTGGCCCGCTCTCGCGGCGAATACAGAAGCCGGGTGAGCGCCTGCAGCTAGGCCATCCGCCTTCTCGAACCTTCGTTCGCCCTTCTTTCTGAAAACCAGGTCACTTTTGTCGAACAAAAACTCATAGAAAAATAGTAGAATAATATGCAATCGCGCAGACACATCCTTCTCGTGGCAGAATTTATTAATCGCAAGGATTGTGATCCGTTTACTGCGAATATTGCCACGGTACGGGGACTCCGGAACGAACTTGCGCTCTTTCATTTTTTGCCCACTCTGCAGAACACAGTGGTCGTGGAATAGTTTCCTTTTTCCGAGAAACAGAAACATTCGCGGCGAGCCTCGCGCTTCCGACGTACTTTCAGCAGGCTGTACGGGTGTGGGTCAAGGCTGAGATAACGACAACAGTATCGATGGTTCGCGTGCGGACGTTTCGATCCGATCCGTGCCGACACTTACCTACCTCACTCGCAGGAACAAGCCCAAGTGGGCGCGAGCTAATTTGCTAAATCCAGTCGATTCGTATTCGACGAGGTCCTCGAGGTCGTTGCGTATTCATGCTGACCAGGAGGCACCGATATCAACACTCCACTATCGTTCTAACGCAAAGTCAACCTTCGTGGTTCGGGCGACGGTCGTTCCAGTATCGCGTCCGCTTTGAAGCCCCGTGCGGCTTCTAATTAAAGGTAACTGACCCATCTCAACGCCTGCGAGCCTGCGAGCCTGCACGTCGCTCGGGGACCAAATTCAAAGCCAAGACGACTTAATTATAGAGTCAGAGCCGAGTGGACTGTTTGGACTTCAAATATTATGGGACTCTTTCAGACAGTCGATAATATTTGCCCAGGAATATTTTCAGCACTCACAACCAGCTCACTTGGTATTCATAGACTGCGCGTGCCATTTTAGGTCAGAGGATAGAATTTTCGGCGAGACTGTAACCGTGAGTAACAAGGGAAGATAAGTATGCCGGAATTTCAAAAAATTATGAAACTTTGCGGATATATAGAGGATATACGTATGTATAGGTAGGATATACAGAATATATGGCAATTTTCCGATTTTGTATTATAACTCGCGAACTGTGAGAGATAGAAAAAAAGTTTCAAGACAAAAGTTACTTCTTTTAATTAGATCTATCATTTGATGGAAAAATTATTTTACAATTCACGAGTTATAACACAAAATCGGAAAACAACCGGATTTTGGGCAGCAAAGAAAAATTGCGTTGTAATCAGGAGGAAATTCCCTGCATATTCACAAAGTTTCAGAATTTTTCGGATTTCCGGGTTCGGGATGTTCCCTTGTGAGTACATAGAATGTTCGTATCTCGTAGAGCGAGCGAGGTCGACACGCGAATAAAAGGCACCGCGGGTCAGAAACTCTTTTATTTATCTTATCTCTGCGGTTGCTATCGATCGAATCGCCTGGAAAACATCAGTATCTGCTGGTTTCTGGAAAGACGTTGGTGTCTACCAAGCGGCTTAATTTCCACGGAGATAACCGTCGGAACTGAGGCGACCGTTGCGTCGAACGATATTGCACGGTCGGATAAATGAACGTCGGCATTCGGAACAAAGCTGTTCGTGTAATTAATAGGTCTAAGATGATTAGAGCCTGTGAGTCAGACTCGTTAAAGTTAATGCACCGGTCAATTAAGATTCATGCGTTTGTTTGGACGATCTAAGAAAATGAAGGTTCATGGATTTTTCTGGTGGAGGCTCGAATTAAAACCAATCCCGTTTTTACTGTATTCGATCGCTGTCTAAACAAAGTCCTTCCCCGATTCAAGTAATTAAAATCGTGTCACGCGAACTTGCACATTTTTTGTAGCATCGATTTACGTAACATCGCCAGATACCACGATGCGCTACAATAATTGCTTAAAGACATTCCAAACGCATTTTCCTATCTAGAAGCGCGCTGGCATATTTAACTCATTGCGTAACAGTAACTCCTGGTGAGACTCGACTATGCTGTCTTACAAACACCTCTTTTCCATATGATTATAACACGCCATGGGTGCAAATCGTCGAGTTTTCTCTGTCTCGTGCGACAGTTGGCTCGATTGGTGGGTTCTGAGAAGTAGTACCTATTGGGAGAGATCCCGAATGGGAAGAGTAAACATTCCTTGAGGTGCTAATATACCGATCAAAGTCATTAGGGTATTACATCCCGATATTTCACTGAAAAATTACCCGCTTAACATCAACATAAGGTGATGAAAATAATTCACTAATTATTTTCATCACTTTTCTACTGTTTTCTTTTAACTCTAATTTACACATAACATTCGAGCTTTCAAGGAAGTATTTAAATATAGCTCGCCGAGTGGTAGCCGCGTGCCCAAGCAATGTAATTATTTTGAGTGGTCGTAGTTATCTGTCAATTTTGTTTAACACCGTATCGTCAAATAAAAGAACAACGTCCACGCGGAAAACAAGGACCGCTCGCCATATGTCATCGCGTGGAAAGCGATGACAGGGGCCACTATTTTTATCCTTCGAGCATATTTCGCGACGACTTGTCAATGGAATCCAGTGACGTTGGAGTTCCGATAACAATGATGGACCCGCGAGCGAACAGTAATTGTTCATCGCGACGTATTTCCTAATTTAATCCGCGACGAGGTAGAGCTTCTATTTTAAATCGTGCTCGGTTGCGTTTAGTCCCGTTGTTTACGACTGGTAATGCGCGATAAAGAACAGATCGTTATGCATTCTTTTTCATTCTTTGCGGTTGCTGACAGTGCTCGTGATAAAGCGCGATTATCTTCGTCGATGGAGGAAATGTTCCTCGACGATATGGAAATCGATTATCGTGGCCGTTGAAGAATATTCTATTATTTTTCGAACGTAATACTAGGACAGCTGAGTGGCTGATGGGGGGAATATTCTTTGGACACGTTGATCTCTCGATTAACAGTGGGTCTAATGGTGTAATTAGCATTATGTAGCCAGAAGATGAACAGGGCCCGATATAGGGGGCGCAAGAAGCAAAACTGCCCAGAGCGGCAAAATTGGTAGAAAGAGAACATTAAAATCAAGAAAGAAGTAAAACTTTTTGAAAGAACGGCGGAAAAGTCGGTAATAAGCTTATAAATTGTTTTTAAATCACCCATATAATTAGTATTATACTTGGGAAAGGTGCATACGTATATTAAAGATCTTGAAATTCTCCTCTTCTCTTATATTAATTTTGTTCTATTCGTTAAATCCTTTTTTTGTGATTTAAAAAATAGGTACCTACCTCTTACCTATATATTTTGTGGTACAAAACAAAAGGTTTATTTTTCAACAAATACGTACAGAAAAAGTCCACTCGTTGTCAAAAAAAATATTTTAAAATAATTATTTATGATTAAATATAGAGGGCAGCAAATATCATTTTTTGCCCATTTTTGTGACAAGCTACTTCTGATATATACGTTAGTTTCAATTGCCACGGTGGGTTACCTCCGGTTAAATAAAACCAGCGGAACCCAGTGTTCTTCTCGATCAGAAAATGCAAATTTCACGCGCATTATTTATCCTCGGCAAAAAAGCTTCGGTTTTTACGCCCCGACGCTACGCGTCAAGGATGCAGCACGGAGTGGTCTGCATCATGTGACATCCTAATCTCCGCTCATGACGCGCGTACGTCCGCATCGGGGCGGATCATGTGATGAGACCTTTCTGCATGATTCACTGCTCGCCATCCATCAAAAAGCTCCTCTAGAAAAATCACTCTCTCTCTCCATTAGAGACGGTACGATGCAGAAATTAGGGAAGCCGGCCCCGCGTGGGAGCTTAATTTATTAACCACCGTGGTTCCTTCTCGCATGCCCCTCCTCGCTCCTTTCACACGGTGAAGGGGAAGTCAGTCGACGATTCGGAGACTTGCAATTAGAAGATCTACAGCCGTCGATAATCATCGATCGCGCTCGAAGGCCACACGCGAGTTCTCACGAGGATCGGCGACAGATGGTGCAGATGAATCGAGTCCTTCTGTGATCGTGTTAACGAAGCTACACGCTAATCACGTGCATCGTTGACGCAAGCACTGGCACACCTGTCGCTAGCTGAGATCGATACCTCGTTCATCGCCGATTCAGTTATCGCGATCCTGGCCGAACCGGATGAACGAGATACCGCCCACTCGGCGCGATAGCTCTTAGCTTCTCGACTTCCACGGAGTATGTACTCGCTCAGCAAATAATGAAATAGATTCTCCGTCCTCGAGGGAAAATCATTTCCTCCAGATCGTCACGTATCGCCGGCTTGTCGCGTATAAAATGCCCGAGATATTCGAGCCGAGCGGACGCTTATCGTTGTTGTTGCCAACTTTCTTTTATCGCAGGGGTGTACTTAAGGCTTAAAGATCTGCGTTCTCCCCACTTTCCTATGATACGAACGATATTACTTCTCCCCTAAGAAATCTGGGGTTCTATCGAAGGGTTAGCCATGGGACGCTTAATCCAAGCACTGATAGAAGGATTCTTTTAGATTATAGAATTTTCCAATTCTTTCTGCTCTTTCAATTTACAAGATGTTGGTCCATCGGGACACGCTAGTTTCTCGGTATTAACGAGCATGTGCCGCTAATTACTCACTTAATAAGGATTCGCGGGCGGCGAAGAAAGCAACGATTCATACATATAGTACGTACCCACATACCATACTCTGATACCACCCGCCAGAGATATCGATATCTACGGCCAGCTGATAAACATATTTGTAACCGGATTCTTTTCTGTGACTTATCGAAAACACGCCCGCTCCCCGTGAATGCCTTCGCTGGGAATCCAAGTTTCTAATCACCCGCGTCTTTGTTCTCGCTCCCGAGATCTCGCTCAAAGGGATTTCCGACTATGGAGGCAGAGGCGGATTTAAGGACAAAGGCCCAGGCGACAAACGTTCCGAAGGGGCCATTTTTTCGGGAAAATGAAGACGGATAATTAATTTACTAAAAACGGGCTAGGGGTACAGAAAAGTACAAAAATAAATTATAGCGTTTGGATAAAACCTTCTGGTTAGAGAGCCATCGCACGGAGGCCAGTAATCGTGGTCCCGGAAGATGCCTCGAGTGGCCACGTGTTTGTCAGTCGTCGGGACGGAGTTTCTTCGCGCTTCGACTGCCGTGTACACAGGAAAATCGGGAAACGATTCTCGGATCTATTTTTAAACCGTTTTCTATTCTCGGAACAGATCCCAGGCCATCTATAGACTTTGTCCAGTAAATATTTGTCAGGGATCTAACGAGCCGTGCGTTTCGTAGACCGAGCAAACAGGGATTCGCCCGATGATAATCTCTCACGCGGTGTTTCGGGAGTAGCGATCACTGCGTGATCGGGAAGCACGTGACTCGGGTCGCGAGAGGATTTTGCACGGCCTTATCGGATCTCGTGACTCGATGCTGTCCAGAAAGTGAAGTGGCTCACGCCCATTATCGCCCACCAGAACGTTCCTGGTACATGTATACCTACTCGTGGCACGCGATCGTGACTAAACGCCTTGTCACTGCCACTGGAACCTCTCGCGATCGAGGAACCGTCAGAGCCGGAAGCGATTATTCGGTTCCACGATAAGTCGTCCAATTTCTGCAGCCTTCTGTGCGCGCCAGTTTCGTTTCTTTGTACCTATTCTATGCATTCATTAGAATTTCCTATTAAGGAAATTGAACGTCAGATCGAAAGCGAACTCCCCTTCGACCAGGAAATTCAATCGGTCCACCTGTGTAGATAAAATTCGCTGTACCTTGATCCACCTTCGTCGATGCAATTAGATGATCGATGTCTCCCGTACTTTTCCAGAATTACCTACTGACACGTGTAATCCAGGTTTCGAAATCTCCGTGTAATCCGAGTTAGGCTTCATCGACCGGTGTAAATCATTGGATAACAAGCGAGCCAGCTCGGCGGCCCGCGATCCACGGTCCGCGATCCCCTTTGATTCGATTACGCGATTATATCACGATCTATTCAATCTCGATTCATCAACTGGCACGTCGACGACCCTCGCACCGAATGGACGCGATAGGGAATATTATCGGCTTGGTGGAAAGTAATTATTATTATTAATCGCCTTCATTACTGAAAAAAATATTTAAAATAAAATTATAGCTAAACGAGTTTATTTAATTAGATTAAAATGCACTAGAATTCGTTTAAAAATCAAAAATATTTCAAATAAAATTGTAGGGCGGGAAAGAAAACGGGGGTCGAACAGAAAAATGCGTGGCAAAGGGAAATTGACGCGAGCAAGAACGCAGCTTTCGGAGTTGCGTAATGTTTGGCGACGCGCAGGTATCATCTCGTTGAATATCCACGGTGCCCTCTGTTCCCGAGCAGAGGTTTTCATCAGTTGGGAATAACTGAAGGTAGCGTGATAGCGCGGCTTAACAACAATTTCACAGCCGTGTCTTCCGAGAGCTGGCTGCCAGTGGGGGCAAAGTCCACGCAATGACGATTGGATCCAGATTCCAACATCTGTTGGAGTCGTGTGTTCATCAGCTGGACTGCCAGTAATTAGACACTTACTCCCCTCGAGGCTACTAAAACAAACCATTGCTGTTTGACTGCTTTTCCGTTTTCTCGAAAACTTTTACCTTTCCCTCCAGCGTATCTGCTGGATAAACGTCCCGATTCCCCGAAGCGAATAATTCGTGCGACATAATTAATGCTGCTTGAGAGTTGGAGATGCTTGGGTGGCGGTACTAAGGGGGTCTGGAGGTCAATTTTATTCCTCAAGTTGGAACATCGGGCCTTGTTCCTCCATACGAACAAATGAAAACGCTTGAAATGAGTTTATGAGGCACAGAGGATCGTTCATGCTCACCAGCATGGGATGATTATCGCATAGGGACTAATTCCATTATTCGTACAAGGAACTGCACAAAGTGGATGTGACTGCACGCTCCTTAAAACGAGTGTAAGATTCGAAGAATGTATCGCTGGTCTTCCAAAGAACTTTAGATCTCATAATCACCCATTGCCTTAGCGAAACTTGATCAACGCAGAGATTTAATAATTAGGTACTTGTATTTAAATGGTGAGAATCAGGGTGGATGCAAAAATTGCAGAGGAAAATGCAGGACTAGGACCACGAAGCGATAGAAAGAGCGCGCGTGCTCCCTTTAAGGGGTCTTCCTAGTGTCTGAAGGCTGAAAAAAAAACTTAATTTTCCGGGAATTAAAAAAGGTAACAAGTATTGCACGTATCCCCTTGCAAATTTCTATCACCTTTTAAATTTAAGAGTATGACAAAATTTGGAAGTATAAATATCCATTTATGTATAGCGGAATAGGGGCATCGTGAAGAGAGGGTCTTGAAAAATAGCAATTGTAGTTATATCAAACACAAAATTAAAAAAGATTGGATGCCCCTATTTCGCTATAAATGAATATTTTTACTTACAGCATCTTCTTTTATAGTTTTAAATTTAAAAGGTGATAGAAACTTGCAAAGGGATACGTGCAATGCTTGTTTCTTTTTTTAATTACCGAAAAATTAACCTTTTTTCAGCCGTCACAGTAGGAAGACCCCTTACTTCCTATGTTCCGACAGATAGTCGGGTTAAGTAACTCATCGCAGCGCGCGACAGGCTTACAACTAACAAGCCGCGCAGCTGATTAATCATCGTCGATCCGCGGTCCACTGGTGGCCGTGCCAGGCGTTCCTCTTCCCCACCCGATCACCCACGAATTCGTATCGGTGAACCGCGACGCGACAGGTCGAAACAACCGTCGTCATGTTCGCGATCGAAATTTCATTCATGCCCCGGCACTCGCTCTTCCATCCTCAAGATCGTGCCTTCCTTTACCAAACATGTACCTACTCCCTCGCCAGAAGAACGTCCACTCCGAGAAGACAAGGTACTACTCATAGAAAACGTACTCGCACTATCGACACACTTCCTTCGATTGTGCTCGCCGCTCTTTCAATTATGCAGGTAACTAAGAGGAACGGGGGCGTCGCGAATCACTGCAGAATGCAAAACCTTGTGCAACGCGCGCTCTCTGAATATTAATTCAACGTGATCTCATATTATTCGCGCGTAAAGATGTCGCAAGCGTGGGAGGGAAGGGAAGCAGCGATAAGAAAATTGACCATCCATTCTTTGAAAAGTTTTTCCGTCGCTCGAGTACAGAATATAAAGGTCGTCGCGCAATTTCGCGAGGAGCGGCGAAGCGGCGAAGCGGCGAAGCGGCGAAGCGAATCAAAGAAATTAATAATAATTAATTAATTGTCATCGATTGTTTATAAACTCTTCCCTTCGTATCGCCGCGCTTTGCCAAAATTCGCGACGGCCTTAAGCTTGAAGAATTATTAAAGTATATCGAGCCTAATCTCACTCGTCTAATTGGGGTAATCACCTTTGTCGCTTGGTTCAATCAAGTGTCAATCGTTTCCACAGTTAATTCACTCATACGTCGTCGGAAAGTCTGCGCAGAGTCCAGCAGGCGATCAGGTCTCCGATCCCCTCGAAGCTGATTCAATTATTGCCCCGCGATTAAATAGTCTTCGGAATCGAATGAGATTCTCGAGCACGCTTAATAAGCTTAATAAGCCCAATAAGCTCCACAATGGGGCACATAACTCGTAACACTCCGCTTCAACGCCGAGTGCCTTAACCGACATGTATTTCCGTGTAATCTGCCTGTTGGCGCAATCGCGCGTGTCGTTTATCGTTTTATCTGCGATAAGGGTGCAGCGATGTGGTCCGATAAGCGTAACAACCGCGGCCTGTAACCGCCAGTAATCCCAATTACGACACTGGGGCTCGCGGGCGCAAATTTCCACTAAGGTCGGATCAATTTCCCTGTGCCGTAGGAGCCGTCCTTCGGCCCGAACGATAGCTCACGAAGGCTCGCTGATAAACTTTGGGAAAGGTTAGTAGCCAGGGCGGCCGCTCCTTTCCGCGCTTGGGCGCTTGGGCGCTTGGACGCGTGGATCACGCGCCACGGGATAGAGGGTGGTGGAAATAAGCGAAATTAAACAAAACAAGACGCACAAGACGTAAGAAGCGCATGACTGCGGGCTTGATACCGGCCGACTCGTGACACCAAGCCCCGATAAACCCCCACAGAATAATTTAATCGACCGCAACAAACCGCGAACGTGTTCAGTCCTTCGCCAGACATGTCCAGGGACCGCAATTACCAGACCTTCCCCAGCGGGAGCGACGATATCTGCGTGTAAGTACGTCCGATATTGTTCGTATCGTGTCGATTTGGCCCACCTCTCGTCCAAAACGTACGACCTCCTCTGTGCGCAGAGAAACACTGCCGCGAAATTAATTTCATAGGACTGAATGACAGGCTACGTCGACAAACAGTGTTGCTCGTCCGGAAGATTCTTCATTTGCGAGTGAATTCGTTAAACGGTGGCCGAGTGTCTGGTTACCTGAGTCTCGATATTGTGGGGAATGATGTCCGTCTTACTTGACAGTGTAATCGTTTTGTTTGCCGCTTTTCTAGCAGGTGAACCAGCCGGCGCACAGTGTAACGAGTATATAGGAAAAAAATAAAAAATCAATTTTCCATTAAGTTACAGTTATTTACATATAATTGATATGTTAATCATATTTATACACAAAACATTTAATTCTTAACATAAAATAATTCGTTAAAATATATTTTTGGACATAATAAAAAAATTATATTAATTGTTTTATAAAACAATAATTATAATAAAAGATTGTATATGTCTTTTCTTGGGCATTTATTTTCAATTAATGTATACATAATCATATATTCAAGAAAATGTAGAGTCGAGCAGTATAGTACATACATATGTTCAATTGCGTGCACGTGTCATCTGTGTGCTCCGTGTTTACCTCGCGAAAAAATTAATCAAGCTTATTGTAATCCATTAATGATCGCCGATAAACGTCTACGCAACGTTCTCTTTTGTTGGGGTAGCAATTTGCCTCGCCACATCAACGCGACAAGGATTCTGGATCTTTCTGAGTTCTGTAACAATCCAGCTCTGTTTTCCATCCTCTATACCCCTCACAGTCGAATCCACGATCCATTATCTGCGATTAGTCGCAAATGTTGACGCTGCCTTTTCGAATATAAATATGCCGAGGAACGTAAATTTTGTTTTTCGCGGAACGCTCGGAAGGAACCCCGCAGGCATCGTTATCTCCACGAAAAGTATTAACTCGCACCGAAACTGTGACGATTCGTTTCGCCGTGGAAACGTCATACCCCCGATGATTAAGCTGTTTGCATAATTCGCTTAAAAGGACTGTAGCAGGGGGGTTATCTAGTCTGGTCTGGTCAGATAGTTACTGTTTCGTCTTTTCGTCGCACGGGTGATTCATCGTCGTACGCAAATGAACGAAGCCATCCACGATAAGGAGTTTCTCCACCAAGAAATCTCCCCCAGGAAGATCCACGTTCCCTTTCGAGTAATTTAACCTCCGAAACAGCTTTTACGCTCGAGATAAATTTCAGTGGACTACTTTCGTGCATGCTTGTTACTTTCCTAGCTTCTGTAATATTTTTCCAGTCGATCCTGCACGCGATAAAGTATCGATCTCGCTGTACCAACGTAGCTGTTGCATGATTAATTAGCGTTCCAGAGTAAAAGCACCCCTTTCATCAACTCGGCCATTTTTCCCCGAATTCCCATTCAGCCACCCAGTGTACAAAGGTATGTTAGCAAATGGGAAGCTGTGAGTTGCAAACTGTGCCATTTAATTTATTTCAATTTCATTTACGTCTTGTTTTGTCGAATGAAAGGATCTCGCGCTTCGAGAACACTCTTTTCTTTCGGTTTAAGTACCGTGCGTACAGTTTATCTCGTTTGGCGCATTCATAGTCACATGAGGGAGGCCGGCCTCTAGTCAATATCAGGTTTCACGAGCAACAATCGTGACAAATTCAGTCACGAGCCTGGCAGAGCCGCTCGGCGATACGGCATTATTTTTCTCAGATAAACAAATGATCAAATCCTCGTGATTGTTCTTATCGATTCGAATGTAGATTACGCGACGGTACGCCCTATGTATTCTCGATTTAAAATGAGATCAGGAACGGTGCGACACTCGTTCCCGCGGTGTCTTGTGATTTAACATCATTCCTCGTACAGTTACACGATTACACTTTCGCGTTCAACAAATGGCATTAAATGGCCTCACTCGACTGCCGTTTCCCACATTTCTTTAAAACAGCCGACGTTTAAAAACGCAGAAAATAAATAACAGTATTTTACCTTAAACAAGCATCCCCCCCCCAGAAATGAAATTACGTGGACAAATATATAGGTACAATTTTAGACTTCTACTACTTCAAACAAACTGATATACCTACCTACAACTCACATAGCTGGAGGCATAGAAGAGATCAAAACGTTCCTTTAAAATTTAAATAATCACTCTCTTAAT
Organism: Andrena bucephala; assembly: GCA_947577245.1. Taxonomy (NCBI): domain Eukaryota; kingdom Metazoa; phylum Arthropoda; class Insecta; order Hymenoptera; family Andrenidae; genus Andrena; species Andrena bucephala. Next base: position 77,628,638 of record OX387717.1, on the reverse strand, counting down.
TGTATAAAATGATTAAAATTCATTTAGCTACCAACGCGCGCTAATTATTTAAATGATATTCGCAAAAGCGCGACTGTTTGAAGGGCGCAGGCGCGGGTGAACAAAATTCGCGCGTCCCCCACTATCGCGCGGGTCAGCGCGGCAACCGCCGCTACCGCATATATAAGTGTTCGCCGGCTGTTGTGATGAGTACATTCAGTCCGCGCGCGCCTTGACGGAACGTATGTAAACATTCTTCATTTCCCTCTGCCTACGTGCCTCGTGTCTCGGCATTTCGATTTAATCGCGATTCCTCTCTACGCCAGTATCCGTCGCTTCCCGTCGACGAAGCACCGCACCGCCGAAAGCAAGGGAAAAGAAAAGGGAGACGATCAGTGGAAATTCCGTTGCCCATGGAAGAAGACGTCCGTTGGGTTCGACGAAATAAAACGGCCGATTGGCGAACGAAGGAGATTACTCTAAACTAAACTCTAAAGGGAAGGCCGCGTTTCCAGAAAGCAGCTCGTCGTAATTGCGACGTTTGAGGGAACAGCGCGAGACGGAGGGCGAAAGTAGAGCGACAAAGATAACGAGAAAACAAAGGGAGCGACAGGAGGAGAGGAGGGAAAGAGATGAAAGCCGCTAATTGCCCCGTAGTGATTGTAACATTGTGATCGACTGACTGTGATATATACTTAGGCGACGTAACCTCTACATATTTTATTCCGAAACGATCGCTTCGAGAGAAGCAACGACGGGGGATCGATATGACGAACACCGTGGCAGAGTAAGTACATAAAACGCGAGTCCCCGTGTCCTTTCGTTTCCCCCTGTGTTTGCAAGCACGTTGCCCTGGTTTTACAGTCGCACGTGGTTTGCGATAGTGCTGAGTAAATTTCATTTGAAAGTGAAATGGGGAACAGCGATGTTAGGTAACGCGTTTAGTCAGACTGTTAGTTTACATTTAAATGAAATTCAATTGGTTTAAGATAACCGCAACTTTCGGACAGTGATGAGAAAATTGAATTTGTTTTTCATGCTTGAAGTTAACCTCCGTGTTACGACGAATAGAATGCTGAAGTTTGTTTTCAATTCGCTTTATAATCTAATCTAAGTGATCATGGAAAATCTCTGCAAGTGCCTTTTCACATAGGACACTTTGATGGATCGTATAATAGCTTCCATGTGAAAACGTGAAAATGATTATTTCACGATTTCTTTGTATATATTAGAAGAAACGCGTTGCTTGCTTCGGTGGGTGCGCATCAGTTTGAGGTTGTCGGTATTTCTGCTAGATGGTGAAGCTACCAATGGGACACGATCGCCACACACTGCGACTTTGTGCGACTGTGTATATTTTTACAAGGATTTTTCCTTGTAACGGCCAAGGCACTGCAACTGCGGCCTTTTTTTATGGGAAAATCTGTGAAAACATGTGTGGAACTCTTATCTACAACTATCACAGATCTTTCAATTACTTTTACGTCCGATTTTACACACGAGTAAACATCTTCCTTATTTTCAACGTCCGATCGATCCTTTTTCTCGAATATCGATCACTTCGGGGCAGTCTCGCGAAGTGGAAGGAGAAAAATAAACTGCAATGTTTAAACAGCTATCAATTACATTTTTTAAGCAATACAATACTACCTAAAGGTTTTGGATTGCATCCAAGGTGAAACTCATTAAAACTAATCAATAACGTGTCATGAATAATTATGATAACAGCACATTCGTTACTGCACATTAATTCTGCATTTTCTTCACCCACAAAAATTGCATTATGGCACCAACAAAAAATAGGGTTGCGTTACGGATCAACTACTCTACTTGCACACCAGGTTTCATAATTTTCTGAATTTCCGGGTTGCCGAACGTCCCTTGTATGTTGATTGATTTAAATGCGATTCGTGAATTTGCCATAGCGAATTGGTCATTACTGTGCGAGTAGTATCGATGTTAAGTGAAAGTGACGAAGACAACTCTGGTTAATGTTTCTATGCAGAAAAATCTGTGTAGTTCAAGGGCACATTTGCTTCCTGCATTGCTGTGTATTGCAACCAAAGAAGCCCTCGAAGATGTAATTGATCGAGAATCATGAATGCCACCCTTATTAAAGATTTCGACAGCCCAGTTAAATTAATGCTGCTCTGCGAGCGATAGGGAAGCATAATAACAGTCAAGCAAATTGAATTGCATCCTCCCGTGGCTCCTTTTTCAAACTCGTGCGCTGTCGGTGAGAGCTGATGAACAACCAACGTTGTTTCTTTTTTAATACGACGATGCAATAGCTTCAAATTACGTAAACGTCCTTTTTTGCGGTTGGATTAATTCTGCCGGTGGGTTCGAGAAATCTGCCAATATCAAAATTCACCCCTGTCGCTGATTGGCGTTAGAAATTTTACAGAAAAATTACATTGATTGGCCTTTCTCGCTCTAAACGGCCAAAATTTATATTTGCCATTGAACACACTCACAGAATCCTTTCTCCTATAAATGAAACGCGGCAACTATTTCTGGCTGAAGGAATACCGCGACTAAATCCTCGTGATTGACACGTGGCAAACTGATAACAGCCGACTATTTACCGAGACTCGACGTAATTAGTCTATTAATATGCGCACTCGAATAGTGTCATTGATGAATGGCCAGGCGACAGTTAGCTTATTCGACTGGACACACCTGGGGGCTAATTCCTCGATCAAAGGAGGGTACCTTCCTATGCAACCGCATTTATACAGCGGGTGCATCTGTAATAAATAACTGACGAAACGGCAATTCTACCTTCTGCCCTTGGAGACCCAAAGCCTTTCTATTATTATTATTATTACGACTTTATTACTCCTTAAATGGAAGATATAACGCACATAGCGACAGTCAAATTAGAGCAAATGCGTGGCAACAGTAGAAACTGTTAATAAGCTTAACCTTAAAAACATAAAACTACGAATTAACTAAAATTACTAGAATGGTAAGGAATGGTGGTAATCTTCGAATATATGACGTTCAAAGAGGCAATTTCTTAGAGTAGTTACCTCTCCATAAGAAGGCCCCGGAGGTGGAAATCCCGTTCCAGAAATCCCCTGTTCAAATTATCGATCGCCAGTTGTGAGGATTTATTGAAAATTTCTCAAATTCCAACAACGAACATTATAATATTAGTAGCTTGCATTCGTATCCGCGAATACATCTCCTCTTCTTAGAATCAATATCTTGGGGGGGGGGGGGGGGGGGGGAGACAAGTTAAACGGATAAAAATATTTTTACTGGAAATTCAATAAAATTCATCAGGTGATTACGGAATTTTATTTAAAGAATAAAATCCAGTTTTCTTTTCTTTTTACAAAACCCCTTCTTCTGTAGGGGTGCTAGGGCCCTGTGCCCCCTCCCCCCCCCCCCCCCCCCTCTGGGGGCGCTATTGACTAAGAGTGCGTATTTGGATCCTGCAACACCTAACTCGAAGAGTGAAAAGTTGTTCGCATCTCGTTGTTCCGGACTTACTCGCCACGTTGTTTCACTTTTCCGTTGTCAAACCTGTGTGATGTAATTTGGGGCTATTAATATATCACGACCGGGGACGATTGTGCTCGGGAGGGTATTCGCGCGGAGCGTGTACCCTGTATACACTTGAACCCTTCTCTGCAACACGTGGACGAAAATAATTCGGTCGGTGCGTGCCAAAATTCGCGAATCTCTCGGTCGAGTGCACGTGAACGGCAACAACAGTCCATAGGAAAGAAGACGGTCAAGCGCGACTCCGTTCTTACACATAGACGTTTGTTAAAACTGGACAGGTGAGCTTAGGCGCAATTGTGAGTACGGAGAGGGACACAGATGCGCGGTGATTGTAAAATAAGATACTTTTTTTATGACCTCGCCTGAGGAAACGTATAAAACGCGTTGCAAATCGTAAACGGGACTTTAAACAAGTCTCTGACAGCCACGGAGTTCCTGTCGGATGAATTTTATTGCCCTTGCCGCGCGTGCGGTTTATTTTGGATTTCGAGGTAAATTGTAACGATGCAGATTAACGAGCTTCCCAACTGCGTCGCTTTTTCAAACAGTGAAAATGCATTCTTAAGGCTACTGAGCAGTCGTTTCTGTCGTTTTTAAAAAAGTTTCGTTTGTTTTGCAACGATTTTGACGAAACGAAACGAAATTCAGCGACCTGCTTGTAAATTCTACTTCAGAATACCTCTGGTTCTGCACTGAACCTATAAGAGAAGCAAAATTATGAAAATGATAGCTAAGAAATGGCGATTTTTCAAAAAAGTGCCATTTTCGGTAAACAAAGATGAGATTTCAGTTTCTTTTCTTAAAGAATAAGAACTTTTATTAACTTCAATATTCAGGTTCAGGCCGAAACTACACCTCCGTTTTTTGAGTTATCGCCGCAAAACAAAAACGTTTTTCAAAAGCCCCCTCTGTACTGATTCATGTGTAGCGTCATCTATACTGCATACTTTTGGCTAAACAAACGTGCTCTTTTAAAGCTTATGACGTTAATAAACTTTGTGTCAAAGGACAAGTCTCAGCTTCAATTTATTTCTTTGCGTTTAATTGAAAAAGAAATGCATCATTTTCGACAAAAGCGACTGCCTGTTAATACCCTTAATATTTCAAGTAGCTTCTTTTTCCACAAAGTTGTTTCGCAAGATGGGTTTATTCGACACACCTCTTAACTCCAAACCTGGATTGCCAATTACGACTGTTCGAGTGCGAAATCGAACGTTGACTGTACCGTAATTCAGCATGTGTTTTATTAATGAGAAATCTGCATACGGACGCAATGTCACCGGCGATATTTATCGTTTTGTAGAGTTAGACGGTTACATCATCGCGTTGCTCGCGTCTTATTAAGCATCGTCGATGCGTTTACTAAGTTTACTTATAATATTCAGTCGAGTGACTACAGATTTCTATCGGTATTATTTAATGGCCGGCGGTTCTCCAAACAGAGCGCACTACGTTCGTTCAAGCGAGGGAAGTAACTGCGTAGCACAAAGAAAGTCGCGTATTCTATTTAGTTTCGATTCTCGAAACGATCCGTACATGCTTTTCGCCGCATTAAAAAGTCGGAGCGGAAGAGCGATACAGAAGTCCACGCGTGTAGAACGTGATTCATAACTGCAAATGCCGCGCGTGCGACTATTGTTCTTGACAGTGGTCGCCTTTTCCATACGCATACCTACCGGGGAACTTGTATTATTTTAAACGCGAGAGTAATCTGATAATGTCTTCTCCTTTCCCGAGTCTCGGTGACTGAACATCCGCCTGTCGTGCATTAACATTGCCCTGCAATCTGCTATTTAATACATATATAGTTCGATAAGTTTTTCCGTCAAAGCTCCGTAGCTCGTCAGACAACGAACAATCCTTTGTACCAATAAACTTCTTTATGTCAATTCTTGTCTATCTCTCGGCTCAGCGGCCGTAATTACATCTCTCCTGTCTTTCATGCTCGTTCATCAACCGTGGAAAATTTAATGACGTTTTCGGTTTAGTCGTTTAAGCGTCCTGGATCACCTTAAGTGTCTTTTTTATTAATATTACGCCGATGATAATTGTTGGGGTAAACATTATTAACGGCCCTCCCCCATTCTGTATTCGAATAAGGAAAAAGGATGCTAAATTACGTTAATTGCTGCTGCTTCGTAGATTACTTTTCACTCAATCAACTTGAATTATGGCCACTGCGATGCATCAACATATCGGAAAGAAAAGAAGCAGAATCTGACGTGTTTCTTGAGTAATAACGATAAACAGGGAGTAATCTATCAAACCTTAAGTTGTCCGGTCTTGGGTGTAGAAGGAATAATTCGAAAATTGGTTCCGAATACCGATGCTCAGGATTTATATAGGTCAAGCTTTATTCTAGCGAAGTGAAATTAGAGCCAAATACGGAGAAGCTGCTGAAACCTTACAGAATTAATCGTCGATAAACATGTCTCTGGGCTGTAAATTTTTGTCCTCTAGACACTGTAGGCTCTTTCAAAGAAAAATATTTGTATATGATTTCAAACAGGTTCCTCTTTATCTACATTGCGTAAAAATAATTATCTCCTAGCTGGTAGATAAACACTAGGTATGGACGGGTGTGAAACGCTCTCCTTCTATTTGCGCGATGAATTTAAAAAAGCCGAGTTCAGCTCATTTGCTTTCCTCAACTTTACTCGTGCGAACAAGGGGATTCGGTTACCCGAACATTCCGATTACCTATTTTGGAACTGTGCAGGTTTGTAGAGCACCTCGATAGAAGTATAAAGCAATTTTTCGTTTAAATGTTTAGTTCTGTTGAAGTCCTCTAGAAAGCCGCAGAGTTTCAACAGAATCGGTTTGTTCGGGTAACCCGTTAGGAGCATATTTTCATACAGTTTAAATGATTTGTTGCAGACACAATGGCAGCATACAGAATTCAGAGAAATCCTCTCTGGTGGATTCGACAGTACTTCCAAAGATCCAATCACCCACCGAGCTGGAGGACGAGAAATCCGGAGTATCGTCGAACAGCGCGCACAATGACCCAGAGAGCGGTGAAAATGTTAACGGCAGTGTGGTGAAACAGGTCCTCGCGGCGGTGGTCGCGCAACTAGGAACTATCAACACGGGCATGGCGTTTGGCTTCTCTGCTATCGCGCTGCCGCAGCTGCAGGAACCGAACAGTACCATCCCCATAGCCGAGGGATCTTCAGAGGAGTCATGGATTGGTAATGAAACACTCCTCGACTAAAGTATCTGGTATATATTTCTGAGAAGGGATTACATTTTCTATTCTATCCGCAGCTAGCATGTCCTCCATCGGTACTCCAATCGGGTGTCTAGTGTCCGGCTACATGATGGACGTCCTTGGCCGAAAGAGGTCCCTCATTATCACAGAGATCCCAGCGTTGCTCGGGTGGATATTGATCGCGTGCGCAACCGATATCCGGATGATATACGCCGGGCGATTTTTCGTGGGACTTGGGTCGGGCATGGTGGGCGCCCCGGCTCGCGTTTACACCGGGGAGGTAACTCAGCCGCACCTCAGGGGGATGCTGACCGCCTTCGCGAGCATCGGCGTCAGCACGGGCGTTCTGATCGAGTATGCCCTGGGAAGCATAGTCAGCTGGAACGTCTGCGCAGCGGTCAGCGGGATCCTGCCCCTCGCCGCTCTGCTACTAATGTTCTTCTTCCCCGAGACGCCGTCGTACCTGATATCCCGCAGCAGACCGGAAAAAGCGCGGAAGGCCCTGCAGCAGTTCCGCGGCAGCACTTACAACGTCAATCAAGAAATGGAGACGCTGATCAATTTCTCTAATAGGAACAATATCAAGCGTCTAACGGGATTCCGTGAGATCGTCAGCGCTCTTTTGAAACCGAACGCTGTCAGGCCGTTCGCGCTGTTGTTCTTGTACTTCCTGATCTACCAGTGGTCCGGCAACAACGTTATAACGTTCTACGCCGTGGAAATATTCAAAGACTCCGGGGCGACGTTGAACAAGTACTTAGCTGCGGTGATACTCGGTGTAGTGAGATTGGCGTCTACCATCGTGGCTTGTATCCTCTGCAGAAGGTGCGGAAGGAGGCCTTTGACGATGGTCTCCTCCGTAGGCTGTGGCCTCTCCATGATAGGTTTGGGGGGCTACATGTGGCTGAAAGATTACTGGACCTTGAACGATTCGCCGATCGTCGCCACTTGGTTCCCTGTTATGTGCATATTTTCCTACACCATAACGTGCACCCTTGGCTTCCTGGTTATCCCGTGGGTGATGATTGGCGAGGTGTACCCGGTACAAGTACGCGGCATCATCGGCGGTTTGACTACCATGGCGGCCCACTTGTTCATATTTATGGTAGTTAAAACCTATCCATTCTTGGCCAGCGCACTTACACGGCACGGTACTTTCATACTTTACGGCTGTATATCCTTGTTCGGCACGATATACTTTTACTTATGCCTCCCCGAGACTAAAGGGAAAACGCTGCAGGAGATAGAGGACTACTTCTCCGGCAGGGATTGTAACTTAAGGACTGGCGCTATTAGTAGGAACAAACCAAAGGTGTTAGAGGTAAAGAAGGGGCAGGTGTTACCCTGAGGCAGCTGTTAATATCGCCGTGAGATAGGCTTCTTAATATTCCTGACGCGGATAGACAGTAGAATTTTGTCTTCCATGGAACAGTGGCGAAAATATTTAATTACCGCCTTTTAATATTAGGTAATCATTCAGACGGATTTATATATTTTTTATGAAGCCTTTAACGCAGTAAGAGAAACTGCGTTTCTAATTTGGTTTTATCATGAGCGATAGAGCTGATAATATTATAATCAAGAGACTTGGGGGATCGATTAAAGTCAGTTGCACGATATTAAGACTTCACTATCGATACTCTGAATATTGTTTTCCGATTTTTAGGTAGGATAATTTTAACTTCGCGATGATACATATTTATTGACTAAAGACTACATAGTTTAAATGCATTGCGTATGTCTCTCAAAGAAGCCGCTAGCGACGCGGTATATTTTTGTAAAAGATATTACATGCTATTCAAAGATACTACATATACATATATTACTCGTATGTGACTATACATATACCAGGCTCGTCCGGAACGGTATACCGGACAGTTGTGCCTTACAGGTTTCTCGACACGCGCACAAGAAAATGAAAGGTGCTATTTATTGTATCGTAGTATTACAACACTTGTATATAAGTGATTAAAAGACAAGGCGTAATTAATAAATAAACGTTCAAGCAACATTTGTAAAAACATGGTCTGATAATGTGCGCATGTATTTACACTCTAAGCAGTGTTTTATAAGTTTAAATTAAACATTTTTGACTACATCTCTCGTGCAGCTTGATATTACTGCGAACGTCTTGTGTACACGTGCTGGCGGTACATCGAGCTGAATTATGATAAACTTTTTTTTTTAAAAAAAAGTACAAAACCGACTTCGAAAAAATAAAATTTCACTAAAAAGTAAAAAATAAATTTTGCCCTTATTTAATCTACGACTCTCATATTTTTTAAGTCGGCGCCAGATTTACACAGTGCAAATGATGAGGCACCGACTTAAAAAATATGAAAGTCGTAGATTAAATAAGGAAAAATATAATTTTTTACTTTTCAGTGCAATTTTATTTCTTTGAAATCGTTTTTTCTACTTTTTTAAAAAAGTTTATTATTTTTAAATTTTTAGTGACCTTTGTTCGAAGTCGATTAAAAAACATTTATTATGGTAGCAATTGGGGAACATACTCCATATAACAACGAAAGAATCATCCCAATCGGTTCACGCGTTACAAAGTTATGCGTGAACATATATTAAAACTGAAATTCTAGATAATTCTAGAGTATCTAGATAATAACAAAAAAAAATCAACATGGTACCTCCGGCTCTTCATACTCGTTCAAATAAAAGAAAAATCATCGAAATCGGTGCACCTATGCGGAAGTTATGCGTGAACATACAAACATAATGAAATATACGTGACGAATTGAGTAACCCCCTCGTTTTGAAGTCGGTTAAAAACAAAGGACTCTTAGAATAACGAACGTTTATTTGTCCAATATATACATCTAATCAAGCTTCAAACGAAATTTATTACGTTTCCTCTCCTTGGCTGCCTTCTTCTCCTCCATAAAGTGCTTTATCATACTCTGCGGTAGTATTTCACCCTTGTATGACCGTGGTATGAATTCTTTCTGCAGCAGAGTGAGTTTCTCATTCACGTACGACTTTGCGTCGAACATCTCCGCCTCCTTGATCTTCGCGATTAATTCTGCTTGAAACACGTTCTCCCTGATTGTGTTACGTTTCTGTCTTATCTTCGCCATGACGAATTGCAATCTTTTACGCATCTTCCTTCTCTTGTGCTTCTTCATCTTCTGCCGCCTAATTACAATCATACGCGTTGCCAGCTTCTCTATGGTATTTTCAGTTGGAGGAAGCTGCACCGACCTATCCTCTAACGGTATATCATCCTGGATAGGGCGCCGTTGTAGAGGCTCCTCCATCGATGGTATATTCTTAAATGGCGTTTCGATTATGTTCCTCTTGGTCGCATTGTCGAGATTTCCGAAATCGATGTTGAGCGTTCTCGGTGCAAATTTAATGCGCCTTTCGGGGTACGTTGTGCGTACTACGCTGTTAGAAAAAAACGAAGGCAAAGCAACGTTTTCGCCTCTTGATTGATAAGACGAACAATACCTACCGACAATATTTCCTGAATCGATCAACGAAATCACGTACATAAATCAGGTTATGTTGCTGTTGGTAGATTATTTGAAAAGTAGATGTTATACATACTTTGCCGGCATATTGTTATTTGCCGAAATCCTGCGCACAATCTATTAAGAGCCATTGTGGTAATCATTTTCTAAATATATTTGTGCCTGGCACTGCAAAGTATCATTCTAAGGCCCCTAAAACCTAACGCGAACCGAGCACAAGGAGCACAATGTCGCGCAAGTATATAGACTAAGAAAACATAACCTGAAAACAGGGTTTGGAGGACTCCGGCGTGGCAGCACACCTACAGGAGCGGTGGTAATGTGTGCGTAAGACACAATCGGGGGAACAGCCCGATTACTATTGCCAACATACCTACGGAAGAATCATTCAAATGGTTACGACGTTTATTCGTTTTAGGTTCTTTCGAGTTTACAGGGGAATAAGTAGATAAACATTAAACTTTTCTATTCCATTTATTGAAAATTATTAATTTATTTGAACAGAATATATGTCTGTTGAATAGGTGCTTCCAGAATATAAATTTATACATAATGTAAACATGTGTCTGGCAGATAGTTTAATCCATTCGCGTTTTCACGGTTCTTGTCGTAACTTTGTCCTTCTCTCTGCAAATGAAAGTCGATCGTTAGCTTTGAAACGGAGGAAAGAGGGGAAAGACGGGAAACGAAGCAACTTACATTACATGAACAAGGGCTCCCCAACCTGATATCGCATCTCTGTCGCACGCGTTTACTAAAGCCTGACTGATCGTCTCAAAGAGATCGTCTGGTTCCATGTCATCTTCGTAGAGCGATTCACACATTCCATAAAGCTGTTCGCTGCAAGTTCCACCGACTACGAAGTTCCCGGGCTGACTTATGCATCCTATCAAGTCCATGTTACAAAGGAACGGTTCATAAGTAACAGGATCCAAACCGGCCACGATGGGCTCTACGAAGTAAGGCCCGAATCTTCTTTCGTATAATAAATTGGAGACCATTGACGCGAAAGTCTTGGGATGGATCTTTCTACTCTCCTTAAGCTCGTAGAGGTTCACTCGAAACCTTAGCCTTTCCATGACTGTTTGGGTGTCAGTGGCTAGGCCGGGAAGACTGACGTACAAGTGTGGCCCCATTTCAAAAATCTTTTGAAAATTCACCGTTATCGCTTGCGCTTGTATACCGAATCTGCGATCGGCGGCTATTGCCACGCAATTCTTCCCTTTCATTGCTATAATAGCTCCTCCATTGTACGCTAAAATACTCTGGAATAGAAAAGGAGTAACATTTAAATGATGGGGGTAGTTCGTCCGGGGGAGTAGTATAGTAGTTGTTTTCTGTTAATTTACGAAACGTGCAGTGTCATCAATGTATTTGACAGTAACATAACCTCCCCTTATCTTTATAGCACCTTAAAGTCGCGCAAATTCAACAGCAATGAAAATTCTTAAACGTCACCGAAGATTACTGGAAGTATTAGCATTTATCTGAAGAATACTTACCATCTTTAAGAGATTTTATTAAATCTATCAATGATTAACCTGCGGCACAGTTTAAACTGCACCGTAGAACGCGAATCACGATCACGAAGTATGAAATTCATAGAAGTTCAGGTGCCCCTGTCATCGTAATAAGCTCTATATACGGTAAATAATCCAACAACGTGTAAGTACAATAATGCACGCGAGTCTTTTATTATCACAATATTGCGTACAAAATATTATATTCCAACTTTCATATACAATTTATTTTTACTCTTATTAGTAGAATTTTGAAGAATTATACACGCCAGGGATATCCTCTATTAGGCGGGAAAATCAGCATCACTGCACCTCGCGTATTTTCATTAAACTTCGCTATTTCCTTACAGAATTTCCAGGTTTAGCATGAATCTACCATATTCATCTAGCAAGACCTTTCAGCGTGCCTGGGAATGCCTGAAAAATGAAATAGAGCGCATTGCCAATTAATTCGAGTTGAGATAAAAAACAATATGGAGTATCTCGTGTGAGAAGTTGAGAACTGGTTCTCTGGTCGGATCTGTCCTATCACCCCCTCCACGAGCCCAAGAAGAGTCAAGAGCAAAGGGGGAAAACATGGCTCTGTGATGTTATTGAGAATTTCGAGGCAGTTCGGTGCAGTTCGGGGTCCCATGTTTAATTCGTTGATCCGTACATAGAACGGGATAAAGTCTGTGTACGCGCGTATCGTAAGGCAGGTGCGTTATCATTCGCCAGTGGAACGATTAACGAACGACCCTTGAAAAGTGGCAGGTGAAGTGAGAACGAGAGGAAGGGAAAGGGACAAGAGAGACGGATAGAGAGAGAAAATGTGTTCGATCAAGACGAGTCATTGCAAATGTCATGTATCTTGCGACAGGGAATGATTCGAACGAAATACGGAGAGCAAGCGTAGCAGAGGGACACGTCTTAACGGAGATTACAATCGATAAACCATCGTATCTCTGAGAATACACAGGCCGTTCTTTCTACGAGTTTTTGGTTAGTGGTTTCGGTCATGACCATCTGGATGGTGCAGCGGTCAGCTGTAGCCTGTAATACGCGTTTACACGTGCGACTTGTAGTTGGTTGGACAGGTCGCATCGATACCTCCCGTTCGAACCTATTTAATTGCAATCGTGGGAATAAATCGCAGTCACGGCGGTCCCGACCAAAAAGATGATCGTTCCCGGTTCACGTTCAGCGACGATTAACGAACGATCTCAATCGTTCGATTAAAACGTGCGACTCTATTTTGAGTGCTGATCAGTTGAATCCACTCGCGCTGGCAAATGTATTCCAAGAAGAATAAGTTCCGTAAGAGGCGTCCGAATGGAAAGAAATTCGGGACGGCCATGAAATGGAAATACGCCCGCGACGTATTTTACTTTTAATGTTATTTTTAAACCACCGATGTGGAAAACGCGTGAACAAACCATCGCAAAATCGCAAACCACCGAGTTCTCTGTATATAGCGCAACGATTATTCTTGGAATATATTTTAGGTGCTCGGCTTTTAATGTTCTTTAGTCTGTTGACTGTTACCTTGCTTCCAATGATGCTCTTATCATTCCCGCACTTTTGCTTTCTTATTAGAGACGAATTAGAGCCGAACTATTGTCACAGAGGTTATTTCTTGCAGGTCCACGAGCTTGCTGATTATATTATAGAATTTATACATTTGATACTTTGGTGTTTCTTCGATCGCATAAAAGGATGTCACTGAAACCAAAACACGTCAACTTTCAAGAAACATGGAATGTATTGGAAGAGACCGTCAAGTGTGTAATAACATTGTCCAATGTTCCACGCGCCACATGGAACGATAGATTCAGGTATCCCACGAATTCCTTCGATCGCAACTGTTTCATAAGCGGGCAGGCGGTAACACCGATACATGATTCGCATTTTGTTCTAGCGATGTGTATTCCCTGTGCGTGGCATATCCAGAACCATTCACAGATAAATTGTATAATGAGACGAAAAAGTTTCTAGATAATCATGTCTTCCAATTGTTAATGTCGGTTTGCGCCCAAGGTGAATCCGGTTGGCTCCAGGCCTACCACCGTGCCTGGACAGAGTATTCGCAGGGTATTAACTATTTGCATTGCCTGTACCTGTATCTAAATCAACAGCACATTCAGAAACAGAAGGTTTCGGATGCGGAACTTATCTACGGCACATTTTCCACTATGACCGACGATTGCCAGGAACAGATGGAGATAGGGGAGCTTGGCTTAGATATCTGGAAGAAAAGAATGATCATACCGTTGAAAAAGCAACTGGTCTCCCAGCTGCTAGAAAGCATTCACGCGGACAGAGTCGGTAAAGCTGAGATAGCGAGTACGGAAGTTGTTTGTGGGGTGATACAGAGCTTTGTTTCTGTCGGGAAGTATAAATTACTAGGAGATCTGGATGTAATTATTCACGTTACGTTATCTTTTCGCTTAAGGGGTCGTGCCTAGTTGGCAAACGAAAAAGAACGTGATTTTCGGGAATTTTTTGTGAAAAATCTGATGTATGTTTCTTACAACTATTTACTTATTAAATAATGAAAATAATAACAGCCATTCTCGCGGAAGCTGTTTTTATAATGGCGCTGCGCGATGAGCACAATTTCTCCGAGCCGAATCATCTGAAATCGGAAAGTGAAGACGATTCTGTTAATATACGAGTTTATCTCGTTCCTGAACGAAGGATTTTTCGAAAAAATGATTTCAGACAAAATGGCGGCCGTTTAACGGAAAATCATGATTCTTCGACGTCTGAATTGTTCGTTTCACGTAAATTAAAAATAGAGTTTGCATCAAAAACAAAAATCCTTCGTTCACGAACTAGATAAACTCGTATACTAACAGAATCTTCTTTACTTTTCGATTTCAGATGATCCGGCTCGGAGAAATCGCGCTCACCGCTAAAAAAAATAGCTTCAGGGAGAGTGGCTGTTATTCGTTCACTTTTTTCAATATTTTCCTATAACAAAATTACTGAGAGATGCTGAATATACGTACTTTTAATATAAGCAAATAGTTGTAATAAATATATATTAGATTTTCCAGAAAAAATTCCTGAAAATCACGTTTTTTTTCGCCTGCCAACCTAGGCACGACCCCTTAATATACGTAATCGTTGCAAAACTACTTGATATAGTTTATCTCGTTTTAGATGTATCAAGAAATTTTTGAAACACCTTTTCTAGAAGCTAGCGGGGAATTTTATATGAAACAGGCGGTGGAGCTACGCCTGAAATCTGATATAACGCATTACATGGAGAAAGTTACATCGCAACTGGTCCAAGAGGAGCTGCGCGCTCATAAGTTCCTTCATTCGAGCTCTGTACCTAAAGTATGGCCCTTCCGTTGCACGTTACCCGAGAAGTGAATTAATTTAGAGTGGACGGTTGCCTGACAGTAATGTTTTGCAGGTGAGACAGTGCTGCGAAGAGAAGATGATAGCCACGCACGTGGCTTGGCTTCATACGGAAGCAGAAATTATGATAGAAAATGAACATAGAAGGAATTTAAGTCTCTTATATCCTTTGTTAATGCCGATACCTTCGGGTCTGGCTCCGCTTGTACAAAAGCTTACTCAACACATAACTCAGCAAGGAATGCAGGCAATCGGATCTTTACAAGGTGACAATGTAAGAAAACGGGAAGCGATGCGCCTAAAATATCTTATCCCCTAGAAATGATACAATACTCGATAATCGTGTGATAACAGGTACACACGCAATTTGTGGAAAGCATGCTGGATGTGCATCACAAATATTCCGAATTGATCAAAGATGTGTTCAAAAACGACCAAGCGTTCGTGACTGCTCTCGATAAAGCTTGTTCGGCTGTCGTGAATCATAAGCCTGTGCCGCGGCAACCAGCCAGAGCACCGGAACTGGTAAATAGCTTGCTAGTCGCTACCGGGAAGTCGGGTTCTGCGACGGTTAATGAAAATTTTGTTATCTGCAACATATTCGATTTAGCTAGCCAAATACTGCGACTCGTTGCTGAAAAGATACGCCAAGGCCGCGTCGGAGGCAGAAGTGGAAGAGAAATTGGGGCGCTGCATCACCGTGTTCAAATATGTCGACGACAAGGACGTGTTTCAAAAGTTCTACGCGCGTATGCTCGCCAAACGTTTGATACACCAGCAGTCGCAATCGCAATCGATGGACGCGGAGGAGTTGATGATCGACCGTTTGAAGCAAGCCTGCGGCTACGAGTTCACGAACAAACTTCATCGAATGTTCACCGACATGTCGGTGTCGACGGACTTGAATGCCAAGTTTGCTACCAGTTTGCGAGAAGGAGGTAGGGAGAATCAATTAGGCATAGGTTTTGTAGTGTACGTGTTGCAGGCTGGCGCTTGGCCGCTGGGTCTGCCATCGTCATCGGGTCCGTTCCATATCCCCCAACAATTAGAAAAGTCCATACAGGCTTTCGAAACGTTCTATCATGCGCAATTCAGCGGTCGGAAGCTCACTTGGTTGCATCACCTTTGCCAAGGGGAGCTCAAGTTTAATTACTTGAAGAAACCTTATTTGGTCACCGTGCAAACTTACCAAATGGCGCTTTTGCTACTTTTCGAGCATTGCAATTCGATACAATGCCGCGAGGCCGCCGCGTCGTTGCGTCTGTCGCACGAGCAATTGGTCAAGCATGCCACCAGTCTGGTCGATTGTAAAGTTTTGAAGAAGTCGACGGAAGGGGAGCTGAAGGAGGACACGACACTGTCGCTCAATTTCAATTACTCGAACAAGAGAACGAAATTCCGCATACCCGGCGCCCTGCAGCGGGATATGCCTCACGAGAATCACGATACAGAAGCGACTCATCGCAGCGTTGCCGACGACAGAAAATTGTACCTGCAAGCAGCTATTGTCCGTATTATGAAGAGTCGCAAGGTTCTCAGACACAATCAACTCGTACAAGAGGTAAGCTTTTATTTCGCTGTCGGTCTAAGACCACACGGCTGATCTGTATTGTTAATATTGTTGTTGCAGGTACTAAGTCAATCTAAGTTTACATTTGCACCCTCAATCGGTATGATCAAAAAGTGTATCGAATCTCTCATAGATAAGCAGTATATCGAACGTGCGCCGAATAATGCAGATGAGTATTCGTACGTCGCATGATTCAATTGTACCATCTGTCACACCATCGTTAATTTATTTCATTCGGGATGCTCCTTGATCGTTCGTGACGCAAGCACGACTCGTTACCAACAACTTTGGACAAAACGTTCGGCCGGTGTAAGGTTTCCTTTCACCGAGTATCTCTCCACGCAAGGACCGGGTTAGCCTGATTTAACGCTACTCTCTCAGCCGAGTGTCTCTCTTGTTTAAAGGGTCAGAGGGAGCATTCCGAATTGCTTACTTGCTTCTAAATCAACCAATTACTAAACTTAGTTGATTTGACGATCTGTAATATATGTATGCACACCGAATAAAGCTGACATTACTATTTTATGTTGGGACAATCTATCGTCGGTGGTTTCCCAGGGATAAGTAGAAATTTAATTTCCATTTGTAACGTACAACTACAATTGCTTACCGTTGGGATTCATTGAACCCGCAAGAATAAATTTATATTTATATCCTTACAAAATCTACATAACAATAATCGAAGATACTTGGAGTTTCAATTTTTTGCCTCGTTATCCATTATATAAGTCTTTGGTCCCACGTTCTTAAATCACTTACGATACACCAGCAGGAACTGGCAACATATTGCACGACGGTATATGATAAGTTTCTAGTGATCGCAAAGAATCATTTGCACTAGGTAGTTTACCTTTTAAAAGATATTGCATAATATGGTGAGAGGAGGAGTATTATTCACGCGCTACGCTATGGTATAGGCTCGAATTGGTGTTATTAGGAACGTGGAGTTTTCAGTTGCAACAGCTCCGGGTCCAGCAAAGGATTGTCGTCCGTCTCCGACTCCAGTGGCTTGTTCATATTGTTGACCACAAGCGGCGACGCAGTGGCTGTGTTGCTGTACGGCGAGAAACCTGCCCACTCCATGCCAAGGTATATAGGCGGTGGGCTGCCCAATGGCGGTTCCAGCAGCAAATGATCCGATTGCTGTTGATGCTGCTGCTGCTGCTGTGCTTGCACTTCCTGACAGTCGGATGGGGGCAGATGGGAGGTCAAGTGAGTGGTTACTTTACACTGTTTCTCCTGCTTCCGCCACTTTGCCCTTCTGTTTTGAAACCATACCTAGAAACAACGACCACTCGGATCTATAATCCTCATCGTTCGCATCTTTCTGAATGGCAGAGCATACAGAGTTTGTTACCTGCACCCTGGCTTCTGTCAGTTGGATGCGCAGAGCAAGCTCCTCTCGAAAGAATACATCAGGATAGTGCGTCTTCTGAAAGGCTCTCTCCAATTCCTCCAACTGGAAGTTGGTGAAGGTGGTGCGGTATCTGCGCTGCTTTCGCTTACCAACTCCCGACGATTGCCTGTCCTCGCTCCCCGGGCTTGCCGAGAAATCGTAGGCTATGAAAACGCACCGGACACAACAGATTGTGTCAGAATCAGTGGTGGTGATCGAACGATCGGTGAGCGCGCGGCTTGCTCGTACAGCGATTAAACTACAACGAAGAGAGAGTATCCGGACTGCCCGGATCGCGCTTAATCGCGTTGGATTCACACGTGGGTAAAACGGTTCATAACTGTTAAACTGATTACCACTAACTCTATTTAAAACAAGGGCTGCCGATTCGCTTAATGCATTTAGCAATAATTTAATTGAGGACTGCCCCAACTTACGGGCCGACAGGTAGAAGAGAGTGGCAGTTAATTAAATCAGGTCTGGGGTGGCAGGGTGCACTTACAGAATTTTGTAGGAAAGCAAACCGAGGAAGATTGCGCGCCTATCAGACCAGCCAGAGCAGTCGACTGTAGATCTCCTCCGGGGTTGATTTCGTCCGGGGCCCCAGCAGAACCGACGATCGCCCCAGCTGATACCAGAGGATCACGCGGCGCCCCTACCAAAAACAGCTGCCTGCCACTTTCGATTCCGCCTTCGTCTTCCTCCTTCAAATCCATACCGCGCGGTAGCTGCTCTCTCTCTCTCTCTCTCTCTCGGTGATAGTCGGTTTTTCTTAATTAATTAATTAGACACTTGCGTACACTAAACGAACGGTAGACCGATGAAGGGTAGGCTAATGGTAATTGAATCACTACCAGATAGAGAGAAGTTCGTGTGGATACCACAGTGGCTCCGCAACTCCGCTATTTCTTTTCTCTTTTCCTCCTTTTTTTTTTCCTTACACCTGTGTGATGCAGACAGGGTAGGGGATAGGAGTATATTCAACATGAACTCCCTCAAGAGGGGCAATGAAGCCACAAAAATGTATTGCTTGTACACCACGAATCAATAGCACGGATGTACAGTGGAGAAAATGTATATCTACCTTCTTCTTTCTCTCCCTCGTGCGCTCGTTACGTCTTTACGAGGATTTGGGAGTCGCCGATTCGCGGGCCGATTTTTTGGTATCAACGCAGGAGGGCACGACTCGCTCTTGGAGATATAGAAAGCCCAGGTTTTCTTTCGCTAAACAAGGAAAAGGAAAAGGAAGAAGATTTTAGAACGCGTAATTTAAAAGACGAGCCTTTTTTACACATATCTCTTTATTAGATCAAGTGTTGTGTATTACAATATGTACAAAATTTATTACACACATTCATACTTAATAAATAAAGACGCATTGTGCATTAACAGTGCACACCTTGCAGTTGAAGCATTACCGCAGTAAATTTTCGTTAGGCTTTTTTCTTTTAAAACCGAAACGGTGCTGACATTGCTTATTCCAGTTTCAAGAGAATCTTGTGAGAAAATACATTCAGCACGTGCGCGTATCACAGTAGGTGCATTGTAAAGTAAAACGTTCAATATGAACTTTGAAGTTACTATCGTCTTTAGTATTCCATCCCAAGAGAGTGTGATAACACACACAGTAGTTGGACCCACGTTGTATCAGTATAAAATGGATACTATTAGACATAGAAGAGACGGACTTTGCTAGTAGAGACCAGTAGATCGTCGTCGAAAAATTTCGTCTCTATCACGACGTTGCCGCTGTTTACAAATATAAAAGAATTAATTATAAAGGGAGTTGAAATTGAAACTTAATAAACGGTATGTACATACTTCAAGATATTAGCAGGCATCATTTGACTTTCTGGTGCGGCTTGAATTAAACTTTGCCATGTATTTGTACTGTTAGGTATAACAAAACCAAACTCGAAAAACCATTCCTCCAGGCAGCGGCCTTTAAACAGCACTTTCTGTTCTAGCCTAAATCTTTCCATTGGCTCCGCCGAACTGAAATTAATCTCCCGCGACACTGCACGGCATTTCAAAATCTTTTTTGGTACTCTTGCTTCGTGCTCCACGTCAGGCACAGATCTGTAAACAAAATCGTTTGATCGGCGAATTATAAAACACGCTAGCTGTGTTACCGCTTAGACAGAGGTTATGTTCACTTACAAATCCTCGTTACCCTGCCACAATATTTTACCACTGTCAGCGTCCCGTAAATTCATCCAATTCCTGCAACGAATAGCTGTCAAGGGAAATACGTGCACGTGAATTGGGATTACGAGATGAAGAAAATTAATTGCGACGGTTTACGTTAACCTTCAAACTATCATATCTGCTTACGATTTACTCGCAAGGAATATATGTTTTGTCGGCCGAAAAAGGATACACTTGGAAACCTTTTAATATGTCTTCGCCACGAGGAGGCATAATTTATTTTAAACAGTGGTAATTCAGTAATTGGCTTTACAATCGACCAAGAAACTATCGATTTCACTGTACTTAAATTTGCAAACAGAAAACAGTCACTTTTCGGTTTGAGTCGGTTACCCTCGGTTGCTGTCGGCTGTCCAACGTACATACTATGGGTCAGAAAGACGTCGCCCGAACAAAGTTAATGACTTTATGACTTTCAGCCGCTCCCGACCGGAGTTTTTACCCTTACAGGACATCGGAAATTATTGAAAGGGAGGACAGAATTTTAAGTGGTTTTACGAGACGAGCCGCTGCCCGCTCGGCGAAACTTGGCACGCAGATGTGAAAGGAAAAGTTAAGCTATTCACTATCCTCGCCGGGCCTAACTGTAATTTCAAAGCTATTGAATGCAATCCCAGGCTTCTGTAAACCTTCTGAGTTCAGGCATCAGCTCTAGCATTGTAAGAACACGTTTAAAAACTAGTAAGGAAAAAAACCCGAGAAACACAACGCGCTCTACGTGTTTATGAGCCCTGACAATAAACTCTTCCTCGTCCTCCGTTTCAAATCTCGCTCCCACGTACTCTACATATCGATTACTGCACGCATGCGCATTTATCTCTTAACAATACCTATATACCCGAGATACGAATAAAATGGTGTATATTTTGCAAATAAATGAGGCAGTCAGAGCAACAACGGACTAATCCACATTTTTTTCGAAATTCAATTAGTAGCAATAACGTATTCCAATAGGCTCTACTAACCATATAAAATAGGAAAAAAAAATTTTTTTGAATGTGGATTGGTCCGTTGTTGCTCTGACTGCCTCAAATATAATATTGAATAAGTTTGCTTTAAAGTTGTAAAAACTATCTAGTGTATTTAGTGTTCAAGTAGCAATTATATTACGAAGACTGGTTAATTAATTTGGGATTTTCGTCTGTTATAGGTAAGCAATTCTTTCCTTTGGAAGCGTCGGTTCGTGTCAACTGGTCCCAGATAGCACACAGCGTCTAAAGACGCCCAAAAGTTGTCCTCAAAACCATCCGGATCTAAAACGGACGTTCAATTGACGTCTTCCAGACGTCTGTGTAAAATGTGGGGTGTAACGAAAACGCACTGGAAGAGTGCATTTACAGCATTTACAATATGTCCCTTTTAAGTTAAACTTAAGTAATTAGACAATCGAAATATTATATATATCACTGTACATTATTCAAAGTATTTTAATAAATCACATGTAGAGAAAAAACGCATCATTCAATGTAGAAATGTACCCTGTAACTTCCATTTCCTAATTAAATCCCAAATTCCACAATCACAAGTAAAGCCTGCATCTGCGTTGATTACTTCTCCGTCTTCGACTCATTCTCTCTCTTTCGACATCATGTTCTCCTGTTACGAAGCTCAATTTAGAGCGTTCAGAAAATTTTGGCCAGATTTTAGCAAATGTATCAGGAGAACATGAAGCGAAAGGAGGTACGCCCTGAATTTCATCGTCGAAGGCCTTTCGTAGAATCCTGCGCCTCTACGTCGAATAGTTCTCCGCCTTAGATTCTCTTTCCGAAGACGCTAACTTAGTGCCACCTCTTTCGACATCATGTTCTCCTGTTACAATATCAATTTTGGAGCGTTCAGAAAATTTTGGGCAGATTTTAGCAAATGTATCAGGAGAACATGAAGCGAAAGGAGGTATGTCCTGAATTTCATCGTCGAAGCCTTTCGAAGACGCTGCGCCTCTACGTCGAATAGTTCTCCGCCTTAGATTCTCTTTCCGAAGACGCTAACTTAGTGCCACCTCTTTCGACATCATGTTCTCCTGTTACAATCACAATTTTGGAGCGTTCAGAAAATTTTGGCCAGATTTTAGCAAATGTATCAGGAGAACATGAAGCGAAAGGAGGTACGCCCTGAATTTCATCGTCGAAGCCTTTCGAAGACGCTGCGCCTCTACGTCGAATAGTTCTCCGCCTTAGATTCTCTTTCCGAAGACGCTTACTTAGTGCCACCTCTTTCGACATCATGTTCTCCTGTTACAATCTCAATTTTGGAGCGTTCAGAAAATTTTGGCCAGATTTTAGCAAATGTATCAGGAGAACATGAAGCGAAAGGAGGTACGCCCTGAATTTCATCGTCGAAGCCTTTCGAAGATGCTGCGCCTCTACGTCGAATAGTTCTCCGCCTTAGATTCTCTTTCCGAAGACGCTAACTTAGTGCCACCTCTTTCCACATCATGTTCTCCTGTTACAATCACAATTTTGGAGCGTTCAGAAAATTTTGGCCAGATTTTAGCAAATGTATCAGGAGAACATGAAGCGAAAGGAGGTATGTCCTGAATTTCATCGTCGAAGCCTTTCGAAGACGCTGCGCCTCTACGTCGAATAGTTCTCCGCCTTAGATTCTCTTTCCGAAGACGCTAACTTAGTGCCACCTCTTTCCACATCATGTTCTCCTGTTACAATCACAATTTTGGAGCGTTCAGAAAATTTTGGCCAGATTTTAGCAAATGTATCAGGAGAACATGAAGCGAAAGGAGGTACGCCCTGAATTTCATCGTCGAAGCCTTTCGAAGACAGCTGCGCCTCTACGTCGAATAGTTCTCCGCCTTAGATTCTCTTTCCGAAGACGCTAACTTAGCGCCACCTCTTTCGACATCATGTTCTCCTGATACAATATCAATTTTGGAGCGTTCAGAAAATTTTGGCCAGATTTTAGCAAATGTATCAGGAGAACATGAAGCGAAAGGAGGTACGCCCTGAATTTCATCGTCGAAGCCTTTCGAAGACGCTGCGCCTCTACGTCGAATAGTTCTCCGCCTTAGATTCTCTTTCCGAAGACGCTTACTTAGTGCCACCTCTTTCGACATCATGTTCTCCTGTTACAATCTCAATTTTGGAGCGTTCAGAAAATTTTGGCCAGATTTTAGCAAATGTATCAGGAGAACATGAAGCGAAAGGAGGTACGCCCTGAATTTCATCGTCGAAGCCTTTCGAGGATGCTGCGCCTCTACGTCGAATAGTTCTCCGCCTTAGATTCTCTTTCCGAAGACGCTAACTTAGTGCCACCTCTTTCCACATCATGTTCTCCTGTTACAATCACAATTTTGGAGCGTTCAGAAAATTTTGGCCAGATTTTAGCAAATGTATCAGGAGAACATGAAGCGAAAGGAGGTACGCCCTGAATTTCATCGTCGAAGCCTTTCGAAGACAGCTGCGCCACTACGTCGAATAGTTCTCCGCCTTAGATTCTCTTTCCGAAGACGCTAACTTAGTGCCACCTCTTTCCACATCATGTTCTCCTGTTACAATCACAATTTTGGAGCGTTCAGAAAATTTTGGCCAGATTTTAGCAAATGTATCAGGAGAACATGAAGCGAAAGGAGGTACGCCCTGAATTTCATCGTCGAAGCCTTTCGAAGACAGCTGCGCCTCTACGTTGAATAGTTCTCCGCCTTAGATTCTCTTTCCGAAGATGCTAACTTAGTGCCACCTCTTTCCACATCATGTTCTCCTGTTACAATCTCAATTTTGGAGCGTTCAGAAAATTTTGGCCAGATTTTGGAGCGATGTATCAGGAGAACATGAAGCGAAAGGAGGTATCGCCTGAATTTCATCGTCGAAGGCCTTTCGAAAACTCTGCCTCTCTCCGATTTTCCTCGATTGTTACCGATTTCTCAGTCACCCTGTATAGTATGGTATTTTTCACCCCTTAGGAAAGTACTCGGTACGTGAAAGCGCATCCAAATAGTATAATAAAAGTACCCTTTGATCGCCGATTTTCCTCGATCGTTACCGATTTCTCGGTCACCCTGTACAGTAGGGTATTTTTCACCCCTTAGGAAGGTACCCGGGACGCGAAACCGCGTCCAAAGAGTACAATGAAAGTACCCTTTGATTGCCGATTTTCCTCGATCGTTACCGATTTCTCGGTCACCCTGTACAGTAGGGTATTTTTCACCCCTTAAGAAGGTACCCGGGACGCGAAACCGCGTCCAAAGAGTACAATGAAAGTACCCTTTGATTGCCGATTTTCCTCGATTGTTGCCGATTTCTGAGTCACCCTGTATAGTAGGGTATTTTTCACCCCTTAGGAAAGTACTCGGGACGTGAAACCGCGTCCAAAGAGTACAATGAAAGTACCCTTTGATCGCCGATTTTCCTCGATCGTTGCCGATTTCTGAGTCACCCTGTATTGTAGGGTATTTTTCACCCCTTAGGAAAGTACTCGGGACGTGAAACCGCGTCCAAAGAGTACAATGAAAGTACCCTTTGATTGCCGATTTTCCTCGATCGTTACCGATTTCTCAGTCACCCTGTACAGTAGGGTATTTTTCACCCCTTAAGAAGGTACCCGGGACGCGAAACCGCGTCCAAAGAGTAAAATGAAAGTACCCTTTGATTGCCGATTTTCCTCGATTGTTGCCGATTTCTGAGTCACCCTGTATAGTAGGGTATTTTTCACTCCTTAGGAAAGTACTCGGGACGTGAAACCGCGTCCAAAGAGTACAATGAAAGTACCCTTTGATCGCCGATTTTCCTCGATCATTGCCGATTTCTGAGTCACCCTGTATTGTAGGGTATTTTTCACTCCTTAGGAAAGTATTCGGGACGTGAAACCGCGTCCAAAGAGTACAATGAAAGTACCCTTTGATTGCCGATTTTCCTCGATCGTTACCGATTTCTCGGTCACCCTGTACAGTAGGGTATTTTTCACCCCTTAAGAAGGTACCCGGGACGCGAAACCGCGTCCAAAGAGTACAATGAAAATACCCTTTGATTGCCGATTTTCCTCGATCGTTACCGATTTCTCGGTCACCCTGTACAGTAGGGTATTTTTCACCCCTTAAGAAGGTACCCGGGACGCGAAACCGCGTCCAAAGAGTACAATGAAAGTACCCTTTGATTGCCGATTTTCCTCGATTGTTGCCGATTTCTGAGTCACCCTGTATAGTAGGGTATTTTTCACCCCTTAGGAAAGTACTCGGGACGTGAAACCGCGTCCAAAGAGTACAATGAAAGTACCCTTTGATCGCCGATTTTCCTCGATCGTTGCCGATTTCTGAGTCACCCTGTATTGTAGGGTATTTTTCACCCCTTAGGAAAGTATTCGGGACGTGAAACCGCGTCCAAAGAGTACAATGAAAGTACCCTTCGATCGCCGATTTTCCGCGTTTCGTTGCCGATTTCTCTATCACCCTGTATAGTAGGGAATTTTTTACCCCTTGTAAAAGTACTCGGGACGTGAAACCGCGTCCAAAGAGTACAATGAAAGTACCCTTTGATTGCCGATTTTCCTCGATTGTTGCCGATTTCTGAGTCACCCTGTATAGTAGGGTATTTTTCACCCCTTAGGAAAGTACTCGGGACGTGAAACCGCGTCCAAAGAGTACAATGAAAGTACCCTTTGATTGCCGATTTTCCTCGATTGTTGCCGATTTCTGAGTCACCCTGTATAGTAGGGTATTTTTCACCCCTTAGGAAAGTACTCGGGACGTGAAACCGCGTCCAAAGAGTACAATGAAAGTACCCTTCGATCGCCGATTTTCCGCGTTTCGTTGCCGATTTCTCTATCACCCTGTATAGTAGGGAATTTTTTACCCCTTGTAAAAGTACTCGGGACGTGAAACCGCGTCCAAAGAGTACAGTGAAAGTACCCTTTGATTGCCGATTTTAGTTCTCCGCCTTAGATTCTCTTTCCGAAGACGCTAACTTAGTGCCACCTCTTTCGACATCATGTTCTCCTGTTACAATCTCAATTTTGGAGCGTTCAGAAAATTTTGGCCAGATTTTAGCAAATGTATGAGGAGAACATGAAGCGAAAGGAGGTACGCCCTGAATTTCATCGTCGAAGCCTTTCGAAGACGCTGCGCCTCTACGTCGAATAGTTCTCCGCCTTAGATTCTCTTTCCGAAGACGCTTACTTAGTGCCACCTCTTTCGACATCATGTTCTCCTGTTACAATCTCAATTTTGGAGCGTTCAGAAAATTTTGGCCAGATTTTAGCAAATGTATCAGGAGAACATGAAGCGAAAGGAGGTACGCCCTGAATTTCATCGTCGAAGCCTTTCGAAGATGCTGCGCCTCTACGTCGAATAGTTCTCCGCCTTAGATTCTCTTTCCGAAGACGCTAACTTAGTGCCACCTCTTTCCACATCATGTTCTCCTGTTACAATCACAATTTTGGAGCGTTCAGAAAATTTTGGCCAGATTTTAGCAAATGTATCAGGAGAACATGAAGCGAAAGGAGGTATGTCCTGAATTTCATCGTCGAAGCCTTTCGAAGACGCTGCGCCTCTACGTCGAATAGTTCTCCGCCTTAGATTCTCTTTCCGAAGACGCTAACTTAGTGCCACCTCTTTCCACATCATGTTCTCCTGTTACAATCACAATTTTGGAGCGTTCAGAAAATTTTGGCCAGATTTTAGCAAATGTATCAGGAGAACATGAAGCGAAAGGAGGTACGCCCTGAATTTCATCGTCGAAGCCTTTCGAAGACAGCTGCGCCTCTACGTCGAATAGTTCTCCGCCTTAGATTCTCTTTCCGAAGACGCTAACTTAGCGCCACCTCTTTCGACATCATGTTCTCCTGATACAATATCAATTTTGGAGCGTTCAGAAAATTTTGGCCAGATTTTAGCAAATGTATCAGGAGAACATGAAGCGAAAGGAGGTACGCCCTGAATTTCATCGTCGAAGCCTTTCGAAGACGCTGCGCCTCTACGTCGAATAGTTCTCCGCCTTGGATTCTCTCTCCGAAGACGCTAACTTTATGCCACCTCTTTCGACATCATGTTCTCCTGTTACAATCTCAATTTTGGAGCGTTCAGAAAATTTTGGCCAGATTTTAGCAAATGTATGAGGAGAACATGAAGCGAAAGGAGGTACGCCCTGAATTTCATCGTCGAAGCCTTTCGAAGACGCTGCGCCTCTACGTCGAATAGTTCTCCGCCTTGGATTCTCTCTCCGAAGACGCTAACTTTATGCCACCTCTTTCGACATCATGTTCTCCGGTTACAATCACAATTTTGGAGCGTTCAGAAAATTTTGGCCAGATTTTAGCAAGTGTATCAGGAGAACATGAAGCGAAAGGAGGTACGCCCTGAATTTCATCGTCGAAGCCTTTCGAAGACAGCTGCGCCTCTACGTCGAATAGTTCTCCGCCTTAGATTCTCTTTCCGAAGACGCTAACTTAGTGCCACCTCTTTCAACATCATGTTCTCCTGATACAATATCAATTTTGGAGCGTTCAGAAAATTTTGGCCAGATTTTAGCAAATGTATCAGGAGAACATGAAGCGAAAGGAGGTACGCTCTGAATTTCATCGTCGAAGCCTTTCGAAGACGCTGCGCCTCTACGTCGAATAGTTCTCCGCCTTGGATTCTCTCTCCGAAGACGCTAACTTTATGCCACCTCTTTCGACATCATGTTCTCCTGTTACAATCTCAATTTTGGAGCGTTCAGAAAATTTTGGCCAGATTTTAGCAAATGTATGAGGAGAACATGAAGCGAAAGGAGGTATGCTCTGAATTTCATCGTCGAAGCCTTTCGAAGACGCTGCGCCTCTACGTCGAATAGTTCTCCGCCTTGGATTCTCTCTCCGAAGACGCTAACTTTATGCCACCTCTTTCGACATCATGTTCTCCTGATACAATATCAATTTTGGAGCGTTCAGAAAATTTTGGCCAGATTTTAGCAAATGTATCAGGAGAACATGAAGCGAAAGGAGGTACGCTCTGAATTTCATCGTCGAAGCCTTTCGAAGACGCTGCGCCTCTACGTCGAATAGTTCTCCGCCTTGGATTCTCTCTCCGAAGACGCTAACTTTATGCCACCTCTTTCGACGTCATGTTCTCCTGTTACGAAGCTCAATTTTAGTGTTTAGAAAATTTTGGCCAGATTTTGGAGCGATGTATCAGGAGAACATGAAGCGAAAGGAGGTACCTCTGAATTTCAGCATCGAAGGCCTTTGGATATTTGACGATGGTAGATTTGGAATTTGGATAGGAATGGATCTTTACAATAATAATACGGTTTTGTAGAGTTTTTCCACTTTATTCTCTTTAAAATACATTCAGTGCATTGCAATATTAAATAAGTAATAAGCATATTTTCACTTTATTTTATATATAAAATCTTGGGTTGAAAGTTTTAAGTTCTTAGATTGATAGTTCTCCCGTATTTGATGCAGTTTAGGTTGTTGTCGACGAAGAATGATCCACAAATCCTGTAACAGACGAAGAACGAATTATAACAACTTGTATGATCTCGAAAATAATACCAAAAAGGTTTTTTACGCAGAAAGTAGTTGGAATATTCACCACATTTCGCTGATGAAGAAGGAATGTTTGTCGAAACTCGAGCGCCTGCAGGCTTGATGTTTCAAGAAAGTCCCTAGAATCTTGCCATTGGAAAGGTGTCCTTTAATTTGTATTGCACGTGAAAAGGAAGAAACTCCTCATTTAAAAATAAGTGCAAGACTTCCAATTCTAATCCTTTGCAGTTCCGTAGCATTCTATTGTTGAACTGTATTAACATACTCTAGTTTACACTTTTAATTAAACGTTTATCTTTGCGACGCGAATTATGGGGCACCCTAATAAGCTCGTTAGTTTCATCTAGTGACATTTTATTTTTCTCCTGTGAGAATCGATTACTTTGGCGGTGATTCGATAATGGCGATTCTCGAAGTTTGAAGAAGGAATGGAAGAATTGCAGTGCGCGTGATTTCTAAAGTTAAAGAGACCTGAACGTCTTTATTTGTAGGAAAGCAAATGGTATTGCAAACCGTGGTATTGTACAATTATATTTTATCGCATTGCTTCGAGGGAAAACGCTCCGAAGGAAAATTGGAAGATTCGATTACAGGCGGTTTTACATCA
This sequence comes from Andrena bucephala, assembly GCA_947577245.1. Lineage (NCBI taxonomy): Eukaryota > Metazoa > Arthropoda > Insecta > Hymenoptera > Andrenidae > Andrena > Andrena bucephala. The sequence continues at coordinate 77,599,323 of OX387717.1, read as the reverse complement.
GCGGTTTTACAAGTCGCCGTAGGGACTGCCGCATCGTACGTTATAGAATTGGTCGCAGACTTGAAACTGTTGGTTGAAGAGGGTCCCGTTTACGCAAAGATGGCTGGAGATCAAATGTCCATCCTGACACAAGTGATAGCCCTAGGTAGAGAATTAGAATTTTCTTAGATATAAATACAGTACAATTCGGAAGAAATTATACAGGGCGTCCCATAAGTCTGGGCACTCTAATACAATTGTGAGCAAGAAATCCCCTCCTTTCTCTATTCTAATTGAAATTTAAAAACATTCCCCTCTTTATAACAAAAGACTCTCCTTACCTGGCACTGTGTACTAAGATCGGCCCATAATTGGTTGCCCAGATCGTGGCAAGAGAAACCAGTGCGCGGCATCCTTTGGTACGTCGGGTACAGCGGCGGGTCGTGGGACAAGTGTAAATTGTGATAAGGATCGTACGGGGTTCCGTCTTCGTTGAAGTAGTGGCCAGCGAAAGCGGCGTTTGATAGAACTGAAAAACCAGGGATTGACGAGAAATTCTATGGAAATAAAATCTATGAAAATTCAGATTCGTAGTACTTACTTGCGAGTAGAACAAAGTAGAGGAACATGTTTTGAAATATCGATAGAGCGCACGGTACAATATTTGCAGGAATGCTTTAGCTCAATGTTTACCGCATCGCACGGCTACTGTATATTTTAATGTACCGATATTCGAGGCCCTATTTTCCGAATATTCAGTTACACGGGACAAGGTTGATCTCTCGTAATTGAGTGAGGTATCGGTGGGTGTCGAAGGCTCGATCGAGGATTTCGATGGTTCCTCTCGATCCGAACGTTGGCCGGAGACTGATTTCGAAGTAAACCAGTGTCCAAGAAGTAAGTTCAGGTTCGCGTGATAATTTTACTGGCCCCTCGATGACCGGAATTGAAAGGTGAAGGAATCCTGCGATCGAGTTTCAACGCCGTTAAACCGTCGATCGGTTTATTCGGCTTTTCGCAAGTAGGTTCCATGCGTCTTCTTTCTGGCCGTGCAATTCGACGGGAAAGCGGGCCACCCTGATATAGGGTACATTCGCAAAATAACTAAAAGAAAGAAATGAGAAGCTATGTTAATAATAATAATTTATTTGGGACCGGCGAATCCCATAATAAATATCGGGATGGCCAAGGCAATAGTATAATTCGTGAATTGTTTCTACTAAAATCAAATGCAGCCTCTATTAAATTCAGGATTAATTACAAATACTAGCATTTTAGCGTTTCGTGTAATTTAGAAATTATACAGAGTGCCCGGGTAAATTGCAAATTACAAGCGCAAGATAAGCATGCTTCTCTTATTCGTTATTTAACAGAAACGAGCCTAGCTCCACGAGCAAAAGAGGGTTTTACGTAACCCTCGAATAGAACTCGATCCCGATGATCGATCCTTGTACGTGTATGGGACCCCGAAATTACTGACCCACATTTTTTTCATAACAAACATTCACTTCCAAACTGGAGCAACGTGCTACCTCTCCGGCACCGCCTACTTTTACACCCATTTAACATAAGAATGCTCCCATCGTATATCTAATTTCTCCGGCGCCTTGGAATTCCCCGAGTAGACTACTTAATTCCCCTAATTACTTTCAGCAATGCCATTCCCAGATATTAAATGGCACAAGCTAACGATCATGTTTCTCTCGAATCAGACCGATCGTATCTTCCTTTCTAATTTATTATAAAACTGCTGCCTGCAAAGAAGACATTGAAATTTTACAGTAACCCAAGACACGCGTTATAAAAATTATTCTGAGACTCGACACCACCGTGCTCCATTTCGCGATAGAAGCCAGGCGTGTCTTTATCAACGTAATATGTAAATCAGCGCCTGTAATTCACGGAGAAGGATCAAATGTCCTTAGGCAGGTTTCTCTGTGTCCCTGCCGATCTTGCACAATAGTTTGGCGCCAGCCTCCCACGTTCCCACTTATCTCTTCTCGCTCCTTTTTTATACCAGAGAAAAAGTATTTACGCGAAAAGTCACTGGTCGCCTTGAACAATCAAGCGAACTGGCAGCGGAGATTCGTGCGTTTATATTTCATCGACGAGCCAACCGAGTTATTTTCTAAAGGGAATTCGACTGTGCAAAGATCACACTACTTAGGAATAAACACGAGTAAGTGTTCCTTCATCGATTACATCGTCGAATTAGATACATAGATCTAATCTCTGCCGAATCGGTTGACCAAAGCTTGCTGCAGGCTTACTCTACATATTATCTGAAAGATTGTAAATCATTTAGTCCACTAGTTGCAAGGTTTGTGCGCAATACACGGTACTTATTTTGGAGAAATTGGGGAATCAATGAAAGAACGCGATTTAATTACAATTCTATTTATCTACAAAGTTTCTTTATTCTTATATACACGGGTAATACGAACTCTAGCGATACATAGTCACTATCAACGGCGTGATTCTTGTCATACATGGTACGTATTATTACATTATGAGTCATAACAGGAGGGCAGTTTCAGAGGAACTCTTTCAGATTAGTGTTTGAGAGATCACGGATCAGTCCTTGCCGTGCAACGAATTTCCATGGTGTATTTTTTTTTTCTTTTTTTTGGTATTTTCCCTTCGCTCGTTTCGAGCCTTCCTCAAACATAGCGCACCAGGAACGCTAACGGCAACAGTACCGGGTGGTAGAAACTTCTTCCCGCAGAAGACGTGCTGTTTCTCGAATTGTTCGCTGGAGGTGGTTTACTCGAATTCGCTAGGGCCATGTTGATCGATCTCATTAAAGGAAACGTGTTCTCTGTAGGGTCCAGCGAGTCTCCCAATACCGCGCACTTGCCACGGAAGTCGTCGGTGTCGATGCTCCAGATCATCACGCCGGAGAGCTTCAGCTTCATCGCGAATTCGATCTGAAGATTGTCAGAAAAGTTCGTAGCGTGTACTCGCATATAACTAAGCTCCCTGTAAAATGTACCCACCTTTGTCTTTATACTAATCGGATTATCGTACACGATAACACGATCCTCTTTAATCGCGTAAGGCGTGCTACTGTCGGCATCCCACCCGGTACTCCAATTGCCGGAATTCTCCACTATCTCCTCGCAGATCTATCAAATCGTATATCACTTGCCATAAAGTTGTAGTTAAAGCAGATGTAGAGGATAGATATATTTAGTAGCGCATTCAGAGGGTGGGGGGAAAGAGAGATTAATGTAACCACATCTAAAGTAATTCAAGAGCTTTGCAGAAAGAAAAGAAAACTGGATTGTGTTCTTTAAGTAAAGTTTTATAATCCCCTAATGAATTTTATTGAACTTGCATTGAAAATATTTTTTTACCCCTTCAACTCGGCTCCCCCCAAGATTGCATCCTTGAGTACGCTACTGGGTATATAGATGCCGAGTATCCTCGAATTGAGAAGTCAAATAGAGCGCAAATATGATTCAGAAGCCAGGCATACTTCGTTGTATCCCATGAATCCGTTTTGGCCAGTGTAGGGGCCCATGAATCCTTCCGGCAGGCTCTTCTGATTCATAGGACTCTCTTGAGGGGAACTCGGCTTACTGGCCAATACGAAGGTCCTTCCATACATAGGTAGTCCTAACACTAGCTTGCTCGGTGGTGCGCCTTGGCTCAGCAGATAGTTGATCGTGTCTTCCTAAAAAGTGGCCTCGAAAAGTGGTTACATATCGAGTACCTAGAGCAGCTGACGCTCATGAAGCTACTTTCGCGCGGGTCCTTACCACGCTAAGACCATCCTGGCCTCTCATCGGCGAATTCGGGAGCACTTTCGACTCCCACGTACCGTGATAATCATAAGCCATCACGTGGATGTGGTCGAGGTACTTGGATATATTTGAAATATCGTAGCCTTCCTCGATGGTACCTTTATTGGCACTTATGGCTGCTGTTAACAGGTAGTTGGACTCTCTGAACGCTTCTTTAAGCTCCTGATGGAATGTTTAGTGTTCTCGTTAGCTGGGATTAAGGCTGTAACTTTCGAGTAGAGAGAATTGTACCTTTACGAGGGAAAGAAAGTTCTGCTTGTCCACTGGAACACCTCCGCGTGATCCGGGAAACTCCCAATCTAGATCGAACCCATCGAAACCGTATTGCCTGCAGGAAGAAGAGGATCGCGTGGACAAGTATGAATTACAATTCGGAGCCGTGAATTTACCTGAGAAACGCGACCACGCTGCTGATGAATCTGCTTCTTCGTTCAGGGGACGAAGCGAGCTCGGAGTAGTTCTTACTGCCTTCGTTCCATCCACCAATTGCGATAGAGACTTTCAGCTGAGGATATTCCTTACTCAGTTGAGTTATCTTTCTGAAGTCACCTGGTGCAGGCGAACGTGTTTGCTTGCCATTATTCGTCATCGTAATCGAGCAGTTGCTCGGAATTGATTAAAAAGATAATTCCGACCGGCTGGAAATTCGTTGATATATCTTTCCATCGAATTGTTACCTTTCTCTATATCCTTGTAGGGGTCGAGGCTCCCGATAGTCCATGACGTGTGGTTCAACCCAGCGAACGCGTATATGATATGCGTGCATAGGTCCGGCTGCAGGTTGGCTATATCGAATTTGCCATTTTTCGGTCTGTACGTGGCCCACGAGGCGACGTAGCAGGCCACCACTTTGTCGTGCTGTGGCTTTATCAGAGCTTGCGAAAAGTCAAAGTCAAATTAAAAACCAATCATTCGTTATAACAACACCACAGTCTTTCGGCAAATAGCCGGTATCTATAAAACGGAGTTTACTCTCGAACCTGCTTCTGACTCGAAACTTGATTCTGGCTAAAGCAAGAGTGACTCACCGAGCGAGTATTTGGCGAGAAATTTCCAGGTATACTTAAGTAGCTTACCCGCGGAGGACAGAGCATTCTAACCGATTGATTCGCCACCCGTATCATAAAGACATGAAAGAAGCAGAGAGTTAATCGACTTCGGCCGATTACTTCTCCCGGGGGAGCGATGTTAAACGAAGGTCGCGTCGAAATGTCAGATATTCGCGTTGCACAATACGCCAGGCAGAATGTCAAACGGATTCCCGACTTTCTTTTGTGCCGTTTCTACTTCTCCGTGAGCGTCCAATCTAAAACTGACTTTGATACGCTGCGACTGCAATTTCATTTTTAAATGCGCGCGTCTCGAGGCTCGCTGTTTGGGCTAGAGGAAACTTTGCGGGCATGATGAACCCGTTCGGATGAAGGAGCTAGCGAATTCGGATCGAGATGATATTTCACGTTCAAGTCACCGGCTATCTAGTGCCGAATCGGGAACCGTGACCTTATTGATATTTACTCACCTGTCGCATCGTTGATAGCGAGGAGGATGTTCGTGATTAGAGACAGGGAAATGTACGCCTTCATCGTTGAGACCGACTATGCGAATGCCGGGTTATTGGCCTAGTGTATAGCTTTCACTGGACTTACGATAAGCCCGCAGTACGGTACTCCAGCGTCGGGGAAAGGAGAGGTAACGGTGCTGATGCTCGAAAAGAGGATGGAGCTAGAACCTGTTGCTGACAAATATCGCGTGGCGAGCCGCACCTATGTGTATTGCCACACGTATACACGTACACTTGACCGGGGGGGATATTTATAACTGTTCCGAGATTAACAATTAAAGAATTAAACGGTAATTTCACCAGCATTAATAAAACAAGTCCTAACTGTATTTAGATACTTTTACATTCTTTCTGATTTAGGATGTATTCAATTTTAGTAACTAAATGTAGCCCAGAATATGTAGCTGCTTGAGATTTCTTGCAGCACCATTACTACAATGTTTTGCAGTTTCCTAATTTAAATAATAAAATAATAGTAGGCATCTTTTCGTTCGTGCACCCAAGCCTCTGCAAGCCTGAATGCAGTCCTGTATACGGGATAGTCTACTCTAAGGGGCTCGGAGGATTGAATTTTTATTGAACATTTCCCTTCCGTTTGGTTTAGTAATCGCTATTATCCATAGCGTAATCTGCTCTCTTGAATATTTAGTTTATTATTCGATCAGTGTTTTCTTTTCGTCCTAGGTGATTTGTTTGAGTAAAACTGGATCATCTAAAATTCAACTGGTGCTTAGAACTTAAAATGATAGTTCAAGATGGCGGCGTCCGTGGTTTCCGTGTAGCGGGTTAGAAAGTTTACGTTGAATCCTCTATTTTTCAAGTACTCCTCTCACGATGCCGCTTATTATTATAACCGGGGTACCATGCAGTGGCAAAACAACACGGACATCCGAACTGAAAGAGTATTTTGAGAATAAAGCGGGAAAGAACGTAGAGGTTATCAGTGAGGTTGATGTGTTTATGAAGGCAGGCTACGATAGAAACACTTTTTACGCTGGTTAGGCTTTGTCTTAAGTTGCTTTTAACTGTGATCATTACGCTCCGATAGGAATAAGCCCAGGTTCAGTGTCGTTACCATTTGCCGCAGATTCTAAGAAAGAGAAAAGCGTGAGAAGCGACGCAAAGTCTGCAGCGCAGCGAATGTTGAACACAAACGACGTATTGATAGTCGATGGTAGTAATTATATCAAGGGATATCGCTACGAGATTTACTGTATGACAAAGTTGTACAAAACTCCTCAGTGCACGGTACATTGCGATATACCAATCGAGCATGCTTGGTTGTGGAACGAAAGACGACTGGAGCCTGAGCAGTATAGCAGAGAAATCTTTGACGCACTAGTGATGAGGTAAACAAGGATATTAGAAGCAAAAGGACCGAGATATTTGTCACCGTTCATAATAAAACATTTATAACACGATGCGTAGATACGAAACACCAGATAGTAAGAATCGTTGGGATGCGCCGTTATTCTCAGTCTCTGCGGAAGACGAGTTAAAGTTCGATGAAATTTATAGATCGCTGTACGAAACGAAAGCACCGAAACCGAATTTAAGTACTCAGTGTGTTAGTATTTATGCAAGTTGATTACTTAAGGGGGGAGCCCTATTTAGGACGGCTAGGAATGAGGTGATTCTTGGGAATTTTTTTCCAAGAAACTGTTGAGCGGATCTTCTCCAAACTTTCAGGGTATTTTAATTAACATTCAAACGATAAAAATTAATTTTTACGGTACAGAGTGTTGGATAGAAATGAAGATATATGAACACGTTCGTTAGGATTCGCGTGCCGGAGTTGCAAATTGGCGATTGTAATGGTGGGCCCATTGCTTCCCTGAAATAAAAAAACCTAGGATTTTCTTATTCCTAGCGTCCTAAATAGGGCTCCCCCCTTAAATCCGGTATTTATTAGCGTTCGTTTTAAATTTATGAAGCATGCGTCATATTTCAGCCACCGTTGTCGTCCACAAATTATTTGTACGACCTGGATTCAGTAACTCAAGAAGTTGTTAATGTAAGTTGTTCAAAGATCTTTATTTGCTAATCAACTGCGATCAGATTCGTAACGATACTACAGAGGATTAGAAATCAAGTCAATTTACATTCTTTTTATAAAGGCGATACTATCAGCCAAACAATTGGGCGTCGAGAGTGAATTTAAGATACCAGGGTACAACTTGACAGTACAGAATCCATGTACCGCGGCACAACTTATGCGATTACGAAGACAATTTTTAACTTACAGTAAAATGCAGCAAATCGAAGTTAATCAGATCGCGGCATTGTTTGTACAATATCTTAATAAAAGTTTGTAACGGAAAAGTACGTTACCATCATTTCCTTGCTATCTAGTTTTGTACCATAAGTGCTTTAAGACAACGACTTTCTAAGAGGTAATAAATATATTAACAAAACGTTTTATCTCGTGTGTTTTTAATAAAAAATTATATTAATTACAATGTTAGGCCTAACTTATTTTGTAGATAATTTTGGCCTGCATGTATTCTGCATTGCAAAGTAAACTTTTTACTTCGCAGTATCCATAAACTTTTACCGTAGTAACATAACACAGAATATATCAATTATTCTGAAGTAGATAATGACATTTGTGCGACCTTTTTAGCCTTCTAAAAATACGTTATTCAAAAAAAAAGAAAGAAAAAACCGAAAGAAAAAGAAGAAAGAAAAGAGTATAAAGAATATTGAACATTGAAATGAAAACCACAAAGATTCTGAAATTGCATCTTTTTCGTGGTACTAATATTCGTCAATTTAAGACAAAACTGGATAAGGCAACACTGGCTTCTGTAAAAATTTGTAGCTAACATGTATTCTTTGTAAGATGCATCGGATAATGTTGATAAATGATTTTTTTTTCTATGAAGCGCATGGAAGAGAGCATCGCGAATAAGGGATATTGCATAGTATATACATGCAACCAAATCTAGTTTCTTTTATTTCATATTATTACGATATTTGGTAAATAATTCAAACAATAAACGTTAATGATTATGCTAAATCACAAGTATTGAACTCAAAAGGGAAACTGCAAAACTGTTATCATCACTAAAGAAGATTCATTACCTTGACCGCGAGTTAATTTCTGACGATGTTTAAAAAAATAATCGTACCACTTTATTGTTATCCAATTTCTTGACAATAGAGCACACATATATTTAGAAGTTATTTATAATGAAATAAAATTCTGGATAAAAAAATAGAAGTTTAATCATTAGCTATGTTGAAAGAGTTTTGTATCGTTTCTAGATCGAAATTACCTAATATTGACTTGCATTCATAAAGTATAACAGCTTTGCTTTCGTAGTAATGAAACTATCGTATAATGCATTTACAGTTATATCAATTTTCCTTACGAGCGAAACACGTCAGGTCGTCGATAGCTAGTTCTCCTGCTCTTGCATACCGTTGCTCTCAGAGCCGTTTCTATGATTCACATCATTATCTATATGCCTCTTAGGTTTCCGACAAACGAAATAGACGCTATTATATTCACATTGCAACATACTGTTAACGTTCTGCGCGTAGCGCGTTCTCACGCGCGTCTCTTCCTTCTGAAATTAGAGTAAACAGTAAACTGAAATATCATCCTTTGTATCAGTACTAAATACAACAGCGTTGATTACCTCCAATTGAAATCCGAAACCTTGAATTACGTTGCGAACAACGTCGTAGCTAGGTTCTATTGAATCTTCCATTGGCATATCACTAAAATGATAGAGCAGTGGACCAAGATTTACCCATATGCCTCCTGGTTTTAGAATTTTATAGATCGTCTCGATAAACTGGACAACATTATTCGCGCAGTCTATGAAAAAGCATGTCGCAACACAGTCCCAATGATTGTCTTCTGTGTAAACCTGTAATATAGGAAGTAAACTTTTAGTAGGCGTAATTCCACGGTGCACCGTTGGAACCTACTTCCAGGAAATCTCCCGCTGCCATGGAGAATTGCGCGTTTTCCGGAAGATCGCTGGGATTCACGTCGGGAAAGAACACAGCTTGATTTTGATGCTCCGGTTTTAAATTGTTCATATATTGATGTACCCACGGATGCACTTGATATGAATTCACTCCCCTACATCTATAAAAATTTAAACAGTTATCGATACTCGTTATCGCGCCTCTAGACACTTATCGGAGCTGATTTATCCGTGCTTACTTATTTAATACAAAATGCGATGCGAATAGCATAAAAAGGGAAAATTCATTTCCTTGGCAAGTATATCCACGTCTTGCAATTTCGTAAGCAAGTCTTCCCAAACCTGCCCCAGGTACTAGAATTTGCACTTCTGATGGTGTACTGGAAATTTACCTATCATTTCATATATTTCTGAACTATGCTTTAGTATAACACAGTAGTTATTGCAAACACCTACAACCACTCTGATAACAAATATTCTGTTGGTATTCGTGTATTCATAGATATTTAAAGGGCTCGTACCAGTATTCTAAAGGAAATTGTTTCAAGATTTCGTCTATAATAGGTTGATAACACGCATTGCGTTCTTCGGTTCCTTCCACGCTCCAATCACGGACCAGTTGTTTAATCGTAGCCTGGACCTTTTCTTGATCAGCCATTACTGGGCGAGGATTTAGTGTCTGCAATCAGACCTACCTATATTTTGTACAATAGAATATACTTTTGTAAAAAAGAAGCTTGTTAAGATGACAAGAAAAAATCCAAGCTTTAGTAAGAAATAGGTAAGCAATTTCCCACTGAAAATTAATCAGACTGTACGCAATCGTATGTAAAGTATAAGGGATTAATTCTGTCTATATCATAAACAGTAGGAAAATTACAACGTTTACATCGCGTTATGGTTTTAATGTCAAACAGAATGAAGTTAAATATTTATTATTCGATGATACTTGTAAAGATATTCTCCTTACGTCTAGCAGGATTAATAGAACCGATGGGTTAGAACGTGTTTAGACAACGTAAATATTGTAAAACAGGATATACATGCTACACACCATGTAAACTTTTCTTACACTGTCAGTCTGTGCACTGGCCGGGCTCACATTTTCAAAAATATGTGCTACATCCTTTATAATCAGCTTGATTATATCGTCGTTGTTCTCGATACATCTTTTAACGTCCTGCAAGTGCTCTCTATACTTTGACAAAAGTTTCTGATGATGCGCAGGAAGCGATAGCAAATAGGACTCTGTTTTCTTTACCCTTAGCAACGAGTGATTTCTGCAAGAAGAAGATTACTAAATAAGAGATTTGCGAATTACAATTTGGCATGCTCTCTTGCTGTGCAACTATTACTTGAACATTTAAACACATTAAGTCAAGCAAATCAACAACTGATAAACTGCACGCGGCCGTGATATTGCGTTCGATAAATCTATTAATACCAAAGTATTAATTACAGGTGTGCTTACTGTTTTGGGAAGCAATCTCTATAATTACATTAATCAATCGCGAAACGTTGGAAACAAAGTGTCACAGTATAACGCCGTATAATCGAAGGTTAAGTAATAACGATCGGAATATTTAACGGCAAGCGGAACGTTGTAAAATGCATCGTGCCGAGTTATCGCTGGTAGCGTGTACTACGGGGAAAATAAAATAATAAAGGTAATAAAGATAAGGGGAAATCGTCGACTCGAGGATTACGAGCGAAGCAAAACGGGAAGGAGTTTTCATCGGGCACTTACTTGTAATATTTGAAAGCCGAGACGATCCGTTGGAAGTGTTTCCTTTCTTCCTCGTCCTCGTAAGTGTCGTGCATCTTTCGCGGATAAGGATTCGACATTGTTTCCATTTTTATATTCGAACAGCGGAGCTCTGTATTTTAATGAGTTTTTCAGCACGACGTTCGGTGGCGGCTTTCTTGGTGCACGCGTTACGACGCGTTCACATTATCACGATGAATCTCTCTTAAGGCTGAACCGTTCACGGATTTTGCTTATCGACAAATGCATTAAGATAAATTAAGTTTCCAGCGTGTTAAAATAATCAGAATTATCTTTTGGATATCTCCGGGAACGATAAAATTACCTGGCCGAGTAATGCGTAAAGTTTGCTACGTCAAATGTTTTCTGTCATACTTCACTCCGTTAATTGTATATACCTACATGTACCCTTATTTAGAGCAGAACAATTACAGTATGACATGTGCATAGGTAGTACTAATAAGTAAAAACGTAATTCGTCGGACATTAAATTTAATGTCGAGCCGCCAGATCGCGTAGGAAAATTATACTATTAAAGTAAAGTATTGGGCTATAACCTAAAAGCGTAAAAATTCAAATATCTCGAATGAAAAGGACCCTGATAACCATCTGTCTCCAGTCTGACATCAGATTGGTAGCAGGGTTCTGGCGTTGGCATGAGAGCGCAGAGTCTGACGTCAGAACCATAGCAGACGGCAGAATCTGCTGTCGATCTGCTGCCGATCTGACATCAGGCATCTGACATCAGAATCTGCACCTCAGAACGCAGCCAAATGCGGACACAGACGACTACGGTTCTGATGTCAGATTCTGCTGCCAGATCTGGTTATCAGGGGATGTTTATAAATATTTTCTTAATATTTTCTGAAATTGTTTTCTTCACTTCTTTCAGACACAACAAATAAACTTTATTTGAACAAAAACGAATTTGAATAAAACTGATGTGAAAATAAAAATTAACGTTTTTAACACAACAATGATAATATACTTTATAAAATTTTTGAATGCCACTTGATCTTGGGCAGCTCAAATATCGAAATTTCGGCTCAATTCAGGCGCCAACCGCCAATTTCAATTTTGGAGCGCCAGTTGGTTTTGAAAAGTGGCCGAAATGGCGGAATTCCGTCCAATCTGTTAACCCTCTACTAGCTTCCCCATATAAGCCGCTAATGGCGCTGAACACCGTGTAGTTGTCTACTTTCTCCACTTCCACTCTAGTCTGTATTCCCTGGTTTCCAGTCACTTCTTGGGCGCGTGTCGATCGTTTTTCTACGTTAAGAGGAATTAGAGCATCGAGGCGTTGGAGAAATTAAAAGGGAGAAGTGTCGTGAAAACTCGTTTTGCAGGCACAGAGGAACAAAGTTCCGTATAAGCTAGCATAAAAACTTTGTAATAAACCTGATCCGATAAACGTGACTAGTCTATCGAGCATGACGGCGATCACAGCGAGCGGCGATGGACGAGGCGCTCATGGAATGGCCTACAAGGATAAAAGCAAACCCGCTGATATCCGAAGCAGCAACATTAGCGCTGCCAAAGGTGAATGAATAATCGAAATTAGAACACGCTTTCGGTGCTTTGATTCACGCCGACTGCTCGATCTCCATCTTGGCAGAAAAAGTCATGCCTTATATAGACATGCCCGGCACGCCGCTACCATTCATTAATTATGTTGATAGAAGTTTCCTGAATGTCTGAAAAGAATTTCGTCGGTAGTATTAAATGAATTCATTACGAGAGATCTCGTAATGTTCAGAATAGTATGTTTGTATATTTAGATGGAGATGTTTGAATAACGTGTAATTAACGTCTCTTAAATGTGGAATTATAAACGAGCACTGGTGATTGTAAGATTTCGATTCATGTTTCAGCTGTTAGCGATGCGATTCGTACCAGCCTGGGTCCCAGAGGAATGGATAAAATGGTAAAATTAGGTTTTCAAGTGTACTTCCATAATGCTCTACGATCCGAAGAACTATAATGTTTCATTTTGCGTATGTAGATTCAAGCTAGCAACGGCGAAGTTACAATTACGAACGACGGTGCAACAATTCTGAAAGAAATGAATGTTGTACATCCAGCCGCAAAGATGGTAATCTTCGCTTCTAAAGTTTTACGATGCAAAGTAATGCTCAAGTATAAAGCGCTATCGCGTGTTTTCAGCTGGTCGAATTATCTAAAGCTCAAGATATCAAGGCTGGGGATGGTACTACCAGTGTGGTCGTTATGGCTGGTTCCCTCTTAGAAGCGGCGGAGCGTCTGTTACAGAAAGGAATACATCCTACTTTGATCAGCGACGCGTTTCAAAAAGCTGCCACCAAGGCGGTGCAGATATTGACCAATATGTCTATTCCCGTTGATTTGAATGACAAACAATCGTTGATCAGAACTGCGGCGACTTCTCTGAACTCAAAGGTACATAGTCAGCAATGGAACAATCCAATAGGGTCGAAGAACATTTCACCGCTTATTTTGTGCCGTGTCCTTTGCGTAGGTTGTCTTCCAGCAGTCGAGTCTTCTAGCGCCTTTGGCTGTGGATGCAGTATTAAAAGTTACTCGAGCAGAAAGAGAGAACGTTGATCTCAATGTAAGAAAATGAATATTTAAACAAGATTATTCTACATTTCCTAGGCAGAGGATTTTAGCTAGATACATTGTTTAATTGTGCTTATAGAATATAAAAGTAATAAAGAAGCTAGGTGGCACCGTCGAAGACACAGAACTCGTGGAAGGATTAATATTTACACAAAAGTCTTGCAACATCAATGGACCGAGGCGTATCGAGAAAGCAAAGATAGGCTTAATTCAATTCTGCATTTCTCCGCCTAAAACAGACGTAAGTAGCAAAAGGAAGACGTGGCATTCTAATTCGCGCACGGAAATTCAACATTTCTATTCCAGATGGATCATAACGTAATCGTGTCCGATTACGCTGCCATGGATCGGGTTCTGAAAGAAGAAAGAGCGTACATACTGAACATTGTGAAACAAATCAAGAAAGCCGGCTGCAACGTGCTTCTAGTGCAAAAGTCCATTCTCCGCGATGCCGTCAGTGATCTGGCTATACACTTTTTAGATAAAATTAAAGTTATGGTAATCAAGGACATCGAACGCGAAGACATCGCGTTCGTTTGCAAAACACTGGCTTGCAGGCCAATCGCATCGTTGGACCACTTTGTGGCCGAGAATCTCGTTAACGCTGAATTGTGCGAAGAGGTACAGACTGGAAATTCAAAATTCGTCAAGGTCAGTGCAGCGTACACTTACGTTTCTACGTCAGCAGTAATACTATGAGTTTGCTACGAAGCGGTACAAAATAATTACCACATTACAGATCACAAAGATTCAAAATCCTGGACCGACAGTAACGGTACTCGTGCGTGGCAGTAACAAATTGGTTTTAGAGGAGGCAGCAAGATCATTGCACGACGCGCTCTGCGTAATTCGTTGTTTGGTACAGCAGAAGGCCTTGATCGCTGGAGGAGGTGCACCCGAGATTGAGCTCTCGATAAAGCTGGGAGCTCATGCTCAGTCCTTGAGCGGCGTTGATGCTTACTGCGTCAAAGCTTATGCGAATGCATTTGAGGTGAGCCATACTTTTATTCTACTTTTCAGTCGCTTACTAGAACAACCCTTTGAATTGCTGTTTTTAATTACTCTAGATTATTCCGTCGACGCTGGCAGAAAATGCAGGGTTAAATCCTATCGCGACTGTGACAGAGCTTCGAAACCGACACGCTGAAGGTAAACACACCGCCGGCATCAATGTACGAAAGGGTGCGATTACCAATATCTTGGAGGAGAACGTAATACAGCCGCTGTTAGTCTCGACAAGCGCCGTCACGCTTGCTTCGGAAACAGTTCGCAGTATATTAAAGATCGATGATATCGTGAACACGAACCAGTAATGATAATCAACGCGAATTTTTAATACTTGTACTGCGCACTGCAACATTTTCGTCTAT
The DNA here is from genome assembly GCA_947577245.1 of Andrena bucephala. Lineage (NCBI taxonomy): Eukaryota > Metazoa > Arthropoda > Insecta > Hymenoptera > Andrenidae > Andrena > Andrena bucephala. The sequence goes on along the minus strand of OX387717.1, from coordinate 77,584,306 downwards.
CACGCGATGCCAACCGCAGGTTTCGATTAATGTTTAGCTTCTACCATTTTTACAATTTATTGAGCTAATAAAATTGAGTTATTTAACGTTCATGAATTCCTTTTCATCGTGTCTCGAAATAAAATTGATCCGCTTCTATAATAAAATTGTCTCTGTTTAATGTTTCCATGCAAAGCACGCGATTTATTTGCGCCAGCTCCCTCGTTCGTTACGATTAGGAGGATATTTCTTAAATTAAAAGTAAACTAACCATCGAAAATTGCAAAAAGAAACTACGCCGCATATAAAGTACAAAAATTTATTCAAGTTTTATTCTCCGCTCTTGTAAAGTGCGTAAAGCGAAATTCTTACATGTTTAAAAAAAAAAGAAACAAGCACAGATGCTACGTGTTTTACTACGCCTATTTTGCAGTACCGTTGGACATATAACTTTGTAATTATAGTTCCACAAGAGACTACCCATTGCGTTTTTATACCTTAAAAAATATCAAAACTCCATTTCGACAAACAGCCGAATCTTGTTTCGCGACGAGTACTTGAAAATACTTTAACAAAATTGAAGCATTCAATTAAACTGATCCATCTTTCATTCAGTTCGTTTTATTACAAAATATATACATAGTTCCAACATTTAAATGCAAATTTATAATTTATACATCTTACTTAATGAATTATATTTCATGAAATGTACAATTCGGTTCAAATTCATAATTTCAAAAGAGAAGGAAAGGATTTTAAAGACATCACTGTATGCTCCTTATTTAAAGGACGGAAAAAGATTTATCGGGATATTTCAGCTATTAAAACAGTAATCTACAATCGTACCTATGAACGAATAATGAAACACCTTTATAGTTTTCGTTTGGGTCAGGCAAAACGAGGCTTCGCGTGGCAGGGACAGAATCCGCGACAAGGATAACGAGACGTAGTCAAGTAAGCGTGAGACCGAATCTCTGCGTTATCTCCGGCGAGTGAGAAGTTGCGACCGCGAGTAGAAGTGGTATATCTGCCGCGTCGAGGTCAAGAGCATTAGTCAGATTTGCGACGGTGGCGTCGCACAGCTCCGACGCTATCAGCATTTCAGCCAATGCCTCGCTTTTCAACCACATCTCCCTCAGCTTGGCTTCGAGGACACCTATGCACTGTAAGAAAAAGTATTTTCTTTTAAACAGGCGAAGCCTATCATTTCGAACCAATTAAAATAGTTTTCTCTATTTCTTACATGTGATGTTGAGTGATATTTCCGCCACATGTAAGAGAATCCCTCCAGCATGTTCGCGACAAGTCGCGACATCCCCACTGGCAAGGGCGCAGACCGCGAGGGTGTGTTATTGGATATGATTCCAACGTGCCAAGTATCTAAATCCGCTAAAATACAAAGTGATTCAGCGATCGGTTGATCGATAGTTGGGAAGCGCACACCAGCAAGGCATTCTTCGCGTATGCAGTACCACCATTCTCTCTCTACTTCGACATCACAGTTATCTTTACTCTCCCCCTCTTTCACAACTTTCTTTTTCCTTTTCTTCTTCTTTTTCGGCAAACCCTGCAACACCAAGCCCCACGTATAGGAAGTCTCAGAGTTACTTATCCCGTGCAGCTCTTCGCTCTTTATCCTGTTCTGCATAAGCGTCTTCGTAAATCCTGTATCTTGGCGTGAATCAGTCTTTTTCATATTTTTCGACCTGCAACATAAACCGCGTGCATTAAGGCGGGCCTCGAAATATCGGGATTAATCCTGCGCCGTGAAGCTAACCTCGGCATAGGCAGTTCGACGACACTGCTAGCTTCCATCAGAGCCTCCAGACTGTTCGATCTGGACAATCTAACGTTCCCGTCGCCGACAGTGCTACCGCAGGTGCGCAGAACCTCAGTGGCGTTGGTCGGGGTTTCCAGCACTTGCTTGCAGCTGTCGTAATTCTGCGGGGACACGTACCCTTGGCCATTGCATCTCTGACAAAATCCCAAGGACCTCGGCGTCATGCTCGACGGCGCGCCCGGCGGTGACTGTATGCTTTTAGAGGACTCGGGGAAGTTTCTCTGAATAATCTTCCGGAGCACGCCTTCCGGCAATTGAGCGGACGTGCTCGGCACTCGGGTGAACATGTAGGAGCACTGGCAATTATACCCGAGCCTTGGCCTCGGCAAAGTCTTCCCAGACTTCTCTTCGTCGCCGAGCGTGAAGAACACTTGCGACTCTTTCATCTCATCCGCCATGCTCTGGCCAGTTTCAAAGTCCGGTCTGCTGGAATATAATTTCAGCGCGTCGACGGACGTCTCGTTGTACTCCCTGAGCGTGTCCAGCTTGGTACTCGTGAGCATCTCCTCGGCATCGTCGTCCTCCAGCTTCTTCTCAAAGTTCCGCAGTGAAAATTCCGGGAAATGCGCGCCGGCTTTAGTCGCGTCGGTATCCTGCGATGTGATGTCGCTTACTATTATTTTAACTTTGCTCGACGCACAGGTCTTGTCGTCAACGGGGCTCTTTACATTCTCATCGTCGCAAGAAAGCTCCTTCGCGATGAATTTCGCATCTCTGTCGGATTCCAGCGGTTTCAGCATGAACGAATCAAGGTTCGATTCCATTGTGATGCTGCGCTTCAGGAGGCTGACCGATCTGTCCGCTCTTAGTCTTTCAGCGGTGTATCTAGGGTAAGAGACTTGCATAACGGCGTTACCGCTGTCTGCGTCGTACGTACGCTCTTGCACGGGGATCTGTTTCCGAGCGGCTGTGTGCGGCGAGCGTCTAGACGTCGAGGTGTCTCTGTCGTTGCAAGCTACCTTTGGACTGAATAAATGCGGACGCTTTATTCTTGCCTGCTCTAAGATACCAGCGGCCTCCTGGATGTCCTCTTCGGTAACGCAGCAATACTCCTCGCGTTTCTGTATAATACCGCTGCGAATGAAGTAAGACAGGAAGGACAGCACAGAATTCATCAGATCCACTTTCTGAGGATCCCCTGCGATGACAGTGTGCGCGACCCTGATGGGGTTCCCCAGCGCACCGTGCAAGTCTCCCAGTTGAGCCCACAGAGGATTGCACGGGTACCAGGTGCCCAATTTCTCCATCTGGAAATAGAAGTTGCAACGATCAACCGATCGTTCTTATGCAGTTCTGTTACGGAGAGTGTATAATTACCAATTGTCGGTCGTGAATTGGCAGTGTAGTGTATATCCATCCGAGGTGATACGTTAAAACGGCAGTTACGACGGTACTCAAGAAACTGAAATATGGTGGCGTTAAAAGTATTGGTACGGAAGTAACGATAACCGTCTTTCTCTGTACTTACAAGTTGGTCGACTTTGTATCAATCTCCTCGAGTAATTGGCACATCTGCTGCAAGCTGTAATGCAGCGTACTCATCTTGTGTTCTATTCTCACCGAATTAAGTAGCACATCGTGCCACAGCAAGGGCGCGCGTAAATTCAGTTTCGTGTTAACATTTGTAAGCAAACGCAGCAATGAGATAACCAGCTGAGACGAAGACCTGTAGAGCCGCTCGGACAGATGCATCCCCTTGTGCTGAGCACTGACGTTCACCGTCTCGATGCAGAAATATCGCAGGCGATCTAGCATCCCTTCCAAAAGTGCCATGTGCTCCAAGAGGCAAGCCTCTATTCTCCTGTAACGCAAGATGAACAATGCTTTGGTACACCAGAATGTGGAAATTGATGATTGAAGCATTGATAGGTAATCATCGATCAAACCTTTCGTGGCCCTTGGCTAGCCGGACCAGCATCGTTAACCCGAGCCTCGTTTTGTGACGCTTCGTGTGACCATCTCTGTTGTCGTTCCCATTGTCCCCCCAATACTGCATTCCAAAAGCATCGTCGGAGTCCGACCGTGCGAGGGAAGTGGAGACTGCCCTCAGCCATCTTCGACGTAAACTTGACAGGCTACCGATACCCGAAGATCCGTTGCTCTCCAGTGACTGCGAACCTGCATTATCATTACGTTGTATCCTGAACGTCATATTCGGGGCGAATCATCTGTTACTTGGAAACTTACTGCCCATCGGTGGTGGTATGTCTATGTCCCACCCGCTACCTGTACTGGAGCAAGTGGAGTTCTTTCTCGGACCAGCGTTTAATTCCGATCCTGACGAGTTTCCGGAACTTGGTCGAGACACTGAAAAATATTCTAAATTCGGAAACAGTTCTGCAAAACTAATCACAAGGTCAGTTCTACTTACAGGGAGTCCGCATGCTACAATTAGAATCCAGGTTCCAGGAACGACCTAAGCCTTCATCGGACGCTCTCTCGCTGGAACATAATCGAGTAATAAGTTGAACACAGCGTAAAGGGATCGCCAGCTGACTTACCGTAAATGAACGAGAGCCTACCTCTGCTTAAACGTGATGTGCTCTGTAGCGGGGAAGACTTTTGTGCACATGATACAGGGTGGTGAATTCATCGAATGGATCTAGAAGCAAAGCATAAGTGTGAATTGAGACTTGCAGCTTGAATCCCTTTGTAAATTTAAGCGTCGATGCACTTCAGGAAACCTCACTTTAAACGAGGAGCCTCTGTACGTCATCGCCACGGTACCAAATACCATCTCGCTGAGTAGCCTCACATCATCTTCGGCCGTCTTTTCTCGCTGAAAGATCATAATTATATCTGAATAACTACCTGAATAATAGACCTCCTGTCAGTGGTCCTTTACCTCAAAACCATGGCCATTAGTGAAACCGATGGAATCTTTGCTCGATGGACTGGTATTATTCTTGTGGTCAAGTGCTGTCTTGTTTTTGCGCCATCGTTTCTCCAGAGAGAGGGAATCAAAGAGAAGCTTTCTACCGCGCCACTCGCATTCCCGGAACAACAAGATCCGAACATGATCTTTTCCGAGGCACGAGGCAGAATTTCTATAAAGATTCAATACGATAAGTAAATAAACACTTTATTTGGTATAAACAAAAATTTTATTCACAAACAGTTTTACATTCATATAAAGTCAGATATAACATTTCCTTCATAAATATTAAATGTGTACAACAAAACTCGAGATACATAGACAGTAATAAATTATGGAGGAAATATCCTTATACTATATGCAAGTATATAATATACTTGTCCCTGTTCTTATACTACAGATTCATAGTGATCATGAGTGCGTACAGAATATTCAGGACAGCTATTCACGTATTCTCATGTCCAACAGGAAATTCCATGCAACAATGTCTTAATCTTGCCCAGTGATCTTTTAATATTACACTGCAACAACATGCGCATCCTTCCTTACATAACATTCTAATCTATAGCAATTCTCAATTCCACAAATCTCAACAATCCTGCTACAATTCCTGCCAAAATCATCCATCAAACAGTGCGTACGAGCGCAAATAAGGAACACACTTGCGAGTTTCGCATGAATTACAGGTGACTAATCACCCAGCGCGTCTATTTCAGGAATACAATTCGTCGTGAGCATTGCAAGGAATAATCCTCATTTCTCCGCGGCACGAAGAAACGAGCCGTGCAGAAGAATTTATCGGTAAATTCGTATATCCGAGGGAGATGTGCAAAGTTTCGACATAGAGGTCAATTTCACGGCTCGCTGCGCAAGCCAAATCACGAGTGTATTAGTAACGGCTAGCGATTACGACTCCCGCTAACGGGGCTATAGAGCGAGCGCAACGCGAAAAGCAGGTTAAGGCTCCCGAGAAGCGATATCCCTCGTGAAATTCAAACCCCTACACCGTTCGATAGGAAAGAACCATGCCCTAGGGCAAGAGAATTAAAATTGCCTGTAGGGCGAGCGTGGAGGCGAGCCGATGATCGATATCCACCGTATCAGCGACAGATATCGAGCCGATAAATAGGATCGGCAAATATAGAACGATGACGGTTGCAGGGGGCACGAGCGGTCAGCGCGAGACCCGAACAAATGAGAGAGTACGGTTTAAAAGAATGGCAAAAGTCTCTGTTCTCACCTGTCGTCATCCTGTGACCCGACACCCGACGCTACTACGGTCTGTACGTTGCTCCTGAAGCTCCTCCGCGACGGGAACAATTTATCCAGCAAAGGCATCATAAACCGACCAGCGTTCGTAGTTACCGCATTGCTCGCTGACTTTGTTTCGTTTTCGGCCTATCATGTCACAAGGAACTGCACCATACATGTTCCGCGAGTATCAGTCAACTGTAAATAAAGTCACGTGCGGAGGAGTCATATGATTGCCCGAGATTATCGTGCCTCCGTTGCCCGGACGACATCGGGCGGAATGTTTTTCCCGCTGTTTTCCTCCCCTCGCCCCGCGCGGCCCCTATCGCGATCGGCCAGCAACCGGTTCGACGGAATGTCGCGGATACGTTTTTTCTTTCTTTTTTCTTTTGAAAAGACAAAAGGGGGAAAAATCGATGGAATCGATGCGAAGTGGCGGCCCAGTTCGATCGGCGCCAGTTGTCGACCGTGCGCGACTGTTCCAACTGGGCAGCAGGTTCGCGGAGCCCGCTACGAGAGCGCAGCACGCGCAGCGCGTGACGATCGTCTGCGCAACCCCGTTTGAATTCTTCCCGCTCGAAAGTCGCTGGTGCGTGGCTTTTTTGGAATACTCCAGGCAGGCTTTTCGGGGAAAGCTGCTGAGAAATTGTTGATGAATCCCGGATTATAACAGGTGCTTATATAAAGAATATCAGAAAGCTTATTTTACGCGGGGAATTAGTGATTTCAATGGCGACAGGTGATCTCCTGAAACTTGCACTCGTGTGTCTTTTTTGGTTATATTGTCGCGATTATTAATAGATTGCAGGCGCGAAGAAATTGGGTCGTTTTTGAAGTTGAGGTTAGATTTATCAAGTGTTCTAGGGAAATGGAAATGTGTGGTTAGTGTACTGTTTTCGAGTGTCGGAGTGTATCAAGAGTTACATATGAATTCTAATTTTTTTGCTTCGTGGTCGTTGGGGTCTCGACGCAACGGGACATCGAAATCGACGTTCTTGCGGATTTTATCCGCCAATATCAGCCGATGAATGTATTCCGTGTCCTTCAAGTCTCCCGTATCGTCGAACGCTCTTTTAACGTAATTTTTACTGGACATCGGCAGGTACATCGGGAACTCGACGTTAAACGTGAGAACGAGGGATCCTTTCTCCTTTGGGCATTCCGGTAGCGGCAGTCCTTCGCCAGGTACGTGCTTCCTATATTCTGGCCTGTTGCGTGGAAAACGAGAGACAGATATCGAAAAGTGTACTCGACAATCCGAGAAATTAATTCGTAACATATTTATCGCTGCTCCTAATTAACGATAGGATACAAAGGCGAGGGATATTAAAGAGTAAAAGTTTATTTGAATAAAAAATCCATAACCATTATTTCGCAACAGTCGCGTATTTCTCCCGCGTCTAAACTTTCCCCACGCGAGCGAACAGTTTCGCGTAAATAGCAACGCATAAGAGAGTTAAGTTCTAAATTTTCCTGAAAACTGCCGCGCGTATTTACGAGCAGCCCGTGCTCTCGCAATTTCCGCGGAGAATGGGGCTATATTTCGCTTGTGGCAAGTAGAATAAACTGAGTATCCCAAAATAACCATCGATCACAAGCTTCTACTTACACGATAATTACAGCAGCACTTGAGACCCTGATTTTAATCACAGAATAATCAAGAAATCTCTGTAAAAGGGTGATCCGAAAGCGGATTGAAGATGGAACGAAATCGCATACACGCAGAAGGGGTGGAACTACTGGAAGAAAATTCAGCCGAGAGGAAGCAGAGAGCTAGGAAGCGATCCCACACTTATACAGCGTATACTTGTGTGGGGTAGGGACAGCGGAGGCGACGACGTACGTGATGACAGACGTTATTGGGATTCGAAGGGTTCTGTCGTCGAGGGTGTTGACGGTGACCACTGTTCCGGTCAGTGCCTCTCGCAGAAAGATATCGACCGTCATGAGCAAGTCGGAGCCCTCTCGCCGGAAGGTCTCGTGGGGCCGGTCCTCCGTGATGAAGATTACGTCCGCTGCGCTGACGTGCTTTAGACTTGGGGTAAAGACATTACGCGCAACCGCCGCGATTAACCCATTTCTGTCCGGCACGAGATGCACGGCGCACTTTAAACGCATCCCCCCGCGAGAAATTCGAATCGATAACGGGGGAACACCTCCCCCGCGATTGGTTCCGCCGAGACAGGAAATAGACCACGGTTACGCGAAATCTCGTCGTATTACACTCTCCTTCTGGCGACACTTCAACCCCACCGCTGTGTCCCGCGGGTCTTTCCCGACCCAATCGCGTTCTTGTTTTTGTTAACCCGAATTTTCATCCCCGATACGCGAGCAATCGGACCGGAATTACGGTTAATCGCAACTCGGGGTGTTTCTGAGAGAATCTGTAGCAATAGTCGCAGAAAGCGTTTACCAGGTATCTTCGTCGGCCCCTGGTCGCCCTCGTTTGGAAAGACGATCCTGGTCCCCGCGGGGATGCCTGGTTTAATAGGTATCGTTAGAATCTTCTCCTTCGCCACTGTCCTAGATTTATCGTCCTCCACTAGGACCAGCCTCTGGATCTTCATCTTCTTGATTCCGCCGAAGAAGACCTGTCGAGACGCACAGTAGTGAACAAAACAGCCCGTTTACACTGAAAATACTAAACGAAATTTGCAGCGTGACAAAAGAGCAAGTGGGAGGGGATAAGTTTAACTATTAAACAATTACTTTGACCGAATCAGGGATGATGGAGAGTAGCAAGGGGAAGCGAGGATAATTAGTAAAGGAAAATGACGAGCACGGAGGTAAACAGGTGCAAGGTTTCCTGCAACGACCGTCACAATAACTTGTCCTACGGTGATTAGCACCGCGAAGCGAGGCCTATAAATAAGCATAGAAGGTCGATATATGATACCTCCAGTAGGGTTAGGTACAAGGTTTTTATCAGAGGCTCTTCCTTGCGTTTTATACCCCGCCCCTCGGGAAATTCCAGCAGGGAGGACGGCTGCGTTACTATATGGAGCAGATCAGCATAAGGACTCTCGCTGCCGAAGAATTCCCTGCGGAGGTGCCGATAGATCGGATCGTAAATATTCAAAGTTTTTTAAGTGGCTGTTAAGCTCGGTCGCGTTGGGCTTGTGGCCCCAGTTATCGGATTAAACGGCGAGTCCGAGTAAATTGGTAATTGTACCGAGACGGGAGCCGGGCAGGTGGTAACCCTTTTTCTAACTTTTTCACTTTGTCCCAGTCGAATGTTATTAACATTAAATCGCAGATATTTACGATTACCAACGTTAACCGATTTTGATAAAATTTTAGGCATTTGTACCACTTACTTTCAATCTACGAACGGGTTTTTTGAATTTTCATTACAGGCTCACAAAAAAAGTTTAAAAAATATTTGTTTTGCTATTCCGACTAATTGCATTTTTTTTCTAAACGACGAAACTCGTCACTTGACAAACTAATCCATCTAGCTTCTCAAAAAAAAAACTCATATCGTTTGGACCAATTTTAAAAAAGTTTTATTTTTTTGACGTCGGTTTTAATTTTTTAAAAAATTGCTTTCTTACTCCAGAAAGACCTTAAAGTGTATGCCACTGGGGGAACTGCCCCTATACAGTACTCGAATAGTACTTGAATACTCCTCGAATAATTAAAAAGGCAGCCAACACATGGAAAACTCCGCGAAATATATGAATACTCCAGAAATGACTTTGAATTGTTGCAAGCAGAATATACCTATACGTCCTGAGCGGTTCGCCATGATAAACATAGGCTTCCACGAATCCTTCGGCGCCGGGCACGCCGCTTTTAAGTCCCTCCTCGCCGAACTGGTCGTAGACGGCTCTCGTAAAGGGATCCGAGAGCACATCATACGCCTCCGCGACGAGGGCGAAAATCGTCCCCAGGCTTTCATCCTTCGCTCTTCTGGGATTGTATCGTATCGCCAGCCGCCGAAATCTGGGGACAGTAACTCGAGCTACGCAACTTGAAAAATGGATTCCAAGGGGCACGGGCGAGAAAGCCGATGCTTAGTTAGGTGCGTGAATTTTGCAGCGTCTAGTACGGGCATAGCTACTCCCTAGGTGTTTAGGATCACGCGTATGTTAATCAGTCTCTGTCGTGCCAGAACGCAGGACAGATCGAGGAGGCAGGTAGCCCCCGTCGAAGCCGTGGAGGATCTTACGCCGCTTTGATCTCCAGATCGTCGGAGTTCTTCTTCAGCGATAGCACGCCGTAGTAATCTATACCGCGCTTGCCGCACGAGCAGTCCCCGTCCCGCGGCATGGCTTCTCACCGTCAGATCCTCGGCGAGAACGTGCCCCGTCCAAGGCGACGGAAGCTGCGCGTCGATGGGAGGGAATCAAGAGGGCATCGACTATCTTCTGTCCCGCGGCACACGCGGCTAATGTCACGGACCGCCGGCCCGTCGACCGGCGAAAGGGGAAAAGGGAGGGAAGAAAATCGACGGATCGTTTCGCGACGATTTTTCAAGTGTTTTCAACAACCAACGTGGCCCCTCCCGACAACCGAATAATAACAGCGCTCGTGCGTCAGCTTTCGAGTAATTATTAGACGAAGCGGCAGCGTTATTTATTGTTAAACAAGGGACGATAATTTGAGTATTATTCGGCGAGAAGGATCGCCATGGACGCGCCTGGGCTGATCCTGAATCTCGTGCAGAAAGGTGAGGCCCGTCGCAACAATCCCGTTGCATTATTAGCGCCGTGATTTTTCACCGGAAGGCTTGAATACATTGTAAGAGAATGGGGGAATGCGAGGCTGGAAGTGACTTTCGATTTAGAAATAGAATTATCGTTAAGAATATTAATTACTTTGCGCGTCTCGTCGCCCGTTGCGGTCTTTGCGAGCTTCCAATTTTTCTCGACACTTTAAATGCCTTATGTAAAGACACACGCTATAAACGTAAACGAAGCAACAGTCCCGGCCACGGAATTTCCGATCCCCCATTAGCTTCAGTTTCGAAGTTCCCACCGTATCCAATTTCACAAGCGAGCAGTGCTCCACTGCCGTCGCTCCGCAACTTCAACAGAAGCTATCGCTGGCGCGACAGTGATAAGACATACCGTTTCAGCTGCCGTCAGGACGGAGATCGAGGAGGGCTCGGCCAGCTGCGAGCGCGTCGCCGTCGGCGACGACGCTCCACCTCCCATCCGGGTCGGCAAGAGCAGCTTCGGCGACTCGGCCGCGAAGTCGCGCGATGATTGCAAAAAGAGGGAGTCCCAGGCGTCGATGTTCAGGGCCCCCGTGATCGCCGCCGAGGATTTCGAGGCCGACAAGGAGAACTGCCCGAGGAATAGGATCCGCGTGGAGGCGAGACAGCCACGCGGCGATCGGGCGAGGAGCAACGAGGAGGAGAGGATCTTTGTGCTGCAGCAGCTGGATCGGTCGCAGATCCAGTCCGAGGGGTTCCCGGCTTTCCTGTGCATCGATGGGGGTAGGATCGCCGATCCTAGCGGCGCTAAACGGAAGATCCCGAGGCCAGCGAACGCCTTCATGCTCTTCGCCAACGAGTGGCGCAAGAAGCTCGCCGCTGAGAATCCGAGGGAGTCGAACAAGGACATCAGCGTCAGGCAAGTTCCATTCCCCTCTGCTTCGCTTTCGTGGTTCACTTGTATTTCTTATTAAACCTCCTCAGATTTAGTAAAGATCCAGTGGTCGATTTATGCGGTATGCACTATGTATTTGGGGATACCGAGGAATCTCCGATAATAGTAGGTTCAGAGTTTCCTCAAACTTTGCCCACGTTCGCCCCCTTCCCTCCCAGCCGGAGTTTGTTTTGCTTTCGCGGTTCACCTCCGTTTCTTACGAAACCTCTCAACGTTTAGGCGCTCGTAGAGTTCCTTCCTAGTTGATTCAGACGGTTGTACGAACACCGAACAGATATCTCTGATATATAATAGTACGTAGACGCTGAATTTCTTCGGACTCTGCCTGTTTCTGCCCCCTTCCCTTCGCGCTGGACTTTGTTTTGCCTTCGTCTCGCTCTGACCGCAGCGGCACAATGACATTTGTAGCTGCAACGGCGTGTTTTATAGTGT